>OZ008369.1:204907089-206107089 GCA_963931995.1 Phaonia tiefii
GGTTTTGTTTTTAATTGCAAGGGCGAATTACATACGAAATTTGACACCGATAATATATCGTTTGATTTTCTTCATAATTTGTTTTTCCTGACTAAAAATATTTCGGATGAGGACATAAATAGGATGTCTTAGGCTGTTGTGACTGTCGCACTGTATGGAACACGAAAACTGTATTAAACTAAGGTCTAGCTAAATCGTTGCAAATTTGAATTTTGGAAGATGGCCCGTTTAGAGTTAATTCGTATCTCTGTTTATGTCGAATAGTCGGAAATTTGTAATTTGATGCGCTCACTTCCTAATTCCTTCGTTTTGACTCATACAAAAGTATATATAAAGTTTTAATATCCTGTATATTTTATATTTTTCTATACGGGAACAAAATGTGTTTAGTTGCTTAAACAAGTTAATTAAACAATTTTAGGTGTGATTACGTAGAATTCTGAAAATCAATATCTCTTATGATTCGAAAACAAATGTGGTTTGAATTTGGAAAATGAAACAAATTTTAAATTTTAAACTTCCCCCAATAAGTCAGCAGTATAGTTTTTCCTTAAAACTTCTTCTCCAGATCTTATCGAAGATGAACGATTTTCCCGCTCAACCCGTTTTACATTTCTGTCGACGACGATGACATCGATTAGTGATGGCAACGGTGTCATGAAACCGAACAAAAAGTTAGGACCCAGTGTAAAGCAATAGGTCTCAATCAGTGAGTGTAAGAAGTGCGTGGTCTGTACCGCACGACTAAAAATATGGAAAATAACCTAGATTTGTTAAATTTGGTAGATTTAGTTTTCTCATTTTATAAATGTTGAGATACGTTATACTAAAACATGGTCGCTCGTATGTGATCTCTATTAATAGAGATATAGTTTTTAAAAAAATAACTTTTGCAAAGTGTGGCAGAAGAATAAGCCATGGTACGATGAAGAATGTCGCATTGCAACTAATGAAAAAGACGCTGCACGTATGGCAACGAAAATTCAGTTACAACGGATGCTGCTAAGGAGCGGTACAAAAGGCTGAGAAGGGGAAAAATTAACTGTTTAGGCAGATAAAGTGATATAAAGATCAATAATCAATCCCGAAATATTTTCCAGAGGGTAAAAAGATCGAACAGCGGACCGAATAATGGACTGCCCTGACGATAATGGGAATCTTGTGACGGATATGCAGTGTAAGCTTTAAATATAGAGAGAAGATCAGGAGACTTTGATTGTGGAACATGGTGTAGGTTGTCCCTCACCCAGCCAAGACGACATTAGGATGGCAATCTGCCCTTTTAAGAATAATAAAGGGGCTGTGGCGGATTGGCTGCCAGCTGACCTTTTTAATGCCACTGGCGAGAAACTCTTTGCCCACATGCATCAACTTATATACAGTATATGGTTCGGTGAATCTATGCCTGACGATTGCAGTCTCAGTAGACTATGTACTGTATTCAGAAAGGGTGATCTGTGTGTATGTTCCGACTATTGCTGTATCAGTCTTTTATCCATCACGCGTTTTATGAAAAAGACTAAAACCTGAAAGGACCTTAATAGTGTACTTTGATACCCGGGAAGTCTTCCACTGACCAAATATTCAAGCTGCGTCAAATCCTGGAAAATACTCACAAAATGCAAATCGACACACACCACATTTTTGTCGATTACAAATCCGATTTCGATAGGCCCATGCGAGGAAAATTGTCCGAATCTGTGTCTGAATTTGCAATTCCGACAAAATTGATTCGCCTCTGTATAATGATGATGATCAGGTAAATCACCATTGAATGTGGGGAAACACCTCATCGAACTATTCTGTACCAGGCGAGGAATTGAACAAACCGATATACTTTCATGCAATCTTTTCAACATCATAATGTAGATGATAATGAGAAAACCTGCAGTAAATATGAACAAGGCCACCAACACAAAGAGCCATATGTTGCTTGCATATGCTGATGACAAAGTGCACAGGGGGGTTGGAATATGTTTGGGACACTCAAAACAAGTGCACAGAATGTTCCACTGCAGGTAGAATTTGAAGAGAACAACGCCAAAATTAGGCAAGTGAGACGAATTTTATAATCCCAAACCAGAGTTTCATAGAATAATAAGATCATATCAAAATATTAAGGGTTTTGTAATGCAATAGTGTCGTTGTCCTCCTGACAAATGCAATGGGCAGGGTACAGAAATGCAAAATCAAGACAAAGTGTTAGGTGTGCGAGTGCTACCTACACTTGTTGTAATACCGCACACTGACATATTGTATACCGTTGGAAAGGTAAACTCCTCTTCTATAAAACTGTTTTCAGAAATATTCACATTTCAAAAATTTCTTTATTTAAGGATATTTCAATGTCCACTAAAAATGAAAAAATATAAAAAAAAAACCCTGAGCGAAATATTTGCCAAACAGTGAATGTGAAAAATTTGTTCAAAAACAAAAAATTTAAAAGTCAATGAAAAAATTGAAAATTTTAAATTTTGATTGGGAATATCTTAATACCAGTGAAATATATTCCGGAAGACTAAGAATATTTTTTGTTCGTCTTGCACAGTAGATTCTCATTGTACAACATCTTTCAAATATACCTAAGTGTATCAGTACCACGCTTTGAATATTTAACCTGTACTATAGTGGTAAATTTCGGCACCCTGTAAGACCAACTGTGTTGACACAGATAACCTTGGGATGCAACGCTCTGAAAGGCTGAATCATCCTCTGTAATTATCTAGGAAATTCCAAAATTGTGATTCCAATTGTCATAATTGTGATTTACAAGTTGTGATATTATTACCGTGTTTTCCCCGAACTATGCTAGGGCATCACAAAGTCTATGGTGTCGATTAGTAGACATACGTACGTCTCGAGTTGGTCGACACTTGAAGGTTGCCAACCGCTTTGATTTTGAAATGGTAGATTAATTTATCTACAACAACTTCAGCATGGAGATAAGTAGGAGAATTGTGCTTGCAAGTAGATGATATTTTGTACTCAGTAAGCAGATTAAGAACAAAGCCCTCCCTCGACAACCAAAGTCTGGCAATACCAGAGTCTCATTTTACCTGTCCTGGCATATGGCTGTAACGATGCTGGTGTTTTGCTTCAAAGTGATTTACAAGAAGTCTTAGATGATGAAGTAGAAAACTGCCGTACGTTATAGTCGCTGACGTATTTTATACAAATTTTTAATATACGTATTTCACGCGCAACACATGTTGTTGAACATGCTTCTGGGATTTTGGCGAATCGGTTCCGAATTTTTCAGCACAGAATAAATATGAAAGTAGAAATGTTGAGCTGATAACAAAAACCTGCTACGTACTCCACAATATTCTTTAATATTACTACAACTTATTTATTGCGGTCGTGAGAAACAGTGCGAGAGTCTGAACCATCGTCGTTTTCAGTTGCGAGGACTGGAAGAGGTATTGCACAAGGGGTTAGGCAGGGATTTGAAGACTACTTTACTAATGAAGAACAAGTCGATTGGCAAAACAGTCGATAATAATATTACAAACTACATTTTATAATGTTACAAACAAATTCCAAATTTATTTAAAAAAAACACAATAAATTGAAGTAGATTTTTTTAGTTTTTTAGCTGTAAATTGAGTGAAATAAATTAATAAAAATTAATAATTAAAGTTAATAATCTAATTAAAGTTAATAATGCCAAGAAGCGACTTCTGCAAAATATCATCTGGCGTCGATGTTGATTGGATTGGTGTACCCAAAGCCGATCTTGCCACAATCGGAGTTGGTCTGTCAATCGGTGTAGTAATTACCGGCATTGATATTAGTCTAGGAGGTCGAGTTTCTTTTGGGCCATTTGTGTCGTTGCCCTTGCGCGAACACGATCCTCCAGTGCAGCATCTCTTTAAATAGTTTGAATTTTCCAGGCCGTTTTTCTTTTAATGCCTTCGTCTTTAATAGTTTTAAATTCCAACTCTACCAGCTTCGTCAGCAATTCGTATTCACTATTTTCATTTACCCGCTTTGAAACTAAACCCCTTTCTCGGTCTATTTTTCATACACTCCGGGTTCACTTATTCAGAGGCACTACAAATTCCATATTCAGCAGCCTGTATCTTCATGACAATAGTGGTTTCTTAACTAAAGAACTTTTTTTGAGCAATTTATAAAAAAAGTCCAAAAATGTGTTTTTTTGTTTGGTTCACTTGAATAAAGACACTTTATTATTTTTAAAGTAAGCGATGATTTTTTGTACGGAGCGTTTGTTTATTACAATTTATTACATACATCTTAATCATTTTACGAGTCAAAATGGCAAAACAAAAAATTGTAAATCTATCAGAAAAAACTAAAATCGATGTTTACCGTTCTGAAGGATATTCTAACCGCGCAATAGCTAATAAAATTGGACGGAGCCCAACAGTTGTCGATAATTACATCAAGGACCCCGATGAGTATCTTAAATACCTGAAAGTGCAAAAAAAAGTCGCCACTTAATGCTCCTCGTAAGGAAAAGCGGCTTCAATTCGCAAGAGACTACATGGTATGGGATGTGCAGCCAAGAGGTCATGTAGTAGTAGTAGTAATTCTTTATTTCATAAATAACAATGAATTTTAAATAAATAAATTTGCAATATATGTAAAAGAATTTAATTTCGACTTTGACTTATAGTCGTCAGTCAATTTTAGTATGAGTATGAATATATACGTGTTGTTTTAAAAATTGAATTCAAATATTAATTGTTTTCTGTAGTGTATGCATACTTTTATAAAATTTGCCAAGTCCTTCCATTTAACAATACGACCATTTAAAACATTTATAAGTTCCTCTTCTGTAAGTAAAACCTTATCAAATGAATTTTTTCTAAATTGTTTTAGTGCTACACAGCGGCCTAGAAAATGTTGCAGATTTTCTACTTCATTCATATTGCACATTGAACACAATGTATTTAAGTTAGTCTGGAATCTGGTTCCCTTAAGTTCTATCAGATCACTTCTAGCTTTGAAAATCCACATTTTATCCTCTTGACTAATGCCTTCCAATATGTATGTGTATCCGATACTCGGGTCTAGTTTTTTGTATATCCGCATTGTCTGCTGTGTTTTTAGTAAAGCTTTTTGTAGACTATTTGCCTGTAGCGCTTGTAAGAGGGTATTTCTGTTCAAAACCCACTGCTCCCTACTACAGTTTTGCTCTAGCCATGATATGCCCCATTCCAAGCCCAATATATTCAGCTCCTTTGCCCAATAAATCTGGTATTTCATTATCTTTCTCGATAGTTTGTGTGGTAACCTTTCCTCATTGTAGTCAAAAAACGTGCGAGCTATATATCTCAGATGTAGATCTAATGTGAACAGATGACCATTTTCAATTCCAGCTTCCAATATCAGTATGTATGTAGGCGTAAAATTTGGCAACCTCATAATCTTCTTTAAAAAGTATATAGCCAACTTGTCGACTTCTTCAAAATATGAGTAGCCACATACCGGAGCACCGTATGTTTGTATTGCTCTACACACTGCTAAGTAAAGTTTCCATTTTGCCTTTATTGATATGGTGTTTTTGGTTAGAAAGTTTTTCCATGTTATGTTTATGCTGTTTTTAGCCTTAAGGGTTCTTTGTTGCACATGTTTTGCGAAAATCATTTTAGTTGTCAGCGTTACTCCTAAGTAACAATATTCAGAAACTGTTTCAATTTCCTGCCCGTTGAGTGTCCACTTTTCATTTGCAGCTAGTTTCCCAGATTCACCTCAGCATTCCAGAGTTTACAACATTTTTCAAGCTTATATATCATGTTCTGCAGTACATTTACTTCATCTGCCAGTATTACGATATCATCAGCGTAAAGCAATAGTCTTATGTTGAGATTATCAATATTTGTCCCGCCTCCCAGGTAATCATGTAAATCGTCTAGATATAGGGCAAACAATAAGGGCGATAACAAACACCCTTGTTTGACACCCGTGGTTGTTTCAAATTCTTCAGACAACTCACTGCCATTCCATACCGAAAACAATGTTTTTTCATATATTTTTCCAATAAAATTTACGAACTTAGTTGACACGCCGATGGTATGTAGTTTATAGAATAATGCGTTACGAGATACTCTGTCACACGCCGCCTTAAAATCCACGAAAAAAGCGTATGTTTTTTTGTTTTTGTGGAAGTTTAGATGAACCACCGAAGAAAGGCTGTAAATATTATCCAATGTAGAGTAATTTTTTCTAAAACCTGATTGAAATTCATTTAACTTTTTGTACTTTTCTACCCATTTCGATAGTCTTTCTGTTAAAATACCCATCATTATTTTTGCTAGGCTGTTCATAAATGTTATTCCCCGGTAGTTACTTGGTATGGTGTTATCTCCTTTTTTCCAGATTGGGTATATGATGCTTTTTGTAAATGTATCCTCTACTTCACATCTATCATATAAATAGTTAAATCTTTGGACTATTTCGTTTAGGAGCTCATCCGGTGCAAATTTATAGAACTCGTATGGTATACGGTCCTCGCCAGGTGCTTTATTAATTTTTGCCTTCTTTAAAACTTCTTTCACTTCTGCTAAAGTAATGCTTTTATCAAGCTCAACATCCTCACAATATAAGTAGGCATAATTAATGTCTGCTGCGGTTTGTAGTGGGTTCAAAAGGTTTTGAAAGTATGATTTTAAAACGTTTGCTTGTACTGCGATATTAGACGGAGTATAATCATTTCTAATTTCCGTCACTATAATTCACCAGTCTTTACTATTTTTCACCATTTCTATGGAACGCTCCAGCTTTAAATTATAATTGTATCTTGCAACAACGCAGGTGTTTTTATATCGGCTAATTGCATTTAAATATTTTCGTCGGCATTCTCCGCTTGGATTCTTTTTAAAGATATTGAGCTGCTTGAATGTCGTTTTGCGGGCCTTAAAACATCGAGTGTTGAACCATTTTTGTTTTTTCTGATGATTTTTCTTCGGCTTTGCGGATATTGGGTTTGCGCTTTTAATTACTTTTACAATTTCAACTAATTTCATTTGGTGTTGATCGTTTTTCCGATTTACTAAAATATACTGCACCTTATGTTGATATTGTGACAGCATACAGTTTTTCCAATGTAGCTTCGGCAAAAGTTCTTTGTTGCTATAACTCTCGGTTTTATTTTCGAGTTTCAATGACAGGACAATTGGTAGGTGATCCGACCACGTCTTGCTATCGACTTCGAACTTGTTTATACGCGGGAGCATATCATCCGAAACAGCACATATGTCATTTACCGATGTACCAACACCACTTACAAATGTAAATTCTCCTTCTTCATCACCTCTAGTCATCCCATTTACAACCACCAAACCATGATCATAACATAATTGTAGAAAATCTCTTCCTCTTGCATTAATAGTAATGTCCTTAGACTTTCGTTCTGCCATTCCGGCAACAAAGTGATTTTTTGCCAGTTCATCCAGATTTTTCTGCATTGTTCCGATTCTTATATTAAGATCTCCAATCACTATAGGGTTAATTATACCATGCTCTTTTAGAAGTGAATCTAGCTTAGTGAAATCCTCTTTCCATGTGGCGCCTCTCATGTATAGCGGTATTATGTTGAAGTACGACTTGTTAAATTTAATTTTAATATAATATAATTCGGATTTTAATTCATAGCAGAATGTAAAGCCTTTTTGCTGTAACGACTTTTTTATCGCTATTAAGCTTCCTCCGATGCCTCTTCCAAACGACGTGTTTTTTGTTGCAGGTTGCCAATATATATAAAAATCTCCAAAATATTTTTCAAATTTATTCGTGTTCTCTTCACATACGTGGGTCTCGAGCAATGCAATCACATCAAATTCAGTAATATAGTTGAAGAAATCTGCATATAGCAACTTGTTTTCTAGACCGTGTATGTTATAGGACAAGACTTTTAAATAATAATTTTCTATTAAGGTTTTACTTTTACATATATTGCTATCATTTAGTTTTTTGAATTAATTTTAGATAAAAGAATATTGTAAGTGACATTTATATTTTCAAGTTTTTCTCCATGTAAATGACTGGAGAACTGTTGTATTTACGGATGAGAATAAGTTTAATATTGATGAGCCTGATGGCTACAACTATTATTTTCATGATTTGTGCAAAGAAAAGCGTTTTTTGAATCGACATCACAGGCGAGAGGACGGCGTTATGGTGTTGGGTGCTATTACGTACTATGGCACCATAGATCTTGAATTTCAAAGTACAAAAATGACTGGTGCAAGTTATAAAACGTTATTGGAATCGGCTTTTCCGAATTTCAGTGAACTATTTGGTCCCATATCTTACATATTGCAAGAAGATAATGCCCCTATACACAACGCCAGAGTAGTAAAGGAGTTATATTTGCAAGCCAAAATTTTAATATTCTTGACTGAGTACCCTATTCGCCAGATCCATCCATTATCGAAAATGTCTGGGGTTGATTATCTCGTAAGGTCTATGAAGGAGGTAGACAATTCGATGACAAGCAGTCACTAATTCAGGCCATTAAGAATGCTTGGAATCAAATTTCGTTGTATTACATAAATTCTCTTTATCTCTCAATGAAAACCCGTATATTTGACGTTATTAAAAACAAAGGGGGTTGTACCCATTACTAATAGTTGTTAAATAACGTAAAATAAATTTAAAAAAAAACAAGAAAAACTGGTTTTCATTAAAATTAGTTAAAATGCCTTTATTCGAGTGAACCAAAAATGTAGAACATTTTTGGACTTTGTTTTATAAATTGCTCAAAAAAAGTTCTTTAGTTAAGAAACCACTATTATCATGATTTTTGTTATATCTCTAGCTACCATTTCCATTTTAAAATTCTGCAATCTGTTACAAATTACAAAAGATACAGGCTGTTGAATATGGAATTTTTAGTGCCTTTAAATAAGTGAACCCGAATGTATATTTAAATGAATCTCAAATAGAATGACAAAATATGATATTACATATAAATCAGTTGCTTTTACCCTTTTTTAGAAGACATAGATGAACGAGACTTTCATGGTGAAGACGTATTTGCCGAAAGCGTAGATGTTTCTGAAGTAAAAGATTGAGACGCACCAGGAAGCGAATCTTCACTTAAATTCTCTGAAGCAGTATATATGATTGATCTGAAAATATATATGTTTTCTTTACCTGACAACTTGAATTTTTGTGCATATACTTGCGAGGCGTAGTTACCAATATATTTACATCACAACGGTTTGATGAAGATAGCCGTGAATTGATATGTGGGCGCAAAAATTCCATTTGGGAGCACCACCACAGTTTCGGCACGTAAACGTCGTTCGTGCCAGCTCCACTTCTTTTGCTAGCCTTCACTTCGTTTACCGTTTTCGCGGTCTAAGTAATCGTGGTGTTGGACATTGTCCAAAATCCATAATGGGATGACATACATAGCTCTATTAAATCTCTATTCCACATTTTACTTTATATTAAATTTTATTTAATTTGCAAACACAACATCATGAAATGTCAAAATAAAGACAAAAACGGAAATTACACAAGGAGAAATTGAAAAAAATCCCCCGAAACCCAATGCCAGGGCATTTCATGGAATTTTTTCCTCCTCTCTTGCTTTTCTGCACCTCTTGCCTTACGAACGTAAAATTCACGAATTTTCTTGCGGGGATAAATTCACCGTGTAATAGTGCTCTTACTCACACACACGCCTACATTTGTTAAATTCTTTATATTAACTTCACCTGTCTGTATGCATGGATGTATGTATGCCGAAAAAATTTTGGATTGATTTTTAACCCTTTTTCCGTAATCCAATCGAGCTGAAACTTCGCAGGCAAACTAATGGCGGCGACAAAAATGAACTATAAAAATATGGGCGGGATTGGACAAAGGGGCGTGGTACCTCCCATACAAATCACAAATTAAAAATCCATTATTTCCGCTCCTGTTAACGGTACTCGTATTTGAACAAAATTGGGTATATTGGTTAAATGTACATATTCTAAGATCTGCTGCAAATATGGGCGGGATTGGACACAGGGGCGTAATCATATATAAAGAATTTATAGTTAAAAACTATGTTTTTTCGGGTTGGTTTTTTTATAGCTTTAGTTATTCGAGCAATTTTACTCTTCTGAAATTTATGGATTCAATAGAAACATGAGAATTAAATAGCAGGTATAAATTTTTGTTTAATAGAAAAAATCAGAAATCACCATAACAATTAATATAAATTCATTCAACGATATTCAATGAAAAAAGTTACTCCTTACTCCGACCTTAGATTAAGGAGTAATCTAAGATAATATGTACAAATTCATGCAGATCGAATCATATTTTCACAGGTATTGAAAACCTTTAACGTTACACAAAACTGGAAGGTAAAGTTGTTCATTATAATTATTAGTTTGTCGTTTTAATTATTGCCTGAAATGTCTCAATAGTATGGCCACAAATTAAATATTTTTCTTGTATAAGATTCGATTTGAAGTTATTTCGTAGAAGAATATTTTTCTATTTCTTATCAGCTACACATATCAGGGGTCTATTTACGCCTGGTGGATTTGAATAAAATACTCATATTTGGATATCGCTTCTTCCGTCCACATTATTCGATGTATTTTGGCTACAAAATCATGCGATTCGTAAATTATATTTATATTTTTGAAAGCAGTTCCAAACAAAGTACAAAGTCCCAGCTAAAGTATTTATATCTTAAAACGACAAAATTACTTTATTCTTTTCGAAGCTTCAAATCATACAGTAAACTGAAACAAAAAATATTTTAAATTTTCAAAAATTAAACAAAACCCCATCTCACTTGGAACAAATATCACGAACAAAATATTTTCTATTTTAAAACCATTTAATAGCACTTTATTTTCCAGGAATAAAACAGAAATATTGCTGCTGTATTTTAACAGTTCTCCAGAGAAACAAACAACACTGGTCTAACGGCCTTTCCCATGTTTTGAAAAAGGGTCGAAATTAAATGGACGGCCTAAATAGCATTTGATTATCTTTTATAATTGTGCTTTTTATTTTCATCCTTAATTCTAAATAAGTATAGATGGTAGGGAACCTGTTCAATTATAAAATTAAGAACGCGATTCTTATAATGTTATATTAATTCATTGTTTTCTCTATTTATTCGATTATTCGGTATATAACCCGATAAATTTATTACTAGAAATTAGTCGTTTTTACTACTCGAGGAAACGTTTGACATAAATTCTTTGATTAATCGAACAACAATTCGAATTCATGTCATGAGCAGCTAGAAGGGCTTCGTAAGGAAGGACACCGCCGACAAAACACCAGTCGGCCCCGGTATATATGTTAGTGCTCGGCTAGCAGATAAACTCGTTACTTAATTTCTTAAAATACCAGTCTTTGCCCTCATGACATAATTGAAAAATAACCAGTAATTTGAAGTAGTTTTTCTTAAAAGACACAACTTACTGAGGTGCCTCTAAACGTAAATTAGTTTTACTGCAATTCTGCGCATAATTACTTTAAAATTGAAGACAACGATACCGACTTATGGGGAAAAAGTTATGCAACGTTTTAAACAAAAAGTGCGAGTCAGCGCCCTGAAGAACTGGCTGAATATACGTTAGTAACATTTTAGGTCCTTGTTCCCCTTAAACAAAGTAAATTCGATTTGGAGACATTTTAGATTAGCGTCACACTAAATTAGGGAGCGTTTGATCAGCCATTCGAATGTGGGAATATTTAAGAACTTAATTTTTCGCAATTGATTAGAATCCTGAAAATTATTATTTAATGCCACGACTCAAATTACAACGAAAAAAATTCCTTTTATTTAAGGTTTGTATACTAAAAATAATACACTCTCTTATGGTTATGATTCGACAGTGATTTGTATAATTTTGTAAGACGCTTAATAATTTTAACGGGCTTTGTAGCGTTTGGGTTTGGGCTTTGTAACGGTGACTTGTAGCGTTTTTTTTCTGATTATGTGCCAATACTTTTTTGTACATGAAGTAACGGGGTTTTCAATAAGAGCGCTACAAAAGTTTTTTTCAATAAAACAAAACCGCTTTTAGATACCAATGAAATTCTTTATTCCTGTGAAAGTACTTTCGATGCCATTATGTATGGAACTCGATTTCTTTTGCATGGCCACCAGAAGCCACCTTGCAGAAGTCCAGACGCTGAACCCAATTTTCGACGGTTTTAAAGCATAAATCGGCCGATACTGCTGCAATTTCACGTTCGATATTCGTACGAAGTTCATCAATCGTCGCTGGCTTGTTGGCATAGACCATAGACTTGACGTAGCCAATCGACTGGGCCATTTCGTGAGATAACACGTTCACCAAACTTGGTTTCCAATAGACCATAGACTTGACGCATATTTTGCTTATTGACGAAGCCATTCAAATTACGAAGCCTCACCAAATGGCCCAGTCGATTGACCGCCTCGGTCGTGCGATTTGACGCCGTTAGATTATTTCCTGTGGGGCTACGTCAACTACGTCAAGTCTATGGTCTATACCAACAAGCCAGAGACGATTGATGAACTTCGTACGTCTATGATCTTCGTCTATGGTCTATACCAACAAGCCAGAGACGATTGATGAACTTCGTACGAATATCGAACGTGACATTGCAGCAGTATCGGCCGATTTATGCTTGAAAACCGTCGAAAATTGGGTTCAGCGTTTGGACTTCTGCAAGCGTGCCCGTGGTGGCCATGCAAAAGAAATCGAGTTCCATACATAATGGCATCGAACGTACTTTCACAGGAATAAAGAATTTGATTGGTATCTAAGACCGGTTTTGTTTTATTTAAAAAAAACTTTTGTAGCGCTCTTATTGAAAAACCCGTTATTTCACGGTTATAGGTATAAGTATATGCGATTATTTATGACATAGATAACTCCCCCGTATTGGCGACTGCAATCAAGGATTCCAAATATCTTTCGTATCTAAAGTTCGAGTCTTAAGGACAACAAATCCTGCCCTACCGTATGTGACGAAAATTAAATATTGAAGGGTGATTTTTTGCGCTTATTTACGTTAATCTGTCATACAAATAATACAATTTAAACCTTTAAAGCTCCGTCCTATAAATTGCAACATTTTTTCATAAAGTAACTCAAAATTGGGCAGTTACAATTATTTTCTGTAGAAGTGTAGACATAGAAAAATTTACACAATTCTGAATGCGGCGTTCACTTGTGATTCAGTGCCCACTTTTACGCGACCAAATTTGCACTTTTGACACAACAGTTTTCTTAGCAGATGTCTTAGCATGTTATGTAAATGCCACATTTAGACCCTTAAGCGTTTCACCGGAACGGTTTCATTTATGATATAACAAGACCCACTTCTCTTTGTACCGTCCCCAATTCCTGCATTGAAATGTTCGAGCCTTAAGGACAATATATTGCCACATTTCCATGGTTAAGCACCGAGCCCTTTTTTACCGCCCCGGTGCTACTTTCGAAACATCACGCCTTAGGGGACAACGGTTTCATAATACTTACATGTTGTCCAAATTGCTTCACATAAGCTACCCAGAAATCGAATTTTAAAAATTCCAGTGATTTAAAATAACGCATTTGACACGAACACGTTCATCTCTAATTGTCGTCTTGTCCTCTTTTTGTCGTCTCACGAAGTATATTTTCACTGTTTTTTGTGTCTTGCGTTTGCGTTTCAGGTCAAATACAAAGATTAATCTTCAAGGGTATTGCTGTACGGGTTTGGCCAGAATTCATTCAAATTTGTTTTACCGCAACACCAAGTTTTGTCACCCACAACTCGAATTTTGAAAAATCCTTACCTTGCCGACATCCCATTCATAACGTCTACATGTTTTCCAAATTTCATGATCCTATCGTTGCACGTTTGGCCAGACCAATAATGAATGGTGTGTCATAAATATGTTTAAAACAATATATAACACAGTTCGACAAAATTCAACAAATACAAATATCAAACAGATTCTTATCGATAGATTATTGATCGAACTACGGATTCATAATGACCGTACCAAAGTTACCTAAGAACAGCCACATGAAAAGTTTAAAACGAAAAAAAATTTCTTACATTTTAAAAATAAAAAGAAAATTAAACTGTTGCTCAGACCAATTTTAAAATCGCCATATCTCGAAACTAACTGACCAATTAGTGATTGAACAACAGATTCGTATAAAGCGTACCAAGTTTACCATACGAACATTTTTGTAAAAATTTTAAAAATCACAAAACAATTTAACTGAAAAAATGTGGTTTGAGTAAAAGTAATTGCATTTGATGCGGAAGGTTTTTTTTGCAATATCAAAAAAGTACAGACGCAGCTCTTCATATTTTTGTATGCCTTATATCATATTGCGAGAGAATTTTGATATTCGAAATAAGTTTAAAATGTGACTAACCCTAATGTACATATGTTCCATTATATTAACACAAATTTTTTCCGATTCGATTATTCGGCACTTCATATCGATTATGAAATGTCTGTAAGGAAAGCCTTGGAAATTGTACCACTACTGCCAGACATTGCTACGCAAAGAAGACAAAGAAGTACAGCAGTTTCATTAAGAGCATCGAAAACTGCAGGGAATGGTACCGCAAGTGTTTGACCCTAGCATTCCTAAACCCGCAACAAATAGGAATTCAAAGGACAATTTGGAAGAATTCTCTCGAAATCAAAGGCAATGCCCTAACGTTTTCATAATATACTTTGAGAAGTAGTGGAAGACATATGTAAATTTGAATGAGAAAATAATCAAAGGTGGTCGTCTATAAGAGCAACTTGAATGCGAAAAATTTAGATCAGTGAAGATAATAAAAAATCAATTTGTTTTTCCTCTTTGTTTTAAAAAATTTTCTGTGACTTTCGTAACGCAAATATTCGTTAACTCTCTTTAAGGTTACACCTTCTTGTTAGAATCTCGAGTGCTTTAGAAGGTTTCAACTCAAAATAATCTAAAAAACTGGAACTCGACCGTTTCTTCAAGTTATCCGCGATGAAGTCTATGCGTACTCAGTTTCACTAGCTGAAGCATCTGCTGGAGTCTTGAACCTATTACCCATAACATGTACACCGCAAAGTGATATGGACAATCGAATTCATCGCCTAACCCAACGTCTTAGCAAAGGCGATATTTCGCTGGATTATTTCTGTAACCACATTATATACAAAGAGAACAGCATCCTTGAAGATAATGAAATAATAAAAGACGATGACGAACGAAATGTATCGGAAGTAGAAGAAACTCCAGAAAATGAGATCCATTAAAACAAGGCGATGGAAATTTTAAATTGCGACATTTGTATTGTGAACCATTGGAATATCCTTCTGCAGCTATGCACGCACTCTAAAATCAGCACAAACTTTTTCGAAAAATTTATAGTGTTGCCGTCACGTGTCGCGAGGTGAACATCGTCGAAAGAAATGTAAGGTGGACTGGTCACCGAGGTTTACAATAAATGCAATGAATTGACATCATTTCAATGAGCACAATATAAAATATTGAAAACTTTATTTAATCTTCCACTGAATTCTTTCACACTATTATTATATACAATTTACAAGAATTATCAAACGTAACTTCTAAAATGCAGGTTTAAAGCCCTGTATTTAGACTTTTTGGCATTTTCGTTATCGCAAGTACGTGAATAATACATACTTTAATTAAATTCTCATGAACCGAAAATATCCCTCACTTTTCATTTGTAAATTCAATTTGAAAAAAAAAATTCGTAGGTAAAATCAATTACAGTGTTGTTACACCAACATTATGTCGTACGAAAACAATTGTCTGATAATTGCTTGGAACCGGAATTTCGACATTTCGATAACACTAATCAGCAAAAGTACCAGCACATGGGTTATAAATTTAATATATGCAAGGTAACTCAAAGAAGGTGGTGTCCGCAACAAAATTTTCCGTTTAGAGATAAATGACAAAAGCGTTACGAAAATTTCGAAGGAACTGAATACGGAACTTAAAAGCCTTTATAATATTGGGCATCATAAATATCTAAGCTGGAATCGATAATTGCACATGGAAGATGTACTTTTATCGTTTACCACAGTCTCTAAAGGATATTGAACGTATTTTGATTTGTAAGTTCCGTTTAAAAATGTATTTGCTTGACACTATAGAAATGTAAATATTAATGATCTAGTTTACACTCAGAGAACTAATTGTTTGAAAAGAGGTCGTAGCAACTGTAAATTCGGCTGTTACCACCGAATTGAGGTTGCCACAACCGGATTGAGGTTGTTACGACCGAATTTAGTCCCCACAACCGAAATTCGGGTGAAGCAACCTCGTTTCATAATTGATTCGGTTGTGACAACTGAATCTTCAAATTATATTCGCTCAGTCAACTAAATTTTTTAAAATTTCGGTTGAAACAATCGAATTTCAAATTAATTCGGATGCAACAACCGAAATTGATACCTAATACAGTTGGGGAAACCGAATCTGGTCTTAACCAACCTCAATTCGGTTGTAGTAACAGAATTTGACATCAATTCGGTTGTAACTATCGAATGTGGTTCAATTCTGTCGCAATAACCGAATCTATCCATAATTCGGTTGCAACGACCGAGTTTGGAGTCAGATCGGTTGCTGTAATCGGATTTCTCATGAATTCTGTAGGTACAACCGAATTCATTTTCAATTCATTTCATTCTGACGTTTAAAATTTAATAATCAAATATTATTTTAAAAAGGTAAGTAAAATATATTTTGCATTAAACCGTCTTATTTTGCAGATGTTATTTAAGCAGGTATCAACAGCAGATATATATGCGGTAGTCTGGATACAAAACGGCTTTGGACCTAGAGCAACCGATACAACACGTCAGAATTAGTGCGGTGTCCCATGATGGCCGGGACTTCAATAAAAGTTGGGAGAAGCGTGTAAATTAAATGTATTATTGTACTTATATAGATTACCCCATATATATGACTTCATTTTCTCGCTTTTTAATTCATTTATAAAAACACAAGAAAATAAGTCATCAAAAAACTTTAATAATTGATTTATGACAGTATCTAAATTCGGTTGTAACAACCTCTAATTCGGCTGTGACAACCTCTAATTTGGCTGTGACAACCTCTAATGAGGTTGTGCCAACCTCTAATTCGGGTGTGACAATCTTTAATGACGTTGTGTCAACCTCTAATGAGGTGTGTCAACCTCCAATTAGGTTGTGTCAACCTCTAATGATGTTGTGTCAACCTCTAATGAAGTTATGTCAACCTCTAATGAGGTTGTGTCAACCTCTGATGAGGTTATGCCAAACTCTAATTCGGTTGTGACAACCTCTTAATTCGGTTACGGCTAATTCGGCTGTCTTAACCGAATTTTTCTGTGAGTGTATATAAACTATATTTACTGTTCTTTTTGTGTTAAAACGTAACTAAATAGTTTTAAAATGTAGGTATATTTAATTTGTAAACAGTTGAAATATATTATGGCACCTCGCCCCAATAATGTCTATGAGACGCTTGTCAATTTAACACCATTGTTAAATAACACGGTGCTACAGTGAAAAAAAACTTGGAAAACGACCTAGCGTGGGTTATAGGTCTTGTTGAGTACATTACAAATTGTGTCAAAAAATTTCAGAAACACCCTTAAATTCAGAAGTTATTCTAAAAAAAAACGTTTTCAGTGATGTTCGTCAACTTATCGACCTGTAACTCAGTCAGTTTTTGTCCGATTTTAATTTTGTTAACGGGTTTGGAAAGAAAACTAATTACGCTTTAAAGTAAAGATACATTTGTAAGTTATAAGTATAGTTTTTGTTAAGAATATCAAGAAAATCTACGAAAGTTATAACTTTTTTTGATTTTAGTAGCTTTTCATTGCTTATTTTAATATGAAAGCGTATAAAAATTTGTACCAACGTATGAAGAAAATTAAGTTCTTAACAAAACTTGGTTATCACATTTCAAATCGGATGAAAGTTGTAAAAGTTATTTAACTTTTCATTAACACCTGTTTTTAGTATTTTCTCCCCTAGCGCAAAACATGTGAATAAATTAACATTAACGTCATTAACATTTAATTTGTACTTGTATTTAATCGAACTTAAAGCACTGTAAGCCAGTATTACCATATTCGAATTGTTAACTTCTTATTTCTCTCTATAATGTACTCAAATACATAGCAAAATACCGTTTAAGAATTAACACAAAATAAAATAAAGAATAAAAAAATTTTAGATGAGAGTAAAAAAAGTGCAACTGGTTTAAAATTTGTGACAAGTGAAGTGCTATTAATATTTAATTTTATTAAAATAAGTAAGTTTGTAATTTGTGTAATCCTTTAACAACATTTATATTTAGTTTAAATTTTTCTGCAGTGTGTGATAAGCGTAATAATTTCTGTTATGTTTGCGGTTTATTCGCTGACAAAAAACATCGCTTGGATCTGAAGACAAATAAAGCCTTGGTAAATGCTTTCAATACAGTTTACAATCGTGTTTTGAGGAAGTTTTTAAGGCCAGTGATGGCAGGGATGACCTTGTGTATTGTTCAAACATAGAAGAGCTGTTTTTTACCTTAATCACCAACATGATGCGAATGATTGGAGGTTGTTTTTGGACGGATCGTGCAAAATTAGGTATTAATGATTCTTTTTTAATTTACAATCAACTAACATATTTTGAAGGCCTTAAGGCAGTGTTATTGCACAATACAAATGAATTGCTTACGCTACAAAAATGAAAGAGTCATATGCTACAATGGAAAAAATACTGTATTTAATAAATTATAGAAAATATCAGTGGCAAATTATTGCAGATTTAAAAGTTTTGACAATATTGTTTGGAATGCAAGGAGGTAATACTAAGTACCCTTGCTATCTCTGCGAGTGGGACAGTCGTAGCGATGACCAATACAGGCGTAAAAACTGGCCCGAAAGGACATCTTTTAAAATATGCCAGCAAAACGTTAAGAATATTCCTCTTGTGCAATCAGATAAAATCATTTTACCGCCACTGCACCTTAAGTTGGGCTATATGAAACAGTTTGTAAAGCGGCTGGATGTACAAGGCGATGCTTTTTTGTATTTACAATCTGTTTTCCCACAAATAAGTGAAGGCAAAATAAAAGAAGGTACTTAACACTTTTTTCTTAGAAACTCTTATATTAACTTGATGTTATTGTTATTTTTTAGGTATTTTTATTGGACCGCAAATTCGAAAAATTATGCTTGATGAAAATTTTTCTAAGAAGCTTACTGAGATAGAAAACAGAGCATGGAATAGTTTTATTTCCTTATGTCAAAACTTTTTGTTAACTTAGGTTGAGCTATTTGTACAGTTTTTAATTTACGCTTGTAAGTCAAGCGGTTTACCAAAAGAAAAGTCTGCAATCGCAAAATTTGAACTTTAGAAAAAGTTTAGTAACTTTTGCAAATATAAACCAATTTTAACAAATAATATCTCTTTTTTTTCTATATAAAAATACAGTGCAAAAAAATAGGTTTTTATAATAAAAAATTAAAATAACTCCTGTTGAATTTGGAAAATTAGAAAAAAAAATATAAAAATTGAGAAACTTTTGATAAACACTTACCTAATTTCTTAGGATATATATTTTCTGAATACATTTCTTTGCCTTTCCAAAACTGTTTAAATTTTTGAAATCGGTCAAAAAATGTGTGGGTTAGAGTTACTAAAGTGGTACAACCTACCCTAAAACAGTTTTTTGAAAATAACTCCAAATTTTGAGGGTGTTTCAAAATTTTTGAAAACGGTTTTTGTATGTCCTCACCTACGCCTACAACCCCCACTAGGTCGGTTTTCAAGTTCTGACAAAAAGTGTTTTTTTGGAGCAGTGTGTAATTATCGTAACAAATGTGACAAAAACAAAAAAAAAATAAAAATATAATTCATATAATGGTGGAATTAAGTGATTAAGCCATCGGTGGTGCAACGGTTAGTGTGCGCGCCACTTGTACATGAGATCCTGGGTCCGATCCCTGCTCTGACCACCTTAAAATGTCTTTCGGCGGCGGAAACCTCGCATAGTAACGGCGATACTATCGAGTATTATACCATGATAAAGCTTCTCAAAATACCGTTCGGAATTGGTGTAAAAACTGTAGGTCCCAATCACTGAGTGTAAACGAATAAAGCGCACAGCTCACTGGTTGTGAGAAGCTCACCCCAATTCTTTATTGGAATGTAATGGGGAACCATTTATTTATTTGTTTGGAATTAAGTGATATTACAAAAATTTTTGTCCTTCAGGGCTTCACCGGCATCTACTACGGTGCCAATTGATTTTAGCCTCTGAAGTAAATACTACACTGAGAGAAAAACGCTTCGCCGTATGGATGAAACATTTACGTTAATGTTTTTACGTTGTTATAGTGAAAAGAACACAACAGCAAAAAAGGTGACGCATCGATAGCAGAAAAACTAACCCGAAATATGTAACTGAACATTTGTATGTGTGTATGCACTTGACGGTACAATTCGCAACAAAATGTTCGTGTTTTAACCATAATTTGGTCGCTCTTTTTTCGTTGCATTGGTATTTGGATTCAGAAAATATCAAAAGCGACAAATACATTTTACGGGCAGTCGAAGTCAATGAAAACGACGAAGTGTTTTTAATTGCAGAACCTGAATTCGACGGCCACAATAACTCTCAACCCCTCGACTACCACAATCTTCTCCTGATGAGTGTTTCAATATGGAATGGATGTAATATACTCATACATTTGGGACCATTTTCGAAAAAAAAATTCATAAAATTGTTATCGAAACACTTGCAATGTAATACTAACAGTGTATTTATATGCAATTGTCAATAAATAATTTCAATCACACTTCAAAACATTCATTGCAGCACTGAAACAAATTCATAGCACCAATGAAACAAATTCACATCAGCAGTGAAGCAAATTCAGTGCAGCAATGAAACAAAGTCATTGTTCTAGTGAAACAAATTCATTGCAGCACCGACATAAATTCATTGAAAGAACGATACTTATTCGTTGCAACAATGAAACAAATTCATTGCAGAAACGAAACAAATTCGTTGCAATAATGAAGCAAATTCATTGCAGCAACAACCATACATTCACCACAGTAACGAAAAATTTGGAGTTGATGAACCCATTTTCATAGCGGGAATGAAACTGTACATTACCTCACTTTCGATGACAAAAGTTGTTGGGGTGATGAACATTTTCATCGCGGTGACGATGCTTTTCCGTTCATGTAGGTCTGTCAAAAATGCAGTACATCCCACTTTCGATTTTTTTACTCAAAAAAAATTTCATGGAAGGGTGTTATATTATATATTATCAAATGCGAGATACATCTTATCTGTATATCTTCTAATCAATTAATCAAAAACTCTGATTTATCAAAACTATGATTAATCAATAAAGTTGAATATTGATTAATCATTTTTGAATAATTTTATTCATCTTTCAAATAATTTTTGAAAAATATTTAAACATATTGAGTTGAATAAATCTAAACATATGAATTGCTCAATTACTCAAATTTTGATTATTCAATTTTAATCAATTAAATAAGAATATTGATTAATCAAAATGAAGATTAATAGTAGATATGATTGTTCAAAATGTATCATTATTCACTTATTCGATTAATCACGTTTTCTGATTAATCAGTTAATCGCTTATCCATAATATTAACCACTGTTTAAATTTGCTTAACAAATCACAAACTACACAGATTTTTCTGTTAGCATCGGCAGGCAAATCCATAATTCATGAAGATGAAATCAACAATGGATTTGGATTGATTGCTTTTGCTCAGAAAATGCATAGGCATTATTTTGAAAATAGGTTACATCGTCTGGGCAATATGTGCTAAATAATGTGAGTTGCTCGAAGAGAAATTATTACAAATCGCAACTATATTGTCTCTGCACAAACAAAAAATACATTTTACGGGTTCAAGACGAACAACAAACCCACGACTGTAACAAGCATGTATCTACTACAGGTGAAAGCTGTTTTGCAGAATTGACAAACCTTCAACTCTAACCAGGGGATCTACTCTGATCTGAACATATAACCCTAACTTAAAGCCTAATTGTATTTTTATTATTTAAATCCTGTCGAATTCAAAACTTTCCCTTCTTCCAGTCACCTTCTGTCCAGTTTTCGGAGACCTGGGCGAATTCTTTACGTAGCCTTATATCCTTTTGTGATAAAAATAATATATTTTCTTTTTCTGCAGCCTAACACCCTCTAATTTTGCCAAATGTCAACAAGAGTTGAAGCTTTTAAATTTTTCTTCCGTTTTATTCTCTGGATCGTCATATTAATTACGGTAAACTTTTTTACAACGTTCCGAACATCATTATTATTTTTTAATAATTCCATGTTTTCCACTATTTTAGATGGTTCCATTTTTGATCAGCACGTGGACAGTAATGGACAATTAAAAGAAATGACAGTACCTTTATGAGCTACGTGATGGTTACATTTGAGTTTCTGGATCTTTAAAGAGTTACAGAGAGTACAACCTGTCGTTGTTTGTTGTTTGGGTGCAAATATAACATGTGATTGGAGCTTGTGGCAAATATAATATACTTGCGCCCAATCGCATTGTGTTTGATATTCAATATTACACGTTTAGGACACAATGATTAATACGTTATAATATATGTGTTTTGTAACCCAAATATATCTTGTGTTTGCTGCACTGTTTATGCTCTCTCGATTGCAAGAGAATAAAAGAGGAACAACTAGAGAGCCTATCTTGTAAATGTGTGTCTGTATTTTTGCATTATTCTCTCCTAAATGTGCCTGTAAATTGCAGATGCAGTCAGTGTTTATTATTTTGGCTGATGTAATGCGTTTTAGTTTCATGTATTCAGACGTCAATCGGACAGAGGATATCAAAAGCGTCTGATCAGTGAAAAGAGAATAAACTAATGCTCGGACGGTTAAATGGTTTGTGATGTAGCTTTGGTTTTTGTGTATGTGGTTCGTATATATGCATGTGTGCTACCACAGCCAGAAACGATTTTGAGGAAAGAAACTGGAAAGGGCAACAACGTGAAGCCCGTTGTCTGTACAAGCCTTTACTGAGAAAATCGGATCGGCGGACCATTTGTGAAATATAATATTAAAAAACAAGTAATTAATACACGCTTGTCGGGCATGAACTAGATTTGTACATAAGTATATTGTTTGTGTACCAACGCATAGCGATAACCAACGAATAGTTGAAACCTTCCGAAAACAAAAACGTGATAGACAACAAAAAAAGGCGAAGTAAAAGAGCAGCAGATTCTCATTTAGTGAAAAAAAATAATACATGCAATGCAAATAAATGTAAAAAGGGCCGTTTTCAATCTTTTAAATTTTGGTATTAATTATATATAAGTATAAATGTGGATTTCTATTGAAAGAATTAACTATAATAAATATTGACATCAAAAAATAATTTGTTTCTAAATATTATAATATTTGGGAGGAAATGGACATATATTTCAACGTAAGTATGTCGAAGTTTGGGAGAAACACGCGAATGCTTTCATGTAAATATATGGGTGTTTGGGATGAAGAACGCATATTTGTCCACGTAAAGGCATACATGTTTGTCAGTAAACATGCTACTGTTTGCTTGTAAATACAAGTGAGTTTGGGACATATTCCAATGTGTATTCTAAACATATATATGGTTTCTGCAGAAAATGTTACACAGATCGTTTCTTATCGTGTGTAATTGTAACATTGGGATTGTTTATATACATATATTTATAACACATGCATAACTCATATATAAACATACTATATGTACAACTGTAGTATATTTAAGTGTTCATTATGAACGAGGCCATATCAAAGTAAAAGTCAAAAAAATGTTTTAGTTCTAAGGTTAAAAGCTGCTAAAAATTATAGATCTTATACTTCCATTATAGGAAACCTGTTACAACTGTGCTGGTCACTGTATGTAAAACTTTTAAACAGTTATAATTCTCATGCTCTGTAAACAGTTGTAATTAACATGCACCATATCGTCTTTTCAATGATTTTCTTTATTAATATACGGTACTTTTGAAATATAAAACACGTGATTTAGTACACAAAGGGGGAAAGAAACCGCATTAATTGAAGGGTTTTTCATGTTGTACAATATTTGGACCTATATAACAAATTAAAATACATAATAAATTTCGTCTAACTAAAGTTCGGTTCAGTTTTGTTTTTGAGCTGTTAAGAATATTTTAGATTTCTTACCAGATTATCAAAAATTATGAAACCTAAAGATATTGGGACGCTGTTGGAGGATGAAGCTGAAAGTAATACTGATAGTGCATTTTTTATTCTTTATTTGTAATATTTATGTGTTATAACAGAACGGTTGGTATACATTTGAACCACTTAACATGACGGGTAGTACAATGGTTTATCAGCCGTCTTGAGTCCCTCTACTATAGCACCACCGCTGTTTCTTAATAGACTAATTATGTGAGACACATAAAACTTATCGCAAATACATATGAAGAAATTACAGTATAGTATTGCAATTACAAAGCCTTACCGAAAGTGTTAAATATGTTAAAATCGCTAGGTGGAGACGGAGCTTAAGGAATTGGATTTTTTCATTTAAAAAAGTAAAGCCGTTATTACTAAAATATGGTTAAAAACAAACCTGATAGTTAATGAATAGAATCTGCGAGAATCTGTAAATCTTGTGAGAAAAAAACTGAAAACTCGTAGCAATTCAAAATGCTTTTATGGGAATTCAATGCTAAATTCCATGTCAATCAAAGGCATATTCATATTTTTAAATGAAAATATGCAAAACATAGTTTTTTTTTAATATAATGTAACCATATGGTACCTATCCAGTTACTCGGCACTGTGACACACGTTACGCAAAAAAATACACCAACATTTCAACATTAATGTTAATTTTCTCCTCTTGCAGAACAGTTTTAAAAACTTAACTTGTTTTAGAAGGTTCAACACATTCAAGGCTTTTGTTTAACACTCAAATTGCAAGTATTACGATACATACCAATAATGATGTTAATTCTAATTAATAAGTTTGACTCACGTTACTGTATCTTGTGACTCACGTTACAATTCCTACCACTGCTTAACAATGACCCTTATTTTGCGATAGTTTGAATTTTAGTGTATGTTTCAAAGTGTATTTGAATATTTTTACATAACACTACATACTTTTACATAACATCACATATTTTTTTCAATATTTTAAGTCACATAAAGGGGTTTTCAATAAGAGCGCTACAAAAGTTTTTTTTAAATAAAACAAAACCGGTTTTAGATACCAATGAAATTCTTTATTCCTATGAAAGTACGTTCGACGCCATTATGTATGGAACTTGATTTCTTTTGCATGGCCAGCACGGGCACGCTTGCAGAAGTCCAGACGATGAACTCAATTTTCAAGCATAAATCAGCCGATATTGCTGCAATTTCACGTTCGACAGACCATAGACTTGACGTAGCCCCACAGGAAATAATCTAACGGCGTCAAATCGCACGACCGAGGCGGTCAATCGACTGGGCCATTTCGTGAGATAACACGCTCACCAAACTTGGTTTCCAATAAATTGATTGTGGCATTCGCTGTGTGGCTTGTGGCGCCGTCCTGTTGGAAACATATGTCCTCCAAGTCCATATTATCCAATTGGTGCCAAAAATATTCGGTTATCATTGAACGGTAGCGATTCGCATTCACAGTAATGTGCCGGTCTTGATCATCACGGAAGAAGTACGGCCCAATGACGCCGCCGGCCCATAAACCGCACCAAACCGTAATTTTTTCGGGATGCAATGATGACTCATGGATTACCTGTGGATTGCTGTCTGACAAATAACGCATATTTTGCTTATTGACGAAGCCATTCAGCCAGTAATGAGCCTCATCGCTGATTGTTGAGGCCTCTTAAAGTTGGCATCTTAAAGTTGAGGCTACTGACCCCAAATTTCGGTAGTAAATTTTAATAAGTTCGACTCGTTGTTGGCTCGTATATCTTTCCATGATGAAATGGCAAACCTTACTGAAGAGAAATGTCAAAAGAGCGGGAAAAATATGGCATCGTTTGCTGTCCCTATCGTTTTACTTTTGTAGCGTCTCTGTTGAAAAACCCGTTATGTAAAATTGTGGCAACAGGGTACAATTTTTTTTCTAACTTAACATATAACTTTATTGTAATATTCAAATGTTAATGAGTTTGCTATACTATTCCTTCCAATCAATGTAATTTTGGCAAAATATTGCAAACCAATTATTACAACAATCTTGTCGAAACCTATAAAGAATGGCAATGAGGCGAATAATACAAATAGTAAACTACTAGTTTTAGATATTTATTAGTCTGGTTTTAAATCTAAAGAGCCTACGGTTGCCCACAGCATTTGATGGCTGCAACTGTCGAAGCAATTTTGATCTTTCATAAAAAATCGTATCTTCTATGGCCGGCCACCTCCAGTGTTTTCCTACTGGTTCCATAGTATTAATTTCATACTTATTATTTGTAATACTGACGATTTCTCTAGGATACAGTTTTCCATCATAGTCTACATCATAGTCTACTTTGAATCTCCAGACAATAAGAACCCTTCTGGGTTTCTGTTTGCAGTAACCAAACAGTGGATTTTTTTATAGCTGGTAGTTTAGAGGCGTTTTCCAAAGTTGTCTTTAAATTCAAGATATCATTTCTTTCGGTGATGTGGGACTCCGTTAGATGAAGTACATAAATGGAAGTGCCTGATCGTTTGGCAGCTTTAATAAAACTGGCAGCATCTGTTACTTGGCAAAGACGTATTTTAAATTGCTCAAATACCCCTCTTTTAGAGTTCCACTAATCCTGTCAACTGGACCTTTACCGTGAGATTTGACGAAAAAGTTCCATTGGATTTTTATATTGTATTTGGTTTCGAGGACATCTAATACAGCCGCAGTGAATTGGTTCTTAAATCGAGGAGAAGACCGGTACTACCACATCTCAACTTTTCATATACCACTGGGGATGTTATCCAGGAGGTGGGAAACGTAGCATACAACAGTCTCTTTTGAATGATCCAAAATGTCTGATGCTATTATGACTGGATGAATTACGCCAGAGTGGTGAGCTGCAGCGGTAAAAGGCGTAGAATAGTGACTGATATTTAATTCAGAGTTTGTTGGTTGTTTTGTACCCTTTGAATGTATACAACGGTGGGTATGTTAGATTTTTAATTTTAACTGCCGAATAGAAAAGAGCAGAGTTGACAATACAAATAGTAACGACATTTATACATTTGAATTGTTGCAACTTGTAATGTTTGCGTATGTGCATATTGTAGATGTAGTGAATAGTATTTCCTTGAGTTAAAAATATTTTAATGTAAAAGTGGTTGTTCTAATTTAAGCATCAAGCAGACATCAGTATGTGTGACTCACGTTACATTTCAAAGAAATATAACAACTTGTTTTTTCTTTTAACCTACATACCAGGTAGGAGTTAATGTAATCTAATATTTTTTTTAAAAATTGAAAAATTCAGCTTTTTGTGACTCACGTTACAGAATTGTTACCATTCTGAAAATAGGGACTTACCATTTGTTTGAGATACAAATTTGAAAATAACCTTTAAAATTAATTTTTAGTAAAATACATATGAGGAAAAATTACATTATTTACAACAATACATACACCCAGAGAACTAATTGGTTGAAAAAAGGTTGTAGCAACCGTAAATTCGGTTGTTACCACCGAATTGGGGTTGCCACAACTGAATCGAGGTTGTCGTGACCGAATTTAGTGCTCACAACTGAAATTCGGTTGAAGCAACCTCGTTTCATAATTGATTCGGTTGTGACAATAGAATCCGGAATTATACTCGTTCTGTCAACCAAAGTTTCCAAAATTTCGGTTGGAACAACCGAATTTGGAAATACTTCGGATACATTGGTCCCAAAATTGGTTGGTATAACCGAATGTGGCATCAATTCAGGTGCCACAACCGAATTTGGCATCAATTCGGTTGTCACAACCGAATTTGGTATCAGTTCAGTTGTAGCTACCGAATTTGGTATGAATTCGCTTGTAACTACCGAATTTGGTACGAATTCGGTTAAAACCACCGTATTTTGTATCAATTCGGTGGCGAAACCGATATAACCCTAAGGTCGGTTACAACGACCGAATTCGTCGTCAATTGCTCATAATTCCGTACAACTGAATTTCATTTTTAATTCGGCTACCACAACAAAAAAAAAACAAATAGTGTATTAAAGGAATTTAAAGAATTTATAATTGTTGCTGTCTCGGCGATATAAGATTTTTTGTGGTTATTAAGAAAGGTAAGTAAAAATATTGTAATTATGTTTTTGTATTAAATCGTTTTCGAAACCTTTCAAGGTTGATCGGTGGAGCGGTTGATTGGGAGCGGATTTGATACCCTAGAGCAGTGGTTCCCAACAGGTGGTCCGAGGACCCCTGGGGGTCCGTAAGCCATACCAGAGGGGTCCGCAAGTTATCATTAGATTAGACATTACAAAAAACCAACCAAATATGGATCGTTGGTTGAAAAGTGGATCGCTAAAACGAGATAGGCCTACAGAAGAAAGGGAAGAGAATGCCTCTGATCTTATGGTTAATAATTCAGTGACTCGAATGGAACTTGTCACTGTCTCTTGAACTCAACTCGTCGGGGTCTCTCGAACCCAACTCGTCGGGGTCTCTTGAACCCAACTCGTCGGCGTCTCTTGATCCTAACTCGTCCAAGATCAGTGTTAAACCTACTGCAAAAATTAGAAAATATAACTCTGATTACCCTGTATGCAATTTTTTATGTCATGGAAATATAACCATTTATGTACACCACTACGCGATAAAAGACCAAAAAAAAAAGACCCGTGTCTCCCAGTTTTGCCCAAAGTCATGCATTTTTTTTATGTGGGCCCCAAAGATTTGCCAAAAAGTGTACATATTGTCCGGCTCATATCTTGCAAACCGTTTGGAATTTTGATTTACTGTCTGAGGGAAAGTTGTAGCTCTTATCATACAAAATCAAAATTGTGAACATATAAAATCAAAAAAACTTCATCTCCAAGGTCAAAATCGCAAAAAAAACCTTAAAAAAACTTAAATTTTTTTTTACCTTTTTTCCCTGTTCAGGTTCATAGGTAGCAAACCGTTCAAAATTCAAAGGAACAATCAGCTACAGCAATGTACCTAAGATCTCAATAAACAACTTTCTAGAACATACGAACTTCCTAGGAATGATTCTTAATACCGTTTACTTCCATATTGAGATATCCTTCCATTTGCAACTACCTATCAGTGTGAACATTTCTAGCTTTAGGTTTAGGAATTAGTGGGGGTCCTTCTCATTATAGCGAATGTATGATGGGGTCCTTGGACAAATATTGTTGGGAATCCCTGCCCTAGAGATTACCCTAAAGATGAGTACATACAATTACCCATACAATTTACAATTTATCATAGGGTACACAAAATGTACCAGAAACTACATACAATGCTAATTTGCATACATATAATGGTCTATAACGTACATAACCTGCAACGCAAAGTACATGAATTTCGTCAACAATTTACAAAAAGCTCACACCAGGAGTACTTTATCAAAAATACTTTACGTGTAGTAAAGCGAACGTAAACTGTACCAAAAATACATAACGGTACCAAAAAGTACAGAAAGCGTATGTAAGTGTATGTACATAAGGTGTACCCAAAAATGTGTATCAAAAAATAATACAAAGATCATCAACTAGACAGAACCGACGGCGTTCTTGCGAATCGAGTCGGCTTTCTTCTTCAATTCACTTCCATTTGGGTTCGCTTTAGTGGTTGGTTGTCTCCAGTTTTGTCTTGGAATCCTGCTTGTGGAAGAAGAAAAAATCAATAAAATTGTATATAACTTTTTAAATAGTTTGTTAAAAAAGTAACAACCCTGTATATTTACATCATAATTTTCGAAATGTCGTGGAAATATAAGAAATGGAATGACATTCATTTTATATTTTCCTACAACTAAGTCAAACTTGGTAACACTTTTATCGGGGTCATTCTCAACTGCTAAAATTAAACATGTTAACGTGCAGGTTTCCATTTTGTATGAGTTAACGTGTATAAGTTACGAAAAAACGCCTATATTATAAACGTCAAACATAATTCAATAAATGCAAAACAGAGTTTAGTTGTTTTTGTGAAATATTTTTTTTCACTTGGTGTCCTGTTTTTCATGGAATTGCCCTTAAACTCGTTTTTTTTCAAAATATTGAATTGTTTCTTTCTTGAAACTTGTTCACAGAATTATTATTTTCTTTTAATTTTCTTTTTAAAATTAAATTTATATTGTCTATAAGGAAAAAATCAAACCGTTAATTTTTTGTTTCTTTTATTTCCTTTTGTGGAATAAAATTAAGACATCTAAAAGTTTTTAAAATTGTCGATTAAAATTGTAACGAAGAATTATTTTTTTCATTGAAAGCTAAGCTTTTTCAACAACATATATTAAAAATAAAATGCCAGTGATGCCGGCAGTAAAAAGCCTGTTCCACTGGTGGTTCGTAAATTCTAATTTTCCGAAAACCGGCGGTTGGTGGACGTCCAAAAACCCCTATTTCGGTTTAGGTTTTTGATTACTATAGACGGGGCGTTAGCCCAGTATATTTATACATTCAGCAAAGTATTTACTGAGGTTATCGAAACTTTAAAAAAACATCACCATAAATAGATTTGTTGGATCATTAACAACAACAGCCACATCAACAAAAATATTTTTTTATACAATGGGATATGTGTTTTTTTTATTATTATATTTCAGGTTTGTGAACATGATCTAAAAATTCGTTACGTCGACGCATCCCATCCCCGAGCCTGCCACAACTCTCTGTATGGAACACAAGCTACTTGCATGTTTAGTTTGAACGGGGCAAACTCTTGACTATAAGGTAATATCTTTTATAAAATTTAAAAATTGCTACCATTTAATTTTATTTCAATAGGAGATGCAGGCTATGCTTTGGAACTATGTCTACTAACACCTCATAGGATTCCGGAGGATAGTAACTCACATATGAAGTTCACGGAAGTCCACTCAAAATGGCGCATGGTATTTCAGGGGGCCAATGGTGTGTTGAAAATCAGATGGAAATGCCTTCTAGGTGCAAGGGAGCTGCACTACAGTATGGAATAAACTGGTTTAATTGTAAATGTATGTTGTGCACTTCAAAATATATGTTTGCATTACAATTCAAATAAAATACCACGTAATTTATTTATATAATTAAGGTATCTCCTTAGCAAAAACATTTTAAAAAAAATTCCATCAGTTCCGTTTTTGACTTTTTGATAGAATGTACGGCCCTCGTTCTTCCTTCTGTGTGTCTCAATTTTCTCACTGTCGCGCTTTCTCCACTGCCGTTTCTTATGCCTAAAGAGACGGTTTACCTCCATTATATTTCTTCCTATACCGCTCAGTCGCAGGTAGCGTTGCAATTGACTGAAGCATTGCCATACGTGCAACGTTCCTTTCATCATTTGCAATCGTACCATGGTTTATTGCGAAGTAGTGTTTCGAAACCATGTGCGATAGTTGCGGGAGTTATTATAGAGTCGGAACTGTGCCTCCACTGCGCATCAGAATCGTCGTCGGGAAGGGGTGGGTTCTGTGCCGGAAGTTTCGAGTGCTTCCTTGAGTAAGCTGTGGCTACCTCTGGTAATTGCAGCTTTCCGATATCCAGCTTTCTCTGTGTCTGGTTTCGTACCATTTTCGATCACCTTAATCTTGTGCGAACATTTGCTGCCACCAGGTAGTGGTCAGAATCGATGCTAGCTCCTCTGATCACTCGTACGTCCATTACACTGGATGAGTGCCTTCCATCAATTACCACGTGATCAATTTGGTTCTTCGTTCTGTGATCAGGGGATACCCAAGTAGCCTTGTGGATGTATTTATGCTGGAATATTGTACCACTAATGACCATGTTTTTTGCCGCGACAAAGTCAATCAGTCTCATACCGTTGTTGGACTGAAATTGACAACAGTTGGATGAAACACACTCTCCCTGTCTATTTTTGCATTAAAATCTCCTAATACAATCTTAATGTCATGGCCAGGGTAGCGGTCTTTCGTTTCCTTCCATGCACACAAATTAGGGAAATATAAAATTATTTCGCTTTTATGCCGATTGTGACTATACGTTCACTCACAGGATTGAATCTACAAGCAAAGGAAAAAACGTTTATTGCACGGTTGTCGCAATAATACTTTGATTGATTTGTATTAATTTCTTAATCGCAATAGTTCATGTAGTTCTTCCAAATAAACTCATATATCGGAAATGTGTATCATGTTGCTGGAAACGAGTTCTCGTTTGCACCAAACACCTATAAAATTACATTTGCTGCAAGTTGAAAAAACGTTTGCGATAACTGAGATTAAAAATTTTTCTAATGAGAGCACAGATTACGAAAAACATAAATTTCTCTCGTTCTGTCGACTGTATACGCAGTCTGATCCACTCGTTTGGTATACATACTCATAGACAAAAATGTCAACTTTTTTTAAACAAACCTTATTGGTCAATCCAAAACCATAAAAGTTAGAAATTTGAACAAATAAGAGCTAATGGAAGCAACAAATAAAAGTTTTAATTACAACTAGGTTGCTGTAACCGAAAGAACAGGTGGTGGAACCATTGTTTGTTTCTCCCAAACGTTTTTCAACTCTAATTTTACATAACTCGTTTACTGCAAATATTTTTCAGTTTGGAGCAACTACAACTCTGTTCCTGTAACTGAAGAAACAGTTGGCGGAAACGTTTTTCGTTTCCATGGATTGGATTGACAGAAGTTCATGTATGGATTGCCAGAAGTTATTTTCTCCCAACTACAGTCCCCAAACGAACTTCAGTTTTCTGAGATTTCATGTGCGAGGAACGAGTTTTTTCTTTGCGTGTTCTAGATGTCGCAGTCTTTTGCCAACTACAAATTCGCAACGAAATTCATGTTTTTTCTCATGACAACTGTACTTTCTGTCACTTGTGCAGCCATGTCCTTTTCACCGCATTTCCTGGATAGTGGTAATGTCAGCCTTATAACTATATATAACATTATTTATTGGTTTACATTGATATAATGAAATGTTTTATACTCCCGACGATTATGAGTATGGTTCTATAAAGCATATTCTATTAGATTTGTTGGATGTTCAACAACAACTCAATTGTTGCTGCAACGAATACACGAATTGTGAAATTTAGAGTAAACCAATTGTTTAATTAAATAATTGTTAAGTTTTTGGAGCTTAAACTTTTGTTAGTTGAGCATCTTATGCTGTTCTCAATACTTTATTTGTGTATTACTGTATGTAGCCAAACATTTAAAGTTAACAAACCGAATGTGTTATTGCAACGTATCAGACATTAAAGCGACGAAACTGATTTGAATATAAGAAGGAATACTCGATTTTACACCTATTTTACCTACCCTTCTAGCAACAGTGTTCAAACACATAAAACACAAAGGCAAAAATAATTTAAAACAATTTCCAAATCTATACGAACCACTTTTCAACACAATGTTCTACGCAAGAAACATGCCAATTTTTTACCAAAAGTTCAATCCGTCGTAGTTCAAATCGTCAGTATTATATATATTTTTAATATTATATACACGGCGCAGGTGCTTATACAAATTTATTATGTTTTTTTTTAATTTTGAACTTTAATATCTCTTGTCATTGAAGGGTAAATAAATCATTTTAAATCTTGAAAGAAGATTTGTTTATTAAGTGATCTTTGCAAATACTTACCAAAACATTGTGAAGATAACCAACAAATTTTATAAATAAAAATCATCCCTGATGAGGAAATATTAAATGTACCTTTAAAAGGTTAATAATCTAGATATTTCTTCTAAGAGTTTCAATGATATATATATATTTTCGATAGGATACTAAATGTCATTGGTACGACCGATTATACATATGTATATTAAGCTTTGTAGAATTTAAACTAAAACTTTTTGTGCGAAAAAAGTTCCAAAATGACTTTATCGTCGGTTGTATATAATCACAGCTACCTGTGTGTCATTGGAAAGATGAAATGGCAATGTGCTTATATACAAAATTGCGTTAGTTTTATCCGCATCACTTGTAGATTTATAAATGGTTGGTGTAGTTAGGTGAGTTCCAAAGATAGGCTCTCGTCAGTATTAGATATATAAAATATTGGATTTCATAGCACATTGCAATCCACATAACGACGTTATTTAAGATGTTTGTACTATCTCGTCTCGTTTGTGGTACAAAATTTACCAAACAAAATTCAAAAACGTCATAGAATATAGACTCATATTTTATCCCGGGAAATTTATTTTTTTCCCCCGCTTGAAAAAGTCCGGGAAATGAAAAAGTCCGCGAATTTGCATTCCTTAATCGCAACACATTCCTCTGTTTTTGTGTATGAAAATGAAAAAAATATATGAAAAATGGATCCAATTCACATGATTAACACTTTTCAAATAAGAATCGATAAAAATAAAAATATGTGTATAACTGGAAACGAACGGTGTATGAAATCGCAAAAAAGTCTAATTTTTACCCCCGTACCGTTTCGTTGACAATTTTATTCATTATGCTGCCCTCAGACGTACCAACAGTTGATTCAACTTTTGACGTTTGAGTTGAATAAGAAAGTTGGTCGTTCTCCTCACACGTTTCAAATTTTGAATCAACTTTTCATTCAACTTCATTTAAAAATTATTTTTGAAGCGTCAACATGAATTCGGATGTCCTTGCGCTACAAAGAATTGATGTAATTTTAGAGGAAGAAGAAGAAATAATTACACAAAAATAAAAAACTGAAGAAAAAAATTTGGCCAAGTACTGGTTAATAAATTTAAATACATTTTCAAATATAAAACCTTTAAACTTTTAAAACATTAGGCAAAAATTATACAAATTATATGCGAATGTCAGATGAAACATTCAATGATTATTTATTTATTATTATTATTTATTAATTATTATCTATTTATTATTATTTATTTATTATTATTTATTTCTTATTATGTATTTCTTATTATTTATTTATTATTATTTATTTATTATTATTTATTTCTTATTAATTATTTGTTATTATTTATTTATTATTATTTAATTATTTATTTCTTATTAATTATTTATTGATTTATTTCTTTCGATCAACGTTCTTGAGTTCGCAGCGTATTAGTTTGCTTGATCAACGTCAAGAAAAAATGAAGAAAAACAATGAAGTTGAACAGATTGCCCTCACACGTACCAACAGTTGGTTCAACTTCACCAAATTATCAAAAACTTTTGATTTTTCATTCAACTGACGACCAACAACTACCTTCAACTAGACCTCAAACGTACCAACAGTTGATTCAACTTATGAAAGGTTGAATCAACTGTTGGTACGTCTGAGGGCAGCATTATAACGGATGATACCGATGCGTGTGAGGATGGCCATGATTGTGGAGCGGGGGTATTTGTAGCTGATGTGTGTCTATGGGTGGCTGTGTGTCTATGGCAACGCACTTGGGGAAGGTGTAGCCCCTGCTGTTGCTGTGGTGGTTCTTGTTGTAACAGATTGTCTGCTTCCACTCGTTCTACCTGGAAAATATAACAAAAATAAAATTGTCAGTGTTTCCCCTATGACTCACTGGAGTTGTCGGAGCTGGTGAAATTGTGCAACCTCCATAGGTCTGGCCCATAGGTCTACTGGGTGCAAATCAGTAGGCCTATCAGAACCAGTAAGAAATGGCATATAGAGCTGCCATCTTTCTCATCTGACGGTTCGTTTCACAGTATTCGTGGTGCGATCGGTGCGATAGAGAGTTATTTGACGTAAATTGACGTACAGCAGGTGGAATTACAAAATTTTGGACTTAAATTTTTCATGGCGTCTTGATGATAAACTGTGAAATTTAAACGCATTTTAAAAATATTTGTCATCTTTCATTGTTAATATATATTTGTATTGTATTTTCGCAAAAATGTTAACGCTCAAAACGAAATACCGTTGCTGTTTTCTTGTTGGTTGGTTTCAACCTTTGCCTTTATCTGGTACTATTAAAGCAATACTTTCCAACATGCAATTTAAATTTACTGAATAAAATCGCTACTCTATACGTCATTACTCTATGATCAGGACATTCAAAAATGTGAATAGTGTGGTAGTATCTGCTATTCTGGTTGTAAAATAGCAGTTTGAAGTTGATGGAATATTTTCTCTAATTCAATAATAATTTCCAATATGAATTAAATTAAGTTGGGTATTAAATTATATTTAGGGCAATGTCACTCTGCTGTTGAATATGGTCAAGGTTACCAACACCATTTCTTCAACGTAAAGGTGATTATACGCTGTTTTTAATAGAACTAGTACGAGGCACTGAGGGATGTTTAAGTCGGTTCACCGTTGCATTTGTCTCCTCATTTGACATCTATTATGTGAAATGATATCTTATATGGCCTTCCAGGCAACACAATGACCACAGTAATTTCCAACAAATTTGTATGGAGATTATGTTTTAAAATCTAAAAATCAGAAAGGCGCGAACAATTTGACGACGAGTATTTTGTAATGTCCCATACGAAAATTAGTATACATGGCTTTACTTAAACTGGTTCATTCTAAAATACAAAGTGGATTTAAAACTGATACACTGAACTCGAACAATATACTTTTATTATCCGGGTTGCGAACTATAAAATTTGAAAACAATATGGTAACCCCAGGCAAGCTTAAATTACATTTCGGGATCTGCGCAAAAACTTGGTTGTAGTGATGCCAAAAAAAAAAACGTTGTCAATCCCAAACAAGGACTAGGCAGCCAAATACATAATATGTTTCTATTTTTCTTAGGAAACTAAATAAAACCTGTTCGATTTCTATGAACACATTAGTAAAAGTTACATTGGAAAATAAAAAATAAAATAGTGCTGAAAGCTCTTTTCCTATTGCTCTTAATTTTTTCTTACATCTGCTTTAACATTAGATGTAATATTGTTCAAATAAATAAACCAATATTTAGCAATATTTTGCCGTCGGTGGTGCAATGGCTTGTGTGCCCGGCTATTGTGCATTGTGAGTTGCTTTGACGACGGCCACCTCGCTTAGTGATGGCAACACTATCGAGTACTTAGCCATGAAAAAAAACAATACAAAAAGCATAAATGTTTCAAAAGGCATCAGTGTTTTACATCAAAATGAGGAATGGACCAAGTTATGACACAAACACTCATTCTTCAGATGTCGCCAGTGCTTTTGAATCATACATTTCGTTTCATGAGTTTCCTATACCAGGGATGGTTTTTGTAGTGGATAAGGACTTTTTACCTCCTTTGGATTTCAAAAGGTCCCCAACTCCTGTTGGTCCAATAAGGGTACTTTCGGATTTAACTCACTAAATTTTATGTGAGAGGTTTTTAAATACAACACATGATAACGTAAGTAAGGTAGAGGCAGTAGGAGTTGCAGGAATTTCGTTTTTATATCAAGGTCCGACCTTGTCAAACTTAGCTGATCGAATTTGCCAAGATTTATTTATTGTTATTGTTTGTGTAATAACACTGAAAAAATATATGTGATCCCGAGGCTAACTAAAGCCTTCACTGCATTTACACCGAAAGATTAACCAACCGTACGCAGATTAAATAATTTTTTTATACGTTTTACAAATAGCCCGTTAATCTTTCGGGGTAAATGCAGATTTATTTAATTATTTTATAAAAAGTACTCTTACGTCTAAAAAAGTAATTTCGGAAGAATACAAAAAGTTTCTTCAAAATTATCAAATATCACCACTGCTCTATACTACTCAATACTCTTTGGATTGTTTGTTCGCTGCCGGTACATCAATACCATCATACCTATTTTCAGGCAGAGACTATTGGTGTTCAACAACCACGTATGTGATGCTAACGCTGTGTGTTGTTTGCATGTGTTCACTTTGATAGATTTCCCTACCCGCGCCTATAGATGTTAACACATCAAAAATACACTACATTTATTTGCTTAGAATAATAATATTAGAATCAACTTAGAATAATAAAACGTATTCGCAGAAATGGCTGCAGTACCCTCATTTATAAATATGTGCAAAACTGAATACTTTTTTCATTAGATAGATAATCTACATGCTGATGCGTCAAAAGTATTTACAACATGTGTAGGTTTGCAATGGATTCTTTCGATGCAATGTGTATTGCAAAAATATAACGCTGTTTTCATAAATACATTAACATTTATGAAGAAACGTATTATTAGTTAAAGGTTAGAAACTTACAAAATGTGTCGCACTACGCTGGAAAAAAATTGGGAAATATACTTGTCCCTCGATTTACACGATACTTTTTTACGCGATTTTACTTTAACACGACTTTTTTATTCCTCGTGTTAATCGAATTACTTAGGTACATATGAATTTTATTATATTATTTGAATATAAATACTCATTTTACCATATTTATAACTAAAAACGTAAAAATATGAGTAATTTAAATGTCTTGATTGATTTTTAAATATAACGGAATTAAGCTCACAAGTTCACTGATCTTGTATCGTAAATATTGGATTTAAAAAGGAAATTCAGCACTATTGGGCAAAATGACAACCTGCACTTTAACATGTATTATTTTAGAAGTTCGACTTTGTTCGACTTTGTTGTATGGAAAATATAAACTTTATGTCATTGCATTTTGTAGACTTCCCCAACGTTTCGAAAATTATGATGTAAATATAAGGGGTAGTTAATTTTGTTAACAAAATATTTAAAAAGTTTTATAAGTTATTATTTTTTTCTTCTTCAAGAAGACAAATTTCAAGGCAATAGAGGAGACAAATAACACCTAAAGCAAAATTACAAGGAAGTAAAGTGCTGAAGGAAACCGAGTAATAATAGATCGATTCTCAAAAATACATTTTAGCATATACCTTACCACAACTCGACAAGGTTCACAAGAAGACCAGCGGCGCTGTCTGCTTGCTGCGCATTGTGTAATTTTTTGATAAACGTTGTGTACTGTTTGGTAAACCTTTTAGGACCTTATGTACATTTTAATGTAGTCTACGCACCTTTTAAACAAATAAAATAAATCCCATGCAGGGATTACGGAGAGCTTCTCACAATCTGTGAGCTGTGCGCGTTCTAGTTTTACACTCACTGATTGGGACCTACAGTTTTGAGAAGCTTTTTCATGGCTAAATACTCTATAGTGTCGCCATCACTAAGCGAGGCGACCGTCGTCGAAAGAAATTTAAGGTGGTCAGAGTAGGGATCGAACCCACGTTCTCATGCACAAGAGCCGCGCACACTGTCATTGCACCACCGACGGCCACGCACCTTTTACTACACTTAAAGTACTTTTTGGTGCATTAGTGGTGAAATTGATGGAATTTGTTGGTACTTGTATGTACTTTTGGAACATTTTGTGTAGTTTTTGTAAATTGTTGGCTATATTGATGTATTTCTGGTGGAGTTTAAGTTGTGGTAAATTTTATTCACTTTTAGGTACACACAAATGGTGTATGTAGTTTGAGGTACATTTTATGTACTTAGCTCTCTACACAATAGCGTTTTACGTCTCGCTTTCGGTAGGCGAGCTGCTCCCGAGCTCTATGGAGACATAATAGAGCGTGCGGAAATGTTTATAAGCAAACGCACGCGGCTTGCTCGGGAACGCCTTCGAGTTTTGTTTTATTTTTAGCCCGTGCTCTCCCCAGCAAAAAATGAGTATACCTAGAAGTAGAATTTGCACCACAACTTATTGGTAAGATGTAGTGCTAATTTAGTTGCAGAAGTACTTCTTTTAATATTGCGTTGTCCAATGCAGCACTACTTCTTGTTTGACTGTTTTTAAGTGCAATTTATGCTAAAATTTTTATGCTATATTTCGTCCGCAAACGAGCAACCAAAACTATTATTTCAGCAATTTGTAAATTTCTTGTCATTTGAAACTTGGCAACAAGTGATGTGCTACTAAAAAGTTCTGACTTTAAGCAACAACTTTAGGGTTTAACTAATTATTTTATTAATTGTGCTTTTATTAGTACTCCAAAAGCTTCTGTCAACAGGTGAAAAAGAAAGGAAATGAAAATCAATTTGAAAGAAAGTAAATACAAATTAAATACAAGTAATATATTTAGGCATCTATGTACTTGTCCACTATCCCTTTAGCTCTTTAATAAATTTACATAATAATACTCATAATGGATGTGATGCAAATGTAGATTTTTCGGAGTTGTTATTGATCAGCGTCAAAATTGCATTAAATATGCACATAGTGTTGCAGAAGATTTACAAAAATAATAACATCTACTAGAACTACTTCGTCTTATTTTTGCTGGGTCCAGTCGAATATGTTGGTTTTGTTTTTATATCTCACAACTACCGAGCAGCTGCGCGTGATATATTAGCCTCGTTCTTTTCGTCCAGTATATACTACAAGTGTATACTCCTGGAAAAGAACACATCGCCTTTAAGCAAAATTAATTTGACAGCACTTTTGTTGACTGTCAACTGTAGCAGTTGAAAAATAGAAATATTGAACATTTACCCTAATGTATTTGTTTCTTTATTTGTCACTTTAGCTGTGTCGGAGTTTCTGGCCTAGAGCATACATTTTTGCCTACAAATCGATAGAACGTGAGTTCAAACCTCAGATAAGGCACAAAATTAAAATATTTTTTTAATTATTTCTCGTACTAATTACTCTATGTTTTAACATAACTCATTTACCAGCAATATTAAACAAATAAAATCATTAAAATATTGTTAAAAATTAAACGTAACATTAAAAAGTTATGTGTCTTAACTAGGATTCGAACCGAAATCTCGCGGTTGTTAGTTGCATGTGCTACCCATCATGCTACCTTCGACTTTCAAATGGCGAGACAATACTTGAGTACAGTAAAATTTGAGTCTGTCTCAGGGAACGCTGAAAATCTTGAAACTAAAAAATGTTGACAAGTTCACATTTTAGTTTATTTTACTATTTTTGAAACCCGACAACTCTGCTCGACTTATAGTGGAAAATTATCGACTGTAACGTATACACTTTTCATTTGTATGGGGAAATGCGTATACTGGACGAAAAGAACGAGGCTAATATATCTTTCGAAACCAAAATTGAAATTTTTGATTGTCTTCGCAAAGGCATATTGATGGAGCCATAATAAGTTCTATAAAAATACGTTATCAGAACAAATGTAGCAGGTAGGCCAAATGCATCTGCGTACACCTTCTTGGTTCGGGACACTAATTGAAAAATGGGGAAAACATTGACGATTTATATTGGCTACCAAACTCAAATGCGAGTTCCAATTTACACAAATGCCATTAGAACAATTTATTATTGCTAGCCATGCTTGCCATGGCTGACTCGAAAATGTTAAAAAAAAAACATTCTTCTCATAATTTAAAACTAAACGGTGAGGAAGAATGTTCTGATATTGCAGAATAATATCCAGAAAAATTTCTCGAAATTATTAGCGCTAATTCATACACTCCTGATTATGTCTTCAATACTGAAGAGTAGGGATTATTTCGAAAAAAAATGCCTGAGAGAACCTTTTTTTCAAAGGCCTTGAATTAAGATGTAAATTAAGAAATTTTTTTGTCCAACGTAGTTAGAATGTTAAAAGAACTCTCAAGTTTGAGACATACGCACATTTCTCAAGGCCTGGCACAATATTGGGAGGTATATATAAATAATTGGATAATTATTCATCACAAGTTCTACTTACAAACTAGAAGTTGTCTCCAACATCGAACGAGAAACTTTCGAGACTCTATCTAGTGATGACAGCGTGGTAGAATTGTCTATTAGGTGGATGCATTATAAATTCCTTGGTTAAGCTCTCAAAATTAGCTGAATAATGAAAAACACTATGTACTCAAAATCTGGAAAATGTAATAATCTTGTCTTAGGCTGCTGACAGAGTGGCGCGAGAAGTCGACCCGAGCTGGTTGCTGGTTGAAAAGCTGAAAGCTGGTTCAGTACAAATTAGTACAAACCAGCGTGTAGATGGCAGAGTAAAGCCGAACCAGGTTGCTGGTTGAATGGCAGAAAACTGTTTTGAAGAGTGTTGTCGCGCTGGTTGTTGCCGACTCACACACACATGATGGATTTACACATATGTGTGTGTGTGTTCTTGGTTACAGTATGACAAAACACGCAAAACAACCAGCGCAGGTAGCCAGCGCTACCTGCCATCCCCTAACTTATTTCTCGCATGAACAAGTCAGCCAGAAATCAGCCTGAAATCAGCAACCAGCTCGGCTCGACTTCTCGCGCCACTCTGTCAGCAGCCTTACTTGATACAAAGTCTATGCTATAAATTGCATTTTCCTTAAAATTCTTTGAATTTTATTAAGAAACAAAATCAAATATTGACAGATTACCCATGGAAAAAATGAAGAAACCACAAATCAGCTGGGCTGACGGGTTTAACCGATAAATAATTCTACCATGGATGACAGCAAAAATGATCGGGGAAAAAATTATAATTCAACTTATTTTTATGTTTATGACATGAACTTATATTTTTCCTTCAATGGATTATATTTTTGAATAATAGACTGCTTTTATTTTGTTGAAAATCTTTTATTTTTTACATTTATGAATTTTATAATTAAGTTTTGGTTGTTAAATGAGCTTATTTTATTGATTTGTTTTATGTTTACGTTATTTGCATCAAAATAAACAAATTTTTATTAAAATAATGAATTTATATTCCTGCGTTTATATTTTTTTGATTTACACGATTTTCCATACAACATTTTTCGAATTTTATTCACATGATTTTTTCAGGATCGTCTATTGTGTAAATCGAGGGATAGGTGTATTTAAAACATCCTTTCGAAGTCCTGAGTCTTCAACTCCATCTATAATAGAGTGCCACCAACGCAGTTAGTGAGTCAATTTGTGACGCCAGTTCGTCATTCCGGGTCCTTATTGGACAAAAGAACTCATGTACGTGCTCCTTCAGTACGTCCAGTGGAAAATATTGCCGCTGTAGATGAAACTGTGCTCGAAGAGCCATCAACTCGCCACCGCTCGCACTAATTGAACATTTGTCACACTTCTAGCGCAGAATTTTGCATAAAAACCTCGGTATGAAGGCGTATAAAGTCCAGTTAGTTCAAGAACTGAAGTCTCGAGACCATCCACTGCGTTTTCGCTTAGCTGAATGGACTGAAGATCGCTTGGCTACTAGGTGGTATTGTTAGAGGTTTTCGTTACCACAATATGTGGTTTGTACTAAATGTATTCTTGTGATAAACCCAAAAATATCGAAATATAAAAAACCTAAAATGAGATTTGTTTATCCCTATAATGTGTGATGATATACCTAAATACTTGTGGAGAAGCCAGCTGACGATTTGCCTTTGTTAGCATTGCAATAGCTATATTTCCCATAATCCACCATAATAATCGATTTCACATTTTCTATTAAAAAGTACTTTTTCTATGAAATTAAACTTGCAACGGAAAATTATTACATAACATAAAAAACCTTTACAAAATCCTTTGCTAAAACCTTCACCCATTGGTATTGGGGTTCGCTTTAGGACTTTTTAAAACGATTCAGACATTTTCGTCTGCCTGTTTGGCTGATTGGTCAACACGATAACTGCTACAAATCTGTTCCGAATACAATGAACTTTTGTCAGATATTATTTTTTCGGACTTAGGATGGGATTGAAAATGAGCGTTTTCACCACGACCATTCTAGTACCTCCCATACAAATCGCAAAATCGGCACCTAATCATGTACCATAAATATGACTAGCTTCAACTTAGGCATTGGCTAAAAATTTGTAAATGTCTAATTAACGAAAGAATATTGACCAGGTTGTCACATGCACTCTGGTACCCCCGTATGTCACAGGCTGAACATATGTTTAAATCTGATATGTTAAGTATAGTGGCAGTACTGGGCGATTCTTTTTAATGTTTATTAAATTCGCTCAGATTTTCGGCCAAACCCATAAGCCCATAGAGATTTCCCAACTACAGGAGTCTATCATAGTAAAATGTAATATCGTATTTAAAATGGAGGATTGTTCAAGTCGACTCCGAACAAGGAATGTGGTCATTTTCTATGTACCTACTGAACTACTCAAAAGTTTCAATTACACATCTCGGAATGTTTTAGGGAATATTAAAGCAATCTTAAGCTATTATGTAATTGAACAATAGTATTTCATCATATTTTTTCTTTTATTATGAATGATCTTCCGTTCAGTAGTCTATTTTGTATAATTTATTGGCATTGCCTTTTCGGAATCGTCCTTTACGAGACACTCATCTAAAACAATTCTGCCGATTTGATCCGCTTCACCATGTCGATGGCAAAATAAAATATCTCGCACAGCTCGTAGTACTACTTTAGTTACATGAGAAAATGCTTTGTGTATGTAATTTCTTTATGATTCCATCTTTGGTTGAAACTTCAAATGTAATGTCAAGCCAAGAATACCATTCGTATAATGTAGTGCGCTTATGATATACCTTTTCATGTGCAAAGCAAAGGAAGCATCAGATATAAAAGTTGATGTCCTTATGTAAGGACAATATTCTACATTTTGTGAACAAGGCATCCATCAGTATATTCCCAGGGAAATCCGAGAAGAAGAAAATGAACGAAGAAAGCAAATGTACTCGCATCTCATTAATTTGTGATTGATATGTACGTATCTAATATGTGTATCGGAATATACACATACATGTGTGTGCATACAAACGTGTATAAAGTCATTGATTTGACTTCCAAAACAAACGTCAATAACAGCAGCGAAAGAGGCTTTGACGTAACTCAATTGTGTAGAGTACCTTACCTCAAACGTTATGTTGTCTACAAATGTTATTTCAAATGTAGCAACATGTACATTGGGGAATTCGAAAACCCGGGTTTTTCAAATACGAATATTTTCGGCCTTTAATTTTTTACGACGTGGTTTCCTTGAACCGAATCTATAAAATAAAATGTAACGTAATTAGACGGATTGTTTAGTACTAGGTGGCTATCCTGACGTTTATTTACGTATTAACTCTGCGAAAAATTAATGAACCTAAAAAATTGTATAAGATTGATAAGTGAAAATTATGTATTTTTTAGAGAAGTTTATGTACATATATGTCATCATTACTCGAGAACGACTTGTCCGACTTGTCCAAATATTTTTAGAAAAATTACAAATTACCAATTAACCTATTCGTAAACTATTTCTCAATATTAACAACAGTTTTGGAGGCAGCAAAAAACAAGGATGAAAAAATAATTTTTTGCTTAAAAAACACCAATTTTTAATTTGTTAAAAATAATTTATCACTGAAATCGACAACCAAAAAAGTGTCAAGTTTTATTAATATCGTAAAGGCACATGACAACAAAATAAGACATGGGTCAGGAAAATAGATGCAACCGTTTTGAATGATCTAATGCGGATCGTATATCAGCTCCCTTCAGCTACACTGGAATGGCTACGTTTTGAGGTGCTTCCTAAATTCAATCGGCTACCACAAAAAGCATCGCTAAATCTGTTCGTAATAATTTAATCGAATGGGAATTTCCTGAAAAAGTCATAGATTCGTGCTTTCTTCCACAAACTCAGGCCTTGAACAAGGTGCTTGTACTCTTTTGAAAGACCTTCTGTGGCAAAAACTTATTAACTTTGCATATCTTTATAACATGCATGAGATTTTCCTAAAAAATTGTTTGAAAAGAAGTACCGTAAAAGCAGTGTATCGGAAACCCTAATTTTTAACCGATTCGATGAATCATGGAACAACATGAAACGAAATGAATTGCGCAGTTGCCTCGATGATTCAATTGTTAAGTCAGAAAATTCCGACGGGCTCAGGTCCGAGGCGATTATCAAGATTTCTTGGAGCTCACGATCACATTCCTTGGTTGTGCTTTTCGCGCAAGTGGTGCAACATCTCATGCAAGATTCATGTCGAAAGCAATATTTTTGGGCCGTTCTCAGTTCAAGTTGACAGCAATTGCGCTGAATTTTATTCGATATATTGCAGTTTTTGTCGTGAAGCTTTATATTAAGGTCTAGTGGGGATGCACAAATTCTATGGAATGCGCTAATCTGGATTTAATTTTTTGCGCAGCTCTTACGAATTATCTAAAATCAATGATCATGTATCTAATGCACTAATTGAAAAGTTAAAGAATCATTTGTGCTATTTGACTCCTGAAACAGTAGGACTATAATTTGTCGATCTGAGCATTTCACACCAAATAAGGCAACAAATGTTAAATAGTTTGACAGCGAAGCTTTTGCTGTAAATTGTTTCAAATACCGTACAGATCCAAATTTGCAGTACGTGTTGACATGTGATTTATTTGATTTTATCTGGTATAAAATATGAGTCTTTTCATCAGTTTCGAACTTTAAACTGACTTTTTCGATTTAGACCCAGCATTGTGGAAAATCAAACTGCTTCGGAATTCCTGAAAATGTTGTTGTATTTTATAACGCTGCAACGTGAATTTATAAATGATTATAACTCTTATGAAACAATATGCAACACGTACAAAATCATCATTGAATGAATAATTTTGAAATTTATACTTTAATGTTTTCAGAACTTCAATTAAAAGTTTAGATTTACTACTTTGGAATAATATTACCGTATTTGTGTATTTTAATTAAGAAAATTAAAAAAAAATAAAAATTTCGGAATACAAATTCTGTTGTTCACTTTTAACCAAGTTTTAGGTACGTTAATTATTCTGGGATCAGTTTCAGCTTTTTCAGTTACTTCTTGTAGATATAAAGTTAGCCATTTTGTAGAATTTTTTAACAAACCGCGGCAAGGCTAGGGCCGCAGACAAATTTTCTGAATAATGGTCAATTGGAACTGCATAACCGAAAATAGGTACCTGTTGTATGGACCACTGAAGTATTATTTTGTTGCTTAATGAGTTGCAATTAGACTCGTTTAATCACTATATCCTTTTATTTGCATATTCTCATAATGGTATATCATGTATATCCTGATTTATAGCTGAAAATGCAATCCAAAGTCGGAAGTTACTTTTGAAATACACCACGACAGTGTACTGACGACAGTGTAAGAATCTAAACAAGTTTTATAAATATCCGTCGTACAATAATTTTAGAAGCTGATTACGGAAACCGCACAATTTCCGAAAGTATGGATTGTAAACTAGAGACGCCACATGGTAACGTTGTCCGATTTACTCCAAATTTTCAGCATTTAAATACTTATGATATGGTAAGAACCATGGCAAGTTTCATAAAACTCCGCCGGAAAATTAGTGTTTTTCTAGAATCTGATTTTGGATAACGCGTAATATCCTGAAGTATGCAGTTTGACTGCGAATTGTCACCACGTGGTACAACGTTGTCCGATGGACTTTAAAATAAAAGTTAAAATACAGCGACAGTGTAAAAATTTTGCCTCGTTTCGTAAAACCCCATAAAAAATTCAAAGATTTTCCAGACGCAATTTCGTAAAATATATGATTATCCAATATTTGAACTATGAACTCGAACCGCCACGTTTTTTATGTTATGTAATTTTTCTCAAATTTTCAGTATACTACCCTTCCACCAAGTTCCGAAATGCGCTCCTCGATTTTCAAAAAAAAAAAAATACAACCTACAGGATTTGGTTAGCCGAAAACTCTTTATATGGGTCAAGTTGAATGCACACTAGAGAGTAGCAACAAAATAATCCCTTTCAAAACATTTTGTAGTTTTATCGCCAAGAACTCTATTAGCAAAATATAAGCAACCATTAACAAGTCGTCGTTCCGAAGTTATCTTCACGTATATCACAAAATCAGAGAAAATGAGATAAGACTTTTTCCTGGGATAAATATTTTAGATTTATCCATCTGTTTAATCCCCTGGTCCCAATATGTTATGGTTTCAGAGATATTATGTTGTCATATCCACTTTTGATAAAAATTTAACACGTTATGATACCGTATGAACCATTATTGTGGATATATTACAACAAAAAATTTATGAAAATTTTGAATTAAAAAAAATTAAGTAATCTTCGCGTATGTGAAAAAAATATTTGACAGACGTTAAAAAATATATACATTTTGTTTTGGTTCTATATCTCAAAAGTAACTCCGGATAAAGTCTATAACATTGCAAAAAAGTAAAACCAAAAATTGCATACATGGTCGCTGCACCCTAATGTATAGTGCATATACGTGAAGATTATTTTGGACTAAAAGCTAATGATTTTTTTCAGGTTATGTTCACGTATGCGCAATAAACAAAAAAAATATTTCCCAAAAGTGGCGTATACAACAAAATGTGAAATTTTGTTTGGAGATAAAAATAGCCATAACTCGGAAAATTTCATCAACGACTTTGGATATTTTTACTCCAATCGATGCAGAATTTCAGGCATTACTACTGGCAAAAATTTTGAACTACTTTTTTCACACCAATTTTTTTATACAAATTGTTGAAAATTTAGAGTCAATTTCCCAAAAAAATATTTTTTGGATATACGTGAAGATAACTTCGGAACGACGATGTAATGAATGATCTTAAGCGAACGAATACGAGTACATGAATTGCTCACGTGAATACATATTTGTTTTTCTTTCGCCTTTGTTCCTGGTGTACCGTTTTCCTAAAGTGTAACACACAAAAACTATAAACATACAACGTGAAATTTCTCGTATTCTCGTTTCTCGTATGATGTTTATTGCATAGTTCGTGTTGTGCACTAATATATATACCATAAGACGGGACAATACCGCAAAACGCGGAGCAATTCCGTCAAAAGCGGGAGAGTTGACCAGTTTCTTTATACGTATTGTACGATTTTCAATATATAAATGGAATACACGTTGTTTTTCAGTATTTAAATGGAATACATGTTAATTTAGTCATTAATAGGCAAAAGTTCATTCATTCGTGCAACAAGAAATAATTTTTGAGAAAAAAAAGCAAAAAGTCATCACCCTAATATGCATATATACTTATATAATCCACATACCGCAGTAAAATAATGATATGTGCAAGTCAGAAACTAAATATAATAAATAGTAGTGAACAATATTGAATTGAATTGAATACAATGCAATTCAATTCAACTAAATTCAATTCAATTCAGTTCAATATAATTTAATTCAATTCAATTTAATTACATTCAACTCAAATCAATTCAATTTAATTTAATTCAGTTCAATTCAAAACAATTCAATGCAACTCAATGCAATTTAGTGAATTAAATTCAACTCAGTTTAGTCCAACTCAATTCATCTAATTTATTCATAACTGTACGACAAATGGAATGGATCGGCGTTTCGCTGGGTCACGTCTAGGAATCGAGAAATATCAATTTGAAATTGGTATCATGTAGCGGAATTTATCACATTTATTTTTTGCCTAAAAAAAATTAATTTTTTAATTTTAAAAATCATGAAAATTCCAAAACGGGAAAAAGTGTCAAGTCTTATTACTTTCGCGTAAAGTCACATAACCTATGAACAAAATAAGATATATCGTAGGTCATACAAATCGATGACCGCATTCATTTATTTTCATTTGTTTGCTCCCTTTATTTTCTTGCGTGGTGGCTTGCCTTCTTATTCGGAGTTTGTTTCGGAAGTGGATCTATCCTAAATAAATAAATAAATGGTTTCCCATTACATCCCATGAAGGGACAGGGGAGAGCTTCTCACAACCACTGAGCTATGCGCTTTCCAGTTTTCACTCACTGATTGGGGCCTACAGTTTTACACCGATTCCGAACAGTATTTTGAGAATCTTTTTCATGGCTAAGTACTCGACAGTGTCGCCATCACTATGCGAGGTGACCGCCGTCGAAAGATATTTTAAGGTGGTCTGAGCAGGGATCGAACCCAAGATCTCATGTACAAGAGGCGTGCACACTACCATCGCACCACCGAGGGCCATAGAGGATCTATCTTTTATATGTCTTACTGTGGAAAAATATCAATTCAATTTTGTGGCCTACCCTCGGAGGAAACTCCCATTGTATATTCTTCTTCTTCATCTTCATTGTCGGGACCGTACGTCTTTTGCGACCACCAACAAATTTCAGCCTCCAGCGAGTCCAACCCTCTGCGTTTATATCGCGTTTAAACGGGCATGGCCAGTTCATAGAAGCGCTCACCATGTTCATCCGACTCTGAGGCTACCTGCTGGCTGAAATATTCGAGATGGTGATGCAAAAAGTGAATTTTGAGAGACATGATCACTCCAATTTTCAGGAAGTATTGCGACATCTTGGGCGGATAATTGTGTGCTCGCTTACTTCCCAAAAAATATCGTATGGCTTTCTTCACTGCCCTCCACGTAAGGTAATCATTGCAGACTAAAGCGTCTTTAAATTGTTTTGATTTCATGAACTTCCGTATAACGGGCCCACTCAGAACACCTTCCTTCAATTTTGCTACGCTGATTCATGCAAAAATATTTTTCAAACAATCCGAAATTTTCGGTTGATGCAAAATGGCCTTGATGAAATTCTTGTTTCAGTTTGATATGGGGAGAGGAATGAAGCCCCAGTCATATGTGATCAGTGTAGCAAACTTATTTTTATTATGAAACAATAAATTTAATTATTTGTTTTAGAGGGTTGAATTTTATGTTTCGGGATTTGGCAACCCTAGTGTTGCAATCTGGCAACTGACAGCTCTATCGTAAAGCTGGACATTTTTGAGGTTATGCGTACTCAGAACGTTTTGACATACGAGCGCTATTTGTGTTGTTTACAATAACTTAAAAGATTCATCTCGGCCGAAAAGTGGAATTAAATCGTGAACATTTTCGTGCGATTAGTTTTTACAACTTTCGACGTGAATTAACTCAGCAACAGTGCATGGATGACTTTAATTCAATTTTTGGCGATGAAACTCCATCAAGGACCAGTGTTTATCGATGGTATGGTGAATTCAATCGTGATCGTAGTTCACTCCAAGACGAATTTCGTGAAGGTCGTCCAAAATCATCACTTGTTCCGAAAACCATTGATGCTGTGCCCGAACTGATTTTGCAAGATCGTCATGTGACCTATCACGAGATTGAGACAACCAACCTTAGGCATTAGTGGGACCAGCATACATTCAATATTGCATACACATTTGACTGTCAACAAAATTTGTTCGAGCGATCCCACACAATTTGTCAATCGCTCAAAACAAGGCTCGTGTCGATTGGTCGAAAGAAATGCTCCAAAAATACGATCGCGGTGCTTCGAAACACATCTATGACATCGTGACAGGTGATGAATCCTGGATTTACGCGTATGAGCCCGAAAGTATACCGCAGTCAACTGTATGGGTGTTTCAAGTTGAGTCAAATCCAACAAAAGTTGTTCGCGCCCGAAGCACTTCCAAGCAAATTGTCGCCTGTTTTTTCGGAAAAACCCGACATGTCGCAACCGTACCACTAGAACAACGCAGAACAGTGAATTCTGAGTGATACACAACCATTTGTTTGCCAGTTGTCTTCCAAGAAACCAGGAAAACCAACCGCCGAAGACGGATCGCGAGCTCTCACACATCGGCTGAAACAACTGCATTTTTGAGCACCCAAAACATCGATTTGATGGGTCATCCGCCGAATAGTCCTGACTTGGCACCGAATGAATTCTTTTTATTCCCGTACGTAAAAAACAAACTGAGAGGTCAACGTTTTTCGACACCTGAAGAAGCGGTTGCTGCATTCAGAATGCATGTTTTGGAGATACCTCAATGAGAGTGGCGAAAGTGTTTCGACAATTGGTTCAAACGCATGCAAAAGTGTATAAATCTTCATGGGGAATATTTTGAAAAACAATAAAGTGATTTTCGATGATTAATATTTGTTTTAGTTCTCTAATCCCGAAACATAAAATTCAACCCACTATACAGGTCCGACAGTATAGTAGTAGTGAAGCTACTCGTAATATTTTGATCTCTTTACGCTTGGTACTCGTATGTTTTGAGCACAGAGTAATATATAGTATATAAAAGGTTGCAACAGATGTTGTCCTCAGTCCACAAATCCATGAAATATTTGGAAAACATATTGTGAATGTGAGAAATCTTTAATTTTAACAATTGGGAACTACACAAATAATTTTACTTTAACACTTCATTACATTTTGATTTTTTTTCACTGAATACCCCATTTTTTCATCGTTTTATTTAGCAAAATTGACTCCAGTTCATGTGTTTCGTAATTTTGATATGTTATGCGCCTACAAAAGTTTGAAAAACGCATAGAGCAACCCGAATTCTTTCAGTCACCTATCATCGTTTCTCCTTTGAAAACACCTTTTTTATAAGTTCTCCAAAGACTTGCTTGATCAGCTGTGGCATCGATAACCAAAGGTTTTGACACTCTCTTTACTCTGTAAACTATTAATCATGTTTCGCTTAGATATGAGTCTCTCCGCGAATGAATTTCAAGTACTAGGTACTTTCTGTTTGGTTCTGTGCTGTGTTTGGTACTGAACATATTGAAATAACACGGTTCTGCTCGGTATTTGTCCAGATGTATTATACACACACACAATTTTAGAAAAAGAGTTAGTAAAAATAGGTATAAAAACTAGATGCAATTTAAAATTTTGGAAAATTGGAATATAATTTGGCTGCATTTTCAAATTTACAGATATGGCGAAGTATAGCATATGCGTGGAAAAAATGGTTATAAGAACAACTATGCAAGTTCGTAATTAATGCAGTTTATTTTAAAGTTCAAATTACCTAGATACATATATTCTACGCATTCATCAAAATTCTCTGAGGTGATAAGGTACAGTTTAGGCACAGGAAATTCGTTCGTGTGGATCACTTTTCTAAAGGGGTCAAATATTATGGGGGTTTAAAATTGAAAATGAAAACATTAATCTCAGAAGTAGTGGATTTGTTAGATCGCATGAAACTTTAGACGTGCTCATAGGACATTGTTACGTATTCAATGTCTACTAAGGTGTATTGTCAACGTAATTGACGCCATTAACCCAATATTAACCAATTAAATATTAAAATTTGCACAATTTCGAAAATAGTTTTTAAATTTTTTGAAACATGTAATTTTAAGTCGCCACTTGACGCGACGATGCCAAATAAGAATACATATAGCGCACGCATTTAGAATAAGACTACGAATAAAAAAAGGTTTGCCATTACATCCCATGAAGGAATTGGGGTGAGCTTCTCACAACCAGTTAGCTGTGCGCTTTCTGGTTTTATACTCACTGATTGGGATCTACAGTTTTCCACCGGTTCCGAAAGGTATTTTTTGAGAAGCCTTTTCATAGCTGAATACTTGAAAGCGTCGTCGTCCCTATGCGTGGTGACCGCCGCCGAAAGAAATTTAAGGTATTTAGAGCAGGGATCGAATAGACGCGCACACTAACCATTGCACCATCGACGGCCACGAATAATGTCATCGACAACGTGCCTACTTGCAAATTCTCTTAGCATTTGAAGTGATTGTACTTTATTGCTGCTAACGCAACATTCGATTGGGGTGTACCCAGCTATACTATATAATTGTATTGGCTACCAAATCTCGTTATAAACTTTTCGCTTTAATATAGTGCGGAATTATTAAAATTTTAAACTAATTTTGTAACAAACGGTTTGATTTTATGGTTTGTCCATACATTTTGATTTGGTAGTCGATTTTTTATTGTCTACCGGAACTTATAATTTCTTTAGGTTATACTAAGTTGTGTAATAAATTTCCCCAATTTCAAATGTGTTTGCTTTATACCTATATCTAATTTTATTTTAAGTAGTTTATCTTAGACATATGTTAATCGATAAGACGATATTACAAATAACAAGTAAAAGTGTTAAATTCGGCTGTGCCGAATCTTTGATACCCTCCACCTTAGTGTTAACCAGCAAAATATTAATTTTAAAAAGGACCTTTTTTAAGAAAATGTACTTTTTTAAAAAAAATAAAAATAAGTTACTTGTTCACAAATGCAATTACTTGTTCACAAATGCAGGATGCTCACAAATGCTCACAATGTTCACAAATGCATTGCTCACAATGCTCAAATGCTCACATTGAAAATGTACTTAAGAAAATGTACTTTGAAATGTACTTATAAATGTACTTTGAAATGTACTTAATGTACTTTGAAATGTACTTAAGAAATGTACTTAAGAAATGTACATTTCTTAAGTACTTAAGAAGAAATGTACTTAAGAAGAAATGTACTTAAGAAATGTACTTAAGAAGAAATGTACTTAAGAAATGTACTTAAGAAAGAAATGTACTTAAGAAATGTACTTAAGAAATGTACTTAAGAAATGTACTTAAGAAATGTACTTAAGAAATGTACTTAATGAAATGTACTTAAGAAATGTACTTTGAAATTTACTTAATGTACTTAATGTACTTTGAAATGTACTTTGAAATGTATTTAAGAAATGTACTTTCGTTTAAGAAAATTTACTTTTTTAAAAAAAAAAAAAATAAGTTACTTGTTCACAAGTAAAATAAAAAAGCATTTTTTAAAAAAAAAAAGCATTTTTTGAAGAACTGTTAAAAAAAAAAAACAAGCTGGGACCCGAGTTGAACCGACAACCCTCAGACTCTAACGCGCAACCTTTTACCCATCAGGCCACAGCGACCTTATAAAGTGTGACAAAATTCATATAAATGTATGAACACATGAAAGTACATCTAAACATTCTAAAGTATTTACCTATTATAAAGAACAACAAGATTTTCAACATAGAAATTCACCACACGGCAAAAGGAGTAGTTTAGTATAAAACTACAAAAATTAATGTGAAAATTTTATGAGTTTTTTTACGTTTCCAATCATAAAATTTTTTCCAATGGACCAATTTCGCTGATTTTCAATACCAAACTGCTCAGGAATACGTTTAACATTCTGGCCAAAAACCAAACCGCGTTATCGCCGATTGAAGTCGTGAGAATGTTTTCAACAGACGGACAGACGGACATGGCTATATCGACTCCGGTTGTTATAAGGATCAAGAATATATTTACTTTATGGGGTCGCAAAGCCTTATTTCTATATGTTACAATCAGAATGACAAACTGATATATACCCTCTATCACTTACAGTGGAGGGTATAAAAAGAAGATAATAAAAACATTAACTACTCATTATTATGAAACCCAAACAAAAAAGGAACAACTCTCGTCAAAATTAGATATCTACAATTGATTTTTGAAGAATGTCAAAATGAATGCATTTATAACAGATTTCACTTCATGTCGAAATTGTTAAACGGAATATTTTATGAGACTACATTAAAAGCAACAATTTCAAATATAACATTTTTTTAATTTTATAACTTTTTTTATTTTTATTTTTTTTTTTATGTTTTGCATGCACGTTTGCCGATGTTTTTTCGGCCGACATACATTGATTTATATTCAATAAATGGGACATGGTACAAGTTTGGGATGCTTATGAAATATCTGAACCTTTAAAATTAGATTAGTGGGTCAAATCGGGACAGTCGATAAAATCGGCTCCCAGTTTAAACCAGTAAGAGCCATTTATATAGGCGCCGGCCTGAGCTTCAAAAAAGTTATGGTGGTGGCGACGCGTCGTAAAATTTTCGATCGCCTTCTTTCTGTCAAACAGTTGAGTTTTTGTGTATGTTTTAATTACGGTTGTATTTTTTTGGCCGTTGGTGGTGCAATGGTTAGTGTGCGCGGCTCTTGTACATGAGATCCTGGGTTCGAACCCGGCTCTGACCACCTTCAAATTTTCTTTCGGCGGCGGTCACCTCGCATAGTGACGGCGACACTATCGAGTATCTAGCCACGAAAAAGCTTCTCAAATTACCGGTCGGAATCGGTGTAAAACTGTAGGTCCCAATCAGTGAGTGAAAACTGGAAAGCGCAGAGCTCAGTGATTGTGAGAAGTTCTCTCCAGTCCCTTCATGGGATGTAATGGGAAACCATTTATTTTTTTTAGTAACTAACAGTGGTGCATCAAAATTTACACCAGTTTAAAATTAGGTTAAAAATTAAACTTTAATTTCTACAGATTAAAATTGTATGAGTAATATTCTGGGTTAGTGGGGTTTAACGAAGTTAACATTCGAAATCCGTTAATCTTCTTTGGTGTAAATGTCGTATAACCCTCATAAATATAACTCAGTTTATTTCAATCGAATGTGCCAAATATTTAGACCCATAGAGAACGAATTATATTAACTCGAACACGATTAGGACACACAAATTATAATCGATAATTGCCAATTCTGTGGCCCAGCCCGAAAAATGTGTATAACATTTTTTAAAAATGATTTTAATCATATAAGAATTTTTATATTGATTGGAAATGACTTATTTCAACTTCTTTCATCAGATATCACCCCTACTAACATCCTATTAGTACAAGATTTTCTAAAATAAAATCAAAACTTTATAATTCCATTGAAACATATTTAAAACTTAATTAATTTATATCTTTAAAATATGAAATTCCATATATGATATTATAATCACACTTTTAGGGAGCATTACGGCGCAGACATTATACTCTTTATTATACAGTTCTAATTTCAAGTTACAAGTATAATTTTTGAAATAAATAAATCCAAATTTATACACTAAGGATGAGTTTCACACTTGTCATTTAAAAGCTCTCAGACAATTTTCATATTAAATGACATTTAAATGACGAACATCGGGTTTTTAAAGTTAATTTAAATGGAGAATTGATTTAGGGCGTCAACTAAACCAAAAAATTATCAAAGTATATCCACACAAGTATAACCACACAGAAAATCGAATCAAACAAGGAATTTACCTACCAACTCAATTACTTTTATATTTGGATTTTAGCTAATGATGAAAATATGTACTTGTGTTGATTACAAAATTAATCAAAAATTTATTTATTTTTTCGATTATAATCAACTGGAGGACGAAGTTGATCAACATTTAATGCACCGAGTAATATTATTAAGCGTGTGCACTAGTTGCTTTTTGTACTAACGAGTTCCGTGGACTACGTGGAAAACATATAGACAATGAGAGCAATCTTTAACTTTAAAAATTTGCGTGTTAATTGGGATCTATACAAATAATTTTACTTTAACCCTTCATTACATTTTGATTTTTTTCACTCAATATTTTTTTTTAATCGATTTAATTGGCAAAATGTACTTCCAGTTGATGTGTTTTGTATTTTCGTTTGATACGCGGCAGCAAAAGTATGAAAATCAGACCACGCAACCCAGTCAGCTGTCACCTTTTCTTCTTTGACAGCGTCTTTTCTATTTGTTATCCAAGTACTAACTCAGCAATACCCCTTGATTTAATACTCTATTTAAATTAAATGCTTAATCAACCTGAGTACGAAATTAATCAACCATTTATATAAGTATATATTTTGCATTACTCGTATAATGAACACGATTACGATGTTAATCACAATTCAGTATTTGTCTAATTCACAAGAATTTTGTAATTTCAAGTGCACAAATAATTGGTCCATGTGAAATAGTGATTGGTGACAATTGTATTCATTTATTTCCTCACTTTTGCGTAAATTTGCTCAGTTAAGTACTCGAATAAATGACTCAAATAAAAAGTAATTGGACCGGATTTTTGTGATTAAATAAAGTCTTAATTAATAAAGTCTTAATCTGAATAATTTTTTCTGTGTCATTTTTGCCCTTGGTCAGAGAAATTCCATTACACGCCATAGATGATTTCTGATGAAAATTTGCAATTTGCAATTTTATTTTAATACATCCGAAGCAGTCCACACTTTTGCACAGCAACATTCGAGGACAGAGTAGCTCTTTCCTCATTTCATAATTCTTTCTAATATGCTTTCAGAAAATACATACTAATATTTTATAAAATGACGATACTTCCAAACAAATTTTAAATATTTTATATTTTTGCTACTTTCTAGTTCATGGTAGAGAAATTGCGGTAACTCTTCAAACTAATTGTAGCCTACACATAGTTTAACTACTTGATAATGTACACTAATCAACAACAATTATATTTAGATCTCTAAAATGAATGTAGAAATTCAACACCCTACAATTTGTATTAACTTATGACTTATTTTTAAGTAAAGGGATATGACTATAATATTAATAATAACAGCTTTAAGCAACTTTGCAAAATATTACCACTTCTATTTGCTGAAAATTTTTTTTTTGTGTGATGATGTCTAATATGATGTAAGTGATTAAAGCGCTTAAACAGTTTCAAAACTGTTGTTCCTAAACGAGCTAGCATTACTGAGGAGGAGTAGGTGAGAGCGAATTCTTAGGGCTGAAGAAAAAGAAACTCCGGTGAGTCTGAGTTGATTTTCGTTGATTTCGTATTATTTTACCTATTTATTTCACTATATTCACTATATTTCACTATAATGCCAACAAGAAATGCTTCGTGGCGCCAATCAGAAACAAAAATTAATTTTGAACCACATTCTCTCTGATTTTTAAGAATTTAAATGATTTATAGTTTCCAATGTTAGTATTTACAATAATGGGACCTAAGTTTAAGCTCAGTACGTTTGTGTTACGTTTTTGTATAATATTTTTTCGGAATACCAATTTTTAAAGCAAACTGTAGTAGGACAGAAAGTTCGAAGACGTAGAAATTCCTGAATTTAAAACTGAGAAACTGGGTAATTAGAAATGAGCAAATTCATAAAAGCTGCTGAACTGTTTTGAATTTTTTTTCGTTACTCATCTTGGGAGCATATGGCTTCCACAAAGCATTTCCGTCTTACACGGTTCACCGCTGTTGCTTCTACCCATTTTTGAACCGGTTTTGAATTGAAACCGGTTAATCATATCGGTTTTGAAATACATAATGCTTATACTTGTATATGATGTATACTTTATATACATACATATGTACATTAAGGTGTGATATAAAAATGTTTATGGCACGAGTTTCGCACAGTTTCTATGTGGACAAAATAATATAGTATATTCACCTACAAATAAATATGCGAGTAGTATTTTTCAATATACTATATGAAATTTAAAATTTTTTCCGTAAAAAATGTAACTGCGCGCAAGAAAGGTGATATTTTCCGTAAATCAAACAATGCACGTTTAATATTGTCTCCCCACAGAAATTTGCTTTTGCTGTCCAAACCTCTTATCCATACAATTTTTATTTCCGATACACCTTAATTTTTATATTATGTCTGGATGCGGATATTTAATATGTATTAAAGGGTTCACTCAAAATCTGTCAGCATTGCAATACCTTACGCCTTTTAAACTATATTTGTACAATTTGTTAAGAAATAATTCGACCTATTTCATCCGAAAAATCATCCACGGGGATCTATAAAATTGTGTCTCACTTTCAATTGTGACTACCTTAGATTTGATTAAACTGTTATACTAGTAATCTACTAGTTTCTGTGGTTCCTGTGGTATTAACTTCAAGAAACGCCCATTTCCCACTGTCCGACGATATTTTGGCCCATGGTACGAGTTTTCATTCCTACAGTGTTTTCGCAAAAATTTCAAATATTAACACAATATTAATTTTTCGGCGCAGTGATTTGAAATACTTCTCGATCGGATGATTAGAACCACTTAAATTTCTGCTTTTAGTATAAGTAGACCATATCCTTTCAATTTTTTTGTCAACAGCTAATATGTTATCGGAAGGGGAATTTTATTACGATTACAATGATAACAACAACATTAAATTTAAATGCAAAAGTTAAATTTAAATGCAAAGGTAATTACAAAAAATAATTACAAATTTCCGTTCATATGATTAGAACCATTTAACTAATTTTAAATAAAAAATAAGAAACATTAATATTTAGTTTATTCATAATATTGTAGGCAATTGTAGATTTTTTAATAGTGGTTGAAAATATCTCAAATATACGGTTTTTTTTGATTCTTAAAATGTTATGTCCCTAAGAAATCTCATTCCGGGAGTCCTAAATGTATTCATAAACCTTGCGGGAAAGTCAGCCCCAAATAAATTCAATTATGTTTAGATCGGGAGAATAATTATTTTACAATATCATTTACTTTAGGGAAAGCTGATTGTGAGAGAGTTTTCAGTAATTTAAACTGTGAAATTCTAAATCGATTGTGCCGTAATACGTTATTTCACCCCAGACCATAATTCTACACGCTCTTTTGTGATGACGATTAAAAATAATAATTGTAGCATCTGGGCCATCTAAATTAAAGTTTTAAAAAAATTTCACTAAAAACCAAAGTACGCCCCTTACTTGAATGCCCCATGTCATAGGCTGCCTATCAAATTGTACCCAGATTTTTTTGCGCACATTATTCAGTGGCGGTTTTTTCTTCAATTTATTTGAATTTCAGGTACTAACAGATTGCAATGTCTCTTTTTATTGTCGCGATACTTGCCCTGTTACGAGCTTGAGCTCTTATTTGTGGTGCTGAAAGAGACGCAATTCTCATGGTTTTTCTTTTCGATTTTCCAAAGTTTTTCTGTAGAATTTCTATATTGGATATAAGCTTGCATCACAAAAAATATTTATTACACATAAATCCGTTATTATCCTCAGCTGGACACTTGGTTATATGTCCATATATTGCGTTTTCACAGACTAGTTAAAACAATCATTTCTTCTGTAGACAGAAATTAGAGTAACGGTACATTTGATATGGCTAATATTGGTGCCCAAAAAAGTATGTTGCCGTATTGAAAACACTTTGCTCTTACAAATGACGCGTTTATGAATCAAATTTGAATTCTAAATTTTAAGTCATTCTAAGTGAGAATAACAACACATCGGCCAAGCAAACATCGAAACCCTATTTCACATAGCCACATAACATAGAATCTAGAAAATATTTGAACGCTCTGTAGTCCAACTTAGTTCCATCGATTTATAAATTATTGTATTTCAACATCGAGTTCAAGTATTTTTTGCCACGTTGGCGACATAGTTCGTCGTTGGAACTCTATATTGACCAAATTGCAATATTTTTAGAAAATATTCTACGAATTGAAATTTTAACCGATGTATGACATTTCCGTAATTACCACTTCAAAATGCATCGTTTGAGTGTCCAAACAATCCTGTCTGAAGTTAAACAAAAAGCTTGGTACACCTTTATAAAATAGACTTTTAGGAACAGTTTAAACAATTAATTGTTTTTCGAAAAGTTCGATGATAAAAATCCATTTGTAGTTTTAATACCCCGAAAAACAAACTCAATTGTTGGAAAAAAAATAAAACAGAAGTACAACCCTCAGTCAAAAGTTACAACTACATTGTTTAACTGAGTACTCTTACGGTAAAACGGTAGCTAAGGCTTGCAGGTCTCCCACCATTTGGCTAAACTTATTTAAAAAAGAAAAACCGTAATGTCTTATTCACGCTGCCGCGAAATTTAAGTCTTTTACAATTAGGGCCGAAAATACTAAACTTCGCGTACATTTTACAACCACGAAATTGAAATTTATCCGACAACTTGAGAATGTCGTATATATCGCTGCTTTTACTCCGCAAAGTGAACTAAGTACTTTTTTTTGCATATATGCACGAGCACGAAGCCGAGAGAACATTTCGCGGTGCCTCCCCGTCGTAGACATTTTTTTGAAGCTGACGCCGCCGTCATTTAAGGCTCGTACCGGTTAACAAAGTTTGCCGATATTACCGACTTAATCGATTTTAAAGGTCCGGGTTACTAAAAACAAATATTGAAATTTTTTACACAACCAACAATATGAGTATAGAAGTAACGTCTGCCGAATAATCACATTCCGCAACCTACAAAAAAGATAACAAAACTATTGAATGACATGGATTAGTGAGAAGAAAATATAAACTGGGTAGAATTAGTGATCCATGTTAACGTTCATGCACTAATAATTTTTCTTTACTGTTTTATTTCATTTCCTGACAATATTTTGGTTATTGTGTCCAGGTACGAAAATTTCAGTCATGTTAATGTTTGTAAACAAACAGTTGTCCTTTTGCAACGGAATTGCTGAAATGCCAGTGTGAAAGACTTCAATTTCGTTTGAAAATTTCAACCCGAAATTGTCAATTTCGTGGCAGGGTGAATAGCGCATAATAATTTTTTTTTTATTTTACGGCATATTTGTATCTGATTCGTCTTTTCATTATTCAATCGTGTTTATGTCTAAGCTCTATTAAAGGTATTTCTACAAGTATTGTGTATAGGTTTGCATTCCAGCAGGGTGTCAATTTCCATTATCCGATTCTCAACCAAAGAAACTTCTGATACAAGGTAAAGGCAATCTGCCTCCCATTACGGCATATCCGCTAACATAGACATATCGGCCACAAAAATAAAAGTGACAATTATATATTAGAATAGTGTCATTCTTTGAAAACTCTAGATATATTTAGAGCAGTTAAGTTATGCAATAAAATAACTCCCAAAAGTAAGACATGTACCAGTAAGGTTTATTTTATTATTCTCTTGGAAGCAAATGAACGCCAGTCATACAAATATATGACTTTAAATATCAGAAGCGTGAATGGTTTTCTTCCAAAAATTTAAATGTCAATATACTTACATATTTCACAAATTTCATGGTCACATCATATTCTATTGATGAATTATACTGTTGGAAATCCGTATGTGTTCAAATATATTTTGAACCGTATCATTATGTTTGCATGTACGTTTTTACAAAATGGGTACATGAGTAATTCTTTGCACTCAAAGTGAAAGTTTTAGCATCAATAACAAAAACAGATCACATTTCACAAAATGTCGTCAATTTTTTAACATTTGATGGATTTTCGTCAAGTGACATAAGTCACTATAACACATCCTAATACTAATTTCACATTCTCATCATCTATTTCGCCAAAAATCATCCATTGCTGTTGATATCCTTAGGGTATATAAGTGTGTACACATATATATCAATACACACAAACGGTTTTATGTACGTATGTGCATATAAGATTGTTTTTACAAGGCAACTTTCCGTTTCTTACCTATATGACATTTGGTTACCATTGCCTACAACTCTTATTCACACACTCTTACACCACCACCAATCTGTCCACGGCATACGTAAGTTCCACTTTCCATATACATTTGTTTAGTGCGCCAATGTGTATGTTTGTTGATATTTGTGCATATGTAGCGGTAGTGTCTTATCGCCCTTCATCCTCCTCTGCACCACTTCCACCCAACATCCGAACTCTTGCCGGAAGCGTGAAAAATCTACATACGCCAAAATGATACATACGAAAATTCATTGAAGTGGCGACAACTGAAAAGTTTGCAAATGGAAAATTACGGGTACTGGTAGTAAGGCACAGACAGACACGTGCATTAACATACACACTTCAGCCGGATACTCCCCCCAGCCCAGCTTTGCAGCGGGTATTTTGCCATGCTTCTTATTATTGTCATGGCGCAAGGATACACCCGAATTTAATAGCAATGAATTGAAAATTTTTGTTCGCACTTGAAAATACCCTTGTTCTAAAAAGAATATCAAATATTTGAGTCTAGTGACTCAGGCTCCATGTAGTAATACAATTACCCGAAAAGAAAAAACTCTTTGAATAATATCTATAGATTTCCAAATGTTACAAATCTATCTGTAGTATAATATTAAACATACACACACGCATTTGTACATACATTATATGTATTTGGCATATACATAAATATGTATATATATCTCTACATGTGTATATTTGCAGAATTCATACATTTGTGCTACATATTTGTTTTACAGGCGTATGTACACATGTAAAAATAAATGTATGTAAGAGATAATATAGGACAATTAGTCCACAGCAAATCAAGTTTAAAGTCCTGAGAATATGCATCAAATCCCGAGAACTATGCAATAAAATTTAAGCAGTAAATATTTTAAATCTTACATTTGAAAATATTCTGATAAATCGTTATGTATGCATGTGTATAATTTTTCAGCTGTATTGAGGTGAACCACCACATAATGCTAGACGCATTTTATTTTGAGATACATATATTCAAGAAACTTGCCTGTTTGTCAATCTTTAATGGAATGCTTTAAACCGGATTAAAATCAGAGAGATGTTAGTATAAACTAGAAAATATGACGGAAACCAACGGAGTCCTAGAATCAAAAAATTTTATCAGCTATATTATTTAATTTATAAGCGCAGTAGGCATAATGATGCAATGGAAAACTGTTGTATTGTTTACTTTACTACAGAATTGGTAATTCTTATTCAGGGCTGTAGAATTTCAAAGATTTTGAAAGTACAAAAGGTCAAGTTTGACACGAAGCCATTTTAGCATTTCATTTAACTACAAAATTATTTATATTAGATATATTTTCAATATTATTTATATTATTATTATAATTAGTTATTTATATTACATATATACAATACTAGCGATGGTTTATTCTAATATAGTTATTAATCTTGCTATAACGCATGGTATGTAGTTATACTTACATATAATTTACTTTGCAGCCGAATTTGCGAAAATTGATTGGAATTTGATGTACCATATGTACTCTGCAGATGACCAAATTCAATTCCTAAACAGCAATGTAAATAATCTATTCCACACTGTTACTCCGCTACGTAAAGATCAGGAGAGAGTCACCGATCCCTGCTGGGTTAACTCAGACATTAAAGCACTGATAAATATCCGTGAAAGCATTCAAAACTCAGCTACTAGTTACATATCGAATTTAAGAATGCTCGAATGGCTGTAAACAATGCTATATTTGCAAATAAAATACTGCATTTTGGTATCAAATTTAAAACTGCTGGGGGCTCAAAGAAAAAATTTCATGTTACCAGGGAAATTGGTATTAGAAAATCGGTTGATCAAGACGATAACGTTGATGTTAACGAACTTAACAACAACCTTGTAAATTTAAAACAAATGCTCCTGATACTGAATCATCGCAATCGTCGACAATCACTTCGTCTGTGAATCGTCTTTCAACACATTCGGTTTTTAACCCCAAATCCACCTATAATGCCGATTTCATCGAGGACTGATCCTGCCAACGTGATTCTACCGGAAATTAAACAATCAACATTTAACTTTACTTGTGTTACAGCAACAGGCGTTATGGCGTGTTGTTTAGCTGTACGATCTAAAGCAGTTGGTATGGACAATGTGCATCCAAAATTTTTAAAAACACTTTTGCCAAGACTTATTATCTCCTTTATCACTTACATATTTAATATCATCATAACTAAAAGCGATTTCCTTGCAGTATGGAACATGCCAAAATTATTCCTATTCCGACGACAAAAACGATTATCGTCCAATTGCGCTGCTTCCCTACCTATCGAAAGCTTTTGAGAAAATTCTACATCATCAAATGAATACATATTTTAATGAAAAATTATTACTCTCTACCAAACTATCCGGATTTAGAGCAAAACATAGTTGTATTACACCACCCATTGATGTTTCTGAAGAAATCCGACGCAGTATTGATGATAAAAAAGTTTTTATTCTGACACTTCTTGATCATTCTAAAGCATTTGACTATGTCAATCATAATATACTATGTAATAAACTACGAAATTTATTTCACTTCTCAAACACATCCACACGACTAATTTCGACATATCTTAGTAATCGGTTGCCGTTGAAAACACACTTTCAAATCCTTTAGAAGTCAATAGAGAGGAGCCACAGGGATCTACTCTTGGCCCGCTACTTTTCAGTGTTTACATCAACGATTTACCCCAATCCCTATCGCATTGCAATAATCATATCTACGCTGTTGACGTACAACTATTTTTGGGTACTAGCGAGGATAATTTAGACGAAGGAGTGCGGAAAATTAACCACGATTTGGATAAAGTATCTTCCTGGGTGTCAAACAACAGCCTTACGATAAATTCATCTAAGTCTAGATGCCTTATTATATGTCGAAAAAACATAACTTTTCAGACAATTTATCAATCTTATTTAATACCTAGGTGATATATATCGCAGACAAAGTTAAAAACATTATACCAAAGTTTAATAATACTCTGACTTGGAAAGACCACATAACGAAAGCAACTGGTAATACCTTTGGTATGCTTAGATCGTTGTATAAAACGCAATCATACACTCCGCAACACATCCGAGAACTGCTGGCAAAAACCTATTTAATGCCTAAACTTCTGTACGATTGTGAATTATTTGCAAATTGCGATTCTATCAGCAACCTTAGGCTCACTGTAGCTTACAACTGTATATTAAGATATGTACAAAATTAAAAGGTTTGAGAGAATATCTGACTTCAATAAGAAATTACATGGTGTTTGTCTCGATGACCTCATTCAAATAAGGACCCTCATAGTTCTACACAAAATAATATATACTAAACAACCATCATATCTACACAGGAAACTAAAATTTGGACCATCACAACGGGGAATTACCCTAATCCCTCTCTTACGACTCTATCTAGTATCAGAACGTCAATATTTTATAAACTCTGTTCGTCTCTGGAATACACTCCCAGCTGCTATTCAACGAACCAGCAGCACCAATATTTTCAAAAAGTTATTATTCAACCAATATGTATAATGTTGTAGAAACAAAATGTACTATTTCTTTACACATTCAAATTTTCTCTGATGTATTTATATTACTTTTTGATGTCAAAAACTCATTCAGTCAAATTATATATATATATACATTTTTACAATTCATCTTTCATTACTCGTTTTTAATTATACTCTTTATTTTTATTTTTGTACCTACTACTAATTTTGTATCACTATTTTTTTAATCGCACTAAATTGTACTTGTAACCTTGTCGTCACATACATTAATTTATAAGATTTGTTTCTTATTGTATGTGAATAACGAACACAATTAAATAAATAATTAAAGTCTGTTTGGAGCTATCTGATAGGGAGTTAAGCGAAATTAAGCGATTTCAAGCGGCTCCCATACAAAGCCATACAATTAGTTTAGTGGGAAATAACTCTAGGCCTGCGTAGGTCTGAAATGCAGGTTAATATCGCTTAGAAGTGATAATCTAACCAAGCGTTGTAATCAAAACACACCTATTATCATTCTAAATGTAAAGAAAATCGTAAAGAATTCAAATATGAATTGCTTTACGTATCGTATTAATCATTTCAACAAATTCCGTTTATATTTCTGTTTAAAACTTTAAATGTTTAAGGAAGCTGGATGCAAACTATGGTATATTATTTAAAAACTCTCTTTAGAAACCAAATGTTGGTTTCGTAGTACGCTGGCCATACACGCACGCTACAACCCTTTACAAAACATATTGGTTTGAGTAACCGGTGGTGGTCGAGATGGAAACGGTTGGGACTCGGTTGTATGGTCATATTATGCAATTCCGTTATTCATTTAGATTTTGACAGGAGAAGCGATCGCAGAAACTAAAAGGTATCATTATGTAAACTTTTATTTTTATCAATCAATTTGTTTGTGTAATGTTTGTAATTCGCACGGAAATTCTTGTAAATATCTAATATTTGTATTTAATTTGTTGCGAAAATCCTCCTTTTGTATAAGCGCTAGTATAAAGCAGCATTTACTAGCGATCATTATTTTAGCAGGTGTTTACTCGCATAGTCCTGCACATAAAATCCGTAATATAAATGCGACAATAACAAGGCACAGGAAACAATACAATGGCCACGATTTGCGGCACATCAGAAGTGTAATATCTTTAAGGAATGAGTGAGAGAGAATATGATGAAAACCTTGACACAAGAGAACCTTCAAGATTTGGGGACAGAAGGAGTGATTATCTAAAGTATAAAAGGAGGGAAAAGTTAAACATATTACCAAAAATATTACAATATGACTGCATTTCGTGTGCATACAGTCATTAGTACTTTTCTTTTCTTGTCTCCTTTTATTTTAATTTTATTTTGTTATATTTTCTTAAAATTTTTTAAATATTTAATTTTTTTTTTGTTTACTATTTTTTTTATTTGTTTCCTATCCACCGGTCCTTTCTGGGCGGCATAGTGGGATTGTACAATCGCTTTATACCCCAGTCATTCCACCCGCCGTCATCAACAAGAAACAAATTTTGAGCGGAATAAAATAAATAAAAGTGATACAAAAGAGAGTGAAACGCGAAAGCCGCAACAACAATCCCACAGTTTTCATTTTTCTCTAATGAATGGAATGAATGAAACGAAATGAATAAATGATAATGAGAGCACTCGCAGCTGATATAAATTGGGAAGAGAATGAAGCAACCAAATGTCTGACACCCCCCGTTAATAGCAGTACACAACACACCAATACTTCGTAGTCTAGGAAGGCATCGAAACTATGATGACGACATTGTGCTGGTACTAGTGTTGGTTTTTTATTTGTTCTCATTTACATTTCGTTATTCCATTCATTCATTTACATTCACGCATATATGAATGCAGAAATGGAAATAAAGTTATGCCGGAAGAATAACCAGCAACGTTGGCTTGTGTTCGTTCGTGGCTTGTTTTGCATTAGTGTAAGTGTGAGCAGTGGTGTTGGGGGCTGGTATTTAGTGAGTGAGCCCAATATGAAGCTCATTTGTTGATGAAATAATGATTTTCTCTGTCTTAAGTTCCCGCTGCTGGAAATTGCTGGCTGTGGCTGCCGGTTGCTCATGACTCCTGTTGATGACGATTATTTTTGTTGCTTTTTCGAATATACTTAAAATGTAGGTTTCAAGGTCAAGGTAACGTTCGTTGTTGGCTGAGTGTCTGGCTGGATGCTGTTACATTATCATTTAGCTTATTATCACGTTTGTAATTGCGAGTGGTTGCCCCCTCACCCTCTCTCGTTCTATGTGTTTATTTTGTCGGCATTTTTAAGTTTGATTTAAACCATTGGAAATTAAACCTTTGGAATTTAAATTTAAATTTAGAAATTGGTAAAGGGCTAAACACCTTGATATAAAAGGACACTTAAATAAATTAATTTCACATTTTAATTGTTTTGGTTTTTAGTAAAGGAAACAATGGTAATTAAAATATCTGTATTTCTGACCTGGTCTTCGCAAGAATTACCTGTGTAAGGGGAGTTTCACTTGAATAAACTACTAAAATATGTACTGTACATAGGGGATGCTTGCTGAGAGGTAGAAAGCCAAGGGTAACAAGAAAAGCCAAGAGGTGGAAGCGGACTCACGAACGCAATGTGCGAATGCGACTCGTAATCGTTAACAACTGTTTTCTCGAAAAGTTGTTTTCTGTCCATAGGTACCTTTCCGTAGACCAGGTCCCACCTGCGTTATATTCTTTACTGAGCAATAGTAGACAAATGTGAACCATTAGGCACTATACATTTTTGGCAATTGACAAATACCTCACTCTTATAAAATTTGATTTGATGTTTAATTCAACTATAATTGCCGCTTATATACGTGTTATTATTGTTTAGTAAAAGTTGTCACGCACACTCCTTCATGCAAAAATTGGTCTGACAAGCGCTTATGTCAGACATTTTTTTATTCTTACATTTACGTATGAATAAAGCGTCATTTTGACGCTTGAGAATAAAAACGGTAGCCCACATAGTGTAATCAAACTTGGCGGAGGGCAGTGTAATGTCATGCGTTGTACAATAGAACTGGCGCTATCGACCCTAGGGGTGGGCATAAATCTTAATCGGCTAAAATAGGAGACATGTCATGACTGAATTGGGCACTTAGACCTCTGCCAGGTACGGTTGTGTCCTATGTCCAGGATCTTAACGGCAAAATATTTTTGAATAATATTTTATTGCATGCAAGTTTGGTTTATTACAATTCTGTAGGAAATATAATATCGCCTAAATGACCGCCGGGACTGTGTGCTCTTTTAACCATGTTTTGCATAACATTTTGGCATAATACGGGTGTTATTCCTTCAATAATGTTGTTCTTTAGGATCTGAAATGCTTTGTGCCCCACGTACGCTGCGAGTTCGGGCAGACTTCACTTTATCCCCAGTGTATACAAAATTTCATAATTCTTTACAATACGCTGAATGGTTGACTTGCTAGGCACATTATTTATACCAAAAAAATACCTCAAAATTCTTCGCGTTTTCGAAATTGAACGATTATTTATATAAAATGTTTTAATTTTCTTCGACCCGTTGTTGGTGCGTTGGATGGTCCATAATAAATTGTTATCGACTGCTCTGCACAACTGTCAAATACACACTGACAAATGTCAACCAAACAGAAATGGTGGTCAAAAAACATCGGCCTGGAACATAAAACACACTCTGTATGTCTATAGAGGTACACCTCATGGAGGGGGCTTTGCTCCAATTTTGTGGAAACTTGCTCTAATTGGAATACTTGTCTCTTTGGAAAAAGCATATGAAAATGGTATTGCTTATGAGGTCGACGTGGTCATAGTATAAGTATTAAACATATACATATCCAGGAAACTTGATGAGTGTGGACGGATGGGCGGGTCGGCATGGGCTGGTTGTAAGGTTCCCACCTTGAAAACAATTACTATGAATGAGGCCGAAATTAAGCTTGCCGAGTGTGCCAAATACCTTCCAGTTGTTTTGGATAGCGCGATTGATATTGACATTGAAAACTATTAAAACTTATCAGTTTATCCACAAATAATGGTTTGATTTCCCCAAAAATTTCTAATCATAGGTTGACCGTCCTCAATAGGTTTATCATCAGGTTGGACCATCCTGTCCAATAGATGTGTGCAACATGGTTTAAATGTTCCCCATTATGTATATTTTTAAATTGCAAGTGGCATCAATTTGTGGTCTGCTACGACCACTAAAGAGATTTAATTCTGGTGAATTTTCTTATTAAACGCTCGCGACAACTGCCATTATTTTCTGACTTTGGAAAAATCTTGTAGTTCTATCAATGGGTATTATATACATTGAGATTATCAGGTCACTTTTTAGATTTAGGTTTTTTAAGATGTAAAAAACCAATCATCCACAATTTTCACCGTGTTTAGGTCTCGCAATGAAATGAGGTTCAATAAGGTTCGAAAATATTATCTATATTGTTATCTATCCAAAATATGAGTAACAGTAATCTCCACCAAATCTAAATTAATCAAAATCGCCAAATAGGGAATAAGTCCCATAAACTGACATCTCTGGCTCGGAAGTAATTTACTTGATAGATTTGTTTCATTTTCTTTATTAGGTTTGACAAATTTTTTATGGAGTTGCCATACTATATTCCGGATAGCCTTTGGAATATCTTGGCTGTTTCCCCAGTTATGTAGTTTGAAGAAGAGCGGGTAGTTTTTTAATTTCCCGATAATGGTTTTTATCAATAAATAATAATATATTTTTGTAAATACATACATGTCATTAAAAATTAAGTGAAATTATTAAATTAACGAAGAGACACCAATTCAGTTTAAAATCAAATGCGAGTATATTAAGTTCTGTAGCTGTAAAATAACTCAAAAAAATACGAATGTATGCTTCTTATTTTAATTCACATTTTATTGATTTTTCATTTACAACCACCAGTTTTAGTTTCATGCGTATCATTAATGTTTCCAAAAAGAGGATAAACCTGAAACGATCTGCAACTCCTAGTTATTAGCTTTAGAAGGTAAATTTTACAATGATCGCACTTTAAAATTCGGCACTCATATTTCATTAGTAACTATTCGTAACAAAAATCAGGGCGATGCGCATTAAGTAAAGTTTCAGCTATGCAATTACAAAAGTTTTTTCGACATCATTATTAAAAACTTTCGAGTCGATTAATATACTTATACATATTTTTAATCCGAAATTGCTGAGCCTCAAAAATTGTAAGCCGCTGGGAAGTAGCAAATAAATATTTTGTTGGGAAAATTCAAATGTCACCCGACGGCTGTTATTAAATTTCTATGTATTTCCAGAACAACCACTTAGTTGTCCTCAAAATACTTTTTATAACACACTTTGTATGGGCAGCTAAGCGATTTTAAGTGGCTCCCCATACAAATTGGTTTTTCATCGGGGAATTTAAAGAGACGCTTTTATACTTATATTCATTACAATGCTCTTTCTGTCAGGGGTTTTGCATGAAACAGCAGAGCGACGTCCTAGGATATGAGCGTTACCCGAATTGAACAAAACTGAATTGTATTGTATTTTATTGGATTTTATGACTTTTAAAACAGTGCTGTTTTATACGGTTCATGAGATTTCCTTTTCTTTCTATTCGTATGATGCTCAAATTTTAACATAAATTTAAACTATATCAAAACTCCAATGGCATTCGAGGAGAATTTTTTGTAGTTGAAACACTCTTTATATATAACTCTAAGCTTTCAGGTGTTAGTCAAATAAATCCATTGTAATTACGTTTTTCAATATATAAAATATTTAACTCACCTAAACGATTCAGCGATATGTCTTTTGTGTATACTTTTGAAGTATACAAAATTCCGTAGGGCTTTTCACAATTTTATTATTTTCATTACAAAATTTCTTGAAATTCCGGAACATTTTCCGTGATTTCGAAAATGCTAAATGTGGGAGGGTTTCCCGGCAATCCCGCAGACCATCCGTAGGGATCAAATAATCTGTTGGAATGATCGGAGCAACATATGTTTCACTGTCCAACTTAATTGTCAAAATGTTACTGTTACTTCGACAGTCTTCATAACGGAGCATAATTTAAGGTTCATATCACTCCGGTTCACTTATTTAAAGGCACTAAAAATTCCGTATTCAGCGGCCAGTATCTTTTGCAATTTGTAACCGATTGCAGATTTTTAAAATGGAAATGGAAGCTAGACATCTTGAGATATAAAAAAATCATGATATTACTGGTTTCATAACTAAAGTACTTTTTTTGAGCAATTTATAAAACAAAGTCCGAAAATAATAAAGGCACTTTAACTACTTTTAATGAAAAACTAAACTTTATATATTAACTATTAGCAATGGGTACAAACCCCTTTATGTTAATAACTTCAAATATACGGGTTTTCATTCAGAGATAAAGAGAATTTATGTAATCCAACGAAATTTTATTCCAAGCATCCTTAATGACCTGAATTAGTGACTGCTTGTCATCAAATTGTCTACCTCCTTCATAGACCTTACGAGATACCCAACCCCAGACATTTTGGATGATGTTTCGATCTGGCGAATAGGGTGGCCAGTCAAGAATATTAACATTTTCGTTTGCAATGAACTCCTTTACTACTTTGGCGTTGTGTATAGGGGCATTATCCTCTTGCAATATCCACGATAAGGGACCAAATAGTTTACTGAACTTCAGAAAAGCCGATTCCAATAACGTTGTATAACTTGCACCAATCATTTTTGCACTTTGAAATTCAAGATCGATGATGCCATAGTACGTAATAGCACCGCACACCATAACGCCGCCCTCTCTGCTGTGATGTCGGTTCAAAAAACGCTTTTCTTTGCGCAGATCATGAAAATAATAGTTGTAGCCATTAGGCCCATCCAAAATAGACTTCTTCTCATCCGCAAATACAACGGTTCTCAAATCATTTACATGACCACTTGCCTGCACATCCCATACCATGTAGTCTCTTGCGAGTTGAATCCGCTTTTCTTTACTAGGAGCATTACATGGCGGCTTTTTTTAATTTCAGGTATTCAATATACTCACCGCTCTTCATTACTCTGCGTACTGATGACTGGCTCGCTTCCACTCCAGCTTGAGCTCTTATTTTTGACAAGGATAAGGCAGAATTAGAAGCAATTCTGATGATTTTCTTTTCTCATACGTAGATAAAGACAACGAAAGCCTTCCTTTAACATTTTTTCAATACCCATCGGGGTCCTTGATGTAATTATCGACAACAGTTGGGCTCCGTCCAATTTTGTTAGCTATTACGCGGTAGAATATCCTTCAGAACGGTAAACATCGATTTTAGTTTTTCCCTATAGATTTAAAATTTTTTGTTTTGCTATTTTGACGCGTAAAATGATTAAAATGTAATAAATTTTAATAAACAAACGCTGCCTACAAAAATCATCGCTTACTTAAAAAATAATAAAAAAGTAATAAAGTGCCTTTATTCAAGTGAACCAAAAAAATTTAACATTTTTGAACTTTTTTTTAAAAATTACTTAAAAAGAAACCACTATTGTCATGATTTTTTTATATCTCAAGGTGTCTAGCTTCTATTTCCATTTTAAAAACCTGCAATCGGTTACAAATTGAAAAAGATACAATATGCTGAGTATGGAATTTTTGTGCCTTTAAATAAGTGAACCGGTGGGTGTGTATGTCTAAATATGTAAATATCAATTGGAAATATATTTACAAGTTCGTAAGTTTTTAAACTCATAAGAATAACAATATGAAATGAAGTCAGTAATACTTATTTTTGTTTATTACCTGGTTTATTCTTAACGACATTTGATATATTAAGTAACAAAAATTAAAAGATACAGGGAGGAAAAAATTTTGATCAGTTTTCCACATTTAAAATAAATATATTTATTATTTTTAGTATTTAGACTATAGTCCCTTTATTGGCTAAATCGTTGTCCACCATCGATCAAGTTGTGAAAATTCCAATAGAAACACTTTACCATTTCAAATGAAAACGCCTAGGTTTGAAGCCTCTGTTTGTTTCTGGATTGAACACAAATACTGGGTCAAATAACAAACGCCCCGTTCAAACCTGGACATATCGGGAAATATGTAAAACAAGTAACAAACCAGCACAGAAATTGCAGTCTGTTGAAGCGACTTAAACCTGCTGTAGAGTTAGATCTAACATTTGTTATTAAAATTATTTTTATTTACAAATTTATTCAAGCTCAAGACCTTTTTAAATAATATAAAGCTTATTATCTTTATATTACTTTCAAAAAAGGTCGAGCATAAAAATGTTCCAATGATACCAAGGCTGTCTGTATAGCTATTTCGGATCTTGCCAAGATCTTCATCAGCAGACGTTTTTGGTATGTTTTTGGTGAATTCTTCAAAAATATATATCCAGAAACACTCATCATATTAATGAGAATTCCTTTATACACTCGTTTGAAGAATACCAAGCACAACCATTGGAACACCTTCATGCACAACTCTTTTTATCATGCCGTAAAACCATTGGTTTTAATCAGACATGATTTGTTTTTGTCATGTCATTACAAAAACAACAAAACAGAGGGTTGCCATCAACAATATTATTGTTTCAAGCTCGCGGTGCTCTTCGTCAACTTTCATCATATCCCTTACGGGAATTTTCATTCGGTCTGTTTTCTAATATTTACAAATTTATTCAAGCTCAAGACCTTTTTAAATAATATAAAGCTTATTATCTTTATATTACTTTCAAAAAAGTCGAGCATAAAAATGTTCCAATGATACCAAGGCTGTCTGTATAGCTATTTCGGATCTTGCCAAGATCTTCATCAGCAGACGTTTTTGGTATGTTTTTGGTGAATTCTTCAAAAATATATATCCAGAAACACTCATCATATTAATGAGAATTCCTTTATACACTCGTTTGAAGAATACCAAGCACAACCATTGGACACCTTCATGCACAACTCTTTTTATCATGCCGTAAAACCATTGGTTTTAATCAGACATGATTTGTTTTTGTCATGTCATTACAAAAACAACAAAACAGAGGGTTGCCATCAACAATATTATTGTTTCAAGCTCGCGGTGCTCTTCGTCAACTTTCATCATACAATAATATTGAAACAATAATATTGTTGATGGCAACCCTCTGTTTTGTTGTTTTTGTAATGACATGACAAAAACAAATCATGTCTGATTAAAACCAATGGTTTTACGGCATGATAAAAAGAGTTGTGCATGAAGGTGTTCCAATGGTTGTGCTTGGTATTCTTCAAACGAGTGTATAAAGGAATTCTCATTAATATGATGAGTGTTTCTGGATATATATTTTTGAAGAATTCACCAAAAACATACCAAAAACGTCTGCTGATGAAGATCTTGGCAAGATCCGAAATAGCTATACAGACAGCCTTGGTATCATTGGAACATTTTTATGCTCGACTTTTTTGAAAGCAATATAAAGATAATAAGCTTTATATTATTTAAAAAGGTCTTGAGCTTGAATAAATTTGTAAATATTAGAAAACAGACCGAATGAAAATTCCCGTAAGGGAAATTTTATTAAAATTTCTAAAATTGTTATATTCTACAAACAGGTTTGGGATAATTTTTCAGTTTTTAGATATCATTTGCATGCAAACATTTTATCATTATTAAAAAACTTCTAACAAGATCCCAACCCATTATTTGTTCGTCAAATAAAACAATAGGTTTTCTAAAAATAAATAATATTATCACCCATGTGCTGCATTCCGATTCGTTTTTATTTCACAACCTGTTTAAATTCACAAGTAATCGATATTGGTGTTCTGAGATTTCAATTTTCGAACTTACTTTTTAAGTGGCCGTTTTTACACAGCTGAATTGCAAAACATACGTTTTTCTGCCAAAAATAAAAGAATACAAAAACAAACAGAAAGTAACAAATATCTCCTCTTGACTTCTTGTCTTGTGTTTTCCCCTGTAAACACAAATAACATATAAATAATTATTCGTAAACATAAATTTTATTAAAATACTCACATTTCTTAATGCAACTTCCTTGTTTATTACTTCCAAATTATTACCTGCATATGTGCGCCAAAACCAAACAAAACAAAATGACATATGAAAGAGTTGCCACTGTAACTCACTTAGACTATGAGGGAATAATTATAAATTTTACTCATTTATAAGCATAGAACTTAGGAAATAATAGTTTTTTCATTCGTGTCATACATATGCCGTCGTTTTTATGTTGATATGTTTGCGATATAACTCTAAAAACAATTAAACTGATTGTTGAATTTCTTAAATCTAGGGGTCTGGTAACTTTGGATTTTCGAACATCCAACATATAGCTGATTTGCATAAAACGGTATAAATGCGGAATGAAAACAGAATGGGAAAATCAAAATTTTTAGACAATTTTGTTTAATGACCTTTTGCGAATAAATGCTTGAGAAACTTTTTCTTTTGAACAACCAAGTTAAGAAAAAACTGACTCGGCTTTCATTCTGTAATGCTCTTTTTTACGTAGTTTGCATTTTTGATACAGAAAATGTTATTTACTTTTACTGTCACAACAACATTTGATTGTGAAACAATTTCACAAAATAAAAATAACGTCAAGAACACCTTTTTTGTGAAAAATTTTCACTTTTACAAAAATTCGGAATGCAGAAGTTTTATTAGAATTATTACCCGAGAATCTTTTAAAAGAATAAGCATCAGATTAAATATCTATTCAAGAGACCAATATTTGGATGATTCCAGAATCTGTCAGTTACTAAATAAATGGCACGAATGCCATCTTTATAGTGTGGAATTCTTGTGGTGCATAATGTAATCCAACATGCTATTCTCTAGACACGTTAAAACCAAAACCTAACGTAAACTTAGCATTTTCCCACTAAGAAGGAACGATGGCGTACATATCTTCTAGAATCAATTCCGCCAAAGGGTATGTGTGTGCTTAACGTAGATAGATTTATATATACATAGATACATATAATATCACATATACAAAATACGTACTTATGTACGTAGTTAAATCTAAACATGCGATTTTCAATTCTTAATATAAAATATATACATACATATGTACATATATTCGCGTATGCCATTTTCAACGTAATATATCCCATAAGCTCCATCCTTCTCTTTCCCAGTTAGAATAAAACTACATCTGTAGACTTGTGGCAACTTCAGTGTTGTATATGTAGTCCCTGCTGAATGTTATAGGGAGATTGGGTGTTAGTCCTTTATGGTATTAACCCGTTACGCCTTATTTGCAATAATGGTAGGGTAAAGAAGACCAGCGATTTTTGAATGTCGCTGATGGGATACAGCCGCTCCCTTTGGCGTTTGCTATAGGAAATATTCCCTGTGCAAATGTTCGCTCTCAGCTGCTGCTTTTGTCATATCTGCCGGTTTATCCTTTGGATACACCATTGAAAATCAAGAAAAACATATCCTCTAGCTATTGCCATTATGTTAAAATATATATTTTTATCGTTCTCATTTCAACACTCTGTAGCTCTTACGTAGTTCGTGGCATTCGTTTACGTGCATTCTCTTTTGTGATTCCGTTTTAGGGGAAGCTTCATTTACTGCGTTGGCTCAGCCAATGCGCATGTGCGTTTAAGGAAGCGGCTACCTGAATACTAACGAAGATTCGTGCTAAGCACAAACGTGAAAACATGTAAGTTTCTTACTCTAGCCATCTCTTTCCCTTATTTGCTTGCCAACATTCCTTTCCACGTGTTCCACATTTATTTTCATACAGTTATACATACGTGCTAGGTAGGTACGTTTATGGTGCAAGAGAGACATCGTCTGTCTCTTGTACAGTAATAATCTTTTAGGTGAGAGGAACAATTGGGAACGAAACCACGAAATATACACACACGTGCACTGGGATGAGAAAACAGGGAGTACAAATTAAAAATACTGCCGAAAACAACAACAAACCACAATGAAAGGGTAGGTCTCGCAGTCAAACGGAGGGTTTTAATGACGTAACAAACTCCCTTGATTTTCCTTGCGTTTGTGTGTCTATGTAGTTGCGGGTTGAGTGAGTGTGAGTGAGGTAGTCCCTAAAGAAACTCAATTAAGCAACAGTTAAATTAAGTAGGTTTCAAGTTCAAGGATGTCAGTAAAGTCGGAGACTCTTTGGGTGTTAAAACAAACAAAACTCTGCTGCCAATTACATTCAAATAAGTTATTGTCCTTAGGAAACTCGCACACAAATTCGAGCACACACACACAAAATAAAGGAACAGATCCACACGTTACTATAATTGATTGTCATCTATATATCTATTATGGCATTATCATTAGATGCTGCAGATGGTAATGATTTAGGAATTAATATCTGGCAGGATTGCAACAAACAAACACGGAGGACAACGAAAATAAACTGTTGATGTTTGTCTGCCAAAATTGTGGCTACAGACCATGTGAATGGCACAAATTGAATTTATGTCAACACAATTTTTTTTCACGAAATCGACGAATTAGCATATCTGTCCCGCTGTCACCACAAATCTCTCGTTGACCCCTTGCAGAAAATAATGAGTGTCCAAAGTGTTGTTCCTTCAGGCCAACAAATCAAAACTGCATACATCGGTGGACTGAGTGAACGATTTGTGTTACATTCATCACAGTAGGGTGTACAAGTATTTATTGTGTTGCAAAAGTCCTGTATATAGTTTAATAGTTTGAGTTTTAAATTTGAATGAAAAGTATCGTCTAGAAATTCTGGAATATAAAAGATATACATGACAAATTATAGTCGTTATACCGAAACAATCAGCAAACTACAATAATTTAATCGTTTTCTTGTAAAGAGCTAAAGAATTTAATTGAATTGAGTGTGTTTATATCAGATTGCATTGAATCGAATTAAGTTGGATTTAATTGAAGTGAAATGAATTTACCTGAACTGAATTGAGGTGAAATGAATTGAATTGCTTTTAAAAAATTAGAAATGTTTAATTGCAATGGCAATTTGAATTTTGAGCAAGACCCCGGTTAATTGACGTGAAAAATGCAGGTTTTCGGTTATTCGACAAATACGCTTGTTAAACACCTGGCAATCGATTATTGGTATTGAAACCGGTTACGATTTTGAACACCATAGTTAGGAGCATGATCATAAATAAAATTGCTTTCCATTCTAAAGTTGCAAAAAAATCGACCACTAAAAATTCCATAAGCCCCAACAACTGGTTCGCTTAAAGTCATACAATTCTACTCGTACAAGTGCAGAAAACTTTCGAGTCAGTTTTTGCTGAGCAAAACATAGAAAATATTCTGTGTTTTGACAACAAATGCACAAAAACGCAGAGTACATTGGATTGATGCCGAGTATAGTGGATTACGCCCAGTGAAAGTCTTCGGTAGTTATGTTTGCATGCAATTATTCTTTTACCCGACAAGCAGGTAACCACGGTAAGTAGCATATTAACAGAACTAGAGTTAACTAATCCATCAACAAGGCGGTTTCTTGTTTTCCACATCTCTTATAGCTGCTTTTGTAACATCCACTAGATTGAATTTGAATTATGTAATGAGTTCAGAAGCATTACTAGGTATGAATGTTTTCACTTTTCGAATGTTTAACCCATTGTTCATAAAGCTCCAATTTATTTGTTGGAAAAAATTGTACAATTGTGTAGTTTTGAAAAAATTTAGAAAACTAATGGGCAAGTCGTCCCAACTATTGCATTATTTAATTAAATTTTATAAAGCTGGCGTTAAATTCCATAAATCAAATCTTCGTTCTTTATGTATATTTTAACCGAACATAACTTCCTCTTGTGAACCAATTAAAAAATTTCCAATATACTTCATTATAAATAATTTACAAAAAATCATTATTGCACCTTTAGTGTGCTTTTACACGTGCAACTTACGGACTGCAAGTGTGAGGTAAGAGGTAAGGAACGGGGAAAAAGCTACCAAGTGTTCTGCAATTCCTTTTATTTTCATTCGCCAGTAAAGATGGCTGTAGAAGAATTTGACGTTTCTCTTTAATCGTTTGTTTCTTTTTGATGGTTCAAACAACGTAAAAAGTGTAGTGAAGTCAAGTGTTTAATTAAAAAAAGTGTAAAGTGGTTTAAAGAAATAAAAAACGGTTTAGTGCCAATAATACAAGTGTTTTATCTCGTTGTAGCTGTAGCTGCCAAAAAAACGCTAAACGTCGATGAACACAAGAATTTCAGCAACTCCAAAGCGGACGAATTGCCCGTGTAAAAGCGCATTGCAGCTTCAAAAGAGAATCGTCAAGAGCGTCAGAAGAGTTGCAATTTTTAAGTTGCACGTGTAAAAGCAGACTTAGTGGTAAAACCAGGCAAGCTGATGTAGAAAGCAAAGATAACTGTTTATTTACTTACTTTCAAAGAGTATTCTATTGAGATATAGCGTTATTCTGAAAGAGGATTGAGTATTCTCCAGCTATAATGTAGCATACGTCACACTGAGGAATATATTTAATTTGTTGCTTCTTGTCGTAGAGGAATAGATTTTGGTACAATTATTCTGGCACACATTTTAAAGCTTTTTCAGTAAGGAGCTTTTGTAAGGTCAAAAGCATCTTCAACCGGGAAAACAAAATCGTGTCGGTAGGGTATATTTCAAGCGACTGCAAAAAAAGGAATAATCAACTTAAAAAAGTTTTCTTAACTTATATTTATCTATTTTAATTTTTAATTAACATCGTGTTGATGTTGGTTGCACAAATAATTGGAAACATATACTTCAAAACGATGATTAATTTTGGACACAAGTTGATTATGCATCTAATTAAAATAAATTATTTAATATTACTTAACTTCGTATGTACTTGAGTTTATTAATTTTAATTCGACATTTTATTGAAAATATTATAAAAGATTGATCAACATTTTTGTTAAACTAATAGTAAATTTAATTGGAACGTGTATTTCGTGTAAAAATTTTCTTCATTACCTAAATTCCAAATACACTGCGCCCTCTTTGCACACTCCCGTGAATGTTAAATATTATCTAATCTATTTGTGATATAGCCTTATAATTTATATCAATAAAATAAAATTCTTCTTAAAATAAAATAATAAACTTAATGTTCAATATAATGTTTCAATACATTTTTGGCAACAGGATGGAACCACCTGCGATAATATCCGTTTACTTTACTTTTATGGCAACAATACTATTTTATAGTATGTATAAGTATAATATATAATGACAATGTTCGTGTTTGATTGGAGTATTCTCCCCTAGCTGTACTGCTCTAGGGCTGCGACATCAACATCGATGTTTTGAAAACAGCGATGTTTTTGAAAAACATCGAGTACTTTTTACATCGATGTGTTAGTGCCAATGTTTTTCCAACTTCGATGGTTTGTGTCGATGTTTGCACCGATGTGCCTTTATATAACGAAAAATAAACCATAAAATATTAATAGAAACTCGAATTTTTTATATTTCGTCATTTATTCGCAACCAGAAGCCAACCGCCACCTTTATGCGTATGTAAGTGGTTATACATGGGATGTAATTAGAAACTGTTTATTTTAATCAAGTATTGTATTTGTTGCATTTATATCGTCAAAATGGGTGATACATATGCTGATACCACTTATCTACAAAAACATCTACTGTTTCAATTTTGGTACCTCGATTTCTAAAAAAAAGTCACCAAAAACATCGATGTTGGAAACATCGATGATTTGAGTTCGATGTTTTATCGACATCGAAACATCGATGTTGTAAAACATCTAGGTTTTGAGGTCGATGTCGCAGCACTATACTGCTCTCAGATCCATCAATATTGATGACTTTTTTGACACCGGAGTGGGAACCTCCCAGAGTTATTGGATTATTCTCAGACTACTAAAAATCTACTGAAAAATTTGTGTATACAAAGATTTTAATGTGTATACAAAAAAACATCTTAAGTGTCAAAAGGGTTGATATTTGACCGAGATGAGCCGCAATTTCGCCTTGCCCGACTTAACTTTAACTGTCAGTATTACAGCCGTAGACCCTGAGTAACAATATTTTAGCCTATAATGTTGGAAATTCGTATGAAAGAAAAAGCTATCACTGTACTGAATTGTGAAAGAGGCAGTGTGAAAGCAGATTTGTTGTCGTGGGAATAATTGACTGTCAGGTTGAGTTGGTACTAAGGGATTTTCGATCGATACCAATTCGCTTATGCAAATTTCATATAAAGTAGGTATATTTCTGAAGATGAATTTTTCACGGAGTTTTTCACTGATTTTTTTGGTTTTAATTAAAAAAGTAAATAAAATACATGTATTTATTTATCATAATATTTGTGTGTTGTTTAATTTTTAAAATTTGGGGGCTACTTATATTATTGAAATGTCACTCATACGCCTTTAAAAAAATTGAATTGTCGAAATAAATATTTCTTCGGATATTCTGCTCAGGAACTAATGTCTTTCATTTGGGGTATTTCATTCTGTTTAGCGATAATTTCGCTATTGAAAAGTTATAGAAATGTTCGATAGAGTAAAAAGATTTTTTTAATGCAAGAATATATTTAGACTTGTCTAAGTTATCACAATTTTGTTTTATGTATTTTATTTTATATATATGTAGCCATCGGTGGTGCAATGGTTAATGTACGCGGCTCTTGTACATGACAACGTGAGTTCTATCCCTGCTCAGACCATCTTACTTCTCTTTCGGCGACGGTCACCTCGCTTAGTGATGGCGACACTATCGAGTACTTAGCCATGAAAAGGCTTCTCAAAATACCGTTCGGAACCGGTGTAGAAACTGTAGGTCCCAATCAGTGAGTGTAAAATAGAAAGCGCACATCTCACTGATTGTGAGAAACTCTCCCCAATCCCTTCAAGGGATGTTATGGGACACCAGTTTTTTTTTAGTTTTTATCTTATATACCGTGTTTGTAAGGTGGTCTAAAAAATTTAAAATGTTTTCAGATCCCCATACCGATTATACAGATAAATCAGACAATTTATTATTCGGTATTTTTAGTATGTATGAAAATAGATATAAGAAAATGCCTAAAAATAACTAAACTGAAAAACGTGAGGTGCATGCAATACATACTTGACCAGTTCATCTACGTCACTAACAATTGTATTGCACCAAAAATTGTTGTATGTCCTTATTTTTGACTTGTATTTGACTTATACTTTTTTCTGATAGCAATTTAAATTTCATAAAAATGCAAAATTGCGGTTCCAAAATAAATTCTATTAAACATTTCGTCCGTCTTAAAATCATGGGGAACTTATATTTTTTTGCCTTTAAATATGAAATTATTATTATTACTTATGATGTTTATAGCACATATCACCTCCATACCTCATCCAGTGGCTGAGAGATTCACTTGTTTGAGACTCTTCGTCGAATGAAGATGGTTCATAACCATCTGCAGAAGGATAGTGATAGTCAAATTGGAATGCGCAGTTTAGCTAATGTAACCCTATTACTTTTCAACGAAGGTCCCACCTAATACTAAATTTCCACGTACGACGCATTATATGCACCAAATATCATCGTTGTATCTCAGAAAATGCATAACATTTTCTTTCTATGGGCAGTGCAATACTTTTAGTCCTATCTTAACCTTGTAATAACTACATATTAGATGAGAAGTACTGATATACAGCCAAGTATCATCTTCATATCTCAAAGAGTGTGTGAGTTATAATTGTTTTAATTTTGTACTATACTAGCGGCGCCATACCTAGAGTTGCCAGATGATTTGGATTTGTCTGGCTGCTCCCAACTTTTTCGCGATTGACCGAGTCCCAATATTGAAGTATTTTCTAGAAAAATCCGATTTTGTAATATGCTACTCAAATTTAAAGTACGCATTTTCCGGGCCATGAGACGTATCTTCTGTCAAATTTGGTTTACTTGTTGTTGTCGTGTGTTTCTCCATACAAATTAGAAGCACACGAATATGTACCTATCTCTTATTTTTATTTCTCTCTCCTTAAATCAGCTTGTTTTGACAATTCTAGCAAATAAAAACAAAAATACCTGTTGTTGCGTACACCAACAAAAACCTGTAGTGCTTCTACCTCTAGTACTTGCATCATGTTACCAACCATAAAATGAATCGGGGATTCCCATAAATTACGGCATCCATAAAATAAAGATGGGAATCCCCACGGGTATGTCAGTAGAAATCACTGTGAGACAAACTTAGGTTTTTTCAAAATGATGGGGTTCTGTCAACGGATTCTGGTAGAAAGGTCTAAAACAAATATACGTGTATCGGCGTTTTGTCAGATTTGATCAGAATTTTTCTTAGGGCGGGTCAAAGTTTCCGAACACTCCACAACACAAATCTTAGCCCAAGTGCTAGATAATAAGCAAAAAGTAACTGCCTTCTAAGGGTTAATAATGAATTTTGTAATTTGGTGATTACATTAAAAATAGTCCACATAATATGATGAATTTTGTCATATTTCAGCTTTTAGTTCTATTAATTTTTTGAAGTAGGTACTTGGTAATTCTACACCTTTATCATACAATGACCAACATAAATCTGATATTAAAGAACGTAAATTTTTACCGTTGTAGCGTTCTTAAAAGGGTAGGCATGTCTGATGAAATCGTTCACCATGTTCATCGGACTCCGGTGCTATCTGTTTTTGAAAGTATTCCATACGGGAATTTAAAAAATGGATTTTTATCGACATATGGACCCCCAGTACTTCAAACGCATGTACCATAGTGTCGACGTATATTTGAGGAGTAGGAGAACGATCTTTACACAGAAAATTTTTTATTGCATCTTTAAAGCTGTTCCAAGCAGTAAGTTCATTTGAAGAGAGCAATTGATCAAATTCAGGATTTTTCATAATATTCTTTATGTCAGGGCCAACAAAAACACTTGTAAGATAAGGAAGATCAATTTTTGAGTCTTAAATTATAAAATCAATTTCAGAAAGTTTAAGTTCTTTAATTTTTACTTCGCTAAGTTTTGGAAATAATGTTTTCAAAAAACTGAATGTTGGGCCATTTTTATCTAAACATTTTATGAAATTTTTTACCACTCCAAGTTTCATGTGCAGAGGCGGCAAAAGAATTTTTTCCACAGGAACTAGCACTGGATTTATAATGTTGTGCTCACCAAATTTTCTTTCAGCTCTTGGATCCCAAATTTTTTTGGAGTTCTGGTTGCCCTTCCACCTGCTATTCCATTTGCAGAGAAAGCATGCATACTTCACATACCCAGACTACATACCAGAGAGGAAGGAAACTACTTTAAGGTCACAGCAAACACGCTAGTTGTGGTCCTGGTAATTAACTGCATCCAAAGTATATTTTATGGAATCATAAGATTCCTTCATATCAACACTATACGCTATGGGCACCGGCATTGTAGAATTATCGAAATAAAGGAGTACAGCCTTCAGACTTCTTTTTGAGGAATCAATAAATATACGCCAATCGTCGGGCTTATACTGTATGCCTAATTCAGTTGCTACGCCCACAATGTCATTGCAGTAAACGAAAGTGTTTGTTGCATTGACTGAAAAATATGGCATAAATAAATGTTGGCGGTTCCGAAAACCAGTTACTTTAAAACCTGGTTGAAGCAAATGGAGGGTATTTACGTCTGAACCTAATATATCCGCTTTCCTTTTAGATAATTCAAGTTGATTTTACTAAAGCATCTAAAATGAAAAATGAAACTTTTTGGTTTTTCCACAAGTACTTCCCGCAAATATAGCAAAAGCAGCAATATTTTTCCAAACAATTAGACATTATCAGCACAACTAAAAACACAGTATGTATAAAAAAAAATTTGGTTCTTCGCAATTATAATAGACTAACCAACCTTGACATTCGCTGATCTTCACTTTATTTGAAATTTTAATTGATAAACCAACCTGAATTCACTGTTCTTCACTTTCTCTTGTAATTTTAATTGATAAACAAACTTTGACATTCACTGCTCTTCACTTTCTTTTCAAATTTAGCCGATGATAATTTCATTATCATCACAACAACGTACACGTGATGTTTTTGCATTGTTGTTGTATGGTTTTGCTTCTTGGGGCATTCCACGTAAAAGAGGAAAACGGTGTAAATTTTAAAATTCGATTATTTAAACCAATTTTGGTGGTATCCTATAGCTTAAAGACTGCATTTCAATAAACTGTTAAAAAATATTATATAATCATAAAAAACACAGTAATTTTTGTATATGAAAACATTTACTTTGTGTATAATTACTTTTGCGACAAATTATGATTAGGTTAACATAGTTGTTGTAGGTTTTCTGTCAGTTGTCGAAAGCCGCTACGCGTATTTTACATAAAACCGGAAAAAAGTAAAATTGTGCATTAAAAAAAATTTAAAAGGTTTCTAAGTTTTTGAGTATTGGTTCTCTGAATATATGCACTTCATATGTCTTACCAGTCACGAAAAAAGATGTAAAAATTGTTTTGCCTAGCTCTCATATAACAAAATGGACTCAGTTGTCTTTAGAAGTAACAATAGTTTGGTGATGTACCATTTCAACATCATTCGAATTTCAATGGCGTTATATTGCGATTTTGAGAAGATTTTGAAATGTGTCCTACCAGTCACTTCTGACTGAACTTAAATGTGGGCTTGAACTTAGTTGGAGTTTTTTTGCCTCCGGCCATGGCAAGGGGGCAGTTGATGGCATCGGAGCAATAGTTAAAAGAGCCCTATGGCCTACTATAATGGCAAGGAAAGCTGCAATAAAAAATAGCTGGGACTGTTGTGAGTACTTAGTATCAAAAGATATCAATCGAAGCCATGTCATCTTTGCAGCAATTGATGATATAAAAGTTAATCAAAAAACTCTGGCTAATCAAAAAAGATGGCAACACATTAAACCGATTCCATAGGCACCACCATTTTGAACCTCAAGGAAACAAAGTCATCATATATGCCCTGACTGCAACCCTTTCTCAATATAAAAAGGTTTTAATAATACCTGGCCGACGGTTAAGTTACTCCAATGTATTTTCCAGTGACAGTGAACAAGAGCAAACCATTATTAAATATTAAAAATAGTCTTAATGATATTTTTCATAACTCAATATTATTTTATTTTACATAACTAACTTTCCATATTCTGCTTTTTATAAATTGAGTTAACTGCAGTTCAGTTATAAACTTCTTTATTTTCTTTATATGCATTACCCTTGCTAAGAGTTGCTGGTATAATTAATAAATAAAAATGATAAATAAACAATCTTTTTTGTACTCTTTTTTTACTTGTCCTACCAGTCACAAAGTTCTGTCTCACCAGTCACAAGTATAATAAATTTTAAATACTTCTTCCAAGATTGTAATAGACTAAATTCATATCAAAACGAAAGCGCCTACTATATTAGTCATGACATACAAAAAACAGACTGAAATATTTACTACTTCGGCTAAAATTCATCATTTAGTTCACAAAGGTAGAGCAAAGGGATTTTCAGTGTCTACCCAGTCACATATTTTCAAATAATTATTATTAAAAATGTAAAAATTTTTTCGATTTTTTTTAAAGTACTTTAATACATTAGATATTAATCTATTTTAAAAAATATACATCAACATTTTAAAATTTCCGACTACATACTTATAACTCAGAATTGATAAAATCCTGGAGTGAAATGTCTCATCAGTCACGATGGAATGCCCCTATTACTTATTCCCTTATTTGCCTTTGTTTGTTGTCAGGGCCGTGCGCGGAATTTTTTTGGCTGGGGGGTGTTTTCTGCACTAACCTAAAACAATTTTAATTTTTTTTTTGTTTTTTTAGTAGGCCTTACTGTCGTAAATGTACAAACATTTTCAGGGGATATGTTGATAACACAACCCCCCCCCCCCCTTCCACACACCACCACAAGCCCTTTTGTGTACGGACCTGATTTCAGTGGATTGTTATTTGACAGTGATGATCATGTCATTTTGGATTACGTTCTATTGGATTTACGTTCTCTAATATCAGATTGATGTTGCTTATTATATGATAAAGGTGTAGAAATACCAAGTATTTCAAAAAATAAGTAGAAATAAAAGCTGAAATATGACAAAATTCATCATATTATGTGGACTATTTTTAATGGAAACAGAAAAATGACAAAATTCATTATTAACCCTTAGAAGTCAGTTAGTTTTTGCTTATTATCTAGCACTTGGGCTAAGATTTGTGTTTTGGAGTGTTCATACACATATAGTGAAATTTTATGGTGCTCATTTTTGTAGAACATTTTGACCACGCCCCCCGTCATTTTCGAGCAGCTTTTTGCGAGTTTTCACAAAAAAAGTTGAAATTATGGTTATACGTGACAGCTAGAGGGTTAATTTGTTCCACAAAAATGTATATCTATAAAACTTCTGAACATAGTTTGTAACTCAGAAGTAAGGAACACACAATTTTGAATGCCGATATGTTGCAGACAAGTTCCGAGGGGCGGAAACTTTGACCCGCCCTAAAAAAAAATTCTGATCAGATCTGTCAATACGCCGATAAACGTATATTTTTTTTAGACCATTCTACCAGAAAAAATTTAAATCGTCTCTTTTTATATTTATTTGCATTGAATGCATTATTTTTTCGTGAAATGAGAATCTGCTGCTCTGTTGATTCTCCTTTCTTTGTTGTCTCAAGTTTTTTTTCAGAAGGTTTCAACTATCACTATGCGTTGGTAAACAAACAACATACTTATTTGCAAATCTAGTTCATGCAATCCAAGCGTGGATTAAGTACTTGTGTTTTTTTTATTATATTTCACAAATGGTCAGCCGTTCCGAAATCGTCTTTGCACACAAACATACATACATATGTATATACGGAAAATATACAACAAAACAAAGCGACATTTCAAACCATTTAAACGACCGAGCCTTTGTTAATTCTTTTTCACTTATCAAGCGCTTTTGATATTTTCTCCGATGAACCATTGACGACTGAATACGTACATGACACTAAAACGCATTACATCAGCCAAAATAAGAATCAGTGACATCATTTGGGACTTGGGACTGTCTGCGGAGGTGGAAAGTTTCTGATAGCCATTCACTTGGTAGTGGCCAGAAATGATTCCTTCATTGGTAAGCCCAAGCAGCTCACTACTTCCCCAAAGTATGTCCTGGGCAATGGCTTTATCGGAAACCTCCGTTATCTCGCTAGAGTGAGATGGCGAAACAATGAGGCTTAGTAGGTGACTGATGTCACTGAAGCTCGACAAACAATCGGGCATATTTCTTTGTCCTTAGAAGGCAGATGAGCCAAACACATCAAATATTCTGACAATAGGTAAAATGCAAAAAACCGGTGGACTGGGTTTGCCTCCCGCCAGCGTTCATAAAGCCAGTGAAAATACAAGAACGAAAAAGAAATCATAAAAGCCCCTATTTGTTGACGACCCCCACAAACGTTATAAGGACCACGATTTACGGATATGCACTTGGAATGTGAGAACTCTATATAGATCCGGTGCAAGCACCCAATTGGCAGATGTCCTCGAAAGGTATAAGGCTAACATTACCGCTATCCAGGAAATACAACAGACAGGATATGACTGCTCAAGAAAAAGAAACTGTGACATATAGTACAGTTGCCATGAAAAAAAACATGAATTTGGTTGCGGATTTGTAGTTGGAAAAAGACTGGGACATCTACTCTCTAGGTTCAATCCTGTGAGTGAACGTATATCCACAATCCGCATAAAAGCGAAATATTTTTATATTTCCATTAATTTGTGTGCATGTACCGACAGAAGATAAATATGATGATTCCAAAGACATATTCTATGAGCTCGTAGAGGAAACGTATGACCGCTGCTCTGGCCATGATATTAAGATTGTACTAGGAGATGTTAATTCTAAAGTAGGCAGAGAGAATGTGTTTCATCGAACTATTGGCAATTTCAGTCTACATGCTGACAGTTCCGACAAAAGTATGAGACTGATTGACTTTGCCACTGCAAAAAACACGGTCATTTGTGATACAAGATTGCAGCAGAAAGACATCCACAAGGCTACTTGGGTATCCCCTGATCAAAGAACGTAGAACCAAATTGATCGCGTGGTAATTGAAGGAAGGCACTCATCCAATGATCACTACCTGGTAGCAGCAAAGTAGAAAGCTGTAATTACCAGAGACAGTCAAAGCCTACTCACGGAAGCTCTCGCAACTTTTGGCACAGAACCCACCCCCTCCCGATGACGATCCTAAAGCGCAGTGTAAACCCATTTTGAAAAACCGCTTCGCAGCAAACCATGGTACTATGAATAGTGCCGCATTGCAAATGATGAAAGGAACGCTGCACGCATGAGAATGCTTCAGTCAATTGTAACACGAGCTGCGACTGAGTGGTATACGGAGAAAAGGAAGGAGGTAAACCGTATCTTTAGACTGCAGTGGAGAATGAATGAGAGAATGAAAACAGAAGGAAGAATTAAGCCCAAAAATTCTATCGAATAGTCAAAAACGGAACTAATGGACATGGTTCAGGGCCCCCCTTCTGCAAAGACAAGGACGGAAATCTCATCGCAGAATGTGTTGGGAATATGGAGAGATCATATCTCTGCGCTATTGGTACCTGAGATATTCAATGACGAGACAATTGGTCATAATTTGGACGAAGGTGTCGATTGCCCCCGTCCTAACAAAGACGACTTCAGAACAGCAGTTGCCCGGCTTAAAAACAACAAAGCCGGAGAAACCGATGGATTACCGGCGGAGCTGTTGCGATGAGCTGATAAGGTGCATGCATCAGCTCAGTAGCAAAATTTGGTTAGATGAATGCATACCCGGCGATAGGAGTCTTAGTGTACTATGTCCCATATTTAAAAAAGGTAACCCGAGTATCTGTGCCAACTACCGTGGAATAAGCCTTTTATCCATAACATATAAGGTTCTATCAAGTATAATGTTCGAAGGGCTAAAACCAATTATCGCTGACCTGATTGGACCATACCAGTGTGGCTTTACGCCTGCACAATCGACAACCGGCCAGATTTTCACGCTACGCCAAATGCTGGAGAAGATCCGCGAAAAACAAATCGACATCTATCATCTATTTGTCGATTATATGGCGGAAGGGAACATAAGGAAAATCTACGAAGCAATGTCTGAGCTAGTTTTTCCTGTAAAACTCATACGCCTTTGCAGGATGACGAATAAAGCAATCAGCAGAAAAAGTCACATGCTGCTCGCGTATGCTGATGATATAGATATCATTGGGCGCACAGTTAGAGAAGTTACTGCGGTGTTTTCGAGAATTGAGAAGGAGTCAGCAAAAGTTAGTCTGACAGTTAATGGCGAAAAGACAAAACTAAAGGTTTCAACGAGCAGGGCCTATACGCGATTAGACCAAAGCGTGAACGTTGACATCCGTTATAATTTCGAGGTAGTGAACGAATTTATATACCTCGGATCTGCCGTAAACAAAAACAGCAACGTCAGCCTTGAGAAAAGAGGAGAATTGTGCTTGCGAATAGATGTTATTTTGGCCTAAGAAAGGACTTTAGAGATAAAGCCCTCTCTCGAGTAAAAACAGTCCAACTATACCAGACTCTCATACACCCTGTCTTGCTTTATGGCGCAGAATCCTGAGTCTTACCGCAAGCAGACGAAACATCTGTAGGAGTCTTCGAGAGAAAAATACTCCGAAAAATTTATGGCCCTATAGTGCACAACGGTGACTATCGACGACGCATGAACCATGAGCTATATGAGCTTTATCCCGACATCGGCATAGTTCAGCGGATCAAAATAACGCGATTGCGCTGGCTGGGCCATGTCAGTAGAATGGATGAAGACGAACAAGTACAAAGGTTTTCGAAACCGAACTCTAAGGAAGACGAAAAATAGGAAGACCAATACTCCGCTGGAGGGATCAGTATAGCGAATCCCTGCGTACACTTGGTATTGCCAACTGGAGAAATAAAGCAAAAGATCGAACTGGTTGGCGAAATATGTTATCTTCATTTTGTAAGGTCCCTGATCCCTCGGGGTTGTTCGAGATCGGATAAGTGAGTAAGTAAGTTTATTATTGTGATTTCTGTTTTCTAACGCCCAATTTCACCAACCAAAGTCAAAACTAACTGACAGTTAACAATTTTAAATTGCAGGTAAACTGTTCCTTAGCTCTAAATGAATGATAACTGAACATGGTTGGTTTGGTTTCCTTTCCCATTACATCCCATGAAGGGACTGGGGAGAACTTCTCACAATCACTGAGCTGTGCGCTTTCCAGTTTTCACTCACTGATTGGGACGTACAGTTTTTACACCGATTCCGAACGGTAATTTGAGAAGCTTTTTCATGGCTAGATACTCGATAGTGTCGCCGTCACTATGCGAGGTGACCGCCGCCGAAAGAAAATTTGAAGGTGGTCAGAGTCGGGTTCGAACCCAGGATCTCATGTACAAGAGCCGTGCACACTAACCATTGCACCACCGACGGCCACTGAACATGGTTATCTTTAAATTATCGACTAAATATAATGTAAAATTGTCAGACTGCACAAGCTTTGAGCCAATTGCTATGAGTGTAATGCCTATTAACATTGACGCCTAGTATATGCGAAGCGATTAATGTTATCTTTACCTTATCGTTGTAGCCGTTAATAATGGCACCTGCTACGAGCAACTAGCCAACGAAAAGCCTCGTCCAGTGAGCACAGCAAGGTGGTTGACCACCGCATCTGGAATCCTCCGGCTATATACTTCTTTAAGAATTCTGGTACATTTTATAGTCAAAGTGTACGCTCCATTTTGGTTCGTTGTCATGATTCAGCCACAAAGCCATAGGCGATACGTCGTACGATCGAATACAATACCTACTACTTCCACCCTGAACACACACAACAAACAGTACGAGGTGAAGGATATATTAAATACGAGCAGCGAGGGATAATCCTCCACTCAGACTTCACGAATTCCATGTATTTAGACATGAAATTATAAAATTTCATACATTAATATGGTCGACTGGGACAAAATCACAGTAACAGAACCACAGTGCTTTCCAAAAGTAGAAACTCGTGAACGGCACACCCAACTCCAGTCGCGCCAGGATTTGCCATAAGTATCTTTACTCTTTTTATTTTATTTGTAATAAAACCAAACAAGATTACCAATGAATTATCCCAGAAAATAAAACTACATGAAAAAATATATGTATTACTGTTGTAGATACATATTGTCATACGAAACTTACGAAACAAGGACTTTAATCCTAGAAAAACATATTTTTAAATTTAGGGGTAGAAACTGCATTAAATATGGCCTTGATTACAAAATGATGTCGTACGTCAGCGACATCATATCTTGTAAGTTACGATCGAGACACAAACGAAAAAACTACGATAAAAAACAATTTTGGCTATTTTCAAGGACTTGGAATGGATAGAATTTTCGAACGAAGTTCCTTATCGCTTGTTGCGAGATGGGGGCTAATTGAAAAAAAATTAAACAATTTTGTTAACACTATTATGTGACCACCCCATGTTATCAACTATATTGGGTACTTTTGCTTTGGTTTCTGTCTAAACTAACATATGTTATGAAATTTCTTGTTCAATGGGAAGTTTTTTAGATGGAGCCTAAGACTAGTATATATTGTAGTTTTGAACCCAATAAAAAGTAAGTTTAGTAAAGCCAAAGTGAAAGAAGTTTAAAAAAAGAAAATTTTCTTAAATAAGTGCCTTTTCTGTAAAAAAGAAAATTTTCTCAAAAAAAATACATATTCATATTCTTAAACAAACTACATTTTCTTTAAAACCAATTACCTTATCTTAAAGAAGTGCCTTTGCTTAAAACAAAGTAAATTTTCTTACAAAGAGTACCTTTTCTTAAAAAAAACTAAATTTTCTTACGTCAAATTGCCTTTTCTTAAAAAAACTACATTTGCTTTAAAGAGTAGATTTTTTGCCAAACAAAATAACATATTTTGAGATAAGTACCTACTCTTACAAATGCGCCTATACTTGAAAAGAGGACCAATTCTAAAAAAAATTCCCATTTCGTAAAAAAAATGTTCTTCAATAAAAAAGGACCATCTCTTAAAAAAATACCTTCTCTTACAAAAATTCGTTTTCTTAAAAGTACATTTCTTAAAAATAAAATAATACCTATACTTTTCTTTTCTTGAGATAAGTAGCCTTTCTGAAAATAAGTACATTTTCTTAAAAAAATTACCTATACCTATTCTTAAAAAAGTACATATTTGTAAAAAAAATTTATACTATTATGGCTATTTCTTACAGACAATACTTCTTCTTAAAAATAATATACATTTTGTTATAAAAAGGTAGCTTTTAATAAAAAAAAGAACATCTCTTTAAAAAAGAACTTTCGGGAAAATATAATACATGTTCCTACAAAGTTCCTTAAAAAAAACTACATTTCATAGAAGTTTTCTTAAAAAAAGTTTATAATTTTACAAAAAGTATCTTTACTTAAAGATCCATTCAAATTATCGTATTTTTCAACTGGCGCCTTAGGCGTGTTGGAACCAACTGATACATAATATATAGCGAAATGAACCTCATTTGATTATTTTTTTAAATTGTCTCGAGGTGATATTTAATATTTGCCCTCGATGTTGAGAATTTTTTTGGGACGAAGTTCCTTATCGCACGTTGCGGGATGGGGGCTAAATGAAAACAAGTTAAACAACTGTGTTTTAACAACTTAATTACAACCCAGTATTATCAACAATGAGGGGTACTTTTGCTTTGGTTTGTGTCTAGACTAACATATGGTGGAAATTTCATGTGTAATGGGAAGTTTTCTAGTTGGAGCCTGTAAACAATATCTAATATACATATATAAATATGAGTTTGTGTTTGTTGGATAGTTTGTTTGCATTTTTAGTACCGTATAGACCATGGTAAATAAGTAAGGTAAACGCACTAGGAACTGTTACAACAAACACAGGCATTTTGTTTTTGTTTGGTGTTCATAATCTGTCAAATTTACTTCATGTGTGTATACTGTAAAAGCAAACAAAAAAGTACACAAACAAAATGCATGTGAATTTGACTTAAGGGTAACACCAAAGCAAGAAATATGTTGAAATCAGCTGTTCTAACGAGTTTACCTTACTCATTTTACCATGGTATAGACTTGAAAACGGTTGAACCGATAATTCTGAAATTTTCACAGAAAACTATTTTTGAAAACGCAATATCTGAAGGACTGTTTCATTAATTACATCGAAAATTGGTGTGGATGCATTTGACAGCATAATTCGTGATCCAACAAAAAACGGGCGGGATGGGATCAGCAACCGTGGCATACAACTTGAAATTTTGTACAGCTGTATCTCATGAACTATCAGAGGTATGAATATGATATTTGGTATATAAGTTGTTGGTACAGTATGAATTACAGCCAGCGTGGAAGTGGGCGGTGCCACGCCCCTTTTAAAAGAAACCGTTATAGAAGTCATAATAATTATAATTTGATCGTCCTGAAGTTTTCACAGTATGTTACAGTTGGCCTACATATATGAACAGGCTATTTGGAAGCAAGTTGCCAAAAAGGGTCGAGACTATTACGTATACTATATCAAACAATTGTCCGTACACTAGGCACTTAAGGATATATGTCAATGTATCTCGAAAAAATAATTGTTTTATAAAGCTCAATGCTTCTAACTTTAGAAAAAATATTTGAATCAAATCTGCCATAAAGAATATCTTTTGAGGTACATTGAAATATGTTCACAACTGTCTGGTTTACGGACGATTGTTTGATATGTACAGTGTAGGAATGTGAGGCTCGGTACATATGCTACTGATGTGATGTAAATTATCGTACTTTTTGGGGAAACCCAATGAAAATGCGGGTATTAACAACGTCAGACTATGAAGCTAAGAAAGTGACCACAGGTACGAAAGAATATGAATATCATTGAGGTCAGTTTCGAGAGCATCCTCAATATCGTTATCCTAATAATATAGTTTTTAAAAAAATACAAAATAATCTTATAGAGGCTACTATAATCACTGGAAATTATGAAGGAGCCGATGTCCTGATTCCACTCATTCCCATGATACCTACAGACGTGCCCATCGATTTCAAAAGATTGCAGTTTCGGAATCGATTACCAATTACGATTCGATAAAGCGCAAGGGCAGTCGCTTCAAGTCTGTGGCTTAAATTTGACAAATGCGTGTTTCTCTCACGGACAATATATGTTGCATGTTCACGTTTGGATTAACCTTTAGGCTTATATATATTTGCACCAGATGGCAAAACTAGAAATATTGTATTGTATATTGTATTGCACTTGATTACATAGAAAAAAAATAAAAAAAATGTGTTTCATTTAAATTATAATTCAGAGGCAGCCAAGCGCAACGTGTACAGCTATTATAATACAATAAGAAGGTTTTTAGACAAATCAGCCCACGATAGAAATGTAAACAAATACTTCTAACAAATAGTTATTTTATATTCTATTAATAATATTCCAGTTAACTACAGGTTTATTTGCAAATTAAATTTTTGTTCGAAATTGTCATTACAAAAATTTTGAAGATAAAACGAATTTCACCAGGTCCAGCTAATTTAGTATATATTGTAGTTTTGAACCCAATAAAAAGTAAGTTTAGAAAAGCTGAAGTGAAAGAAGTTTAAAAAAATAAAATGTTCTTAAATAAATGAAATACAAATCAGTGAGTGAAAACTGGAAACCGCACAGCTCAATATTTGTGAGAAGTTCTCCCAGGTCCCTTCATGGGATGTAATGGAAACCATTTATTTTATTAATACAAAAAAAAAAAAACTTATCTTAAAGAAGTACCTTTGACTAAAAAAAGAAAATTTTCTTTCAAAAATACCTTTTCTTAAAAAAAGTATTTTTTTTAATTAAGTACCTTTTCTTAAAAAAGTAAATTTTCTTACAACAAACTGACTTTTCTTAAAAACTTGCCTTTCTTTAAAGAGCAAATTTTTTGTGAACAAAATACCCTTTCTTGAGATAAGTACCTACTCTTATAAATATACCTATTCTTGAAGAAAGCCAATTTAAAAAAATCCTATTTCTTAAAAAAAACCTTTCTTCAAAAAAATACCTTCTCATAAAAAAAATATATTTTCTTAGAAAAATTCCTTTTCTTAAAACTACCTGTTCTTAAAAATAACATATTACCTTTTCTTTTCTTGAGATAAGTAGTCTTTCTGAAAATAAGTACATTTTGGAAAAAAAATAACCGTTTCCTAAAAAGAGTACCACTGCTTTATAAAGTACCTGTTCTTAAAAATAGTACTTATTTGTAAAAAAAAATGCATACTCTTATGGCTTTTTCTTACAAAAAGTACTGCATATTGAAAATAGTACCGTTACTTAAAAAAAACATTATATTTTAATAAAAGAATACCTCTCTTTACAAAAGTACCTTCTCGGGAAAATATAGTACATATTATTATAAAAAAGACTTAATAATACATATAAATTTTTTAATAAAAAGATACATTCTAAAAAAAAATTTTTCTTAAAAAATGTTTATCGTTTTACAAAAATTATCTTTTCTAAAAGCTCCATTTAAATTACCGTATTTTTCAACGGGCGCCTTAAGCGTGTTGGAATGTACTAGTACATAATATATAGCAAACGGAACTTCGTTCCAACCAGGTGGATTCCAATTTTTTCTAATACTTTTGTTTACTGGAGGTCTAAATTGATTCACATTTCGGTGCCTTAAATTTCATATTCCAATCAATAGTAAATTCTTCGACAATGGCAAAAGTTTCTCTAAGTTTTCTTTTTATATTATCAATTGTGCTATCAGCGCGATATATATTAATATCAACTGCGAAAGAAATAATGTTTTCTATTTGGTTTAGAAGATCAAGAATGTATGTCGTCGACTTATTATTATTTTGTCGTAAACGCCAATTGTTTGAAACGGAGATACCAATAATCACAACTATACCACTATTACCAACTAGTAAATTTTAGGTATATGCAAACAAATTGGAATAAACATCATAGTAATGATAAGCTATATCGGAAATAGAACGCACAAAAACCAGTAGACACAATATCAACTCGAAAAAAACATAAATGGCGTTTACGACAAAACAATAAACAACCGACGATGTGCTACGAAGTTTGGGTGAGATCACAGTTTCCTGTTGTAATCCATTAATAATATTAAAATACTTGTTGGCTCTATGATTCTGCTGAAACACCTTAAACGATTATGACTAATCATATTATAAATAAGTATGATTTGATTTACTGGGAATTGATATTCGATTAGTTTAACTATCAAACCTGGAATCCTAACGCCATCAAAATCTTTCTCCAGGTATATTAAACAGCTTCCTGTGTATAGTTTCGTTCGTGCGTTGTTTTGGTGCGTCCTCCTTTTTGTATTTTTCTATTTCCATTTAACTGTTGCGTGGCGTTTTTTTTTAACTCTTTCTCTTATTTGGCTTCGAGAAAGGTGGTCCTTAAACAGTATTATTATCAAATTCGATTATTATCAGTACGATTAAAATTTATTTTTATTACTTAATTTAAGACGAATTTTGGTGAAAAACAGCGTTGAGAACCAATTATTTCTTCCAGGACAAATAACGCAATACGACTTGTGGTCGAGTGAATGGTTTTGGTGAACTTGGGCATAGCGCCAAATTGGAAGTCATCCTAACGTCTGTGCACCCACTTCGGCACACAACTAAAGTGTGGATTCCACAACACATTGAGATGGCTAGGCGCGCCATTTACCTGCTGGCGAAACAAACCGGCCTCTTCAACACCGGTACCTTGGAGCTAATCTCCTCGGTGACGTATGCAGAGAATGGAGCGGATGGGTCTCCGGCTGGGAATTGATGCGGATACTTTTTCCGCATGAGGTGGGGTTAGAGACAATTAGATTCCGTAATCCTCCATCACCACTGGGAAACCGGCCAAAGATGATACGAGTGGTGGAAATTAATTTGAATTACTGTGTAGCTGGTGCTGCCCATCATCTACCGACACTCAAGAGCCAAAGTGTGGATGTAGCTCTTGTCCAAGAATTCTTGAGTGTTGGTATCACATTCAGAGGTTTCAAAGACAACTACAACCTGTTTGTGGAAAACATGTCTTATAAGTCTTGGATTTTAGTATTCAGTTGGGGATTAAGATTAGCAAACTTTTACAAATAGGAACAGGGATGCTATCATTGACAATGTGGCCACCTCTATTGATCTGGATTGGAGGGTGTCTGGGGATTACTCCTTCTCGGTCCATACATTTACTTTAGAGAGAATGTGGTAGGGGAATGTCAGATGGAATATAGGAATCCGCGGAGGGCTAAATGGGCAGTACAACTGATGAGAAAACGGGAAAATGGATGCACCGACAATTTAAGCAATGGAAAATGTGACAAAATTTAAATGATTTTACATAATAGCATTTGTTTCTTATATAAAAAACTATTTCAAAGCCACGAGGCTGGTGGTGGGATATCAATAGGAGAAACCCCGTAAGACCACGCAAAGATGAAAATGTGGGAACGCCTTTTTAATCTAAAAACTTCCCCGCCCAAAAACTTTAGCAACTTCTGTGGTCGCTGATGCCAAAACGGTTATAGTGTCTGAGGACTCTCAACAAGGAATTGCGGCTGAACCGGAGGAACAACCAATTTATTAGGAAATATAATAAGGTGTTGTATTCTTGTTTCGAAGTGATATTTTTGTTGAAAATAATTTTTCTTTTGATATGAAATATAATGTCATATTTTTTTACTTTATGTTGGGAACAAACAAAAATCCCATTTATTGCTTTCCACGACATTACCCATTCCACTAAAATTTTCCCAATACTTGTGCTTCATCTATTAGTTTACTTTATCTATGGACACACTTTCCAGGCTGTTTGGATAAGAACAATGTGGTTGGTAGTATGAGCCGACCCACGTCAGTGAACCTTGCGGATTTAGATGTGGTGTATAGGATGGTGGATGAAGAAAAGGTGAATTGGGCTATAAGTGTCGTTCATCCCTTCTAGTCACCTTGTACTGATGGTATAAAATAACCCCGATTTAGGTGGAAATTTTCAAGGCTTGCATCCGACTATGATTTGTTCCGGCTAAATGGAGGGATATCAATATTCATCTGATGAAGTTATTGAAATTATTGGTAAAAACATGCTAAAAACTAAATAACTGTATAGTTGAATTACAATACTTCAATTGTTTTAGAGATTTTCTGTGCTATACTCAAAATACATAACGTTTTGTGTCGACTGTTAATCAATCAGCAATCAAAGTTATAGATGAAAAGCGGATGGGATATATGTTTTCCAAAATAAGAAGTCGCAAGCTCTATATCAAACTGGATTGGCGTCAGGATTTTATTTACTTCCTTATAATCAAAAAATTAAAATTATCTTTCTACATATTTATGTGGATATTTAATTATTTGATATTCTTTATCCACAAGAAGCATTAACAATATTTTAATTGTTGTTTTTCCAACTATTGGAATTCTTGAATTCTTCAACAATTCTCATAGCACTTGAATTAAATATAAGATGATAGAATTAAGTTCTCTTCAGCACCATTTTTCTTAAAATATAGTAACTATTTAACCACGTGGCGATCTGAAGGTAATTTTGTTTTGTCTATATCACACGATTAGAGTACATTTTTAACTTTTAATATCGAAGTTTGATTAATTTTTACAATATTTCAAAAAACAAACAAGATTAGAAAATAAAAGTACTGGGGTCGAACCATAGAGTAATTGTTATATAGGGATAGCATTTTTCTCACCACATTTGGCCTGGTGTGATCTGAACGTTGGAAAGAATTACTTTAATAATACCAGATAGAGGCAGTGGTTCAAACCAACCAAGAAGAAAACAACCACGACATTTCGTTTTGGTTGTTAAAATTATTGTGTGAAATACAACACAAATGTATACTGACAATAAAATATAACAAAAAGTCAAAAATAAGTTTAAATTTCACGGTTCTCAACCAAAACGACATGGCAAATTTAAGTCAACAGTTCTTCTAACTCCACGTGGTGTAAGCCGACCAGCTCCTTTGACACTGACCTCACCACGAAGAGTGTGAAAGGAAAGGTAGATGAGGGGATTTTTCTCTCTTTATAAGAAGTACTCTATATATGTCGAACAATCAGATTGGGTGTGGGTGCGTGGAATTACGTGTGACTTGTGTGTGTGTGAGAGAGTAACAGAAGATGACGTCAATTGCGACTAGATGAATTTGAAATTGAGTATATTTTACATGTTTAAATACTTGTAACCTTTTTTTACTAATCAAAATGTTTCATAATTTTTAAAACCCTTCCCTACCCAAAACTATGAGAAATTATATTCCAAGATGATTGAAAAAAATTTTTAAAAACAACAGATCTCAAACAAAATAATAGATTATTTTTTGTTAAAGATTTATTTAAAACATATGAGTTAACAACCTTTTACCCAATCTTCATTCTAAATACGGATGTTCCAACGTATATTCCTACTACTAGCAGATCATCACCGTCAATTATTGACATTGTACTAACAAATTCTCCAAGGTACATAGATACACCGTATGTCATTAACGATCTTAGTTCTGACCATCTCCCTGTCATATTTAATCTTAATTCTAGCATCACCCATAACTCGGTCACTACTTTGGACTATAAAAATGCAAACTGGAAAGAATTTAAATGTCAGCTTGAGAACAAATTTTCAAATACTACAATGGACATAAGCCAGAACATTTGTACAGCAGTCATTGACGAAAAAATTAAATTTTTTTAAGGTAATTTGTTAGAAGCTGAAGCTAAATGGATCCCAAAAGTGGAAAATATTTCAAATTGTTTTAAACTTCCTGTCAGAATTAAAAAATTATTTAGTCTAAAGAATTTTTATAAAAGACAGTGGAACAAATATAGACAGCAAATAGATTATGAAAATATGGAGCGATTGGTTCTCGATATTAAAGAAGCTTTATTTGTTTTAAGAAACGAAAAATGGAATAACCGTATTTCAAATCTAGATAAAGGTGAGAAACCTTTTTGGAATATTAGTAAAGTACTTCGTAAAAAACATTTACAAATGCAGTCATTGAAAAAGGATGATTCAAGAATTCACTCCAGTCAGGAAAAGGCAAATGTATTAGCTGATAAATTTCTTGAGAATCACAAAATCTCAGAGAGTTTGGGCGTGCCCACACAAAACGCAATGATCGCCGAATTCATTAACAGATTTAATGTAACTGACGTTGAGCCCAATACTTCAGATTTCATAAGTTTTGATAATATTGTTGATATATTGAAATCTATAAAAAAGAAAATGTCTTCAGGAATAGATAATATTCGTCTTATTCTTCTCATTCAGTCGCCTGTTATTGTTATTCACTATCTGGTTTTTATTATAAATTGTTGCATTAAGCTTAAATATTTTCCTAATACATGGAAACTAGCTAAAGTTATACCGGTACTTAAAAGTGGTAGGTCGGCAAATGAGGTTGGAAGTTATAGCCCAATTAGTCTGTTAAGCTCACTTGGGAAAATCTTCGAAAAAGTTATTCGTGATAAACTATTAGCTTATACTGATGAGTACAATATTATTCCCAACGAACAATTCGGGTTCAGGAGGTTTCACAGCACTAGCCAACAAGTCAAAAGAATTTGTAATCATACTAGATCGAGTTTCGACCACAAGGAATCGACCGCTTTAATTCTCTTAGATGTCGAAAAAGCATTCGACTCTGTTTGGCATGATGCACTCATATTCAAATTAGTTCAATTTGGCTTTCCTCTTCTTCTAGTAAAACTGATAGACAGTTTTTTAAGAGTTAGAAGATTCAGAGTTTGCATTAACAACGCATACTCACCTGATACTTTAATTTCAGCCGGTGTACCTCAAGGCTCAGTTATTGGGCCTTTATTATACATAATTTTTTGTTCTGACTTTCCGACACTGGAAAATTGTAATACTGCGTTATATGCTGACGATATTGGTATCTTCACGTCTAGCAAGTCACCCCAAATCATTACTGATAACCCACAAAATGCAGTACAAAAAGTGAACGATTACATGCGCAAATGGAAGATAAAATTGAATATTGCTAAAACGCAGGTCATCTTTTTCACGCGAAAAAGAAACGTCTGTAATCTACCAATTTCTTGTTTGCACTTATCGGGGCACACGATACCATGGTTAACAAATGCCAAATATCTAGGAGTAATTCTTGATACAAAGCTTATTTTCCGCGATCATATTAATTCTATTAAGAACAAATTTAGCATTGCAATAAAATTATTATACCCTCTGATAAACCGAAACTCAGATCTGTCAACTGACAATAAAATCTTATTATGAAAACAAATCTTACAATCAATTATACTTTATGCTTCACCTGTCGGGGAGTATGTGCAAAGTCCCACATTAAAACATTACAGATTTGTCAAAATAAATTATTACGAATGATGTTAAAGTTGCCTTGGGATTACTCTACAAATAGATTACATAAAGAGTCAAATGTAAAGCTGATTTCAGAAAAAATTTGTGATTCAATAACTCGTTTCAATTACCATTACACAATGTCAGACAACCCTCTAATCGCCAGCATAGTTTGAACTGAACTATCTACTTACAAATAACACAACCACTATTTTCTTTCATATAAATTAATTGGAAGGTTTTTGATAGTAGTATTTTCCTTCGTAAAGTAGTTATTTTATATTCTTTCCTGAATTTTTTTTTTATAATCAAATTATCATATATAATGTTCTAGAATTAAGGTTTTCCGTTTCTTTAATATAGTTTAGATGTTTAAGTTACAAATATAAGAACATTTTACTACTTAAATAATAATGATATAAATAATATAAATAATGATATTAATTAATTATAGTTTGGTTTTTAATGTCCTAGAAATTATAAAAGTATTCAAAGTTATTTTTGTTTTGTATAAAATTAACATGCGTTCTTTAAAAAGAAGCATTATTATGGTTTTAATTTGGTAAGTTGAAGAGTTAAGGTATAACAACTGTAACAAATTTTCAAATGTAGATAAGCACACATTTCTTGCAGTGACTGTATGTGCTTTGGGCACAGAATTAAAAAACCAACTAAAATGTAAATTTTAGCATAATGGTTTCGTAAACGGCACAATTTTTAAGAACATTTGGCATAATTTTTAAGTCGGTCTCTGGTCTGGTCACTGACTGAAGGTATATTTAAATGCTCTTTTTAAAATTTACAATGCTTGGCCAAATAATTTGCAAAGACCAGGTAATTAGCAAGTACTCTTCCAAGATATAAAGTGATTTATTTGACCTTCAACGACACGAGATTTTAACGTTAAAATTAAAAAACTTGTACACATGTTGTATAAGTGCAATTATTATATTAAAACATATTAAAACAATTAAATACTGACAAAAATAACTAAAGAGTGAACTTTTGTTATAAAATTATAATTTTTCCTGCGAAGCATATTGTGTTGAAAAGAGGTTTGAAAGATTTTGGAATTGTTTTAAATTATTTCTGCATTTGGTAAAATATAACTTTACAATTTTTTGGAAAATGTTAATATAAATTGAAGAGTATTACTTAGATATAAGCGAAGCTACATCGCTGGAACCGAAACAATTTCAGATAATGTATGAGAAGTTCATACTACAACCATAAAAGGTCCGTAAGATTTTTTTAATGTAAAAAATGGCAGACTTACTCGCATGACTAGTTTCGAACTCCGTGACAAGTTCATCTTCAGATGTCTAACTACTGTATCTGAATTGATACCATCAGTAGATCACCAATCGTAGATATGCAGACTTAAATATGCAATTAATATATGCGAATTAGTATCGATTGAAGATTCGTAAGCACAAACACAAGTCGATAATTCCAACACAAAGATAGAAAGCATTTTTCCCCATGTTCTTTTTCTTCTATTGCATTCTTCCATCTTTGCAGTTTCAGTAACCGAAAAACTTCCGTCACTGTGACGAATATGTTTCATTACTGTGATGAATATTTTCCATGGTTGCTATTAATATGTTTGGTTGATGTAAAGTTTATTATCCATATATGAATGATGTAAAAAAAAATAAATAAATGGTTTCCCATTACATCCCATGAAGGGACCGGGAAGAACTTCTCACAATCACTGAGCTGTGCGCTTTCCAGTTTTCACTCACTGGTTGGGACCTACAGTTTTGCACCGAGTCCGAACGGTATTTTGAGAAGCTTTTTCATGCCTATGTACTCGGTAGTGTCGCCGTCACTATGAGAGGTGACCGCCGCCGAAAGAAATTTGAAGGTAGTTAGAGCAGGGTTCGAACCCAGTAGGTATCTCATGTACAAGAGCCGCGCACACTTACCATTGCACCACCGACGGCCGACGATGATGTACAAACATTAATATCAAGCACCCTTCATTTGCCCATTTTATGATATGTACAACTCCGCTATATCGCAGAAAAATTAAAATTTATTATTTATATTTTGATGAATGACACGACATATAATTTTTGACAATTTGACGTTTATGTGTTTGTGCAGTGATGCAAAAAAGTAGTAAGGATTGGTCGTCCTTGTTTGATACAAATCAGTTTCGTCGATTTAGTAACTGATACGTTGCAGTAACACACTCGTTTTGTTAACCTTTTGATGCCCAAATAACAAGAGTTTAAACCTCAACAACTTAACAATTAGAAGTATTGTATTTACAATTGATGTATTCGTTGTAGCAACAACAACTGAGTTGCTGGGGTAACGCAATGATGAACATTCAAAACGTCCTATAATGCGCTTTATTGCAGTAATGATACTTATTAGGGTGATCAGTTCGGTTTTTAAAAACCGGTTTTTCGGTTTCTTAAGCCAAAAAAACCGTCGGTTTCTTAAAAATTGCTATTTTCCGGTTTTCGAATAAACCGGTTTTTTTGGCTCGAATAACCGGTTTTTTTTTATATCTCAGATGCATTTTTCTTCTGTGATATATATTCTGATTGCAAAGTTTTCCACAACGAAATTCGATCAAAGTGAATTTGGCATTCTGCACTATACTTTGCATATAATTTCTTTCAGTGTTAATATTTGTTGATCATTTTTTGTTGAGATGGCAACTCCTGCAATATCATCAGCTGTGTTTGGAAAGAAAGCTACATACAACATTTATCTATTATAAATTGATAAATCTTGGCTACATAGGAGTAACTTCTCACATTTTTGTGTTTGTAACAACATTCCAAGAAGAAAAGCAAACCAGAAAGAGACTCGTGTAACTTTATAGAAAAAAATAACATCTCGTGAAAAGGAAAAAAACATCTCTAAACAGAATAATGCCAAAGGTAAGAAATTTGTTTTAACATGTACACAGACGTTGATATCATAATTTTCCTTTAGTTTCATGCGTCTCCGATATGGAAATATTTCGAAAGCGATGGAACAGCCAGAGCAAAGTGTCGCAAATGCCTTAAAGTTCTGAAGTGCAAAGGATCATCACTTTGGAGCCATTTAAAAAATATCCACAACATTGATGCTAAGGGAGAAGGGCAAGAAGCCAACAATGATCAAACTCAAAAGTCCCAATTGCCGACAACAGGTTCTTTATTCAAATATGTTTCCAGAAACGAGTCCATTGGAGAGATATTTTCGCGTTGTGTGGCAGTGGACGGGATTTCTGTCCGAGCATTGAAAAAGTCCCGAGTGGTTTTAGCATACTTGCATTCGAAAAATTACACTATGCCAGCTTCAGAGACAACTATATGGGAAAAAATATATGAATTTTATAAAACAAAACATACCGAGATCAAAGAGAATCTTAATGACCTAAAACAGAAAAACTGCCGTTTCTCCATAGTCGTCGACGAATGGACAGATATTTCACATATAAAATACATGAATGTTAATGTTCGGACTTATGATCCAGACTCTAAATCATTTAAAATATTTAACCTCGGCTTAGGACAAATGAAACATAGAGGAACTGCTGTCAACATAGAACAAAATATTAAAAAAAAACTTAACGAATTCAACCTCGACTTTCAACAAGACATAGTTTCATCAACACACGATGGTGCAGCCCCCATGGTGAAATACGGTCAAGCTATTGAATCTGAGTCTCAACTTTGCCTAATCCATGGATTTCATCTTTGTGTTGTTGAAACATTCTATGAGAAGAAAAAGAAAAATAACGAAAAGGTAAATGTTGGAGATGTTGAAAGTGGTGGTTCCGATGTCGAAGACGAGGACAACAGAGAAGACGACGACAACATCGAGAATGATGTAAACAATGATTTGGACGGAGTAAACGTCGACCAAGATAGTGATGAGCCCTGAGATAATGAAGAAGTGTATGATCAGAATAGGTTGGACGAAATAATGGCCAATATGTATTTGAATGAAGCAATAAAACCACTCATACAAAGGGTGCGAAAATGTGTATCAATGTTTAACAATTCTAATGAAAAACAAAACAAGCTGCAAGTATATGTCGAAGCAGAGTTCAAGAAAAAGCTAAAGCTCATCCTTGATGTTAAACACCGATGGAATTCGATGGCAAACATGGTATCTCGTTTTTCAAAACTCCATAAAAGCGTCAACCACGCCCTTCTTGATCTTAAGCTGAAACCATTTAATGAAAATGACATAACAACATTAAATGTTCTTGTAGATACTTTACAACCATTGGAAATATCAATATTCAAACTCTGCAACTTTAGCCGATGCTGAAGGAATTTTTCAGTTTTTGTTGAATCATCTCTCACAAATTAAAAACCCATTGTCAAACAAATTATTAGAGAAGTTAAAAAAACGCATAGCGGAACGTCGCTTAAAAACTCTTAATACCTTAATATTGTATTTAAGCACTTTTCAAATTCCAACCAGTAATGAATACTTGAAATATTCAAATAAAAGTGAGACAAAAGAGTATGCTTCATTTGTATATTCTCGATTGTTTATTGATAATTATGATGAATCATCAGATTCAATCGATGACGTCGATTTAAACAATGATGAATGTTCCTTAGCTAAACAACAGTATTAAAAATATTCAAATCCCTAAAATCAAAAATACGAAAACGAATAAAAGTTTTCTTTTAGAAGATTTTTTATATTTAGACAAAAGTCATAAAAGAACAGAAAACCTTGAAAAATAATTAAATGCGTTATTAACTATAAGCCCATCAAGTACCTTAAGTGAAAGAACATTTTCAGTATCTAGTTTTATAAAAACTAAAGAAAAAAATAAATTCACACCAAAACATCTTAACGCTGTTCTTTTCCTTAGAGAATATTTACGGAAGGAAAATTGAATTGAATACATTATATATTTATCAAATCATTATTTTTGTATGGTCTCATATAAAATAAATGACTGTTATTTTTTATATCCTTGCTTTAATATACATAACTTTATATTTATTTCAATATGTATACGTAAATGAATTATTTTGTGTTTTTAAATAAATAAATAATAAAAATCTGACCATTTTTTATTTTAAAATGAGGTTTGGAAATTTTGGAGAAAAACCCGGTTTAAACCGGTTTCTTAAAAAAACCGAAAATAAAACCGGTTTCTTAAAATTTTCATTTGTCGAATAACTCGAAAACCGGTTTTTTTGAATAACCGGTTTTTTGATCACCCTATTTAGTATTATATCCGTCCACAATGTTGAGGCAGATTTTAGATTTAAAAAAAGATTTTCCTTTAACAAAGCGTAATATCTCTCTTAAATGGATTTGTACTGGAAATACTGATGATTTTCGACTAAATGGCGGCATAATGTTGTGTTCCGCAGTTACATTTGCATACTGGGCACTTCAGTTCCGTTGTAATAGGACCCTTTAGATTATTCGAACCAATGTGATGTTTATTTATGTTATGTTCCTTATGCTCTTTGAAAATCTCATCGATACGTCCACAAAGCTGACATTCATATCATGATGTATTATCATGGCACTGTCTTGAGCCGCTCGTCGCCTTTCAGCAAATTCAGGGCCGCTAAATGTCTGATGTTTCAAACGCATATGATAAGCTAGCCGCTGCTCTTCAGATTATCCGAACTGACACCCTGGACACTTGATGTACTCGTTCATGTACCGACAGACTTTCTTCATCGGGAAAATCTATTGTATATTGCTTAAAATAATAACTTTTTGTTACCCATGCCATTGGCTCTTTTGTTTTGGGTAAAATATTTGCTGGTGGCAGTGGGTTATATAACTAGTATATTTGTCATTTTTGACTAGGTTGTTTGTTAGAAATCGTATTGGTTTATGATTTCTGATTTTTCTGGATATTATTCGACAAGTTTGTGTGTCATAGGCCCGCCATTGCAAAATTCATGGCCACGTAAAGTCTAAACAGTTTGGTTTTAAGGCACATGGCACTGTCCTTTGATGTATAGGAAGTTTATGCATAAAAACAATAATTGTCACTCAATTATTTGTTCGCTAAAGTCCTCATTGTGAATACGGCACTAATAAAACCCTCGCCAAATCTTAAAGCATTCAATAACTGATGAATGCCTTTTTATTTTTATTGACTATATTACAACCTCATGAGGTCAGACGTCTTACACATATTAACTAAACAAACAAATTAAACAAATTTCAACATATTCCCCCAACTGGCTCTATCCTTCGCCTTTCCCCGCCAGTTGGCAACACCAAGGATACGGTGGGATTCTCCTGCCTGGTCTTTCCAGCGGAGTCTTGGTCGACATACATATGTACATACATACATGTTTTTTATTTCTTATGCCTTTCCTATGAGAGTCGTCGATCGGCTTGTATACCTTGTAAACCTGTTCATACTATCAATGAAACCTATTCATACCAACAATAAAACTTGTTCATACCATCAATGAAACATGTTTGTACCGTCAATGAAACGTGTTATATCATCAATGAAATATATTCATACAATCAACATATTCAGACCTTCAATGAAACATGTTCATACCATTACTAAAACATGTTCATTGCATTATTGAAACATGCTCATAGCATCAATGAAACATGTTCATAGCATCAATGTAACATGTTCATTACATCAATGACTATATTTCATTATATCAAGGAACCGGTTTATAATATCAATGTAACATATTTCTTTAATACAACGACAATGTTTCATTCCGGTTAGAAAGTTTACATTAATTTCAGGTCTATGAAACATTTTTCGTTTAATGTAACATTGTTCACAGCATTAATGAAGCCCGACATTGGATCAAAAACAATGACACTTTTCAGTGATGCAATGTAAGAATTCATTAATGGTATGAAGGTTTTTCTTTCAGTGTAACCTCTCGCAAATTTCGTCCAATGATGTCTATGTCGTTAGCATACGCCAGCAACATATGGCTTTTCGTATTAATGGTCTTGTTCGTATTTACAGCAGCCTTTCTCATTATTATCTCCATTAAGATGTTGAAGAGATTGCACGACGATTGGTCTTGTTCGTATTTACAGCAGCCTTTCTCATTATTATCTCCATTAAGATGTTGAAGAGATTGCACGAAAGTGTTTTGGCTTGTCTAAGTCCTCGCTTTTTACAGAATGGTTCAGTGAGGTCTTTTCCCACTTTCACTGCTGATTTGGTGTTGGTCAGCGTCATTCTACAGAGGCGAATCAGTTTTATCGGAATACCAAGTTCAGACATTGCTTCGTACAGTTTTCCCCGTATGGGCTATTGAAAGCAGCTTTGCAATCGACAAAAAGGTGGTATGTATCGAATTGCCCTTCGTGGGTCTTTTCGAGGATTTGGCGTAGCGTGAATATTTGGTCAGTTGTGGACTTGCCTGGTCCAAAACCACACTTATACGGTCCAATCAGGTTTTCAATAATTGGCTTTAGTCTTTTACATAATACGCTGGACAAGACCTTACACATGATGGATAAAAGACTGATACCGCGATAGTCGGAACAGACACGGATCACCCCTTCCGAATACAGGACATAATACACTGAGACTCCAGTCGTCGGGCATAGATTTCCCCAGCCATATACCGCATATCATTTGATGCATGTGGGCTATCAGTTCTTCGCCACCTGCCTTAAAAAGTTCAGCGGGTAGGCCGTCCGCACCAGCGTCTTTATTATTCTTCAGGCGGGAGATCACCGTTCTAATCTCGTCTTGGTTGGCTGGGGGGGTACAATCTACACTATCTTCCACTATCAATACCTCCTGATCTTCAGTGGAAGAATCTGAGTGGGGTAGTGCTGAAAAGTGGTCTCTCCACATTTTGAGCACACACCGCTTCTCAGTCGCCAGATTCCCATTCTGATGAATGCTTTAGGGCTAATTTAATGTTTTTTATGAATAAGACCGTTAAGATTTACTGGTGTATTGGACACCGATGAATGGACGTGGAATTCTAGAGTGTTTATTGAGTTATAATATTGGACACCAACAAATGGAATAGTTGAATTGTTTATTTCACGTGATTTTCTATTAGGAGAGTAATAATATTGGACACCAATAAATAGAATAGTTTATTCCAGGTGATTTTCCTTTATGGATCGAAGGCACTTTAATGTTTGGAACATTGGGCGTTGGCTCTGCCATATCTATGTATGTATATAATGCATGGAATGGAGAAGAGGTAAGACACAATAATATTACAAGCGAAATAAAAGGAACGCAAATTTTAAGTAAAAGAAAATAAAGAATTGATGGTGAAAAATTTAAGAGTTTAAGGAAATAGAGGAAAAAGAGTACAAAATTTAAAAAATTAAGAATATGAAAGAACCCAACGAAAAAATAACAAATTATGGTGGAAACGAATAAAAAAATAATAAATAGACAGAGAAAATTGGAAGAAAATCACTTCAAATAATAACGAAAGTATTAAGTTAAAGAAAGCAAAAAAAAACCAAAGAAAACCAAACAAAAGAAGAATAGAACTTCATCAACTTCGTGTGATTATAAATACGGCGAAAAATTTAATAGAACGCGTTTTGACTATAAGTGATGTAGAGTTCCACAAGGTCAATAAGAAAAGGATCAGAAGCATTCTCAAGGACAACAACTTCCAGAACCATCTTACCAATGGACTGATAAGGCAATTTTAGAATAAAGGACCAATCTAACAGGGTTACTACAGATGAGCCGAAAATTTACAAATCATAAACCTACATACCTGGAATAACTGATAGGTTGGCGAAGACAAAAATATTTGACGACAAGAATTATAGGATAGCACACAGAACATATAACACAATAGGTAGAATATTTCGTGAAACAACGGATAGTTCGGACAAATTTCATATGTGTAATATAGTTTATAAAATACCTCGTAAAGGAAATGACAACGAGGTTTGTAACAAAAAATATGTAGGGACTACAAAAAATAAACTAAAGACACGAATTGCAGAACACAAATCAGATCAGAAATACAGGCACATTTCTACACAGTAAACAGCATTAACATCCAATTGTGCTAGTTTAAACCATTACCCAAGCTTTCAGGATACAACGGATTTAAATAAAGAAAACAATTATAAACGTTGTTATATGTTAGAAATGGTACAAATAATTAATACACCAACATTGAAAAGAATTAACTATAAAACAGATACAGATAATGTAGCCCAAATTTACTGACATTTAATTAGTAAAAAGTAGAACCATTCAAGCACAAACTGTTTATCAATATAATATTTTTCTTTGGGTTAATTTATATGAACTTTTTACGTAAATGGTTTTTGTTTGTGTAAATTTTGAAAAAGGCGGGAAAATTTGTTTGAAAATTTTTAAATTGACATAATTATTTCACAATTGTTATTTTGTTTTAATTGTTAAAAATTTTTTATATCTCCTGATGATGCTACACAATGGAGTAGCCAAATATCGAGGAAAATAAATACAAGAACAGCAAATCTGACCTCAAGCTCGGAGAATATTAATTATTTATTGATAAAGAAAAGGTCGAACAACAGAATGAAAATATAGGAGTAAACATTTCATAAACATTGTCCAAATATAAAACCCGGATACTTTTTTGAATGGGTTAACATATCCCAGATTAAATTAAATTTTAGATAGCGAACGATCTAATATTTTACAATTCGCGTACCGAATTTTTGTAATTAATATTACATTTTAAAAAAATTAAAACTATTATACTTCAGAGTCAGAGACGGGCTAATTTTTCCAATTATGTTCTGAATATTAATAATCGCAACAACACACATGGGAAATAGCTGTCCGGTTTTCCTCAATTTTTCGTCTTTTATTTTTCGCACCAAGTGCCAAAATCTTCCGGTGTAACGTTTTTAAAATCGCGCAAAAAAGTTTAGCCCATACAGCCCAATGACGCCCTAATGTACAAAGTCTAGTTGATATATAAAATATTGTTATTAAAATGCCTTTATAAATTGATTACAACGTATTTGTGAGTTATTCTTATTTGTCTTTTTAGACGGCTATGTACAGAAGAAGTCGAAGGACGATACGTGTCCCTGTTACAACAGAAGTGAAGAGCGGCTGATGTCCCCCGATGTCGTACAATGGCGCGCTGGTGTTGAATGGGAGCTTTCTGAACTAAGTTTTAAGGGAAGATTAAGACTTTCGGTGGACTCTCATTCTTGGCCGTGCTGATCATGGATTTGTCGATGTTTTATATCTAGGGCACAAGTATCTTTGAGCAAAGCGTACATCGCCTAGTGGCCAAGCAATGTATAAGACTACGCAGGACACATGCATGGAAGTCGATATGTAGCTAAACCATCTTTATTTATTATATGCCAATGGGGAACGGTGAATCCATCTTTAGTATCGAAAATACACTAAAATGAAGGAAAATTTAAGACTAACAAAACGTTTTCCCAAGAGTGGATTAAGGAAAGCTTCTCACAACCAGTGACCGCTTTATAGTTTTACACTCACTGATTCTGAATCACAGCTTTAAACCGATTCCGAACGGTATTTTAAGAAGCTCTTTAATGGTTAAGTACTCGATAGTGTCGCCATCACTAAGGGTGGTGACCGACAACGTTCTCATGTACTTGAGCCTCGCACACTAACAATGGAACCACCGATTTTTTGTCAAGACCAACGATACCGAACGAAAAGCTCTCGTCATGAAAAGAACTTATCATGAGAGTTATTGCCAAACCCAAAAGAGGACTGATTTCCCGAAATACACGTTTTGGTATGAGGGAGTTTCCAACCGTCCAATAAAACCACGGCAATCGCGGTCTCAAGAAGCTTGGTCCATTGGTACGAAGCGTAGTTCGTTCCCAAGTATGAAGGTAGGAAAGTTGCGAAACAGAATCAGTGCATAGCCATGTACATATTAGTCTTTTGTTATCCTGTTGTTTTATATTTCACTCTGGTTTACTTCATTCTTTGTTTCTTTTGTCTACGTTCATTGACAGTGAGTGCTTATTTGTAGTAATTAGGCAATTAAACTCAACACTTGTGTGTGTCAAAATAACTATACAAAATGCTAGGTGAGCAGTTTTTGTTTTACTAGCGTTAAACTGGCTAGGTTTGATGTAGGTCTTAGCTTAACTGCGTTTCCGTATTGAATGACTTCAGACACAAAATTATGAATGTTAAGCATTAAGTTATTTGTAAGTTTAATATGAATAAAGAAGACACTTGGGAGGAGTGGTCAGTTGTTTACGGGGAATTACTCAAGTATACTGTAAGTATAGGCCTTAGCTCTCTACTTTCAACAGAAACATCAGTGCCGTTTGGGTATTGTCCGAAAAGTCGCAATCCTGCGCGATAGCAATCAGCAAATTCTGCTCCGCGGGTGCATTGACCCCCTTAACACTATCACGTACAGATAGTAGGATGCTTTAGGGTCCTTTTCGCAGAGAACACTGGTGGTGTCTCCTTCTATGGTTTCACTCCCTAGGGGACAACCGTGACAGCGCTCTTAAAAGTCCTCGGAGGTTGATGACGTCCTACAAAAGGAAAATTGGAAACCCCGAGAGGTACAAATACACAAATTGTGAAACATAATCTTCTTTATCAATTATTGCGTACGTTAAATATTGTAGAACCAGAAGAAAATTACGCTATTGCTTTGAAGTAGAGCATTAAACACTAATTATCTGCACCAGTATTACGATTTCGCAAAATTTTCCGTTCAACAAACACTGAAGAAGTCATTAAACGAATTCATGTATTAATTGAAGCAAACAACGATTTAATTGTTTCATTTAACTGGATGGAAAGGCATAGAATTAGAAGTCTAAATAAATGAATAAAAAAAATTTAATTTTTTAATGTGTGTATGTTGCCAAAATACCGATCAATTGTATAGTTGTTTCTATTCAAAATTAAGTACTAAACGTTTAATTCGATCATCAAATGTATTTGTTGAAGTATCCCAGATTAATTAATAAATTATTTAGTTAATATGGTTTTTAGCTAATATATAAAAAGACCATAGACAACATTTTTCTAAGTGAAAAATTATTGGTTTTTGTTGGAATAATAGAAAATTGAGTTAAGCACACTCACTGGCATTTTTCTATCGACTTTTACTGTTATGATGACCGGCTGATTTGCTGGTGGCTAGTGGTAATTATTTTGGTACAACTAATTATAAAATATCGCGGATCAAATGGCACGAACTCTTAATAATTCCGCAATGAGACGAATTCGTATTCAACAATTTTTAAAATCCTCTGCACCCTAATTTTTTCATTTGCAATGTATAAACAGTGATTTAAAAAAATAAATTGAATTGGAAGACAGCTGTACCGCGGGACAATTCCAAGCAACCCTTCTTGTTACCGTTTTGTGTAAAGAAACTATATTTCATTATCAAGAAAATAGTTATTGGCATAATTGTTTGAATGATCATTCAGAATCCTTAAGGGATGATCCTGAGTGAATGTAATATGTAAATTGGGTTATTTTGCAAAGGGTTATAAAATTAGAGCATCCATTCAGCGCCGAACAAATAGATTACTTTCACCTTTTCCACAGGAACGCCGGAAACACACTTGCAAAGGAATCTATCAAAAGAAGTTTGATTAATGCGAGTGCGAGTAATAAAAGAAGTAATTCTACTTTTTGCCTTTCCCTCATTTTAAACAATGGATCACTTTTAGTTTCACTGTTGTGAATATTCAAAACGATCAAATGTCTTGTGAACAAAAAAACGTAATATGCGCGTTGCAAACGAAAGTAATTTACATTTCAATATAATCGTGATTGTGATGATCATAAATAATTTGAATTGAAAATGTCATAGGGTTTAAGTTTGGGCACACTGTGAAAATGTATACTTAAACAGTGCAACGTTCCACACATGCGCAGTTTCCATGCGAAATTTATGCAAATTTTTTTTCTTCCGTATGCAAATTGCGATGAATTGTATTCCTTTTTGTCGCTAGAGGCAATGTACATTCACATCAGAACAGTCACCCCAGTGGTGACAGTAAATTAATTAAATTATAGTGACAGTTGTTGGGAGGGGTTGTTTTTCTTATTTCCGATTGTTGAATTTGCTAACATATCAGTTTTCATACCATATGATGTATGAACTTACTTAAATTAATTGGCAAACACTAGGACGACTGGAGAAAATTAGATTCTGTTTAATCCAATAGTTCGTAGTTTGCTGGTTATATTATTAGAATGTTTCAAATGTATCGACAACATGGTTGACAAATCAAGAATTGGTTACTGTAATTCTGGACCTGTTTTAAATTTAATACGATATCAGTGCGTTAAAAAAAACTAAATTAGTATAAAGTAGGTTAGGTTAAGGACCCATGCCAACTATTAAATAACATATGAGTTAAAATCAACAGTTTTCTGTTGCCAAATTCTGATTTTCACGAGACAGGTATAGATAAAACAAGAGAAAATTAGAATTAATACTGTTGAATGTGTCGAGCACATACTTGGAACTTTGCGATATACGGGTGATATTTTCGTTCCTTACAGACACTTGTAAAAATTCAACTGCACCAAAAAGTCGAGTTAAATTCTCAAAGTTTGCGATGAACTCGCTGTGACCATTGCTGATGAAGCTCAACCCCGGGCCGCAGTGTAACGCTGCCTTTTCGAATTCAACGGTTGTCACAGGGCACTCCAGAAATAATTTCGTGTTAGTGGTCCTGAAACCCTCGGAACTGAGCAGGTACTGATATTGTCTTGTGACTTATAGTAGTATAGCATTCTGAATTGGCCGTCAACGAAAATTCTACGCTATGGATACGTAACAGGGACGTACAAGAACATTGTCATTTACATTGTCAGAGTACTAACATTTCAAACTATTTGTTTTCCTCTTTGTACTATCAATGACAAGTTAAATGATTTATTTAAAACAAATAGTACACATCTTTCAAAAAATGGAGTAATCTTTATTATCACAATTATTATTTTTTATGAAACAATGCGCGAATAGTGTCCATTTTGCCACGACGTCCATTTGTTGATGAACGTGTATGAGCCGGCGGCATATCCGGCCCGTAATTCTTCGGAAACGAAGTGCTTTGTCGCAGTACATAGATGGGACAAAAATAGAAGGAGTCGTCCTAGGGTAATAAAATTCAGCACGAGTCCCTAATATAATATAATTAAGAACATTTTAAAGTATCGATAAAATTGACCACGCCCATCGCACACCGCCCATACAAACCGAAATTATTTTTGGCTGTAAAAATTGAACTATTGCGTCAAATTTAATGAAAATCGAACGAAGACCATATTTATGTACCACCTTTAAAAGAAAAAACATTTCATAAACATTGACCACGCCCATCGCACACCGCCCATACAAACCAAAACTATTTTTGGCTGTAAAAATTGAACTATTGCGTCAAATTTAATCAAAATCGATTGAAGAGCATATTTATGTACCACCTTTAAACAGTGGTGGATTTACCCATAGGCCCGGGCCTAGGGCGGCAGAATTTAAAGGGCGGCAAGATTTAAAGGTAACATAATGTAAGGGCAATTTAACTTCGAAAATTTATTTGGATAAGTTGTGCTTAAAACTTTAAACATATGTTTTCTTCGAATACAACCGACACAGCTGAGTTTTGAATATTGATAAAATGTTTAAAAATATGATATATTTGTTATTATTATAGACTATACGATATTATAATATAAAAGACAGTCTTTGTACCAAACAATTTCAATTTTAATTGAAAGCTCTTAGTTTAAATACAGAATTCGAAAAAAGCGCCATCTATTGAAAATTCTTAGTTAGATGTGAAATTCCACAAAAGCGTCATCTAGTACAAAAAAATCAATTAAACATTTTAAACATTAATAAATTAATTTAGTAAGTATTGATTAAGGTTTATATGATGCCCAGAATGAAGTCAATTCCAAAAGCCATTATACGAAATGTACTTACGTCCATTATACATAAAATTTAGATTAAAATTGTTTTGTTGTGGTTTGAAATCGTTTTTTTTTGTGCTGAAGGCTCTTTTGCTATTGCACTTTCTTTTTTCTTACATCTGCTTTAACATTAGATGTAATATTGTTAAAAAAATAAAGCAATATTTAGCTCACTGAATTATTTTTTTGTTTTGTCATAAACAGAGCAACGACAAAAAGTATCGAATGGTATAGAGAACTTCTTATTGCACTATTTTTCCGTTCTCACGTAGAGAGTCTGAGTAAAAGAGCATAAACGAGTCTTATTCTCTTTATAGAATATTTTAATATACTTATAAATTCACCATTTCCACAATGTTTTTACATAAAACAATACAAAAAGCATAACTGTTTCAAATGTTTCACATCAAAATTATGAATGGACCAAGTTATGACAAAAAGAGAGTAATACGTTTTGAACCATTCGCCAGATGTCGCCAGGGCTTTTGAGTCATACAATTCGTTCTATGAGTTCTCTATACTATTCAACACTCTTTGGCGACGACGACCTGCTCGTTTGTTCGCTGCCGCTACATCAATACCATCTTATTTATTTTCAGACAGGGACTATTGTTGTACAACAAACACGTATGTGATGCTAACGCTGTGTGTTGTTTGCATGTATTCACTAGATTGCCCTACCCGTGCCTATAGATGTTAACACATCAGTAATATTTTATTTAGCAGGTGTTAGAACGGACTTCGGCAGAAGATATCGAACAGATACATTCAAACTCTTCTGCAACGACTTTATTAAGTGACAATTTGATAAGAGCTGATGTTATAGAGATTAATAGTGGTCCCTTTCAGTGGAAATTAAATGAAGAAACACGGGATTACATAAGTACTATAAACAGTATGCCACAAAATAACATTACAAATTTAAAAAATTTATTGAAAACAATCTACAAAGAAATTATCATCTTGATTCGAGGTCAAATATTACAACACATTTCTACTGAAGTGTAATTGGCTAAGTATTTTGGAATTATTGTAGATTCTACACCTGATATTGCACATGTCGATCACGCATACGTAAAGGTTTTTGAAAACTTCAACCTTTTCGATAATTTATCTAAAATTGATACAAGTGAATTAAAAAGTCAAGCAAATAAACTCGACGAGAAGTATCCTCATGATCTAGAAGAGACATTAGCAAATGAACGCATTCATTTGCATTATCAACTCAAAGATTCATTGGGAAATACTGAAAAAGTGCGCTTTGCACGAAATATATCCGATATATTACATTCTCGGAAACTTCAAGATGTTTACCCTAATGTATACATAGTAGCTTTACGAATTTGTATACCCTCACCCATAGGATGGGGGTATATATCATTTAATACGAAGAAAAATTTAACGCATAGAAAGAGCCATCTTAGACCCTCAGTATCTTTGGTCGAAGTTCGTTTTGTGACTTTTTAAGACGATTGAGCCATGCCCGTCTGTCTGGCTGGCTCGTCAACACGATAACTGCCGTAAATATTTATCAATCACAGCGAAATTTTGTCAGTGACTACTATTTGTCCATGGTTAGTTTGGGATTGAAAATGGGCGTTTTGGCCATGCCCCTTCTGGTACCACTCATACAAATCGACACATTTAGTGCGAAATCAAGTTTCTTCTAAAACCTTTTTCTGGTGAATGCGATGAGCTTCAACTTAAACGTTGGTTAATAATCTGTAAATATCTACTTAATTGGAGAAAATGGGTGAAGTCGCCACGCCCATTCTGATACCCCCATGCAAAAGCTCGGTGGCCGTCCGTGTTGTCAATGCGATAAGTCGAGTGAAATAATTCCGATCTTAATGAAATTGGGTATTAGGCTTCATGTCAACAAACGACAGTCACCGAATAAGACAAAGGTGGTTTTGCCAGTACCTCCCATACAAAAGTTGTTCGGCCGGCTGGCTGTTCGGCGAGATAACTCCCATAAATCTTTGCCGATCAGAATTATATTTTGATAGTGACCATTGTTTGTCCAAACTTAGGTTAGGGTTGAAATGGGCGTTTTGGTCACGCCCCTTCTGGTATCTCCGATACAAATCGACACATTTTGTACAAAATCATATTTCTCCTAAAACTTTTTACTGGTAGATGTGATTAGCTTCAACTCAAACCTTGATTAATAATCTGTAAATGTCTACTTAACTGGAGAAAATTGACAAGGTTGCCACGCCCATGCAAAAGCTTGGTGTTCCTCCGGGTTGTCAATGCGATATGTCGCCTGAAACACTTTATGGAATTAGGTTGTAGACTTCGCATCATCAAACGCTAATCACCATTTAAGACACGGGTTTTTACCACGCCCATCTTGGTGCCTCCCATACATAAGTGGTTCGGCCGGCTGGTTGTTCGGCGAGATAACCCCGCAAAACCGAACCAAACTTTATGAAATTTGGAACTAGACAAAATTTAGTCAAATGCCACTCTTCCCGTAAAAAAGCATGACAGTTGTCCGGGTTGTTAACGGGATAAGTTACGATTAGGTTATAGGCTTTGTGCCGCGAATCGTCAGTCACAGTTTACGACAAGGGTGATTTTGCCACGCCTTACCAAGATAAGTTGTGCGGCCGGCTGGCTGTTCGGCAAGATAACTCCTCCAAAACCGAACCAATCTTTATGACGTTTGGTACTAGGCAACATTTACTGAAATGCACACAAAAGGTTGGCGGATGACCGGTTGACCGACACGATAACTCTCGTAGACTACAAGCGATCTTTCCGAAAAATTAAAGATTACTGTCCGCGCCCATTTTCATACCTCCCATACAAAAGTTGGGCAGCTTTACGGCTGGGCGACTCGATTTCTTCCGTATACCACAACCGATCTTAACAAAATTTGGTACTGATGAATATTTTGTGCAATACTGTGTAAAAGAAAAATCTTAATCATTTATTTTTGCAAAATGGTTTTCTTATTAAAAAGTTATGTATAAGTTACTTTTATTTTTCACAAAAACTTTTATTGTTCTTTGAATTCTGAAAGAAAATTAAAAATTTGGAATACATTTTTTTTTAATTATGGATTACATTTTTTTTATAACATGTTCATGTGTAAAAATTTATCAATTTTTTGTTAATATAAATATTATAAACAATATGATAATGCTTTGAATTGGGCAAAAGATTGAAATAATTATATACGAATTAAAAAAACATGTATGTATCTAAATTAATAGTACAATAATTTAAATATTTAAAAATTAATTTTGATTTTATTTTATATATTCAAAAAGTGCGGCATATCAAAAAGTGCCTAGAAAGGGAGCAGTCTTAAATCCGCCACTGCCTTTAAAAGAAAAAACATTTCATCAACATTGACCACGCCCATCGCACACCGCCCGTACAAACCAAAACAATTTTTTGCTGTAAAATTGAACTATTGCGTCAAATTTAATGAAAATCGATTGAAGAGCATATTTATGCTTCCTTTAGGAACGTATAATTTTCTTGGAACTTTGCAGGACGTAATATATATTTTATCAGCATCTTTTTGCAAAATTTTTGCTGGTTCGAACCACTTCTTCTGGTACCTCCCATACAAATGCTTCGATAGATCTCCAAAAATCATCGCACTGTACCACCCTATTGGACAGCTTTATTTTGACCAAACATTGCCCGATAAAATATTTTTACTATCGCCACTTTTGTGCGTAACTTAGGAGATATCAAACCACGGCTTCTGGTACCTCCCATACAAAAGGTCCAATAAGCCCCGAAATTCTATTTTCAACACAAAAAGACTATTTAACGGTTTTCAAAAGTGACTTATTTTTCCAGTTTAAAGCAAAAGGGGTGTATTTTTTTTTTGTTTTATTAAATTAAAGGTATTAATCTAATAGAAATTGCAAAAAAATTTTAATTTGTTTTGGCATTTTTTTCGATAACACTTTCATATAATATAGGTACAAAAATAATATTTATTACACCTATTCATCGGAAGAATTATCACTCGAGCTCTCTTCAGTAATTTTTGGATCAATATCATCATCGGTTTCAATACGGGAATCATTTAATATATATTTAGATAGATCATTGGGGATACAGTGTTTCAAAGATAGCATTTTATGCCTTTTAGAAGTTATACCTGGATCTGAACTAATTATTAAGTGGGTCAATAAATCCTTGTTGGTATTCTGCCTAGAATTTTTTCTTGTATGTGACAGGCGAACTTTACGAATAATTTTGTGGCTGGCTTCTAGTGCTTCCTCAGATAAAGAACCTGCAATGAAATTAGAGTATCAATATTCGAAAATCAATACTTTTGGTATTCAAGTATGTACTTACCTATCGGCAGATCGAAACAATCAATAACGTCACAACCACGAACTAGTACTTTATGCACACTACTTGGCATATAATACCATCCGTAATGTATCAAATATAAGTTTCTTGTTACTCTTAGGAGCTCCTTAAACGTGTTTCTGTTTATTGCCATACCGCAATAGAGCACGCGCAGTATTATCCCAAAATTGGAAATAAGTTCTTCATTAATTCCAGTGATATCGGCAGCTATGTCACTATTAGCAAAAAATCGACGAGCTGTATTACCATCATTAGTGGTACGGGCACCACATTTAACCATGTCTATTAGTAATCCAGTTTTTTTTGAATTCGTCTTGTATTCTGGCTTTCTTCCCCAAAAATGCTTCTTCATTTTCTTTGCCAACACGCCATTTTTTTAAATCTATTCGATATGCTATGTGCAAAAGACATTCGAAGAACTTTATCCAGCAATCAAGCGTTGAAAGTCCAAATTTATAATTATCAATATTGGGAATATTTTTGAATGTCAATCGGTTAATTTCCATTGGTTTAGCATTGCAAAAGACACATCTGCTACACGAATTGGTGTTTGTAAGAATATTTGCAACTGCACCATCTATCATTGTACAATGTATTTTGTATGACACTTCAAATATGACTGCTTTCTTTTCAATGATATCACACTCAAGATTTGCAATTTTCTCAGACATTATTTTATATTCTTTACGAATTAATTGTTTATTTTCTTTGGCAAAAAGAAATTTAATTGGCCGGCAGTAATTAACTGATGATGGTGTTTCATTAATCCATATATCTTTCCCCGAGATTAAGTTAACCATTCTTTAAAAAAAAATAAAGAAACACACAATATTTGTTTGTATTTGACTTACTTGATGGGGACAAAAGCGATAAAAAACATGAATTCATCCGTTTGGTCAGCATCAGCAAATTTTTGCTTATAGCGGCTGTGGCCAGAACTTCCATCCATGCCCCACTTGCCAATGAGTTGTAACTTACACATTTTGTCCTGTACCTTGCAAAGGTCTAACACTCTCTCTGTAGTCACACGCATTATGGACTTTAAGTCCACTTCAGCAGAAGATTCAGTTGCCGTCACAGTTGGTACTAATTTCTGTTTTTGATTTCTCAACGAATAAAGAGACGGAAAACAGTTTGGATGCAAGACATTAACAGCTTTACGCAAAATATTATATTTTCTTTCAGAAATATCTAAGTTCAAATACAAATCAAGTGCATCGGATGGGCTGAAACGTTTTTCCTCTTCTTTCTCTTTACCGCTCTTCATTTTTTTTAACGGCGAATTCAAGTTCTTCTAACTTTACGATTCTTGGTTTTTTTTGCGCAATCCACGAACATTTGCATTGGTCTGCCGCGTTTTTTTAGAGGTAATATTTCTGTTGGTGAACAATTGTTACTGACATCCATTGGAGCTGTTGTTATTGCTTCAGATGAAGGTACCGGTGGCATTTCCATCGCCGCCAAATTTGGTCTACTGGTGCTAGGTTGCTACGATACTGTGTTTTTAAATAAAGAAACTCCATATCAGCTTAAGTAAACTTACTGTATCAGAATTAAAAAAAGTTTGACTTAGCCACTTGGAATATTTTTTTTCAAAACATCTTCTATTCCTGCTGCACTCATTCCAGTATTTGGAGATTTTAAAATGAAAACGTTGTATATTTAGTAATAACGTCTTTCAACGTAAATGCTACCATGATTCTTTGTAATGAATTCATGAAGAACCGACACTTTATTTTGCAATGGTGCAGAAATCTAGGTATCAATTAAATCAGTATTTTCTAAAAACATTGTAAAATTATAAACACTTCACGTTACCACTGCCGTATTAATATCTAACAACCAATATGTAAATAATTACAACCCAGTAAAATATTTTATGATTTGACCTAACAAATAATTGAAGAATTTATATTACATTGTATGTACCTTAATATACTTATACATTCTCTAGTCATAAACTTTGGTTTGTAGTTCACAATTTTTATCTTATCTTTTGTTGCATTAAAAATAGCCGCCTTAATGGAAAAAGTGTAATAAAATAGATATTTTAACAATATACTTCAACAATTAACAATAAGCTTATTTAAAAATGTTTGCTGGGAAATAAAGTACAGCGCGCCAGCAAACTGAAAAGAATAAGAAGTGGAAAAAGAATCACAAAAATATCGAAAACAGGAACAAAAGCAATAAAGCTCAAAAGAGATATATTATGTCAACTATTATCAACTAAATATCAATTTCAGTCAAATACTTAATAAAACCGGTTTTGACGAATCTTAATAAAATCTTGGAAAACTGAGTTTTTAGACGTTTAGGGAAAAATGTTTTTTTCAAATTTGTGCATTAAAATTTTAAATTTTTTTTTATTTATTTTAAAGTTGTCTATCCGTACTTCATTTTAACGAAATAAAATTTCGGGGAGCTTTGGCAATTTTTTGTTTGTAAGTCCCTGACACTTTATATTTTTTGTTTAGCAGCCTTAAAAACATACACTTTTCAAAAAAAAATTTAATACTTCTATTGCATATTTTCAACAATTTAATATTTTTCGTTTTTTTTCTGTATCTTTCAAAGTAATTCGTAAAAAAAAGATTCAATATGCTTTTAAAATTAAGTTTTGAGAATAGTTTCCCTTACACCCTTTCATCGATATTTGAAAATCATTTGTGAAAATCAATTTGTGCATTAAAATATTAGATTTTTTTTTACTTTTTTAAAATACTAAGATGCATACTTCATTACCAACAAATAAAATTTTGGGGAGCTTTGCAAATTTTCATTTTGCATTCCATCAACCCTTGTAAATTGTTGTGTGTTTTCTCTAGAAACATACACTTTACGAAGATTGTTTGTATATTAGAAATCAATATTTTTTTAAATTCACAATTTTGTTTTATTTTCAATCCGACACTCTGAATAAGAAAAAAATAATCGATCAATTTGCATACAATATCGCTTTTTGACAATCATTTATTTGTTGCCAGTAAAATGAAGCTTCTTTTTTCACACATTTACTCAAAAAACAACTACTTTGGCGCCCTCTAGCGGCGTTCAAAAGTTTCATATACAAAAAAAAGCAATGTGTTTTTTCTTAGTTGAATTATTATCTTACCGAAAATAATTAACATTAACATTATTCTTCTATTCTCGTCTAAATATAAATTAATTTATTGTGTTTGTCTACATTGATTTTAGAAATTTAGAAAAAAAAATGTTTTGTAATAGTACTTAGCTTAGCTATAAGAACACAGGAATGGCTTTATGATATTTCTTAGGTTGAAGTGATAGACCTTAATGAACTAGTAATGGACGAAATTACGATTAATACAATGTCCCAAATAAAGAGAGTGAGGCCAGCTTCTGAATTTGAGGAACCCACGGTCACGACCGTGTTGTTAGATTGATATACCAATCTCAGAAACGGACTATGTAGGCCGGGGTTACCACTAAAGGTATCCCCGTATGCTTGAAAACTAAAAAAAAAATAATTTTGGTTTCCCATTAAATCACATAAAGAAATCGGGGAGAGCTTCTCATAACCAGTGAGCTTTGCGCTTTCTAATTTTATACTCACTGATTACCTATATGATTGATTTTTCTAACGCACTTTTGATTGCACTGAGCGATTGGTAGCGAATTGGCTAGATGTCGGTGGATCGCAAGGATTTAAAATCACTGAAAGAACTGAGACATGCGCGGAATTTCCACAAAAAAGTAGTGTTTACAATGATGAATATTGAGGAATTTATTCGGCACATCCACTCTATTTCGATACTCTCTGGTTTCACCACGCGATGGTGTATTTCAGGTCATAGAAGCTAGAGTAGTGACACGCCAGAAAGCCACTACAAGTGGTGTTTACAATGATTAACATTGAGGGATCTACTCGGATCAAATATGATATAAAAGGGGCACTTCAAAAAGCCGTTACTTGATTCCCTACGGGTGAGTTAGCGATATTCAGACTGGACACAATAAGTTTCTATATTTCGATGGACCACTAGGTAATTCTCTACCCACGTTACCAACTGTTATCAACTTTCACCCAATCAACTTTCACCCAGTTTGGTGGATGTTCTGCTTGTCGAAGCCATTAATTTTGTATTGTTCGCATTTATTGTCAAACCCACTTTTGCTGATTCTGTCTCAATTCTTGAATACACTGCAGTAACTTCTCGCAGTTTTTGGCAAATGATGTCTATATCACTGAATCCATGATCAGGATGTGAATTTTGCTGCTGATAGTTTTCTTGAGATGATCTCAACTAATACGCTGATTAGATTGCATGATAGGGTGTCGCCCTGCATGAGGTATCGCCGCGTGGTAAATGGTAAAACTATAAGTCCCAAAAAGTAAGTTTACAACCGAAAAACCTACAGCTTACTGCTTGTGAGAAGGTCTCCCATTCCCTTCATGAGATGTAATGGAAAACTCTTTAGTTATTCTGTGTCTACTTTTTTTCCCAATGACAACAAATTCGATATCACTCATGTATTGTATTAGGTTTACAATACCATACTCACTTCAGTATACATTTGCAATGATGGTACTGTGTTACAACGAATTTATAACTTCCTTAACACTCAAATAGTCAATAAAACCGTGGTCAAGAGAATCAAGTGGGTACTTACAGAGTTCTGTTTTTTAATACAACTTTCATACTTTTATTTTTTGTAGTATTTCAGCATTTGTACGTTGTAAAATTAATTTTTTACAGACACTTCGATCAGTAGAGTTAAAAGCAAGAATATCTAGAGGCTATTTCATTATATCATAAAGATAGTCATATCATGACTAACGGTTTAGCAGATATGGGCTACTCAGAGGCCGATTGATCTAACTATGGAAACTGATAATGAAGTTTGCGACGTTTGTGTATTTCTATATAAAACTAATTCGGGGCCTAAAAATACTGTATGATTACTCCTTCATTGTGATGATACAAAATTAGGAGGTTTTAAATTTGGGAAGCATAAGACGTTTGACTTCTAATAGCATTTCCATCCCAAAATTGTTAAAAAGTAGGGTTAAATCACTTCGCATCTGAGTAGCTCACATATCCTAGTCATGATCCATGTGATTGCCGTTTAGGAAATATTGCCCTCATAATGATTTTTTAAGGTGATCACGGAATTTCGCCGCTGACGGAATTTCGGCCATTTTACAATTATACGTGCCATTTTTAGGCGGAATGCTTAGCTTTTTTTATATATAAATATTTTTGCGACTATACGAATTTGAATATTTCTGTAACGGTAATCACGAAATTTGATCCTTGAGATTAAACGCGCCATAGAGTACATATGACCGGTGTAATATTTTTAAATGGTGATCACTAGGTGGGGTGAAGTTGGGTTAGTAAACCCCTAGATTTAATGATTAAGCAACAACAATTCAGGAATATTTTTCTGTGCACCCATTTCCGTGCGTATCGTAAAAAAATTTTACATTTGTTGTTGTTTTCCCAGTATATACTATTTTCCACATTTCCCAGTATAGACTATTTTTCACACCAGCGTAAATTTCGAATAATGCTTCTCCTATCTCATTTTCTACCCCTTAAAGTGGGCCATTTTTTGTAACACAAGTAAAGTCATTTCAAAATGATGAAACTTTTGTCTTTCAAAATATCTTTTGAGGTTTCAAAATAACAAAAATACCAGAGGTTTCAAATATCGATTTGTTACTGTTGGTATCACCCACTCACACACTGTCACTCAAACTCCATAAATTTGCATATTATGGAATTAAGCTAAATCTTGGAGGGAATCCAGTTTGCTATAACGCCCGCAACTTCCAATTTTGGAAAATATATAGCCCATGCGCTTTTCGTCTGTAACATTAGACGCCGAGTCATTAGCATCCCGAACAAAACGTTCGGTAGTTTGTGAATGGCACTGAAATTCTGTAAATATTAAAGTGTTTAATTATGTAACAATATATAGGAATTTAAATATCTATACTCGTATTACCTGGAATATCAATAATTTCATCCGATAAATGTTGGTATTGCGCTAATTGATCATCGATATAAAAACGAAGACATGGCGGTTCAGTAAATTCCATATTGTTGCAATTTAATATTTCCCTATACATGTCACAATCGAAATCAATTTTATTTTTCGGTACGTGAAATTCGCGAATCTTAGCCGGTGGGTTATCTCGTGCTTTGGGTCATCTCGAGCCTCCTAACCTTTAGAACATACTGTCTCATCTAGATCAGTAATCATCGCAAATTGTGGATATTCTGGGTGTAAATAGTACAAGCTGAAAAACCTGTTTTGTTGTCAGAAAATATTACATACTAGTGTCCAAACACATTGTGTTTGCTATTCCATATTACATGTTTGAGACACAATGATTAATATGCTATAATATATGTGTTTGCGACCGAAATATATAATTATATTATAATTTGTGAAATACGTTTAATAAAAAAATTATAATTAATTAATCCACGCTTGGCTTGCATGAACTAGATGTGTATATAAGTATATTTTTTGTGTACCAATGCATAGTGATAGCCAACGCATAGTTGAAACCTTCTGAAAACAAAAACGTGAGACAACAAGGAAAGAAGGATGTAGAAACAGAGGAACAGTAGATTCTCATTCCATGAAAAACAAAAAAAATTATGCATTCAATGCAAGTAAATATAAAAAGAGCCGCTTTAAATGTTTTATTTTTTTGTATTATTTATTTATAAAGGTGGATTTATATTGATAAATTATTTAATATAAGTAATACATACACCTTGAATTCAAAGAATAATTTGTTTCTAAATATTATTACATATGCTTGCTTCCACGTAAGTATATGGATGCTTGGGTTGAAGAACGCATATGTTTCCAAGGAAAAGCATACATGTTTGCCAGTAAACCTGATACTGTTTGCATTTAAATCCATGTAAATTTGGGACTTGCAAACATATGAATGTTTGAAGTGTGTTCCAAACATATACAAGGTTCCTGCAGAATAAGTTTGGAAGAATATGTTAGAGAGGCCGTAATTTTTCAGTATGTAACGATTGTACTCGATAGTTGGGCGAATAATCATTTTATATATTAATAGGTAGTTGGAGGATCCAAACTATATTCTGAAACATATGTCGACTTCCGTCCATGCATTGCGGTTGGCTCTTAACTAGGAACCAGACAGGTGCAAAAACTTTTACAATGAATGCCGTAAAATTTCTGTTGGGTTGTTTTTCGAAATATGAAGGGGAAGTATTCTCGCTGTACTCATATGTCCGGTATTCTGAGTAGTCAATATTTGATCGCAGGACCCATTGTTGACGGCAACAGTCATATTAAATAAATAGCTTTGATAGCCACGGATGTTCCAATTATCTACGTTGTCTGGTATATGACCCATAGATATTGGCTCAAAACCACTTGCGACCTGAAAATATAAAAGTCTGTGAAGATAAATTTATTTATCGAAGACACAACCCATTTAAACAAAAGTTTTGAAATCTATTTTTTTGTCAAAAAAAGGCATCTTGTACAGAAAAAAGATCCAATAAGCGTTTTTGAAGCAATTTATCATGAATGTAGCATATTATTAGCTTTATATAGAAACAAATATTTTTTCTTCCTGTAAAAAACAGACATTGGTTATTTTTTATCTAACCTGGGTCGCTCACGACAAAGGTGAATGAACTTCTAATATCTAGCCGCCTAACACCGTAGAAGCGCATAAACAGCGCAGCCTATATATCCTGATTCCATTTGAGATCGGAGTTATAACCCAATTTATGAAGTGGCCAATGTCATTGACAATAATAATGATTTCGAGTGCTATTACTGGGTTCTACTGATAAAAGTGATTGGACTACCTATATATTACAAATTAGCCCCATGGGAGCACATAACACCCCCATTACAAATATATGCTGATTCCACTTCAAATCGGAGATATAGTCAACTTTATGAAGCGACCCATGTCATTGACAGAAATAATGACTTCGAGTGCCAATATTGGACACTCCTGATAAAAGTGAATGGACTACCTATATATTCCAAATTAGCCCCATGGGAGCATATAACATCCCCATTACAAATATATGCTGATTCTATTTCAGATCGGAGATATAGTCAACTATATGAAGCGCCCCATGTCATTGACAATAATAATGACTTCGAGTGCTAATACTGGGTACTATTGATAAAAGTGAATGGACTAACTATATACTCCAAATTAGCCCCATGGAAGCACATAACACACCATTACAAATATATGCTGATTCCATTTCAGATCGGAGATGTAGTCAACTTTATGAAGCGACCCATGTCATTGACAGAAATATTGGACCCTCCTGATAAAAGTGAATGGGCTACCTGTATATTTAAAATTAGCCCCATGGGAGCACATAACACCCCCATCCCAAATATGTGCTGAGATATAGTCAAGTTTATGAAACGACCCATGTCATTGACAGATAAAATGATTTCGATTGCCAATATTGGACACTCCTGATAAAAGTGAATGGACTAACTATATATTCCAACTTAGCCCCATGGGAGCACATAACATCCCCATTACAAATATATGCTGATTCCATTTCCGATCGGAGATATAGTCAACTTTATGAAGCGACCCATGTCATTATCAGAAATAATGATTTCGAGTGACAATATTGGACACTCCTGATAAAAGTAAAAGGGGTATTTTATCAGGGGTGCCCAATACTGGCACTCGAAATCATTAATTCTTTCAATGACATGGGTCGCTTCATAAAGTTGACCATATCTCCGATCTGGAATGGAATTAGCATATATTTGTTATGGGGATGTTATGTGCTCCCATCGGGCTAAGTTGGAATATATAGTTAGTCCATTCACTTTTATCAGAAGTGTCCAATATTAGCACTCGAAATCATTATTTCTGTCAATGAAATGGGTCGCTTAATAAAGTTGACGATATCTCCGATTTGAAATGGAATCAGCACATATTTGGGATGGGGGTGTTATGTGCTCCCATGGGGCTAATTTGGAATATATAGGTAGTCCAATCACTTTTATCAGTAGTACCCAGTAATAGCACTCGAAATCATTATTATTGTCAATGACATGGGCCACATCATAAATTGGGGTATATCTCCGATCTCAAATGTAATCAGGATATATAGGCTGCGCTGTTTATGCGCTTCGACGGTGCTAGGCGGCTAGATATTAGAAGTTTATTCACCTTTGTCGATAAAAAATAAATAAACCTTAGATAAAAAATAACCAATGTCAGTTTTTTACAGGAAGAAAAAATATTTGTTTCTATATAAAGCTAATAATATGCTATATTCATCATCAATGGCTTCAAAAACGCTTATTGGCTCTTTTTCCTGTACAAAATTTCTTTTTTTTTATAAAAAATTAGATTTCAGGAATTTTGTATAAGCGGTTTGTATCTTGGATAAATAAATTTATCGGATAAATTTATCTTCACACCCTTAAAATATAAGTATAAAGTAGCAATAACTTGGATAGTTCTACTTCGTGTATGAATATAAATACGAAAGTACTATTTGATAAACTACCACATTTCACATTTCGGATCCAAATTCATCAGGCCACAGTCCTGGACCAACTCGTTCCCATATAAATGAGTCAATAGCATTTTGAGGGCACCTCGGTAAAATGGAATATGCAGATATTCCATTGGAGTGGGCATCTCTCCATGCATGTATTTACGCCAGCATTGAATCCTGCGTTTACAGCAATTCCATCACAATTAATTGCAACCAAATGGTTTAAAGAGTAGTTTTCCGAATGCAATACGTTTACGATGGTGTTGTAGTAAGTAATGTGCCATATCGATCTGGCATACCAGTGCGAGCCAAGGTTGTAGTTGCTTGTCGATTGCCGACATGTCAACAGTTTAAGTTTCGAACTCACATTCTTCGCCAGGACTTGGAGCGTATTCAACTGTATAAGGAGAGGGTTGAACTATAGCAGTGCCAGATTCCATGTCGAGCATATCTAAGCCTCTGTCATAGTCTTAGAGTTGGCATAAACTTAAAAGCCGTGGTCCACACTGATCGATATAAAACATTTCTATATTTGGGGAAATTATGTTAACTTCGAGACAATTGCATTTACAGTCCATTTCATTTTCGCACTTGCACTTGGACATTTCCAAAATTTATTCCATTCACCTTCCACATATCAATTAGGTTTTTTAATTATTTGGTAACGCTTGGCCAAAAGACACAATAACAATTTTCTAATTGTAGTATTTACAAATATTAAATAATTAGTATTTTCTCAGAAATCAGAAAACACTTTTACTAAAATGTGTACATACCTTTTGTGTGTGTAACATTTTCTTTAATGTGTGTACCTTTTCTTTAAATATACAAAATGTTCGACCAATTGGCGGTTTGATGGCAATTTTGTTTAGTCGATATCACTCTCTTCGAAATCAATTTTGCGATCACTTTGGCCTAAACTTGTTTAAATTTCCTTTATTTTTTTTCTATCAAGATGGCTCTTAAGTGAAATACTGTAACTTCTCTTGAAATTTTTTTTTATTTTATTGTACTGCATGCTTTGAGAGTTTCATATCGATGAGCTGTTCGCAACAATAAAATTCCCTTGTGACAACGGGAAAGGGAGATACCCGAAGTAATTAGAAAATAATTATTGTTGGAAATATGAGGAAATAAGGTTTTAATGGCATTATGCTTGGGAGGGTTAATGACAGGGACAAGGAAATTCCACAATGTGAATTTTATCATAAATACCAAAAGCTGATACTGTTGTCCAACTATATGCGCGATGTATTAAAAAACTGAACGACGCTATTTATTTTCACAGCCCAATATGGATGAAGTGCGATATACGAAGATGTACACGAACAGCGCAAATATAAAAAAACACAAGTTTGCAAATATGTATATGAAATTAGTGGGAAATTAGCCTTTCTAAAAACAAAAATAACAATTGTATATTTTTTCCGATCGGACCTTTAATGACGACACAGTGCAAAAAATCTAAAAGGGCGGTATTTAGGGTATACGGATTTTGTAGAATTGTATATGTATTGTATGTATAAGTAAAAGTACACTCTAAAAAATTAATTAAAAGTAACTAAAGTTAATTTATTTTGATATATTATGGCTTTATAAGAAATAACAAACATTCCTATTATTTATGGAACACGATTTCATTAATGTGGCTGCCGTGGGTGACTTCGCAGTACTTCATCTTCTCAGTCCAATTCTCCAAGACTTTGTTGGCGGATTCTTTCTGGATTATTCATATAGAATCGGACTTTAACAGCACTCCACAATAAAAATCGAGTAGTCGGCAAGGTGGCTGATAATATGATTACCTTACTTAGTGCGCAATTGGTCGATCTCTTGATTCATTCTCTTGACACGACCAGAATTTGAGTGAATACTTGGATTTTGGCCACATGAAGGAAGTTTCTTTCTGTTTAACGCTCCAAATCCTACTTCAAATGTCCTTCTGGGTGGCGATTATATAAAATTGTCTTCAATTCCGAAATCGCTAAAATGTACCGACAAATCTTTGTCTATCCAGACTATACTCAATTTCAGAAAATATTGCGTCGAACTCTCCAAGATGAAAGAAAAGAATAGGAGCTTCAAACTGTAACATTAGGCGTCAATTGTGCATTACGTATCATCCAACAATTAGCCAAAGCTGTTGAAAGTACATATCCTATTCAAGCTTAAACTGGTTTAATATCCGCACTAAGTTTAGGAGGCTTTTTACTGAGAAGTGGACTCGAGGATAGAATACTTTGTAGCTAGAACTCAAAATAAAATGCTTTCCAAAATTTTCCAATATGTCTTTTACAGTAGTAGCCAAGTTATGGAATTCTAATGTTAACTGTGATGTGTCGCTGCCAGCACACTCATTGGAAAACTGGGAACCTTTTCTCTAGAACTATCCTGACATAGGTCGGATAAAACTTCCACGTTGGTTTGGGTACTAACCTGAGTGTGACGTTCAAATGCACGGATTCTGCGATGCATCCGAAAAGGCACATGTAGCCGTCATATATTTACGCATTGCGACTCCTACTGGTGACGTAAGAACTCAACTTCATTTAGCAAACTCTCGGGTTTCTCCATTAAAACCCCTTTAAATTCCAAGACTTTAACTCTGTGGGGCATTAAAGCTAGCAGAAACAATAGATTCTGTTGCTTCTTCCCTTCCACTTTCCAATTATGAGATTTATAAGGTTAAAGATACCGGCATACCATTGGAAGGCTTTCATTGCTAACCGTGCCTCGAAAATTTCTGAACTAGTAAGCACCGGAAACCGGTCCCACGTGAAGTCGAAGGACAATCCAGCTGACATTGCGTCTCGTGGTACCATGCTAAGTGATCCAGTTTCAAGTAAATTATGGTGGTGTGGCCCATCGTGGCTACAACTCCCACCTGGTATAGGGCCATAACCAATGTCTTTCAAAATCATCCGAAAGTAATGAAAAGTTCCCTTTTGAAAATATCCAAACGTCCGAGAATATATTTATTCGCATTAAATTAATAATTCCCACGCAGAAATATTGTTATCCCAATGAATACAGAAGTCTGTCTAAAAAGAATTGATACCTGATTCAAGTTCCATTTCAAATTTGAATCCGTTTATCGATCAAAAAGGTTTTATGCTAATTTGCAGTCGGAAATAATTTGATGCTGTGGATGGTGCGGCTCCAATTCTGGATTCCAAATGCAAAAAATCTAATCAAATTCTGCATTCATCAATGTAAAATGGGTGTGATAAAAAAATAAATGGTTTCCCGTTACATCCCATGAAGGGATTAGGGAGAGCTTCTCACAAACCAGTGAGCTGTGCGCGTTCTAGTTTTATACTCAATGACTGGGACCTACAGTTTTACACCGATCCCGAACGGTATTTTGAGAAGCTTTTTCATGGCTAGGTACTCGATAGTGTCGCCGTCACTAAGCGAGGTGACAGCCGTCGAAATAAATTTAAGGTGGTCAGAGCAGGGATCGAACAAGAGCCGCGCACACTACAATTGCACCACCGACGGCTAAATTTGTGTGATATCAAAGCAAAAACTACAAACGTTACTAATGGTCATCCTTCCTCCAGAACGAAAAACCTTTTCCATGACATTTAAAAATACGGGAATTTATTTCGCTGGGTAATTTTATGCAGGCAGCAGATGCATTATCACCAAAGGCTATGTCTGCGTTTAGGTATGTTTTAGGACAAAAGCGATTCAACTGGAATTGACCAGCTCCCTTTCTACCCAAGCATTCCTCGCAGCATTCCGAAGATTCACAATAGGGTGGGTCGATAAAAAAAAGTTGTGCCGTTCACCCCCTGGAATCAAATATAATTTGAAGACGATACGAATTTTTTTGCTGCAGCCCTTTCCTCCGGGTTTCTTGTGTCACCATTTATAGTCCGATCTTAACGTATGACATATCATTGTTCTTAGAATGACAACAGCTACATTTTCTACTTCGATCGTTGTTGACTCCGACGTCAAGTTCTAGAAGTGACTACTGGTATTTCAGTTATTACCACCTTAATTCGAAATTTTTTGTAAACGACGAAAAATTTTTTTTAATTCCATAAATAAAAAAGTTACAGAAGTTTAACAAAAAACAGAATACGATTATGAATCAAATTGACATTTTATGCCAACCATGAGCTTTGGTCTTTAGTGACGCTAGTGTGCATTTGCTTTTGCACTATGATTATGTTGCCTTTTACGTACTCTCACTTGTTTCTCTATTTTCTATTTTCTTTGTGCTCCATCTGTCTTATCGTAATAGATTTATTCAAGGTTGCCAGACTTGATCTAGGGAATTTTGGGATTTTTGTTTGTGTGGAGATAAAAATTTTTGAGGTGATTTAGATTTACAATAGCGGCTTTCATGCAAACGTGAAAGCCGAGAACTTTTGCTCAGCGCAAGTTTCCCTCGCACCGTTGCATGAGGCACCAGGTAAAGTTGCTCAGCGTAGTTGTGCTCGAAACCATATCAGCTGACCAAGATGGATACATAAGGTGGTAGCAGTAGCAATTACATGTATTATGTATGTGTACTTTTTCTACTATTCTAGTGCTATCACCTTATTTATCCATCCTAGTCAGATGACAACTAAATGTCAAAAGTTTACACGTTTCTCCATCCCACGTTTGCGCAGCAAATTTGCCTCGAAAACTTTCCACTTTTGAGCAAGTCGCTTTGTATGGGAAATTTGTTTGTTTTGACGTTTGCTGTGCAAGTTTACGATGTTTTCGAGTTTACGAGGTTCTTTCGAGCTTTCATGAAGACCACTAATATAATCAATCAAATTAATGTCTCAGTGATAAGGCTTGGTTACGACTTATAAAATAAAAACTCTAAAAAAAATTTATAAAATTTACCGCCAAATCAATTTAATGTAGTTAAGTTGTTTTAATCGTCACTTATATACTTATAATCTGAAGATTATAAATAATATTTGTGCTCTTAATTAACAAAAACTGCACGATGTTGAATTTTTGATATTTTTCGAGTTGCTTTCGAATTTTGATAAATTTAAATTTTTAAAACTAGTACTTTGTTAAAGCGGGTTTTTGGTATATTCGGCGACAACGAAAAAAAGTAATAGGCAAGCCAGGATTTATAAAGCTTGCTTTACCTTTGCTCTTGTTTTCGTTGAAATTTTTCTGGTTTTAATTTCTATGTATGATTGATTAATTTTTTTTTCTCTTTGCACGATTTTGCATTATCAGTAAGAATTGTTCAAAATACATTTGAAAACAGTTATCTTCTGGATGATTTTATTTCATGCTAATGGCATATTAGGGGACAGAATATTATTATTACCTATATTAGGACGCAGTCATTAGCACTGATAAGGGGCATTCTAACGACAGTACAAACACATGCTTATTTGTGTGTCGATCAAGAAACCCATTGTTGGTATTGTGTGTCGATCAAGAAACCCACCCCTATTTAGTCCTCTATCTCTCTCTTTTTAAGGTACAAGTAGTAACGGTTTATTTGACTTGTTAGCTAGTAAGTAAAAATATTTTAAATAAAGGATCATAGTCTTACAAACACCCAAGAAGTTCAGTGTTATTGTTATCCAAAGAAAAAAATCTTTAAAAAATAATAATATTTAACATTTAAATCATATTAACATAAATATATATAAAAAAATATATATCAAAACAAATGATAACGAAATAACCGTAAATTTGTCGCGTTGTGTGCAACTGGTTATTAAAGTGTTAAGTGAGATGCGGGAAAATGCAAACATCCCAATAGATGGTAATACCCCAATAAGAAAATTAGTGGTGCGTCTTCTAAACTCATACATATTTCATAGTTTCAAAACACCCGTGTAGATATACTGAGATCTATTGGAATAAGATATGTAGAATTTCACAATGCAAGGGCGGCATTGAAATGGGTTGCGAAAGCATATACCCTGAAATTAAAAAAATCCATAAAAATTCAATTAATCTTTTTATTGATCAGTGTGGACCATCTCGTTTAACTTAACAATATTAATTTAGATAATATAGACGATATGGAAGACAAAGCCTCGTGTATTACTACACTTGAGCTATCTCCAATCACCAGACTCAAATGATGAAAATGAATATGAGTATTCACATGTCGGAAAATCAGACATCAGACGTATCACTGAAAAATTATGCTTTGGCATTGGATCGCACTGGCACTTCGGATCGGTTTGGGTCATTACTTGCAATAACATTTTTAAAAGATTTGAAAATGTCGATTGCTTCAATAGCATGTGAGGAAAATGAAGCCATTAATCAGAAAATGTTCAAATACCTAGACGACCTTATTATTGATAAAATTAAAATCCGTAGAGACCGAGCTAAATTTAGAGCACAAACTAAAAAAAAAATGGTTTCCCATTACATCCCATGAAGGAATCGAGGAGAGCTTCTCACAACTAGTGAGCTGTGCGCTTTCTAGTTTTATACTCACTGATTGGGACCTGCAGTTTTACACCGGTTCCGAACGGTATTTTTGAGAAACATTTTCATGGCTAAATACTCGATAGTGTCGCCGTCACTATGCGAGGTGATCGCCGTCGAAAGAAATTTTAAGATGGTCAGAGCAGGGATCGAACCCAGGGTCTCAACTACAAGAGGTGCGCACACTACCCATTGCACCACGAATTAAAGTGCACCTCTTATGATGGAAAAATATGTGACATTAAAAAAACAAGAGTCTCAGAATCAAGGACTTCTTTACAGAACTAATGCGGAACATATAACCATTGTTAAAGAACCTGTAACCAGATTCGTTGGTTACACAACTCGAGCATCTGGCACAGGTTTAGAGATTCAAAAGGCCATTGTAAACTTTTTAGTTTCAGAAGGCTATTCGCTGAACTATTTACTTTCAATTAATTGCGATGGAACGGCTGTAAATACAGGTTACATAACAGGAGTAAACGCATGTATGGAAAGATACATGCAAAGACCATTGCAGTGGAATGTCTGCCTGTTTAATTTTAACGAGCTACCACTCAAAACTTTGTTGATCCATTTAAGTGGAAAACAAATAGGGCCTGGAATTTGGAACTGAATTGTTGTCACGTAACCAATATAATATAAGTTTTTCCTACTATTCATTCATATTTACTAATGAATAATTAATTTCAGGTAATAAAGAGATTTGAACCCATTCCAATAGGAAATGCCTTTGTGAAGTTCATAGTAAATGGTTAGTGCACCTTTTTGACGTAGAATACATCTTACCTTACGGTATGAGGAGTCATGTCAGGGTTTTTATTGTTGTAATCTTTATTTCATTGAATTTGAGGAAACGGCTAGATGATTTTTTTTAAAATTTTTTTTGTAGGTAAATGAAGATGTTATCTTTCGTTTGATATACATTTCATATTGGTTGATATATTTCTAGTATTTTAATTTCTCAAATGAAAATTGTTTAAACACATACACTCAAACATATGTGTGGTGTTTGGTTGAGTGTTTTTGGTTGCTCAACATTGCTTAGGAACATGTATCTAGTAAAAAGTGAAAAGAACAGCAAGCTAATGTTGCTTGGCAACATGTATCTAGTAAAAAGTGAAACAAACAGTAAGCTAACGTAATAAAGCTTTTTTGCGAAAGCTTCAATAAAGCTGTTGTAACATTAATTTTGAATTGTAAAGCGTAAAGCTTTCACACAACGCTCGAATGCTAATGCGAAGAATCGATAAGGTAAACTTATTTCAATAAAAATATTAATTAAAATACATAAATTAAATTAAGTTTAAAAAAATTGAACATAATATTTTTTTTTTTAAACGGACTTGAATCAAATGCCGTTGGTAAATATAAAAATTACAGCAGACAGTTGTCCGAGGCCTTCGGCCACGGACTGTCCCTGCAGGCTGTGTCAGAGACACGGCCATTAAGTTTAACGTAGAATAGGCCATCCGATAAGACAGAAAACATATATAACAATAAATAATATAAGCAAATGAATTTATTGTTATATATGTTTTCTGTCTTATCGGATGGCGTATTCTACGTTAAACTTAATGGCCGTGTCTCTGACACAGCCTGCAGGGAAAAGTATAGGGCTGGAATTCGACATCTGTCAAACTAAGTTGATAAACCAATTTTTTTTCTTTTCAGTTAAAAGTCGCTTAACTATCACACAACGCATAAAAATTATTAAAACGTACTACAAAAATGGTGATTCTGGCACAGCCACATATCGTGCTTTAAGAGGTTTACATAATCGTCCAACTACGCAAGCAATTGGCAAAACTGTTGAGAAATTTGAAGAGACTGGAGCGGTTACAGATATTGTAAGGCCTGTGCATCATCGTTTCGCTCGTTCCGCTGAAAATATCGCTGCTGTAAGTGAAAGTGTTGCCGGAGACCCGAATGTGTCGATTCATCGTCGTTCTCAGGAATTAGGACTGTCTTACGGCACATTATGGCGTATTTTGCATTTGGATCTACACCTACATCCATATAAAGTCCAGCTCACACAACAACAGAAGCCAGCTGACCATTCACAACGTCGTAGATACGGGGAATGGGTGCTTGAACAACAGGCGGTGGACGGCGATTTTTCGAACAAAATTTTCTTCAGCGATGAAGCACATTTCTCACAAAATTGTTGTATTTGGGGTTCTGAGAATTCTCAAGTAATTGAAGAGAGGCCATTACATCCAGAAAAAGTCACTGTTTGGTGCGCTCTTTGCTCCGAAGGTGTGATTGGACCTTACTTCTTCGAAAACGACGATGGAACGACTGTCACCGTCAATTCGGAGCGTTATGGTCTTATGATAACCGACTTTTTTGGCTTTATTGCAAGAGACATTTCCTGGCCGTGTAATTTCTCGTCGTAGCGATATCAACTGGCCACCAAGATCATGCGATTTGACACCATTAGACTTTTTTTGTGTTTATGCAGATAAACCTTTAACTCTTGAGTACTTAAGAACCAACATTCGTCAAGTTATGGCTGAGATACCGCCCAATATGTGGCCAAAAGTGGTCGAAAATTACCTCAAAAGAATCAATCCTTGCAACACTTCTCGTGGTGGTCATTTAAATGATGTAGTGGTTCACACATAATGTCAACGTTCAAATTTTATAATAAAAAAGAAATATCATGAAAAAAAATATTTTATATGTTTTTTTTTACGTATACTTTCGAAACCGCAAAATGGATAACACAGTGCAACACGAAAAAAAATAACCATATACGGACACCACTACGTGATAAAAGACTAAAAAAAAAAAGACCCGTGTCTCCCAATTTTTCCCAAAGTCATGCACTTTTTTTTTATGGGCCGCCAAAGATTTGGGGCCTCGGTATCATTTTCGAAAAAATGTGATCATTTTCTCATGGTTAAAACCTTGCAAACCGTTCAGAATTTCGATTTACTCTCTGAGGCAAAGTTGTAGCTCTTGTCATAAAGAACAAAAATTGCGAACATATAAAATCAAAAAACTTCACCTTCCAGATCGATTTTTTTTACCTTTTTTCCCGTGTTCAGGTCCATAGGTAGCAAACCGTTCAAAATTCATGGAAACAATCAACTACAAAAATTTACCTAAGATCTCAATAAACAAATTTCTAGAACATATAAAGTTCCTGGGAATTATTCTTAACACCGTTTTTTAATTTCATTTGTTTTTTATTTACTTCAACATTGAGATACTATGCTATCTATTACAAAAATATTAAAAAAAAATTGTTGCCTGTAAAGTCGGTTTTACGGGCGAAGATTTTACGTGACAACGTCTTTTTCTCGGTAGAATATTTATTGATATGAATATAATTAAATTGCACAATAGGAACAAGGAATTGAATGAAAATAAGAATTGCACAAATTTTAACTATAGAAATATATTTTGTTTAGATTGATTTGATTTTCATATTGATTAGATGTTAAAATTCTTGCTCAACACAGTTTAAATCAAGTTTTCTTATATCTGCCACTTTTTCTTAATATTTGTAATTTTAAAGAATCAATTCGAAAATCAAAACATTTATTCAGATCGAAGGTTCAAATTTTTGCTAAATAAATTTGAAATTAATTAAAATTTGTAAAATAAAAAAAAAAACCAATGAGTGTTAGAACTCACGGGCGATGTTTTAACATTTATTGAAACTTATGGTTTAGGAAAATAGAAGTAATTTCAACACCATCTAGGTACCTGTGCGATTTCTATGAACACATTATCAAATGTGACATTATAAACAATAAACATATCCTTTATTATAAAATATAAACATTTCTTTTATTATAAAAAATAAACATTTCTTTTATTAAAAACAAAAGAAAATAATTTACTAACCAAAAAGTATTTCAATTCATCATATTCGCATATCGTTTTTAAAGCCGACCGCAGCTCTCTGTTTCGTTTTGGCTACCTAATTCATATGAAAATTTCTACACACAAACATACACTACACATATCATAAAGCCAAAAAACAAAAAACAAAAAAAAACAAAAAATAATACCTTATCCAATGCAGACTGATCTAAATCAATATTCATACACACGCACATATATACGCACATACATACTTGCTCAGTCGTCATATATATGATGTGCCAAAAAACAAAAACACTCACACCACCGACCAACAGCCACTAGAAGCCAGCAAAGCAAATCGTTTCTGGCACACAAGTAAACACACACATCCGCACACACAGAATTATTTATTGAGTGGGAGAGAGACGCAAGGCATTCGGCGGGCCTCTCTCTCGTTCGGTGACTCATCGTAACGTTACCGGGCGTTACACTTTTTCATAAGTGACTCCCAGCCGCAACCTAATTTAAGACGTTGTCACGTCAAAAAGTATTCGAATTATGTTTATAATGTTGATGGCCCTGGACTTGCAAATCGCGCTCTCTTAAGTTGTGGATCCAAATCGTCGTCCGAATCTGACTCTGATTCAGCAATTATGGTGTCCACAGGCACGTTGCTTCCAGACTGCCCTCCAGCATCAGCTCTTTCTTCTTCAAATACTTCATTAACATCATACAGGGTGATCTTGTTACTCCACCAACATTCTGAACGGTTTGCAAGATATGAGCCTGAGAAAATGATCACATTTTTACGAAAATGATACCGAGGCCCCAAATCTTTGGCGGCCCATAAAAAAAAAGTGCATGACTTTGGGAAAAATTGGGAAACAGTCTTTTATCACGTAGTGGTGTCCGTATATGGTTATTTTGCCATGACTTAAAAAATTACACACAGTGTAATCCTTTATAATTTATTTATAAGAATTTCCATGTCATTCGCAAAATACCGAACGCTCCGTGAGAGTTGTTAGTGAATCCGCAAATAAGGTAACGGACGAAAAGCGCATGGGGTACATATTTGAGAAATATGAAGTAAGAGTAGTATAGCCAGTTGGGGTCTCACCACAATTTAAATTAATTAATTTCATTCATGCAATTTAAATTTACAAATTTAAAATATAAATATAAATTTAACGAAAATAATATATAAGTATAATATATTACGTAACATATCACTATATATATATAACATGGCATACAACGTTTTAAAAATTTTTCTACTTACTTTTTTATTTGAGTGTGGATTAGAATTAAAAAAAATCATTCTAACTATTGTTTATACTTTTAAGAATAGAGAGAAAAGGAGACCAGTATTTGGTGGAAAAGTGAGTAAAAGAGAGAACTTTAAAAATGGACACAAAACCAGTAACCACACAAATTCCACTAAAGACCAAATCTTGTTTTTAGCGAATGTTGGATTAAAAAGTCAAATTGATTTTTTTAAACAACTTTTAACTTTTTTGTTTATGAATAAAAATATACACTATAAAGACGAAATTTCTTTCCTGAATCGAAGCCTGTTTAAATTCTAGACTAATACCCCCAATATCCGAAAATCCAGGAGATCTCCTCGCGTTAACATCAGAACATTTCCTAATCGGCGGTCGTGTCATTTAAATTGCTGAGCCTTCCGAATCTGAATGAAATCATTCTATATTGAATCGATGGCTTCGCGTTGCAGCTCTTTCTCAACAGTTTGCCTTAAGATGGAAACATGAGTATTTGTAAGAGCTTCATAAACGGTTTAATTGGATAGTCCTACAACCCAATATTGATATTGGATACATGTTTGCTGACCGAGACGATTGCCTTACCCCGACTGAATGGAGATTGGGGCGAATTTCCAAAACTCCAAAATGTATTATGGAAACGATAACCTGGCCAGAGTAGTCGATATACGTACACAGAAAGGACTAATAAAACCGCCAATTGTAAAAGTACCTTGATAAATAATTAAAATATCCCAATATATTTTAAACAAAGTTTGATTTATTTGCAGAATTATACAACGTCTCAACAAAAGCCAACGCCGCCAAAATTACTATTCCTGCCGAAGTTGCAAAGAGAAACACGGACTCCGGAGTTGCGAACAATTTCTTACAATGGATACCAACCAGCGATTGCATGCCGTTGTTTCAAATCGTTATTGCGCTAAATGTTTAGCGCGTCCTCTTGTACGTGTTTTTCCAAGGAAGGCTGCAAACATTGTGGTGGTAGCCTCCACACTCTTCTACACATCAGGTCACCAGAAGAGGATGTCTATAAACAACAAAATCTTCAATTCTAGCGAAATATTCTCCTCGTACTAATAATATTCTCCTCTTAATTGTCATACGAAGTTCCAGAAACAATATCGCTTTCATCGATAACCTCTTCTCATACCACCATCCTATTTCCTACGGCGATAATTTCGTCGCACATCGGTCCACAGCAACATCATGCTCGAGCCATAATTGGCACCTGTACTGCAAAAAGCAAAATTTATAGGAAGCTGGAAGCTGACCATCCGTTCAAGACAACCACCACAAGTTACATTGGAAACTACGATGAAAGTCAATAACAAGTCGCCTTGTTATGATCACTACGAGTCACCTTATTGACAGTTATATTTCTAGGAACTTCAAAAAATTTAAAGATTAAAAGCTCAATTTTTATTAAGGACGTACAATGAATTGAGCAGTGAGAATATTTTAAAATATGTATATTATTATAGTATATAGTTTAATTATACCTAAATTTGTATTTTGAATACCTGAATTACCCTATTCTCCTATACTCGTACCTCTATTATAAAAGTCCAAATGTATATTGCCTCAATCCTGAACTGTTAAACAATTTTAGTATAATATGAATATGAATTTAAATTTTGATTGCATTTCAGCAAAAGGAACCGAAATTGTTTCTGTAGGAGCCGGAATTGTTTATGTTAGATCATTAGATAAGTAAGTACTAGATAACTACGTGTAAGTTTCGGGTGACAGTTTACAAATTATGATTTTTTTCCTGCTTCAGAGATCTAAATATTTTTCCTATAGATTTAGGCCTCCTAATCACGAAACTGAATTTTAAAAATTTTTCATCTGATTAATTTCCAAGATATGAATTTTGGAATTTTTTTTCGAATTTTTTATGAGACGTTTCAACTTATTGGGTTACAACTCGTAAGTGCTGTTACAGAAGTGGTATCCAATTAAATATAATTAGCTTTTCTAAGACTTCTTTATACAGAGCATTAAAGTCAGTTGGACAGTTTTGATAGTAGAGACTTTTAAAGTTTAAACAATTATATATTTTTGTGTAAAAGTCAAGGTTTTAAATTGATAACAAAAATATATAAAAAAATATTCGCAAAAATAGGTCCAGTTTCATAAATTAAACATAACGCTTGGAAATTTTCGATCAAAACAAAACATAGCTTATTAAAAGTGGGTGAGAAATGGTAGAGTTACACGTTGTTTTAATGGGACACTACAAATGATAATTTTTTCAATTTTAACGATTTTATGTAGTTTCAGAGTAAAAGCACGTATAGGCTGTGATTCACAATTTAGGGTAGGTATCTCATTTTGACAAGAATTGAGATTTTTTTTCGGACGAATTTGAATAATTTGACTTCGATATGCGAAACGAACTCTCGAGGACTTAAAAGACAAAAGCGAAGTCAATTTTTCTTCAAACTCTAGCTATAAATATTTTTTATTATCTTATTTTTGCTTTAAATTTATTAAGTTTATAAAAGCTGAAGTCATTCTTAAACTAACAAATTCCTCGTTTGTCTATTTATGTGACTATTAATTAATTTGACTATTATTGTGGCTATTGATTTTGATTATATGTAAAATAAATTTTGAACCTTTTATTCCTTCCGGGACTGTGACCTATTATTTCGTAGTTTAACTGGCGTCTTTTCGGAACGGTCGGAAGAAGTTCACCAATTCCTAAATTTTCACTCAGTATTTAAACCAAAAAAAGATCCAGCAAAATTGCTCGCGTTTTTAAAATTGAACGATTATTTAGATAAAATGTTTGAATAACTTCAACACCTTGTTGGTGCATTAGATGCTCCATAATAAATAGTTATCGCCTGCTCTGCACAACTGTCAAATACAAACTGACAAATGCCAACCAAACAGAAATAGGACAAAAAACGCCCTGTATTTCGCAAAGATTTTCAAGCGTAAATCGACTCTTTTTTGTCCGCGGAGGTATGATACTGGCTGATAACACTGTAAGACAGCCAAAATCGGTGGGTGTTCTGACTTCTGTCACGTCTAATTACATTCACGTAAAGTCAGATAACCCATGAACAAAATGAGACATAGATCATGAAAATCGATGAACGTGTTTCGCTTTTATTCACAATTAAGTGAAGGTATCTCATTTTGTCAAGAATACTGATTTTTTGTTTCAATGAATATGTAATCGTACTGAATGAATTTAAAAGATTTGCTAGAGGATACTCGAATGTACAAAATTCTTTGGAAAAAACGTTGATGACTTTTTTGTGATTCTCAGAGTGAAAAATGATTGCGGTAGGTACTCCGTTCACATTCAATTAAAGGGTTGTGTTTTTTCATTGGATACCTGTAACGGATGATTTTTTACAGACTTATTGTAAAGTTTTTTAAACTTTGAAATGGACACGCTCGTAAACAAAGTCATCAATCATGCTAAATGAACGCTCAATAATAAAATGTCCGAATCCTGTTTTTAGAAGGTTGAATCAGGTACATGTGCTACCTTAACCGATGCGTCCATTCATAAGTACCTGTCAGTTAAATATTGAAAAATGCATAGTATTTGTATGTGTTCGTTGATCAATTTTTGTCATTCAACAAGTGCCGACGAACGCGAAAAGTACAAGGGATTTTTCACCGGTGTTTTAAAAGTGAATAACAACAAAACATAGTGACGCCATAATGAAAGTATTAAGTCGCAATGAGTTTCAATTGTCCAGAAAATCTCAATTTATTTGGTTGGGCTTGAGGCAAAAGAGGTCTTACAACAAATAATGGATCATTACTGAGCAACTGGATAGTGGTTTTAAACTTTATTTTGATTCCGAAATAATTCGATGCGTTTCGTGGGCCCCAGACAAAATTTGTGAAACGTGCTGCAATGCTCTTACTATGTGGATCCAAGGGAAACGCAGTTCACTTTGTTTTGGTGTACCAATGAATTGGACTGATCCACAATTCCGACGACTGTTATGCTTGTGCTAACAAAATATGTGGAGTAACTCGTAAATGCCTCACACAAAGAGTTTACATCTCTATTAAACGTGCACAAACACCTTTTTTGCATTCGGATAAAATACCAATTACACCGCTTATAAGTCCTGACAGTGAAAGTTATTTTTCTAGTGGAACAATGAATCAATAGGATTTCACCTATGAAGCAATATCAGAAGCCGGCCAATCGAACAAAATAATTCCAATATAACAAGTAAGAAAGGACAAGATTGTTGGAGAATTAAACTTGTCTCAACGTGAAGCAGAAAAGCTTGCCCAGCTTTTGAAAGAAGGCAACAATTTAACAACTCATTATATATAATATCAGTGTATCACCCACCCGGAAATAATAATGAGTTCATAAAAATAAAATAAATAAATAAATTGCCTCCCATTACATTCCATGAAGGCATTGGGGAGAGCTTCTCACAACCAGTGAGCTTTCTACTTTTCTACTCACTACATATTTTGAGAAACTTTTTCATGACTAAATACTCGATAACGTCACTATGCGAGGGGACCGCCGCCGAAATAAATTTAAGGTGGTCAGAGCAGGAATCGAACCCAGGATCTCATGTACAAGAGGCGCGCACACTACCCATTGCACCAGCCACGGCCTAAATAGTTCCTAAAAATAGAGACTCAAACACCCTTCAAATCCTTTAACTTGGATAATGAATATAATTTGTATATAACTAGTTGTAGGCGATCTGAACTGTAAACATGCTACATGGGGGAATACAGTAAATAACCCAAAAGGGATAATACTGAATGATTTGATTTCGGCAAATGAGTTTAAGTTTAGATGCAATATATATGCATCAGTCTACCCTTCATATCCAAGATTTAGTTCGTTTTTGGATATATGCGTGGCAGATATTACAATCCGAAAAAACTAAACTGTTAGCAGTCATTAAGAAACATAATAGAATGCAACGAACACTTTCGATTACTGAACTGCAGGTTTTGAAAAATAAATTGAAATTAATAAGAAAACTATTACAAATTTATTTTTTTACATCCGTAAATGAGAACGGTAGAAAAAGACTCTCACGGATAAGTTCTAATGACCCTGCTCAAATGTTCTTCGAAGCCAAAAAACAATTCAGAAATAAAACCTCCTGGAATGTAGGCTTACTAAATATTTCCCCAAATGATGTCAATCTATTACACAGAGTAAATATCGACCCTTAGATACTGAGAAGAGAAGTGATCACCGACAAATATATGATAACGCAAAATGCTCATATATCAGACGTCACAGGGGCATACTTAGAATCAGTATATTCAAATAAAGATATTGACACTTCTAATAGCATACACATTAATGTTGTTGAATGTTTCTCCTAAACTAGGCATGCAAATTATCAAACCCGTCTCATACGATTTAATGAAAACAGAAGAGCGAATGAACTAGATTCTTCCATTACTGATAACATTTTCATTACCCGAGGTGATCTAATATTTATACTCTCAAACCTAAACTTTCATCTGGCATTGACAACATACCAAATTGTATTTTAAAGAAAATTCCACCCATTTTAATATTTGAATACTTAATATTATTTAACAATATGCTTAACAATGCTTACTTTCCAAGTTCTTGGAAAAAAGCAAAGGTAGTAATTTTACCAAAAAAGGGTAAGGATAACAATGACCCGAAAAATTTTAGGGCCATTTCTTTACTACCAAATATAACCAACGTTTTTAAAATATATACCAATAATGCAATAATGAAAGTGTGTGAAAATTTAAAAAAATTTAAAGTTTGGCTTTAAGTTTAAACCTTATACAGTTCACGCAATAAACTTATTTGTTTCGAATGTGAATTGGAATGTTAATAAAAATTACTATACCGTGACATGTTTTATAGATTTTGAAAAAAATTTTGATAGTGTATGGTTACCTGCATTGATATTCAAGTTATTGAAATATAAATTCCATTTACATTTTGTTCTACTTTTGTATGAGTCGTTGTATGCGGAAAAAATAATTTAACGTCCAGAAGATTTCAAATGGTCAACGGACTTCAACAGGGAACTGTAAATGCACCGATTCTCTTTAATTCATGGCCTGCTAAATACCGTCGAAAATATAATAGGATTCGCCGATAATATAATAATCTACCACGTGGATAATAATATTGAGAATATTAACAGAATCCTACAAAATACATACGATTTGGTTGAAAATTTCGCGACAAATTGGAAAATGAAAATCAATATAGAAATCAAATGCGAGTCTATTCTTTTTAGGCCACCCGTTGGCAAATGCAATTACAATGTAAACAACAAATGGAAAAAATTCGAAATTAAAATTGTCACTAAAGATGTTATAAAATATTTGGGTATTTATCTAGACAATTTTTTGTATTTCAATTTTAAATGTTAACCCGTATTATGTAGATGATCAATATATAACGGGTCCGCCAAATAACTTTTTTTTTTTGAAAATGCTATAAAAAAATACTACTGAATACTGTCTCAAATTCCTTTTTTTATTTGAAAGTACAATCCTTCCGGTTAATAACGGAATATAATTTCATTCAAATCGCTGCCGCGGCTGGCCTACACGATCGGTCCAATTTTTAAGCACATCATCGATTGTGTGCAGCTGTATTTCACCAATGGCTTCACGAATATTGAATATTTATATAAGAAACTGTTATAATATATATTATGCTTGAGAATCGGTCTCGGAACAGTACGTACATTACACTAATTTTACACTATTTGTTTATTTGTATTTTAATTATATTATATAAAAAAATTTAACCACTAAATAAACATTTCAAAAAAAAAGATGGCAACAATTTGGAGTCTAATGTCAAAGTTACCAGATATAGAAGACGACAATTGCTATTCAAACGTTACTTGACACTCACCGAAGGGAAGACATTTGTCTATTGCCACGATATAAAGGAACTGATGGATTGGCAATTTTTCATCGATTCTTCAAAATCAAGCGTGAAAGTCGTTTTGCTACATAAACATGATAAAAAGCCAAGCATTCGCATTGACTACAGCACAGATATGACTGAAACATACGATTCCATGAAAATAATTGTGGATAAAGATTGCTACACTGATCACATGTGACAGCCCAGTTGTCATCTGAAAGTCGTGGCGATGCTAAGAGTTCTCCAAGGAGGCTATACGAATCACATGTGTTTCTTGCGTCTACGGGATACCTGATTTAAAGTAAACCAATACCAAACGCACGACTGGCTTGCTCGAGATTCAACGGAGAAAGGAGACAACAGCGTAAATGATCTACTCGTGCCCCTCTGCATGGAATCGTCAAAAATTTCATCTACGGCACTGTTAATAAACCGAAAATTCTCGATCGCTTGAAAGACATTTTCCCACCAATCAGCGAAGCAAAATTGTAGGAAGGTGTTCTGAATGGGCCCGACATCCGGATGCGCATGAAATTAAAAGAATTGAAAGATGCTTTAGTCGGTAATGATCACCTTGCGTGGAGGGCAGTGAAGAAAGTCATACGATATTTTTTGGGAAGTAAGCAGGCACACAATTACTCCACTCTTATGATCAAGATGTTGCAATACTTCCAGAAAATTGGAGTGGCCATGTTTATCAAAATCCACTACATGCATCACCATCTCTAATATTATAGCAAGCAGTTAGCCTCAGATTCGAGTGAACATGGCGAGCGCATCCATCAAGTTACCTTGGCCATTTAAATGCGATATAAAGGCAAAAGGCTGGACTCGCCGGTGGCTGAAATTTGCTGGTGGTCGCAAAAGACGTAGATCCCGACAATGAAGATAAAAAGAAGAGTCTACAATGGGAGATTCCTCCTATGGTACGTCACAAAATTTAAGTTAACTGACTCATTAAAAACAATTGATTTTTTCCCAGATGAAGACAGATCCTCATCCGATACAAACTTCGAACAAGATGGCGAACCACCACGAAAGAAAGTAAAGGGACAACAAAAAACGATAATAAAATTATGCGTTCATCGATTTTTATGATCTATGGTTCATTTTATTCATAGGTTACGTGACTTTACGTCAAAGTAATAAGTGACCGTCGGTGGTGCAATGGGTAATGTGCGCGCCTCTTGTACAGGAGATCCTGGGTTCGATCCCTGCTCCAACCACCTTAAAATTTCTTTCGACGACGGTCACCTCGCTTGGTGACGGCGACACTATCGAGTATATAGCCATGAAAAAGCTTCTCAAAATACCGTTCGGAATCAGTGTAAAACTGTAGGCCCCAATCAGTGAGTGAAAACTGGAAAGCGCACAGCTCTGTGATTGTGAGAAGTTCTCCCCGGTCCCTTCATGGGATGTAATGGGAAACCATTCTATCATTCAATAAGACTTGAAACTTTTTGTCGTTTTGCATTTTTCATGATTACAAATGAGTTAAAACAAATGAACTCGACGAAAAAGTTACAAAATTTTTACTGATCCCTTTCGATTTTTACGAAATTTGGTGCGTATGTAGTTCTTTATAAGAAAACAATATGTGCCAATGTGCCAGACCTCTGACCGTTTTGGTTGCGAACTATGGCCCCTTGTAAAATGTGCAAAATCGTAAAAATTTTGAAATGTGTAGCTGAAGAACTAGTTATAACTCTAAAACTACTTGTAGTAAAACTTATATTATGGTCTCATTTTGTAGGCATTAAAAGGGTCTTTAAAATGTTATACAACTTACATTTTATTCTTGAAAGGTCAAACGTCATTTCGCATGACCTAAAGTTCGGGAAGATATATCTCAGAAAGCGAAATTTTTTTAATTCTACAAAAAATATATGTTGGTTCCTAACCGTTTCTTTACGCGTATGCAAAATTTCAAGAGGGCGTTTTTTCAAAGTCCAGAGATATTAAAGAAAATGAGATGATATGTACAGCATTTATATTGTTTTTAATTTTCTACTCCTAAAAAATTTTACAAAATATCATTTTCGATTTTGATGAAATTTGACGCGTATGTAGTTCTGTGTAAAAAACAACATGTTTCAATTTATTGTTTTACTTTTATATTTGGGATTCTAAAATTTCAAAACTCGCAATTAGTGGTCTAAAAAATAATAATAAGTTAAAAAATATTTTTAACGGTATTATTATTAATATGAATTTAAGTGTAAATATTTTCAATTACAAAATCTGTATCCCCGGAGTAAAATTTTGCGATTAGTTTTGCCTTTCCTTCTGGAACAAAGCAATGATATTTCTGTGTTCCAGGAATGGTACGAAGTCCAACGAATCTTTGGCGTAAAAATTCTTCTTCATTATTATGGTCTTTTTCTGTTAAAAGTTTAAAGTTACAATGTGTGAGGTTTTCTAGACACCAATCAAACAAACGTCGTGGAGAAGTCATGTGATCATCCAATGGGCATTGAAAACTGGCTCGTCGTGCTTCTCTTTTAAGGATGCATCTAAGTGCGTCACTAGGAGCTTTTCCGTGGCTAGTTGCAAAGAAATGCCACTCAGCGGTACATTCAAAATCTGCTTCGTGGTAACATGAGTTAACAAGTTTTTTTATTTTTAAATTGAGCAGCGAAACTTTCAGAATAGTATATAACTTTTTTTGGCATTTCTTTAAATTTGTTTCTTAAAAATGCAATCATATTCCGGTGAAACAAATGGACTGCAACGGAATTATGTACAATACAGTCAGATATTACAATATAATTTGTATGTTCTATGTTCTCATTTGATTTATAGTATATTGCAATCGGGTATAAGGTTGCTTGGGTATTATTCCAATGAAATCCTTGGACTGACTACAAATCCTTGGACTGTAGTACAAACGAAGCATTTTCAGAAAAATCACATACAGCCAAATATTCATTATCTGTTAACGATGATTTTTTTGTACCAGGAACGCAGCCTGTTCTTTTGCAAGGAATGAGTGGGGCAGTAGTATTTCTAATTTTTCGCATAAGGAGTCCAAAAGTACATCAGCTTGTTTTATTATTGTTTCCAAACTGTCTCTATCGACAATTACCCTTTGCTTGTATGTTCTATATTATGTTCTTCCAAAATTTTTTAAGTTTTCCTTCAAATATTGTATTCCTGGGCACATGCAACATTTGCCAAGATAGCAGTATGGCGACGCAGGGCTGCATATAAATTTTTATTGAAACAGTCTTTATATATTTCGAGCTTGAAATTATCAGCATTATCAGTTATTTTTTTAAATTGCTTGCATGTATCATTAATTTAACATTTTGATGTTTTAACATTTCATGGGCGAAGCTTGCAAAATTTTGATAATCCAATTCTTTGTTCTGCATGTCTTTCGTGGAAAAGATCATATATATATGTATATATTTCATCAAAATCGAAAATGATATTTTGTCTTTTTTTCCTAGGAGTAAAAACTTAAAAAAAAATAAAAATGTTGTACATATCATCACATTTTCCTTAATATCTCTGGACTTTGAAAAAACGCCATCTTGAAATTTTGCACACGCGTAAAGAAACGGTTAGGAACCATCATATATTTGTTGTATAATTTTAAAAATTTTACCTTCTGAGATATATCTTCCCGAACTTTAGGTCATGCGAAATGACCTTTCAGGAATAAAATGTAAGTTGTATAACATTTTAAAGACCCTTTGAATATCAAAAAAATAAGACCATAATAAGATTTTTATTACAAGTAGTTTCAGAGTTATAAATATTTCTTCTGAAACACATTTGAAAATTTTTGAGATTTTTCGCACTTTTCAAGGCGCCATAGTTCGCGAATCAATACGGTCAGAGGTCCAGATATGGACACATTTTATTTTCTTATACAGATCTACAATTGCACTAAATTTCATGAAAATCGAAGGGGGTAAAGGAAATTCTTTCGTCGAGTTCATTTGTTTTAACTCAAATGTTAATTTTTTAGGGAAAATATTATTTATTTTCGTCATAAATTTAATTATAACTGCAAAACTGTTGATTATGTAGGGAAACAGTATATAACTTTCTTTTGACCGATATAACTTTTCCCGTTAGTCAGAACTCCCGCCGATCACTGACCACTACCATCGGTGTCACTATCGGTGTCAAAATAACATAGTTTTTTTTAAAAACTTACCTGTATTGGATATATCCGATATAATAGTCGATTTGCAGGTGTATTTTCGAATAAATTATATGGAAATTTTTCTGCCGGTTCAACGACAAAATTTGGTATAATCCGATAACACTAGGCAACAGCAAAAATGCATAAATGTAACCAATATACATTTTTGATGTATTATGGTTTTCTTTTTACAAAAATATCCAAAATTTTAAATATTAGGCCAAAGTTGTTTATTCAGTAAAATTCTCAATTTTTGAAGTGCTAGTGCCACCGATTTTAACCTAAGAACGAACGATTTGTCCGACTTTGTTAATCTATATCCAAAAATGTATGAACTAGTTCCAAGTCTTTCTAATGTTATTGTTTAGCTTGCTCCAGAGTTTCGCAGTTATCTAAAAGTTGAGTGTGGTGAAAAACTTTGTTTCAGCCAAAAGTTATAATAAAAAAAGATATCGAATGAGTGTTTGAACTCACGGGCGATATGTTAACACCTTTTTGTTACACGCTACCTGTTCGATGTCTATGAACACATTTAAATGTTACATTGGAAAATAAAAAACAGACCACGCCCCTTTGTCCAATCCCGCCCATATTTGCAGCAGATCTTAGAATATGTACACCTAACCAACATACCAAATTTTGTTCAAACACCGTTAACAGGAGCAGAAATAATGGTTTTTTAATTTGTGATTTGTATGGGAGGTACCACGCCCCTTTGTCCAATCCCGCCCATATTTTGATAGTTCAACTCGATTGGATTGGACTTCGGGAATAGGGTTAAAAAACAATGCAAAGTTTTTCGGTATGCATATGTATATGCATAAAGACAGGTGAAGTTAATATAAAGAATTTAGAAAGGCGTTCAATCATATGATGACGTTGCATTTAAATAATATTAATATTTAATAACACTTAAAAATATTTAAAGACAGGTGTCATATTTTCTTTCTTAATACTTTTTATTTTATACCCACAAAAAACAAAGAGAATACAAAGCAACAGACACATGTACATTCATAGATTGTTATGTTCGTACATACGCTACACAAGTTCACACAATTTTCGTTGCTCTCTTGCTATCTCATTTTTATATACGTATAACCACATCATTATTCTCTTTGCTCTGAGAATGCTCCACACCCACCCAACTATTCGCTGCCGCTACATCAGTGTGTGTTTTTGACAATCTGTATTTCGCAGTCGGACAAATCTGTGTTCTATATAGGGTTGGGTCACCCTTATCATTTACGGGTATGAAAAATAGATGTTGGCCGATTCTGAGACCTACCCGATATGTGCACACAAACTTCATACAAATCGGTCCAGCCGTTTCGGAGGAGTTTAACGGCAAACAATGTGTGATCGCAGTCGGACAATTTGTGTGATCGCAGTCTGACAATTTGTGTGATCGCAGTCGGACAAATTAGTCCCTACCCGCGCCTATAGATGTTAACACATCAATAATAAAAGGTAATGAAAAGTTGAAATTGCCAAAAAGTGTTTAATTTAACACTTTCGTCGTGAACTATAATAAGCATGTCATTTGACAAGCATTTCACTTTTTTTTGACTTCCCTCTTGTCTGCCGTTCACATTGTTCGTGGAAGTAATTCAATTTTAAATTTTTTGGTACGGTTTTGAACAAAGTCGGACAAATTGATAATGGAAAACCCATCTTTGCACTGTTCGTTACTTTACTACCATTTGCCCAATGATTGTTTTACAGATAAAGCTTGACATATTAGGCGTTGAGTATATTTTTATTTTTATGAACTGAATATTATGAATATTATTTCCATGAATAATATTTTTCATTTCGTCTGGAATAAACATTTTCCATGGCATCTTCCAGAAATCGTAATTTCTTATAAACACATTTATCGACTACTTTATACTAGTTACTGTCTTATATAGGTACCCTTTAGGTGCATTCCTCAGTTCTTTTGCCTCATTGATTCGTGAGTGTGTATCTGCTAGTATATTATATTCGCCTTCACGATGTTCAATTGTACAAGTAAAATTAACAATCGAGTTCTGTAGTCCAATAATCTCGCTGGGACTTATTAAGTGTGTGTGGCAAGAAAACTACAGGGTTTTCATTTCCGCTTTCGTCTGTTTATTGTACTTAGATGTGACACAACTCCAGATGATACACCTATTAAGCAATTACAACGAAATTTTTGGCATACTCTTTCATGAGATAGGTTGATTGAAATGTGCTACATCGGTCTACGCTTTCATATAAACCGCATGTAAATTGTACCAAACATAATGAAAATTATCGATGCCACATGATACAAATATTAACAGATTTCAAAGACATTTGATGCGCACGGTTGTCGATTTGAAACGAATGTCGTGTTTAAATAAGATGTATATTGGTTCACGTTTTCAAATAATCTAAGGTGCGCACGGGACAACATATGGGTTCCCGATCCCTCCCGTCCCGAAATCAAATTTCAATTATTTTTATCACAAGTTTAATTTTTTGACATTGCCTTATACATCTTATTCCACATACTTGTAATTAAAGGATATTTCATATTTCTTAGATATATATAATTTTATATAATTTTGTTTAAAAATAATTCTTGTCAAAGCTTCCTCCTTGCAAACGCGTGGGCCTTCCTCTAAAATTCTGCTACAGGCAGAGAATATATTTTCACCAATAGTTGACGACTGTGCCATATTTAGTACTGGTTCTGCTAGTTTTTGAAGAAAATCCGATTGAAGATATTAATCTTTGAATTGTGCTGTATATGATTAAAAATTTATTGTTCTAAATCATCTTTTTCTTGACTAAATTTATCTTAAAACTCCGAGAAAGGTCTCGCATTCTCAGACCTTGTTTTGCGCAGAATCGTGTTGACTATCATCAAGCATTGTACTCACTTAAGGAAACTTGATTCCATAATTGTCAGGCACCTTGATTCCCTAACTGTACCCATAGATTCGAATGTACAACAGATGATGGTGGAATAGATAAAGTAAGAACATATGAAGCAGGAACTGATGGTGCAGGAGAAGCAGGAACAGGTGAAGCAAGAACAGATGACGCAGGAACAGCTAAAGCGGGAACAGATGGAGCAGGAGTAAATGAAAAAGCAACAGTTGCAGCAGGAAGCGAAGGAAGGAGGGCATATGAAACAGGAACTGATGATATAGGTGGAGCAGGAACAGACGAAGCAAAAACAGATGATGCAGGAACAGATACAGCAGGAGCAGATGAAGCAGGAACAGATGTAGCAGGACAGATGAAGTAGGAACTGATGAAACAGGAACATATGAAACGAGAACAGATGACACAGAAACATGATAAGCAGGAGCAGATGAATAAGGACAGGAACAGATAAAGCAAGAACGGGTGTCACAGGATCAGATGAAGCAGGAACAGATACAGCAGGATGAGAATGAAGCAGGAACAGATGCAGTAGGACATATGAAGGAGAAACTGAAGATATAGGTGGAGCAGGAACAGATGACACAGGAACTGATAAACCCGGAACAGATGGAGCAGGAACAGATGTAGCAGGACAGATGAAGTAGGAACTGATGAAGCAGGACATATGAAGCAGGAAATTTAGTTCGGCGAAAAGCAACCAAAATTCATTCACAAGATTTCTGGAATGAAATCTTACATCTGGCAATTCTAAGCATTATCAGTCATTAAAAAAAATAATCGGAAGTTTAATTACTTCAATCGAATCCGATAGAGAGAATATATGGTGGAACTGATTAAAAGTATTGCAAAGAGTAAGAACTGGATTAAAGGATTCGTACTTATATTTGAACGTGGGTAGAAAAATGAAACATATTGTCTAGAAGCTGCAAACGGAACATTAAAATTCAGTAAAGAGACAAAATATGCTGAAGTAATTTCTCCATTGATTAGTTTAACCATAAAACATACAGACAACATTGCCCTACGACGCACAGTGTCGCCGTCTCATACAACGAGTGGCCAAAAATAGAAGGAGTGATGTCAGGTGAATAATAGTTGGCACATCTTACAATCTCTTCAAATGATACCAATTTTCAAAAATTTGTTAATATAAAATATAAATTTCATAGTAGGTAAATTTATTTCATCAATCTAGGCGTAAATGTTAATTATGGTCAAAATCGGACAAAGGATTCAAGGAGCTCTCTCATATCCTTAGGATATCAATTTCATAGTAGACAAACCAATCGCGATATATCCTGTATATTATCGAAACCTAATTTTTGCCCCATATCGCCCAAAGTATCGAAGGAACTGCATTAAATCCTGAAATGGCTATTTTTAATTCAATTTATGTTTGTAATTATATTTTTATTCATATTTTCATAAACATAAAATTATAAATATTATTCAGATATATAAATTCGCATGATCATTTTCTATAATATAATTTTCAATTTCATTAAATGAATAATTTGTGTATTTATTTTAATGCCTGTATTTACTTATTGATGGTTCCGATTTTAACACCAGATATACTAAAAGGTCTTTATTTGTCGTCGTTCTGCCACATTTTCTAGTGTGGTCTAATCTTGCTTTTCTAATTATTTTGTGGCACGATTCTATAGCTTCCTCCGATAAAACTCCAATGGGAATACTTAAATGTTTTATAAAATCAATGCCATGTATCAAAATTGTATGTACGGTGGCAGGCATGTAGTACCATGGATAAAGTTTAAAATATAATTGGGTAGTATCCTTTAGTAACTTATTGAATTTTGGAATATTTATTTGTTTACCACTTGATAGTGTTTGTAAAATTAGAGAAGAGTTTTGAATTAGGTTTATATCCACTCCTGTAATCTCGAAAGCAAGTTTGACAGATGAGAAAAAAGTTCGGGCTGTGTTTCCTTATCTACTTCTACTTCCTCTCTACTTCCTTTAGCCTTATCTACTTCTAGGCCCATTTCTTTCTTAAAAAGAGTTTGTACTTTTTGCTTCTTTTCAGATATTATTTTTTGGTCTTTTATATTATAATATGAATCAATTAAACTTTTTGCTGTGTAGTTAAAAATTGATTGAAGAGGAATCTCAGCACTCTTTTCTGTCACTTTTACATCATTGGGTACGTACTGCTGTTTTGCTTTGGTAATTAATTTATTTGGCGGAAAACAGTCGTCATGAATTGAATTTACCAGTGATCTCATCATATTATAAATTCTATACGATAAATCCAGATCTACATACAACGCCAAGGCTTCTTCAACTGAAATTTTTCTCTTTTTCTCCTGTTGGGAAATCTTTTCATTTGCCGTCTTTAACATATCCCCTGGTATTGTTGTGAATAATTGCTCTACCCTTCTTCTATTGTTCCTATCCGAAAATGCATGGAATGATTTTTAAATTTTTATTTTCTAATTTAAAGAAAAATAATGTATTGTATGTACTTTCAAAATTTTATTGAGAAAATAATACTTACATCTTTACATAATCCATTCTTCGTACACCTTTTCAAAATATGATTTTATTTTAGATGACTTATGTCATTTTTTTTTGATATTTGTAACTACTAAATTGTATATAGTTTTAGCATCTGGATTTGTTAATTTCCTTCTAAACCTGCGTTCAAACAATATTAATCAATCACTAAACAATATTAAAAATAAATTTTTCGCGCTCTATTGATTGATGATGTTTATAATATTTATTACACACACTTGTAGTAATCTAATGCACAATTGTGGTAGCGGCGACACGTGGTGGGAACTTTTGCGGGACTAATAACTATAGGATTGTATACGCAAGATTAATATATTTTTCCTCTCTGTCTGATAACTGTAAATAAGGGTTATTGTAAACTATGATCTATGATTAAAAGACAAAGACTTTAGTTTACAAATACTGTGCAATTAACTTACTTTTAACAACTTGTCATGCGATTTAGTGTCATCACCGAATATGAAAATCTCATAAATATCAGTGTAGTAATTTGTAAAAGAAAAAATTTCGAAATTTGAACCAGTACCATGCTACAACGGTGTAATATATCGATATAAATCTTTTTGTTTCTTCAAGTAGGCGGTGTGAACTATAAAACCGTGTCAAAGGTTTTTAAATATGTTAACATTGTATTTTTATATTTATGGCCAGCCCGGCGACACTGTGCGACGCTCTAAAGTAGATAAATGAATGAGCTGTAATCTATGAATATAGGGAGAGAGGTAGGTTCGAAGATAAACTCCAGCCAAGATTGCGTAAAGCAAAAAAGTAAAACCTGCTTTTGAACAGATTCGATTCTATCAATATGGCACCTATAATGAGGAAGCCAAGGCTAGTATACAGTCGCTTTCACAAATTCCCTCGACCAAAGTTTTATAAATCCTAACATACAAGATATATAGATACCTATGCTATTATCAATATGTGACGAAAAAGTAAGTTTACTATCAAGATTCACACTTAAGCCGCAAAACTGAGACACATTATCCAACACATTATCACCAATCTTGTAAAAGGCTTTCCAACACGTCCTTTTGTTAACCGAAATTTTTTACATTTAATCAAGTTAAGAAGCATAAAATTAAAATCACACCATGTAACAAAACTTATCAAATCCTCCTGAGGTTAACTACATTCATTCACAGACTTCATAGACAATTGCATTCTGACATCATCTGCGTACATTAGAATCTTTGAATGATTAATAACCGACGGCAGGTCATTTAAAAACAAGTTATAAGGAAGAGGCCATAAATGACTGATCTGCGGAACACCAGAAGAAACAAAAATCTGTCGCGATAAATAATATATTATAATGTTATTAGAAAAAAATTTAATAAATAAAATAATAATAAAAACAAAAAAAAACCCCATCATATCAAGCTTCAAGAGAAGATTAACCTTATCAAAAGCTTTACTAAAATCGCTATATATCGCACCCATCTGAAGTTTCGAAGAAAATGCTGAAAAAAAATGTGAAACAAATTAGTAACAGTGGATCTACCTTTTATATACCCATGTTGTTGAGGGGAAATAATACTCTTTATCTTTAGCAAATCCACAATTTTAGCCGCAACCAATTTTTCAAAAATCTTAGGAATTGCACTCAACTTAGCAATGCCCCTATAATTTTAGTCATTTGAGCTAGAACCATTTTTATGCAACGGAGTAATGAAGCTTTGCTTCCAAAGATAAGGAAATACACCAGAGGATAGTGAGCGATTAAACATTCTCGCCAAGGGAATATACAATGCCTCAGCACAATGCTTAAGGACAATAGAATTTGCTCTAAATTCTCCCGTTACGATTAGTCCATAGAGTGTGAGAGGCGATTTGCTTTTTAAACAGTGTTACCACATATTTTAGGGAAAGTTATTCCATGTGGGATAATAAACGGGATAATAATGAATTACATTTTTTATTTCTACAATTATTTCTATACCCACTGTACTGTATCATTATTTGTTCATTTGTATACATATGTATTTACGTACATATGTATTTTTATTATTCTAATGAAAATAAGATCTCGCACTACTAAATCGCTAAAATTAAAACAAACACAAATGTATGGCAATACTTCGTGCATTAAATGCTTTCTCTTTTTTCGCATCTCTCTCTCTCATCAATAAGTGGTGCTCATTATTTAACTCGGTACTGAAAGAGCAATTCAAACGAACGGCTCTGCGTTCTCTGTCATTGCGCGGGTGGTCTGTACGAAATGCTCGTCATCTGACAAAGAGCGGAGCAATTGTTATGCTCCGGCTCTCTAAATTTTGAGAGCCGGGGTACTCGGGTGTGCCCGCACAAGAGCAATTTCTAACACTGATTTCACCATCAACCGATTTCGACACACCTCTATACAGGGATGCCAACTTGGTGGTTTTCCCGCTACTTGTGGTGATTTTTGACACACAAAAACCACTGTTTTAGAATTGTAGCGATTTTTTTTTTAAATCGCTACAGTGGCGATTTTCGCTGTTTAAGGTAGCGGCTGTAGCGATTTTTACGCAACATTGTTTATTGCCATTACTTTTGCAGTTTTTTGTCCTAAAAAAAGTTATGAAATAAGATTTAAATTTCAATGTTTTTTAAAATATCGCCAAATAAGTCTTATTTATAAGAAAATTTATTGAAAAGAAACTTAAAATCAATTTTTATTTTAAATTTTTTTATTAAAAGTTGACAAATAATAATTGTTGTAAATTTTTATTAAAAAAATTCATTTCATATTCACAATCATCTACAATTATTTTTCGCTTTGATTTGTTCTATCTCATTACCCTTATTTGCGATCCCTAGTTTTAAGTCATTCCTAAATTGGTTATACTATATGCATGTAGTATGTTTATTTACGAAAAATTCCAAGTTTTTGTTGTTAATGTGAAGTATTTTTGTTTAAGTTTTAGTTTGTTTTATGTTTTAGCTAAAATTATTTATGTTTAGAAAACATATGTTTCTAAATAAATAAATTGAATTTTAAAATACGTATGCATGTATGTGCTTTTTTTTTAATTTTATCATATTCTGTGTAGTTATTACTAATTTTTGCCGTTTTTACACTTTTTCGTAGTGTTTCGTAGCAACTTGTCTGTAGCGATTTTTGTCTCGGAAGAGTTGGCATCCCTGCCTCTATATGCAAGTGAGTTAGGAGAGCCTCTTATATTTCTCTTCGAACTAACAAACTCGTAAAAACATTTCGGATCAGAGTTTATTTTCCTTAGAATATAATTAGTAGAGTGGCATTTTTTTGTATGAAAATTTTTTTTTCTTTCTACTCAAGGATTGCCGGGCCGCATATTATGCCACTTGATGAAAAAATGTTATGCTATAAATTTGGGGAAAATTGGACAATGTTAACACGTCGCGCCCGAAGGTCAAAGTTCAAAAATTTTGAAATTATGTTTTTCTAAGTGACAGATTGTTGCAATATACTTATTTTTCGGCAGATTTTTGCGAAACTTGGTGGGTTTGCAACAGAGAAGTTACTTTGTATGTGGTAAAAATTTAGGCAACATGGGGCAACGTTAACACGTAGCGCCTTGAGGTCAAAGTTGAAACATTTTTAATTTATCTATTTCCAATAGACAACTTGCAGAAACATACTAATTTTTATTCGGATTTTTATGAAACTCGGTACAAATGTAACAGTGAAGTTCCTCTTAATCTGGTAAAAATTAGAACAAAATTGGGCGACGTTAACACTTACCTCCTCAAGGTCAAAGTTCAAAAATTGATGAATTATGTATTTCCAATAGTCAGCTTCGAGCAACATACTCATTTTTTTACCAGATTTTTACCACAAACTTCGTAGAATTGTAACTATGAACTTGTTGTTTATCTGGTAAAAATAAAAAAAAAATAAAAAAAAAAAAAAAAAAAACGTCCAAACGATTGCCTATGAGAATAATCATCACCCAGGGCAACATCTATCCGTAATGCTGGATGCAAGATTATGTTCTCATTACAGCCAAATCAGAAATATTAGAGTATACTAGGTCAAGAAATCTATTAGAAATATTATAATTATTATTCAACTGCATAAGACCCAGTTCAGATAATGCATCGAAAAAAGTACTATTCTGAACAAAGTACTCAGGAACCATAAATCCCCTTTCCAAACAAAAACGCCATGATACATCTGGAATATTAAAGTCACCACAAGCAAGAATAATGTCTCGTATAGACATCATTTCCATTTCATGCATGCTCAGAGTACACATCACTATTAGAATTCGGGCGACTATAAGCAAGTTATAAGAATTTTAGTACCCGCAATAGACAAGCGAACGCACAAGAATTCCACACTTGGATCATTCGAGACTGAAATAATTAAAGATGGAATTGAAGAATGAACTGCAACTAAAACACTACCTCCTCTACGTACCAAACGATACCTTCTATAAACCTGATATTTATCGCAAAAAACAAAGGTGGTTGGTTTTAACCATGAAAACAATTCCAGAGTTTTTCACAAAAAAAGCTCTTTAGATATAAATTAGACAATTTCGAATTAATTCCCCTAACATTTATTTACTAAATAAAACGATTCACTAGTTTTTTGAAGATTGCAGATTAACAGGAACGGAGTCATAAGATCTGACACCATGAGTAAACTCTCTCACGAGAATACCCATTGGCCAAAAAGATTGCTCAACTAAAATATGAAACATCTTTTCCGGAACTATAAATTTAAGCGATAATATGTCTCTATTCTGAAAGTTATTAAACTTACGCACCCTACAATCATTGTCATTAAAGTTAGGTGGGTGTGACTTTATATAATTTCCAATTCTATCAACAGAAGTATCAGCAGAGAGACGAGACACAAAAACAGTTCTTCGAGGGGGCATAACGCTCAAATCATCATCCCTAGGCACCTCATGGTGAGCTGGAACGATTGGTACAGTAATAGTACCACTTAAGTCTCCAGACGGCATAGCGCGTCCAGGTAGGTTGAACTTTAATAAATTGGAACGTTAGCTAACTCTGTTATTAGGTGAGCTTTCGAAAAATAGAATTTAGTTTTTCCCGACAATTTTTGAAATTCGTATTGAAAAACAAACAAAAAATTCAAGGATATATTGTCGAATTTTAGATATCGATAATTAAAAGTATTTATCAACAAATTGATCGACTTTTTCCACAAATTTAATTGGTCGATAACAAACCGAGTTATCTTAAATTTTTATACAATTTTTTAGACGTATTTTGAAGGCTTCTACAAAAACAGTATGTAAAACCACCACTTCGTTCTCGCGACCCCTTGTTGGACGAAGTTTTGTCCGTCCATCAACATTTATTATAATTTTTGGTCTAATTTGGAGCCACTCCCGAAGTCCGGCAATTTTACCAAATATTGTTATATTTAGAAATAGATAGAAAATATGCATTTAACATTAAAAATTCAAAAATGTCCACAAGTCAATGTTTAAGAACCATAAAAAACCATGGAAATCCCATCCATAATCATAACAAAATGCTTCAATATGGACAGTGTGTAAAGAGGGTGTATGAGTGTTTCAGTTCCCTCAAATTCTCGCGGAAAGTAACTGGGCTAGTTGGCGTTTAGATAGAATTTACTAGGGGGTCTATCTAAAATCTATACTATAGCCCTGATTCTAAGTCGAAAACTTCTTTGGTCCGTAAAAAAATTGTAATGATTAGGGACAGAACTGAGCAGAGGTGTGTGACACATGGCCCATGTACTTTAATAAGGTTTTCGTATGGAGAAAGTTCGTAATAAAAGCCTTTGTGTGGCCTTGCGCATTTCTACGATGCAACCTTTTTGTTGCTAGCCTCAAGCGATTTTTTGACGTTTGAATGGCTCAGGGTTATAGAACACATAATTTTAAGCAAATAGAATCAAAATACCAAAGTTCCCGGAATTGCATAGTTTCGGAGTTATGGGTTCCCAAAAATTTACTTGTGAGAATGTAATAGGTAAATAGGGTAAATCTATTGATCAGATCACAATTTTGTTTTATAAAAATGGGTTCCCATTACATCTCATAAAGGGATTGGTAAGAGCTTCCACAATCAGTTAGCTGTGCGCTTTATAGTTGTACGCTCACTGATTGGGACCTACAGTTTTACACCGGTTTCGAACAGTATTTTAAGAAGCTTTTTCATGGCTAAGTACTCGTTAGTATCGCTCATCACTAAGCGAGTACGAGTACTTAAGTACAATATTCAGTACTTTTGTGTGTTCCATAATATACAGTGGTGTCCAAAACATATGCAACTAAGATTGGCTGCCTTTAACAGGGTCAATAAGTTTGTAAAATTGTACCACAAAAACGACAATGATATTTCAATAAATAATAAACGGCATTAAGATTTTAAAAAAAAATTTCAGAATGTACAGCTTTTGTTTACATTTCCATGTTATCGGCATTTTTATCGATATATATTAAAATAGTTGTGGACAAACCATACGCAACTCTCCAATTTTGTTTTAAATAACGACGTGTTTTTAATTATTTTGATTATACACCGAAGTGGTTTCTGCTCGAATAATTCTTATACGTCCTTTGCAGGCCCCTCCTGCAAAGTCCAGCAAAAGTACCGCTTATATCAAAGCGTAATCAGAAAAAGCGTTTGCAGTTCACTTAAGACTATTAAAATTGGCCAGGAAGTTAATGCAGGTCTGTTTTGTTTAGTGACGAATCAAAATTTAATATTATTGGCAGCGATGGCATGTGTTACGTAGGACGAATACTAGGAAAACGGACCGAAGCACGTTACTGCAAAAACAAGGCCAAGCATGAATGGGGAAGTGTAATGGTGTGAGGCTGTTTTCTGGTGCTGGTGTTGGTCTACTGCATAAAATTGATGGCATTATGGAACGATTTGTGTCCAAAGACATTTTAGAAAGGGAAATGCTTCCATATGGCGAGTACGATATGCCATTGTGGTGGGTTTTCCAGCAAGACAACGACCCCGAACACTCATCGAAAGTGGTAAAATCGTGGTTTGGCGAAAATAAAGTTACGGTTATGGAATGGCCATCACAATCACCAGACTTAAATCCCATCGCAAAACTCAAGGAAATAATACACCAAAAAATTGAGTGGAAAATTGTAGAAGTTCTGATATTTTGTTTCGACGACTGAAAGATGCGTGGAAATCAATCGCAACAAGCGTCATTGACGAACTAATAATATCAATGCCTCGAATATGGCAGGCTGTAATCGACAAGAACGGATTTTGTAGAAAATATTCAAATCATTTGCATTGAACTGCGCTTGATTTTATTAATTGCAGCTGTATTGGCCACTGAAAAATAAGAATGAATATGTATTTTTATGTTTTTTCATACATTTTTCTATCTATCTATCTGTTCCTTATTTTTAAAGCAATAAAGTATAAAATTTAAAACAAACAACTGCTAATTTTATTTTCAGAAAATTTTTACGTAATATTTCGTAAAAGATACATTTGTTTTGACCATCACTGTATATCTGTATGACCCTCGAATAAGTTCGCCAATAAAATTTAATAAAAAATTTAAATGTATATAGAAAAAAATTTAAATGCTAATAGAAAACAAAACAGGTCAGTGGAGACGAGTTGGGTTGATTTATTTTCGAAATCAAATGATGTGTTTGCGCCTATGGAAACACAGCTTATATTCGGTCTTTACTTATATGTAATAATTATACAATATAAGTATGCATATACATTTGTAACGCACACACACATATTTTTATTCTATATTTTGTATGCCGACAACATCCATAAATATATTTCAACTGATGGCGGTTATAACTAGCAGCCTGCTAGATTACACACCACACCTTCAAAAATCTCGCTGTCATCTCACCACACCCTTGTTGAACATAAGTCAAACAAAAGCGCCATCTATTGCAAATAGACGGAAATGTGTAAAATAAAAACTGAATATGCAGCATCACAATTGGTATAACTCACAATCACATCTGTTAAGGGATGACACACACAAGTGTCGATAATGCAGGTTTCGCGCTGCGAAGTGAGAGATATATAATTTCATACGTACACATGTTTGTAAATCCCAATAAGAAGTTCACTGTTGGTAACAGTAATGCAGTGATGAGTAATTCTTCGGTTCCAAATACGTTCTTATTGGCCTCAAGCGTTGAACAATATACTAACAACAAACTTCTGTCTACGTGAACTTCTACCTTGATATGTATTTGTTGGAGTATTTCTGTTAAAAATTTTAAGTTATTGTATTTTAATTGTGTAATGCCATTGTGTGCAAGTTTTGCATGTTTACTTTCCACTTGCTGCACTACAAAGACAGACTCTACCCAAGTATCCATGAGTAATTGCATTGAAACTTGAAGGGAATACTATAATGGTCGGTACGCAAAGGGTCGGCATGTAATAAATGTAATTTTAATGAATATGAATGACACAAATGATCGTCACAGAGTATAATGCCTATGTTTATAAATTATGTTCAATGCATAAGGGAGTTATGGTGGCAGCTGCTTTTTGACGGTGCAGCGTTGGTGTTACAGCCATTAATGTTATTTGGCTGATACTCGTAAATGCGCTTTCATAAATGACTTAGGGCGAGTTTCACACTCGTCATTTAAAACCTCAATTTAAAAGCTCACCGACAATTTTCATATTAAATTACATCTAAATGACAAACATCGGGCATTTAAACTACATTTAAATAGAGAATTTTCAACTGTGAAACTGGTCATTAGACACAAATTATAAAATTAGTTTATTTACTTTTATTTCCACTTTTCCCACTTTGAATTTCATTTTAGAAACCAATACCAAAATCCTAATCTTATAACAAACTTATTGTTCAGTCCTTATACTTTTTTCAAATCTTTTCTCAATGTCGGTCGTTAAAGCAGAGCGTAATACCCCATACAAACTGTAACAGTTTCTAAAGTTTAGATTAGTGGCCGCCGACGGTGCTTTGGTATTGTTGTTTGGCTGTTGTGCATGAAAACGTGGGTTCGATTCCAGCTCTGACCACCTTAAATTTCTTTCGACGGCGGGCACCTCGCTTAGTGACGGCGACACTATCGAGTATTTAGCCATGAAAAAGATCCTCAAAATACCGTTCGGAACCGGTATAAAACTGAAGGTCTCAATCAGTGAGTGTAAAACTAGAACGGGCACAGCTCACTGGTTTGTGAGAAGTTCTCCCTAATCCCTTTAATCGATGTAACGTGGAAACCCGACTGTAAAAAAACCACCCTCTACCGACTATGATCGATGTAATTTCTGTTATAGAATCGTTAAAAATCAAAGAAATATATTCAAAGTTATGTTTTTAGTGAGCAACGGTCTTTGTACGTTAAGATCTCGGTTTTTACAGAAACATTGAACCATATACTTATATTGGGGATGTGTGATTAATCGTTCAGTCCTTATACTTTTTTCAAATCTTTTCTCAATGTCGGTCGTTAAAGCAGAGCGTAATACCCCATACAAACTGTAACAGTTTCTAAAGTTTAGATTAGTGGCCGCCGACGGTGCTTTGGTTGTGTTGTTTGGCTGTTGTGCATGAAAACGTGGGTTCGATTCCAGCTCTGACCACCTTAAATTTCTTTCGACGGCGGGCACCTCGCTTAGTGACGGCGACACTATCGAGTATTTAGCCATGAAAAAGATCCTCAAAATACCGTTCGGAACCGGTATAAAACTGAAGGTTCCAATCAGTGAGTGTAAAACTAGAACGGGCACATCTCACTGGTTTGTGAGAAGTTGTCCCTAATCCCTTCAAGGGATGTAACGTGGAAACCAGATTGTAAAACAACGACCCTCTACCGACTATGATCGATGTAATTTTTTTTATAAAATCGTTAAAAATCAAAGAAATGTATTCAAAGCTATGTTTTTAGTGAGCAACGGCCTTTGTACGTTAAGATATCGGTTTTTACAGAATCATTGAACCATATACTTATATTGGGGATGTGTGATTAATCGATTAATAAAAATTTTGATGAATCGATATCTTTATTAATCAGTTAATCTAACAACCAAAAATTTTGATTAACCAAACCTATGATAAATCAAATAATTTTAAAATTCATTAATTATTATGAATACTGATTATTCAAAAAGAGTTTAATCTATTAATCGTAAATATGATTAATCAAAATGTATGGTTAATCAATTATTTGATTTATCATTATGTCGATTAATCAGGTTGCCTAATTAACCTACTCATCGCACATTGCTAGTATATATCCAGATAATAAATCAAAATTGGTTTGTGGCAAAACAGTATGTCGCCAGAGGGGTCAAGGATCTTACATCAAGCTCTCGTAGGTAAAATTCCACCTGGTCTTTCCAGCGAAGTCTTGCTCGCCCCATTTTTCGATGTCCTTCGAGTACGTCTTCGAATACCTTTCGTACTGGTTCCTTCTGATCGAGCTTAATGTTTTTCAATTTAGAATTCGAGTTCAATGTCCTTTTCATATGATCATCTATTTAATTATACTTTCACTATTTCGATCTTCATCGAAGATCATCATCAGCAAATTCTGCAAATATGCATACTTATTATCATTATTCGGTTAATCGAGTAATCGTGCTATAAAATTAACCGAACATTTTAATAATGCAATTTTTCGATTTCTAATTTTTCAAACTATATACAATAAGGATAATAGTCAGAAAATTACGTTTTGCAAAATTTTTGTAAAAATTAATCAATCCAATAGGGTGTTATAGTGTGATACAGTCTCAGAGCGACCCTTCCCTTTGTATGGGAGGGAGGTACCGGAAAGCCTTGCACTTTTGGGTCCAAACTTTGAGATTTTTTTAATTTTGGCTTGGTACCAAAAGTCACTAATTATCATGTTCCTGCAACTACGAGTTGTGAATTGTACCTACATATACATATTTTACTCTTTATAATGAAGTTTCTTTTGTTACGTTTTGTTTTGTTTTAATAAATTTGCCTAGAACAATGTTTGAACACTGTTTTCTTTTATTTTATCCGAATAATCGAATAATCTGATTGCGTTTTGTTCGGTTAATTGTCAGATTTAAATTTACGATTAACGATTAACCGATTTTATATATATATATAACTATATATATTTATATACATTTACAAAAAAATTAACTGAATTTAAAAATCGTCGAAACACAAAAATGCTTGTTGTTGGAATTATAGGCCGTTAAGTGTATGTTGATACCATGGTAGAGTTATCTATTAGGTAGTCGCATTAACAATTAGCTGAATAATGAAAAACACTATGAACACAAAATGTGAAAAATTGTATAAACTTATCTAACTTGATACAAAATCTATGCTCTTAAATTGCATTTTGATTGAAATCCTATGAATTTTATTAACAAACCAAGAGGAACAAAATCGAATTTGACAGCTTACACACGGAAAAGATGAAAATCCAGAAATCAGCTGGGCTGACGCGTTTACCCGATAGATAATTTTACCATGGTTGATACTTAGGGATCTACGATCGATACTAATTCGCACTTGTAAATTGCTGAATTGAGAACCATTCATGCCAGTGAGTGTACTTAACTGAATTGTCTATTATGTATTTCCAACAAAAACCAACCATTTTCCAATTTTCTCATACATTAACCAAAAATTCAATTGAATTGAATTGAGTAGAATTGAATTGAACTAAATTGAATTGAAGTTAATTGAATTGAAGTTAATTGAATTGAATTGAATTGAATTGAATTGCATTGAATTGAATTGAATTGAATTGATCAATTTAACTCAATCCAATCCAATTCAACTCAAGTCAACTCAATTTAACTCAATTCAATTCAGTTCAACTTAATGCAAGTCAATTCAATGCTGTTGCGCGCATAACAAATTTACAAAATAAAATCAATTCTTTATTTGGTTGTTCTTGAGTGTGTGAGTGAGAGTCAGTGAGTGTAGAAATGGAAAGCATGCAAAATCAAATATGTGCTCAATGTGATCTACCGGTTACAAACAAACATATGAATGCAGTATGTGGAATGCCTGATTTCACTTTTCCCCTTGCTGCCCCGTACAGCAAACGACATATAATGGAATGAATGCTGATAAAAAAGCGTCATGGAAATGTCATAAATGCAGAGAGCGTAAGAACTCTGCATATAGCATAATTGTATCTGATTCTGCTAATAAACAAAAAAGAAATGAAGAAGATCATGACGACAAAATATCGACGACAACAACAAAAGATTTAGAGAACATATTTCGAAACCAAACACCCAGTTACCATTGCAACAGCAACAAAATCCTACGGCAGAAATCTGACACAATGAAGATAATGATGCAAAACATGGCACAAATGGCAACACAACTAGACTCTATCAGTGCACTATTGCAAAATCAACAAACTACACTAACACTAATCCATGTAAATGTTTCAACACTTAGCAATCAGGTCGTTGAACTTCAAAGACAAAACCAGGAAAAAGACAAAAGGATGAGCGAGATGGAACTCAATATAAGTAAACTGGAACAAAAAGTCTTGGAAAAAAGTGTAGAAATAAACAACGTAAACAACGACAATTTGATTGTTAATGATGTTATTAAAAAAATAGCAACAAATTTGAATGTGGTGATGAAAGATAATGATATCGATATTGCATACCGCACAAAAGGCAAGGGTAAAGTTATTTTTGAGTTTTGCTCTCTTCGTAAGAAGAGAGAAATAATGAGCAAGATAGAGAGACATAGGATGGATGCAAGAGGCATTAACAATGATGATAGCAGCGAAAAGTATAAGTTCATATAATGATCACTTGACTAGCCAAAAAAGTCGATTGTTATGAATGCAAAAACAAGGGCCAAAGAGGCCAATTGGAATTTTGTTGGGGTGCGAAATTGGGAAATATATGCACGTAAAATTGAAAATGCTAACACATTAAACATTAATACCGAGTCCGATGTTGACTTAATTTGTTAAAATCATACTACTAAAAGTAAATACAAAAAATAATAATACAATAAAATACAAAAACAAAGAGAAATAGACTCGAAAAAATTTATAAACAAGCAATCCAAATTTTAAGAAGTGCCAAAGCTTCGGCGAACTTATAAAAATAAAAAATCTCTTTGATAGTAAAAAATTTTGAATTCTATGAACTTTAAACTTTTCAATAAAATGAATAAAGCAAATAATTTACTACAAAATGTTAATCAAATTAGTGATAAATTATTATTGATAAATTACCATTTATTTACATGAATATTCGTTCGTTACGTAAAAATTTATCAACTTTTCTGGTAGATGTACATAAAATTATTGACGTTATTAAAATTATTATCCTGGTGGAAACAAATATAACCGACAATGAAAATAATTTTTATTCAATTAAAAAATTAAAAAAATAATTTTTATTCAATTAAAAAGTGTATTCCTCAATAGGGAAGGCAAAGGTGGAGGAATTGCGGTTTATATCAGAGACAACATACATTTCACAATCAAAAATATAAATACACAAAACTTCGAAACATTACACATTGATTTACACATGGACACATATTCTCTAACACTTCTCCCTATTTACCGACCGCCTAGCTCAAACATCAAACTACATATTCATAAACGAACTAGAGCAAAACATAAACCAAATTCACAAAAACACAGCAATGATAGTTATTGGAGATGTGAATGTCGACATCACAAAAGAAAAAACAAAAACAACAAGAACATACATAGATATGATGTCTTCCCATGGCTTGCTTAGCATGGTAAACATGGCTACAAGAGAAGAAATAAACAAACACAAAGGCACGTGTATAGATCACTTGTTTGTGAGAAATAACAAAACAATAAAAAGGGCAGAAGCAGCTGTTATAATGACAACCATCTCTGACCATTATTCGCTGTTTGGATGCGTAGGAGATGAAAATAAACCAACCAAAACAAGCGTGAATGGCAATGTTTACAATCAGGGTACGGAAATATAACTATTGCAGATGCCCGGAATAAACACACACAATGTAAATAAATTAATACAACAAACAAATTGGAGTGATCTTGCAGACAAAAAACAAAGTTGCAATACAATTTTTGAGAACATACACGAAAAATTTGCAGAAATATATAACAAATCTAAACAAAATAAAAAGGACATAAGAAAAAGAAACGATTATCCATGGCTAACGGAAGAAATATTAAGATATTGTGAAGTTAGGGATAAACTGTATCATCGATATAAAAAAAGTAAAAACAACTTAAACAAAGAAACTGAATATAAGATATTTAATAACACGCTAAACCATAAAATAACATTTGCAAAAAATGAATACTGCCGACAAGAATTCATAAAAAACAGACATAACATGAGAGGTACCTGGATATTAATAAATGATATTATTGAAAAAAAAGTCGAAAACGTTGACGAAGTAATAAAAAAATTTTAATAATCTAAATATGAAAACAGTAGCCAATAATTTCGCTACCAAATTCAAACAAAATGTTCAAAACATAATACACGATTGTGACATTAAGACACTAAATTCCACAGAAACGAGAATATAAAACACTATATACATTGAACAAACTAATGAAATATAAATTCTAAATATTCTTAAAACCATAAACATTAATAAAGGGGCAGGAGCAGACGGAATTCGTACAAAGGAATGAGTGCACCATACCCACACTCTTGAAAACCTCACTGGTAAGGCCGATATTCAAAAGTGGTAGAAAAAAGGACTACAACAATTACAGGCCCATATCCATTTTACCCGTGGTAGAGCAAGTATTGGAAGAAATTATGGTAAGGCGGCTTAATAACTTCCTCACCAAGTATAATGTTATAAATAAAAATCAGTATGGCTTCCAAAAAGGAAAAAACATAAACAAATTACTTGGTCATTTTACGACCCACGTTAACAAATGTTTCGACCAAAATATGAATTGCCTAGCGCTGTTTATAGATTTTAGCAAGGCTTTCGACACGCTTTCGCATACAAATTTAATAAATATTTTGGAAAGAATTGGAATCCGCGGTCAATGCCTTAAATGGTTTCAAAACTACTTACAATGTCGATCATATAAGGTAAAAATTGAGGGAAACTTAAGCCAAGAAATACCAATGCTAACTAGTGTACCGCAAGAATCAAAGCTTGGCCCAATTCTTTATTTGATATATGCCAATGAAATGTTGAATCAGTTAAAGAATAGCACCAATTTTGCTTATGCCGACGATACGGCCATAATAGTTTCTCATGAGGATCTCCCAACAGCAGTACAAATGATGCAATCTGAACTCAATGTTGTATCTAGGTGGTGTCATGACAACGGCTTGATAATTAATGCCACAAAAACTAAATTAATGCATATGAAATTACCCCACATACCAAATTCTACAATAACACAGACTGTCTCCATAAAAACAGTTTCTCACAAATCCAAGATAATGACAAATGTGAAACGTTAATCGAGGTCGTGAACAACTATAAATATCTAGGTGTCATTGTTGATCAACATTTCAACTGGAAGGATCACATAGCGTCACAAAACAAAAAACTACGCAAATCATCATATGTTTTATATCACCTAAATAACTGCGCTCCATTAAACGTTACAAAACAAGCATACTTTTCACTAGCAGAATCCTATCTGCGACATAGAATAACAGCGTATGGAAACTCGTCATACTGCAAGATTTTGCAACAGACACAAAACAGGCTTATAAAAATATTAATGAAGAATAAAACAAACAGCTCAAATCACGTAAATAATATACCTCACACTCAAACTCAACTCTCAAACAACCCTAATAATGCACTTTCACAAAACACTTCTTCTGAAGAGAGATTAAAGTCCTTCTATAAACAACACAACATATTAAACGTCAGAAATATATACAAATCAACAATTATCAACGAATTTCATGATGACAATTTTCTTGAACCTGTGGATCATCGCTACAATACAAGAAGATGAGCAGAAGGCAGGTTGAAAATATTAAAATACCAAAATTCAACAATAAACACGGAAAAAGCACCTTGAATGTGCAACTACCAAGCGCATACAACTCGATGCCATTAAATCTGATAAATATTCGAAATAAATTTAAACGTAAATTTTTAGTTAAACAATTTTTCATAAAATCGCAATGAAGCGAACAAATCAAATACAAAAATCATGTAGAAGAACCGATATAATTTGAAACTGAATGTAATGTGAAATATAATTTACTTCTGCCTAGGCTTCGCGGGGTAATAAGCAATTGTAATTCAAATTATATTTATACCTCAATAAAGAATTATTTATACCAAAAAAAAAAAGTTGAGTTGGACTGAATTGAATTGAGTCGAATTGAGTTGAACCGAATTGAATTGAGTCGAACAAAGTTAAACTAAGTTGAATTGAGTTAAATTGAGTTGGATTGAGTTGAGTCGAATTGAATTGAAATGAATGGACTTGGATTCAGTTGAATTGAATTCAATTGAATTGAGTTGAATTAAATTGACTTGAGATGAATTACATTGAATTGCTTGTTTGTTAAATTCAGTTTTAGAAAAATAATTTCATTGCGATTCGATAATTATTTTTTTGATTACTGATTTTTGTTTTTTCTTATTCCATTTAAGATAGTTGGCTTAAGTACGTTAAGTACGGCTATTGCATTTTTTCCATAATCTGTTCTATAATATGGTACTTTGTATCTTCCTTCAAGTCGTATCCGTGTGTTGTAGAAAACTCAATTCTGTGTGAAATTCATTTATCACTGTAGTTTTATAAATGCTTTTTATGTTTGGTAGACGTTTGGTTTTAGCGAAAGCGTTCACAAATTCCGTGGAAAGGTTGTCGCTGTTTTCAGTTAGGTTTGTTATGTTCTGTACATTATTTGTGTGGTTGTTAGGGGTGTGGTTGGTATTAATAGGCTAGTTGTGCATTTGATTTTGATTATATAGTTGCGAGTTCTGTATTGTTTTCGTTGCTATTTCCAATAGTGTAATACCGAGAGTGGTTTATTTGCGTATAGTTGTAGTTTTTCACAAGTATTCGGATAATTCTGTTCTGTGTTTTTTGTAGTTCATTGCAATATGTCGATGTGCCATATGCTGTTATGCCGTGTCTGAGGAGCGCAGTTACTCAGATGGAAAAGCATTTATGAAGATTGCTGAAGTTTCGACATGATCGATGATCGACATGCGGTTTCCATTTAAAGTTTTGGTCTACTATATGCACCCCGAGATATTTATATATTTGGACTAACTCAATTTTTGTTTGATATTTATCATGTTGCGCGTTGCAGTTGATTTTGTTGTGAGTGTAGTCTGTATCGTGAAATATTAGAGAAATTTCATTGCCTATATTATGTCTTGGTCTTATAAATATTCATGACCTTTGTTTTATTAGCATTTATGACAAGTCCATTGTCATGGCACCATTTTGTTGCCAGATTTAGTTGGTACTGCATTAAAGCTGTAGCCACATTTACGTCTTTGTGATCTACTATTATTGAAGTATCGTTAACGTACGCGAAGATTTTCCAGTTTTCTGATATCTCTATCAAGTCGTTGGCGTAGATTATATATAGTATAGGTCCCAGTTTCGATCCTTGAGGAACTCCGATTGTATTCCTGCACTGACGTTGTTACCTATCCTCACACGGTACTTCCTACACTGCAAGAACTTTTTTATCCAGTTTAAACATTTGCCCCGAATGCCTTTACTTTCCACTGCTTCGATTAGTTTTTTATGTGATAGACTGTCAAATGCTTTGCTAAAGTCGATGAACAAGGCCAGACATTGAGAGTGTTGATCAAGGCATTTATTAATATGATTTGAGAAGCTACCAAGTAATTGATTAATGTTTTTCCTTTTTGAAACCCATATTGATTCTCACTTATCACTTTATACTATTTCACCAAAAAGTTATTCAGTCTTTTCACTATTACTTCTTCCAGAATTTTTTCAATTACTGGTAATATTGAGATTGGTCGATAATTACACTGTGAGACAAAATCAGATTTTTTCAAAATGATGGGGTTCGGACAACGGATTCTGGTAGAATGGTCTAAAAAAAATATACGTGTATCAGCGTTTTGCCAGATCTGATCAGATTTTTTTTATAGCGGGTCAAAGTTTCCGCCCCTCGGAACTTTCCTGCAACATATCGGCATGGAAAATTGGGTGTTCCTTACTTCTGAGGTACAAAATATGTTCAGAAGTTTTATAGAAAAGATTCAGATGAAAATTTTTGTGGAACAAATTAACCCTCTAACTGTCACGAATAAACATAATTTTTACTTTTTTTTTGAAACCTCGCAAAAAACTGCCCCAAAATGACGGGGGGCGTGGTCAAAATGTTCTACAAAAATGATCGCCACAAAATTTCACTATATGTACCCGATGACTCCAAAACACAAATCTTAGCCCAAGTGATAGATAATAAGCAAAAACTAACTGCCTTCTAAAGGTTAGTAATTTGTTTTGTCATTTTTCTGTTTCCATTAAAAATAGTCCACATAATATTATGATTTTTATCATATTTCATCTTTAATCTAGCACTTGGGCTAAGATTTGTGTTTTGGAGTGATCGGGCACATATAGTGAAATTTTATGGCGATGATTTTTGTAGAACAGTTTGACCCGCCCTAAAAAAATATTCTGATCAGATCTAGCAAAACGCCGATACACGTGTATTTTTTTTTAGACCATTCTACCAGAATCCGTTGACAGAACCCCATAATTTTTTTGGTGTCGCACAGTGTAGTTGATGCTTTTAGCAGGTTTGGAATCAATTCCTCATCCATGCTTTTGTTAATAAGGTTTATTATACATGTGAATTGCAATGAGTTGTTTTTGAGATCTTTAGGCCTTATGCCATCGATGCATGCACTTTTATTTACATTTAATTTCTTTTGCGTTAGTACTGTTTGGATGATGCATTCGTGAATGACTTTTTTGACATTTTCACTAAACTTTTTAGCGAAGGCCTCCGTGACCGTCTTTAAATTTTCATTTTTGAAATTTTTCATTATTGTTTCATCAATATTAGCCTTTTTGTTGCCTATGCATTCATTTATTAATTTCCACGTTATTCTTAAGTTGTATCTATGTTTTATAATTTCTCTCATTTTGTATGTATTTTTGCATAATTAAGTTTTTTATTTAATTTATTATTATATGTTTTATATTCTTGTTCAAAATTCTTGTTTCTACTGTTTTTTTCCATCTTTTGTATAATTTATCTCTAACATCACAGTAATTTACAAGATTTTCTGTAAGCCATGGGTATTGATTTATTTTTTTGGTTGTTTTATTACAAGTGGCTGATTTAACGTATATTTTCTCAAATTTATTGTATATTGTAGATAGTATGCCGTCTATATTACCATTATCTGTTACACTTGCACTCCAGTTTTCTCGGCGAATCAGTCTGTTTATAAGTGATTCATTTTTTCCCATCTTTTCATCTCCTTGCAATTCAGAGCCCAGACTTGTTTGGCTGTCATCTCTGCTTGCACACTTTATACTCCCGAATAGTGAGAAATATTGAGAATATTTTTGATATTGACTAAGAATTGTGCAAAATTAGATAAATGATAGCGCCCTTGACTCTATTTTCTTCTTAATTTTAGTAAAATTTTCATTTTTTTCAGTTTCAATATTATACATTTTCTTTTAATTATAATTCAGAAACTCACTTTATTGTTTGAATATATTTGTTAATTCTTTTTTCTTTATTTTATAGTATTCAGTTATTTAAATATTATAACTCCTTATTTAATTGTGTTTTGTTGTGGTACTTTCTGTGTCTATTTCTTTTCTAAATTTTTAATCGGATTTATTAATTAATTTAACTCTTCTTTGTTTTATTTTTTAATATATTTATTAGATGTTTCACCCTTTTCATACTTCTTTGCTATCTTTATTTATTCTTGTTAACAAATAAGATTGATATCAGATTCATTATTTATATTGATATAATTAGATTTCTCATCCTTTCTCGCGCATACACCACCATTTCGCAACCATACAAATTTCCAATTGACCTCTTTTGCCTTTGTTTTGGTCAACCATAACAACCGGCGATTGTAGAAGGTCAGCTGATCGGTGATGTACATTTTGGTGATGCTTTCGTTATCGTCGTTTATGTTTATATCCGCGCCGTGTTTTTTATGTTGTCCATTAGTTCTCTCTTTACACGGAGAGAGCTAAACTCAACGAATATTTTGTTGTTTCTTTTTGTGCGAAATGCACTTTCAATATCATTTTAACAACGTCATTTCCGCTCAGATTCTCACTTGTTATGTTCTTTATTTCGACAATTTTTTCGAGTAATTTTTGTTCTAGTTTGCAGTATTACCATGTTGGCATAATTTATGCCGTTTTGGCACAATTTTATTGGGTTTGGCACTTGTTTTTTGAAAAATTATGCCAAATGCCGTTTAGCACAATTATCTCAACATTTTGCTAATTTTTTTAATTCTAGTACAGTTTTTTAGCAATTTTTTTTGCAAACGGTACAATTTTTCGTATTGAAAATTGCTGTCTTTAATATATCTGAAAAATCTTTTTTTACTGCATATTTATCGGTTTATCTATATTTGCCTTGTACTCCTAATCTCTTTGCGAAAGTTTCGTGAACAAAATCAATTACAGGGTTGTTAAAGTAATTTCGTACGAAAACTATTGTTTGGTACAGAAAATTTGATGTTCCGACTACTTTGCCAAACAAAGTAACTCCACAGGCGTAAAAACAAAAATTTAATTCATGAAATATCAGAAATAGGTTGACTATTTCTAAAATTTCCGTGTAGAGGTAAATGACAAAATTCCTTATAAATTTACTATTAGGGATGCCAAAAACTTTCCTGAAAGCAAAAGTGAAAAAACGATGTAAAACGTACTTTTTGTACCTGGAGTAAAAATATGGGCGATTATTAACAAAGTTCAAATTAGTCGTTTTGGACCGTACAGTGCCTTCAATATCAAGATGTGACAATTATAAAATGGTCTAAATCCGATATACATATGTTCTTCCTGAAGCTCCAGATATAAACTCCCAGAGAAAAGCTCCTTGTTCATTATGAGAGTAATATCTGACAAAGAAAATTACGAAGTAGAGACGATTTGATCACCCTTCTCTAGGATAAGTGGAACGGATTTGGAAATTATCCAAAATTAGGGAATTTCTATTCTAAGATGATTAAAAGAAATTGTTAAAACCAATGGATCTCAACAAAATTATAAATTAATTTTTGAAGTTTTATTTTAAAAAAAATGTGAATGCTGAAAATAACCCATACTTTGGCTTTCGTTGTTGTTGTATAAATTTTTAAAATATTTTAAGTTAGTGTTTTGTATGAAATTAAAATACAGGCTATACAACTGAAACCATAATAATACTTCTTTTTAAGCTGGCGGGTCTGTGAGAGGCTTGGGGATTAAAAAGTAAATGTTAGCTTAATGATTTTGCAAACAGCACAATTTTTGAGGACATTTGGCATAATATTTTAGTCGGTCTCTGGCGACACTGCTAGTTTGATTTTGTAGTTCAATAAACTGACTACTGAGATTGGAAACATTCTCGTTTATTTGTGCTAGTGTATTTTCATGGTAAAATAAGTAAGGTAAACTCGTTAGAGTTGAATTGAATTGATTTGAATTAAATTGAGTTGAATTGAACTGAATTGAACTGATTTTAATTGAATTGAATTAAATTCAGCTGAATTGATTAGAATTAAATTGAGTTGAATTGAATTGAATTGCGCTTAATTGAGTTGAAATGAGTTGAATCGAATTGAATTGAATTGGATTGAACTGGATTGAACTGAATAGAATTGAATTGAGTTGAGCTGAGTTTAATTAAGTTGAATTGAACTGAATTGAAGTGATTTGAATTGAATTGAATTGAATTTAACTGAATTGAAGTGAATTGAATTGAAGTTAATTGAAGTGAATTGGGTTGAGTTGACTCGAATTGAATTAAATTGAATTGAATTGAGTTGAATTGATTAAATTGAATTGAATTGAAATAAATTGATTTGAATTGAGTTTAAGCATCCATTGCAAGCGGTCGTGTTTTTATCTACGCTCTAGAAAAAGTGAAATATCTTCAGTTAATGTTATACTAGCTAATCAGAAAATAACTGAAACATAGCGCAACAAATATTAAATGTTATAGTGAACAGCCAAAATCGTGCCACAAATAACAAATTAAAAGAGTTTTTCTTTCTCCAATATTTATTTAAACATAATACAAAATTACTAGTTCTAGCACCAAACACCAAAAAAGTCAGAAATTAGAGAAAAAGAGAATAATCTGCAATATGAGTGTTGTGTGTGACGAATGCAATAAGGAAATTACAACACCAACATTCGTGAAATGCTACAACTGCAATTATCACTTTTCTTCGTGCTCTCCTCTATCAGAGAGCACTTACTCTAATATGTATGGTGATAGAAAGACGAGCTGGAAATGCCATATATGTAAGCCATGAAATAAAACTTGAATTGAATTGAGTTGAATTGAAATGAATTGAGTTGAATTGCTTAGAATTAAATTGAGATGAATTGAGTTGAATTGAATTGTATTGAATTGAGCTGAGTTGAGTTGAGTTGAGCTGAATTGAATTGAATTGAATTAAATTGAATTGGATTGAGTTGAATTGAATTGAGTTAAACTGAATTGAATTGACTTAAATTGAGATGAATTGAATTGAATTGATTTAAATTGAACTGAATTGAATTGAAATGAATTGAGTTAAGTTGATTTGAATTGAATTGAGTTGAAGCGAATTGAATTGAGTTGACTTGAGTTGATTTCAGTTGAATTGAATCGAATTGTATTGAGTTGAATCGCATTGAAATGAATTGAATTGAGTTGAATTGAAATGAATTGATTAGAATTAAATTGAGTTGAAATCAGTTGAATTGAATTGAATTGAGTTAAATTGATTTGAATTAAATTGTGTTATATTAAGTTGAATTGAATTGATTAGAATTAAATTGAGTTGAATTCAGTTGAATTGAGGTAAATTAAGTTGAATTGAGTCAAATAGAGTTAAATTTAGTTGAATTGAATTGAATTCAGTTGAATTGAGTTAAATTGAATTAAATTGAGTTGAATTGAGTCGAATTGAATTAAATTCAGTTGAACTGAGTTCAATTGAATTGAATTGAGATGAATGGGATTGTATAGAATTGAATGAATTGAACTGAATTCAATTGAATTGAATTGAGTTGAGTTGAATTGAATTGAATTGACCTGAGTTGAATTGAGTTGCATCTAATTGAATTGAATTGAATTGAATTTAATTGAATTGATTTGAGTTGCATCGAATTGAATTGAATTTAATCGAATTGAGTTGAATTAAATTGAATTGAATTTAATATAATTAAATTGAATTGAGTTGCATTGAGTCGAAATGAGTCACATTGAGCTAAATTGAGTTGAATTGAGTCGAATTTAATTCAATTGAGTTCAATTGATTTGAATTGAGATGAATGGGATTTAATAGAATTGAACTGAATTCAATTGAATTGCATTGCGTTGAGTTAAGTTGAGTTGAATTGAATTGAGCTGAGTTGAATTGAGTTGCATCGACTTGAATTGAATTTAATTGAATTGAATTTAATTTAATTAAATTTAATTGAGTTGCATTGAGTCAAATTCAGCTAAATTGGGTTGAATTGAGTTCAATTGTGTTGAATTGAGATGAATGGGATTGAATAGAATTGAATGAAGTGAATTGAGTTGAGTTAAGTTGAGTTGAATTGAATTAAGCTGAGTTGAGTTTAGTTGAGTTGAATTGAATTGAAGTTAATTGAATTGAATTCACCTGAATTAAATTGAATTGAGTTGGGTTGTGTTTAGTTGAGTTGAAATGAATTGAATTGAAATGAATTGAGTTGAATTGATTAGAATTAAATTGAGTTGAAATCAGTTGAATTGAATTGAATTGAGTTAAATTGATTTGAATTAAATTGTGTTATATTAAGTTGAATTGAATTGATTAGAATTAAATTGAGTTGAATTCAGTTGAATTGAGATAAACTAAGTTGAATTGAGTCAAATAGAGTTAAATTTAGTTGAATTGAATTGAATTCAGTTGAATTGAGTTAAATTGAATTAAATTGAGTTGAATTGAGTCGAATTGAATTAAATTCAGTTGAACTGAGTTCAATTGAATTGAATTGAGATGAATGGGATTGTATAGAATTGAATGAATTGAACTGAATTCAATTGAATTGAATTGAGTTGAATTGAATTGAATTGACCTGAGTTGAATTGAGTTGCATCTAAATGAATTGAATTGAATTGAATTTAATTGAATTGATTTGAGTTGCATCGAATTGAATTGAATTTAATCGAATTGAGTTGAATTAAATTGAATTGAATTTAATATAATTAAATTGAATTGAGTTGCATTGAGTCGAAATGAGTCACATTGAGCTAAATTGAGTTGAATTGAGTCGAATTTAATTCAATTGAGTTCAATTGATTTGAATTGAGATGAATGGGATTTAATAGAATTGAACTGAATTCAATTGAATTGCATTGCGTTGAGTTAAGTTGAGTTGAATTGAGTTAAGTTGAGTTGAATTGAATTGAATTGAGCTGAGTTGTGTTTAGTTGAGTTGAATTGAATTGAAGTTAATTGAATTGAATTCATCTGAATTACATTGAATTGAATTGAGTTGAGTTTTTTGTTTTTTTTTTTTTTTTTTAATAAAATCTTTATTGAAACAGATAAAAATGTTTTTACAATTCATTATTTCCGCCGCGAAGCCTAAGACTTGTATGCAAGGATATATAGATATATAAATATAAATTTGTATGCTTCATTGCGATTGTATCAAATATTTTTTAACTTGAATTTTACGAATAAATTTATTTTGAATATTTATAAGATTTAATGGCATTGAGTTGAAGGTGCTTGGTAATTGTACATTCAGGGTGCTCTTTCCGTTTTTATTGTTGAATCTCGGTATTTTATATCGTCCTTCTGACCGTCTTCTGGTGTTATAGCGATGATCCATGGGTTCCAGGAAGTTTTCATCTTGAAATTCATTGATAATTGTCGCTTTATATATGTTTTTTACGTTGAATATATTATGTAGTTTATAGAATGAGTTTAGTCTCACGTCTGAGTTGTTATTGGTTTGTGAGTGTTCGCTATTAGAGATGTTTATTATTGGATTATTTGTTTTGTTTTTCATTAGGATTTTTATAAGCCTTTTTTGAGTTTGTTGCAAAATCTTACAGTGTGTTGAGCTTCCGAAAGCAGTTATTCCGTGGCGTAAATACGATACGCCAGAGAAAAGTAGGCTTGCTTGGCGACTGATAGTGGTGCGCAGTTATTTAAATGATACAGCACATAGGATGTTTTGCGTAGTTTTTTGTTGAGAAATATTATATGCTGTTTCCAATTGAAGTTGTGGTCCACGATGACGCCTAGATATTTATAGGTGTCCACTAGCTCAATGGACGTTTCGCATTTGTCATCATGTATGGTTTGTGAAAAACTGTTTTTGTGGAGACAATCTGTGTCGTGAAATTTTATATTTATGTTGCATTTTGGAATGTGTGGTAATTTTATATGCATCAGTTTCGTTTTTGTGGCGTTAATTATTAAGCCGTTGTCATGGCACCACCGAATGATAACGTCGAGTTCTGATTGCATCATCTGTACGGCTGTTGGAAGATCTTCATGAGATATAACTATGGCCGTATCGTCAGCGTACGCAAAAGTGGCGCTATTCTTTAACTGATTTAACATCTCATTCGCATATATTAGATATAGAACTGGACCAAGTTTTGATCCTTGCGGTACACCGGTATTTAAAGTCTTTTCTTGGCTTAAGTTCCCATCAACATTAACCCTATATGTTCTACATTCCAAGTAGTTTTTAAACCAGTTAAGGCATTGACCGCGGATTCCATTTCTTTCTAAAATTTTCATCCAATTGGTATGTGAAAGCGTATCAAATGCTTTGCTGAAGTCTATAAATAGCGCTAGACAATTAATATTTCGGTCTAAACATTTGTTAATGTGAGTGGAAAAGTGGCCAAGTAATTTATTAACATTCTTGCCTTTTTGGAAACCATATTGATTTTTATTAATCACGTTATATTTGGTGAGAAAGTCAATAAGCCGCCTTACCATAATTTCTTCTAGCACCTTTTCTACCACGGGTAAAATAGATATGGGCCTGTAATTATTGCAATCCTTTTTATTACCACTTTTGAATATCGGCCTTACCAGTGAAGTTTTTAATAATTTGGGTAGAGTGCACTCGTTCAGACTTGTGTTTATAAGTGACGTTATTGCCGGTGAAAGTTGTTCTGCATTGAGTCTGATGTCTTTTGGTCGAATTCCGTCTGCTCCTGCCGCTTTATTTGTATTTAATGTTTTTAGTATATTTAGAATTTCTAACTCATTCGCTTGTTCTACGTATATAGTGTTTTGTATTCTTGTTTCAGTTGAGTTTAGTGTCTTAATATCGCAATTATATTTTGTACATTTTGTTTGAATTTGTTTGCGAAATTTTCGGTGACTGTTTTCATATTTTCGTTATTAAAGTTTTTTTTTATTACTTCATCGACATTATCCACTTTTTTACCAATAATGTCGTTAATTAATAACCAAGTACCTCTCATATTGTTTCTATTTTTAATAAATTCTTTTCGACGGTATTCATTTTTTGCATCCGTAATGATATTGTTTAATTTATTCTTAAATGTTTTATATTCAATTTCTTTATTCAAATTATTTTTACTTTTTTGAAATTTTTGATAAAGTGTATCCCTCACTTCACAATAGCTTAATATTTGTTCAGTTAGCCACGGATAATCATTTCTTTTTTTAATTTTCTTTTTGTTTTGTTTTGATTTACTATAAATTTCATTAAATTTATTGTATATGTTTTCAAATTTTGTATCACAACTTTGTGTTTCATGTATATGATCGTTCCAATTTGTTTGTTTTATTAATTTATTAACTTTGAAACTGTTGATAACTACATTCTGCAAATATCGTTTTTCCGTACCCTGACTGTCATCATTGGCATTCAAGTTTGTTTCACTTTGTTTATCTTCTTCGCCTACGCATCCAAACAACGTATAATGGTCAGAGATGTTTGTCAGTACCACAGCTGCTTGTGCGTTTGTCATTGATTTGTTGTTTCTCACAAACATATGATCGATGCACGTGCCTTTGTTTTTGTTTATATCTTCTCTTGTTACTTCGTTTACCATACTCTGCAGACCGTTTGAAAACATCATATCAATGTATGTTCTTGTTGTTTTTTCCTTTGAAATATCGATATTCATATCGCCAATAACAATCATTGCTCTCTTTTTGTGAACTTTGTTTATGTTTTGTTCCAGTTCGTTTATAAAGAGTTTGATGTTTGTACTTGGTGGTCGGTAAATAGGGAGAAGTATTAGTGAATCTGTGCCGAATGTTAAATCAATGTGTAAAGATTCGAAGTTTTGTGTGTTTGGATTGTTAGTTGAAAAGTTTATGTTATCTTTGATATACACAGCAATACCTCCACCAACGCCTTCTCTATTGAGGAATACGCTGTTAAAATTTTTAATTGAATAAAAGTTATTTTCATTGTCGGTTATATTTGTTTCAACTAGAATTATGATTTTAATAAAGTCAATGATTTTATGTATGTATATGTACAAGAAACGTCGTGAAATTTTTGCGCGACGAGCGTATATTCATGTAAATTAATGATAAAGGAAAATTCAATAATTTATCATTAATTTGATTAAAGTTTTGTATATTATTTTGGTTATTCATTTTATTTATTTAGAAGTACAGAATTATTTTTTTCTTTTTTTAATAAATGATTTTTTAAATTTTTTCTCTTAAAGAGATTGCTTTTCAATAACTTCGGTTGTATTTTTTTCAAAATTTTTGGATTTTTATTTATAGTAATTTTTGAGTCTTTTCTCTTTTATATTTAAATTTCGCTTTTTTTATTTTTTATTATATTTGATATTGAGTTTTTAACAAATTTTCTCGACATCCGATTCGCTATTAATGTTTAGGAAAGCGGCATTTTCAATTTTTCTTGCATATATTTCCCCATTTTTCACCCAGACAAATTTCCAATTGGCTTCTTTTGCCTTTGTTTTTGCTAACCATAACAAACGACGTTTATGGCTAGTCAGCTGGTCATTAATATATGTATATATATTTATTTTTTTCGCTGCTATTATCGTTATTGATGTCAGTTGCTTCCATCCTATATCTTTCTAGCTTACTCATAATTTCTCTTTTCTTTCTGAGAGAGCAAAACTCAACAACAACTTTGCCTTTTCCTTTTGTAAGGTATGCGTTGTCAATGTCGGCTTCTTTAAGCTCCACATTCAAATTTGTTGCTATTTTTTGCACAACATCAGCTGCACTCAGCTTTTCGTTATTTACATTGTTTATTTCGATGTTTTTAACTATGATTTGTTGTTCTAGCTTGGATATTTTTGTTTCCATCTCGTTCATCCTTTTATCTTTTTCTGTGTTTTGTTTTTGCAGTTCAATAACCTGATGACTGAGACTAGAAACAATTTCGTTGATTTGTGTGAGTGTTGTTTGTTGGTTTTGTATTTGGGCACTGATAGATGATAGTTGTGTTGTGATCATTGCCATGTTTTGCATCATTATTTCAATGTTTTCATTTATTTTATCCGTTGGTTGTTGTTGTTTTGATTGTTGCGAGGTATATTCTTTGAATCGTTTATTATTGTCGACGAAAAGTTCGTCGTCATCATCATCGTTCACTTCTTCATGTCTTTTTTGTTTTTGGATGCTAGAGTCTGAGACTATAACATGGTAAGAGTTCTTACCATAGACTAATACATACCTAGATAAACTTATTCTCTCATCTGACGTTTCATTTCACACTCTTCGTGATGCGGTCGGTGTGATAGAGAGATGTTTGACGAAAAGTGATATACACCAGGTGGAATTACAATAACTTCTTGCTTTAATTTTTCATGCCATTTTGGTGAAAAAATGTGAAATTTAAATGTGTTTTAAACTTTTTTATTGACTGTTATTGTTAGCATACATTTGTGTTGTATTTAACACATTAATTTTAACACACAAAACGAAATGCCGGTGTTGTTATTTTGTTCGTTGTTTTGAACCATTGCCTCTATCTGGTATTAGTAAAGCAATTCTTTTCAACATCAAACGTATACATCACACGAGGACAAATGTCAGAAATTTGGTGAGTGAAAGATTTTCTCTACCCATATTTACTCTATGGTTGATACGCTCTCTACATGTAGTGCATTTCCATGTCGCTTTTTTCTCGGCGTTCATACCATTGTAGGTGGTTTGTTGTACGGTGCAGCAAGATGAGAAGTGAAAGCAGGCACTGCACGCACAGCATTTTATATGCTTGCTAGTCAACACTTGGAGGCATTTAGCACAATTAGTTTCTTGCATTGTTGGCATTTCTACTCTCTCACTCATGAATGTTTTTTACGATTTTTATGCGCGCGACTAAATGACACGTCCGTTCGCAACGAAGATTAAATTGAAACGAAGATTAAATTGAACATTAAACATTAATACCCAGTCCGATGTTGACTTAACTTGTTAAAACCATACCACTAAAAGTAAATACAAAAAATAATAATACAATAAAATACAAAAACAAAGAGAAATAGACTCGAAAAAATTTATAAACAAGGAATCCAAATTTTAAAAAGTGTCAAAGCTTCGGCGAACTTATAAAAATAAAAAATCTCTTTGAGAGTAAAAATACATTTTGAATAATATGGACTTTAAACTTTTCAATAAAATGAATAAAGAAAATAATTTATTACAAAATTTTAATCAAATTAATGATAATTATTGAATTTTCCATTACTATTTATTTACATGAATATTCGTTCCTTACGTAAATATTTTTCCACTTTTCTGGTAGATATACATAAAATTATTGACGTTATTATATGACATAAACCAAATTCACAAAAACAGAGCAATGATGGTTATTGGAGATGTGAATGGTGACATCACAAAAGAAAAAAAAAACAACAAGAACATATGTACATAGTTATGATGTCTTCCAATGACTTGCTTAGCATGGTAAAAATAGCTACAAGAGCAGAAGTAAACAAGAACAAAGGCACGTGTATCGATCACTTGTTTGTGCGAAATAACAAAACAACACCAAGGGCAGAAGCAGCTGTTATAATGACAACCATCTCTGACCATTATTCGTTGTTTGGATGTATAGCAAATGAAAATAAACAGACCAAAACAAGCGTGAATGGCAACGATGAGAAGCAGGGTACGGAAATACAACTATTTATTACAGATGCCTGGAATAAACACTCACAAAGTAAATAAATTAATATAACAAACAAATTGGAGTGATCTTGCAGACAAAAAACAAAGTTGCAATACAATTTTTGAGAACATACACGAAAAATAAGAAAAAGAAACGATTATCTATGGCTAACGGAAGAAACATTAAGATATTGTGAAGTTAGGGATAAACTGTATCAACGATATAATAAAGTAAAAATAACTTAAACAAGGAAACTGAATATAAGATATTTAATAACACGCGAAACTATAAAATAACATTTGCAAAAAATGAATACCGTCGACAAGAATTCATAAAAAACAGACATAACATGAGAGGTACCTGGATATTAATAAATGATATTATTGAAAAAAAAGTCGAAAACGTTGACGAAGTAATAAAAAAATTTTAGTAATCTAAATATGAAAACAGTAGCCAATAATTTCGCTACCAAATTCAAACAAAATGTTCAAAACATAATACACGATTGTGACATTAAGACACTAAATTCCACAGAAACGAGAATACTAATGAATTAGAAATTCTAAATATTCTTAAAACGATAAACATTGATAAAGGGGCAGGAGCAGACGGAATTCGTCCAAAGGATATCAGATTAAACGCACAACAACTTACACCAGCAATAGCAGCACTCATAAATACAAGTCTGAATGAGTGCCCAAAACCCACACTCATGAAAACCTCACTGGTAACGCCGATATTAAAAAGTGGTAGGAAAACGGACTACAACAATTACCGGCCCATATCCATTTTACCCGTGGTAGAGACAGTATTGGAAGAAATTATGGTAAGGCGGCTTAATAACTTCCTCACTAAGTATAATGTTATAAATAAAAATCAGAATGGCTTCCAAAAAGGAAAAAACATAATCAAATTACTTGGTCATTTTACGACCTTAACAAATGTTTGGACCGAAATACGCATTGCCTAGCGCTGTTTATAGACTTTACCACGGCTTTAGACACGCTTTCGCATACAAATTTAATAAATATCTTAGAAAGAATTGGAATTCGCGGTCAATGCCTTAAATGGTTTCAAAACTACTTACAATGTCGATCATATAAGGTAAAAATTGAGGGAAACTTAAGCCAAGAAATACCAATGCTAACGGGTGTACCGCAAGAATCAAAACTTGGACCAATTCTTTATTTGATATATGCCAATAAAATGTTGAATCAGTTAAAGAATAGCACCAATTCTGCTTATGCTGACGATACGGCCATAATTGTTTCTCATGGGGATCTCCCAACAGCAGTACAAATGATGCAATCTGAACTGAATGTTGTATCTAGGTGGTGTCATGACAACGGCTTGATAATTAATGCCACAAAAACTAAATTAATGCATATGAAATTACCCCACATACCCAATTCTACAATAACTGTAAAATACCATAACACAGACTGTCTCCATAAAAACAGTCTCTCACAAATCCTAGATAATGACAAATGCGAAACGTTAATCGAGGTCGTGAACAACTATCGGGTTTTTCAATAAGAGCGCTACAAAAGTTTTTTTAAATAAAACAAAACCGGTTTTAGATACCAATTCGTGTGAAAGTACGTTCGATGCCATTATGTATGGAACTCGATTTCTTTTGCATGGCCACCACGGGCACGCTTGCAGAAGTCCAGACGCTGAACCCAATTTTCGACGGTTTTCAAGCATAAATCGGCCGATACTGCTGCAATTTCACGTTCGATATTCGTACGAAGTTCATCAATCGTCGCTGGCTTGTTGGTATAGACCATAGACTTGACGTAGCCCTACGGGAAATAATCTAACGGCGTCAAATCGCACGACCGAGGCGGCCAATCGACTGGGCCATATCGTGAGATAACACGTTCACCAAACTTGGTTTCCAATAAATTGATTGTGGCATTCGCTGTGTGGCTTGTGTCGCCGTCCTGTTGGAACCACATGTCCTCCAAGTCCATATTATCCAATTGGGGCCAAAAATATTCGGTTATCATTGAATTTCCCATTCACAGTAATGTGCCGGTCTTGATAATCACGGAAGAAGCACGGCCCAATGACCCCGCCGGCCCATAAACTGCACCTAACCGTAATTTTTTCGGGATGCAATGATGACTCATGGGTTACGTGTGGATTGCTGTCTGACCAATAACGCATATTTTGCTTATTAACGCATATTTTGCTTTTGAGCCTCATCGCTGAAGATGATTTTCCGATGAAAATCCGAATCATTTTCAAGTTGTTGCTCAGCCCAATTCACGAACATACGACGCTTATGGCGGTCAAGCGGCTTCAGTTCTTGCGTCAATTTGATCTTGTAAGGATGTAGGCCAAGATCTTTTCGCAAAATTCGCCACAACGCCGTCACAGAGATGCCCAACGCTTGAGAACGACGTGTGAGAGACACATTTCGGCTTTCTTGAACTGAAGCCTCAGCGACAGCAATATTCTCGACACTACGGGCACTTCTTTTTCTCACTGGCACGGGAACATTTTGTGCTGCGCCTGTGGATTCCACTAGACGCTCAATTGTTGATCTGGTAGGACGATTATGACGACCAAAAATTGGACGTAGCGCTCTTAAAGTTGAGGCCACTGACTCCAAATTTAGGTAGTAAATTTTAATAATTTCGACTCGTTGTTGGCTCGTATATCTTTCCATGATGAAATGGCAAACCTTACTGAAGAGAAATGTCAAAAGAGCGGGGAAAGATATGGCGTCGTTTGCTGTCCCTATCGATTTACTTTTGTAGCGTCTCTGTTGAAAAACCCGTTACTAGGAGATTTTAATGCCAAAGTAGGAAGGGAGGATGTGTTTAATCCAACTATTGGCAGTTTCAGTCTACATGCTGACAGTTCCGACAACGGTATGAGACTGATTGACTTTGCGCGGCAAAAAACATGGTGATTAGTGGTACAAGATATGGCGTCGTTTGCTGTCATTATCGATTTACTTTTGTAGCGTCTCTGTTGAAAAACCCGTTACTAGGAGATTTTAATGCCAAAGTAGGAAGGGAGGATGTGTTTAATCCAACTATTGGCAGTTTCAGTCTACATGCTGACAGTTCCGACAACGGTATGAGACTGATTGACTTTGCCGCGGCAAAAAACATGGTGATTAGTGGTACAAGATTCCAACTATAAATATCTAGGTGTCATTGTTGATCAACATTTCAACTTGAACGTACAATTACCAAGCGCATACAACTCGATGCCATTATATCTGATGAATATTTGAAATAAATTTAAACGTAAATTTTTAGTTAAACAAATTTTTAATAAAATCGCAATGAAGCGAAAACATCAAATACAAAAATCATGTAGAAGAATCGATATAAATTGACATTTAATATAATGTGAAATCTAATACTTCTGCAGATTTATAAATCCTTGCCTACAAGCCTAGGGTTCGCGGGGTAATAAGCAATTGTAATTCAAATTTTATTTATACCTCAATAAAGAATGTTGATTTAATAAAAAAAATAAAGTCAATTCAATTAAATTAAATTAAATTCAATTCAATTCAATTCAATTCTATTCAATTCCATTCAACTCAATTCGACTTAATTTAACTCAATTTAATGCAATTCAAATCAATTCAGTTCAATTCAATTCAACCCAGTTAAATTCAATTCAATTCAATTCAATTAAATACAATCCAATTCAATTCTAATCAGTTCGATTCAATTCAATTAAACTCAATTCTATTCAATTCGAATCAACTCAATTTAGCTTAATACAACTCAATCCAATTCAATTTAATTCAACTCAAGTCAATTCAATTCAGCTCTACTCAAGTCAATTGAATTCCGTTCAATTAAATTGAATTTAATTAACTCCAATTCACTTAAATTCAATTCAGTTTAATTCAGTTAAATTCAATTCAATTAACTTCAATTCACTTCAATTCAACTCTACTCAATTCATTTCAGTTCAATTTAGTTCACTTCAATTCAATTCAGTTCAATTCAATTCATTTCAATTCAATTCAATTCAATTCAATTCAATTCAATTCAATTCAATTCAACTCAATTCGATTCAACTCAAGTCAACTTAATTCAAGTCAACTCAACTTAACTCAATTCAATTAAATTCCATTCAATTCAATTCAATTCAATTCCATTTAATTAAATTCAATTCAATTCATTTCGGTTCAATTCAACTCAATTCAATTCAACTTTTTTTTTTTAAATTAATTTTTATTTGATCATTCAATTTTTATACAAAGTTTAAATATTAAACCCACGAAGCCATTCGGCTTGTCTGCAGGATATTATATCTTAGTTTTACTCCCAAAAATATTTAATTATCTTTACTGTTTTATATTTCCTGTTTGTGTAGTCTCTATTATATTTTAAATTCTTAAAATTTACTATTTTAAATTCCTGTATTTTTAATTCAACTTAATTCAAGTCACCTCAACTTAACTCAATTCAATTAAATTTCATTCAATTCATTTCAGTTCAATTCAATCAATTCAATTCAACTCTATTCAAATCAATTCAACTCAACTCAATTCTATTCAGTTCAGTTCAATTTAATTCATCTCAATTCAACTCAATTTAACTAAATTCGACTAAATTCAATTCAATTAATTTCGACTTAACTCAATTTAGCTCAATTCAATTCAACTCAATCCAAATTCAATTCAATTCAAATAAATTCAATTCAACTCAATTCAATTCGTTTCAACTCAATTTAATGCAATTCAATTCATATCAATTCAGTTCAATTGAACTCAATTCAATTCAGTTGAACGCAATCAACTCAATTCTATTCTATTCAATTCAATCCGACTCAACTCAATTCAATTCAACTCAATTCCATTCAATTTAATTCAACTCAAGTCAATACAATTCAATTGAATTCAGCTGTAACCCTCGCCGCGTTCGGTTGTGTTTTAAGTGTATACGCATAAAGCGATATTTATAAAAAAAAAAAAATATACATATATAATTGGAGTGTGTGCAAAAATCAAAGAGAATGTCTCACTTAGGAGTGCCGAATCATACTTGCAATCAATGCAACGAGCTAATTACAACGACAAATTATGTTCTCTGTCAGCACTGCAACAAAAAATACCATTTTAGTCCCTGCACTGTTGTATCCGAAAATACGTATAGTTGTATGGGCATTGGGAAAAAAGCAGATTGGAAATGCCACCAATGTAAACCGCGAAGCAGATCTCCCAACAACATATGCGTGTCATTCGCTGTCAACGAAATTTCACAACAATCGCAGAATAAGAATCAACGAGAGGACGATGACACAGAGGACGAGTGCAGCAAACGTTATAAAAACGCACTGGATTCTATGTCATCCAATAACCTGAGTACAAATGCCCAGAAATCTGATGTTGCTGAAATCAAGTTAGGCATGGTCGACCTAAAAAGCACTATGCAGCAAATTGCCCAAAATATGATTACCTTGAATGCGTCGAACAATGCTATAAAGGAACAACTGGCCGATGTTATTAATAAAATTAATCAAAACTTGGCAAATCTGAATGTTCGAGTTAAAGAACTGGAAGACAGGGATACAGAAAAAACTAAACAAATATCCGAAATGGAGAAACGAATCCAGCGTCTTGAACAACAAGCCATAAACAAAAATATTGAAATTAATAATGTGACCGACACAGAAGTAGCAGCAACGACTGTTATAAAATCCATTTCTGCGTCGGTAGGCATAGATCTGTGTGATTCTGATATTATCAGCGCACATCGCATTAGAAAAAACAACAATATTATTGTAGAATTTGCGTCTTCTCAGAAAAAGAAAGAGTTAATGAGCAAGATGAAAGGGCATAGAATTGATGCCTGTGTAATAAGCAGAGAGACGAACCCTACACACAACTACAATTACGTCAACGACGAACTTACACCATATAATAGGCGCCTTTTGTGGATGGCGAAAACTAAAGCGAAAGAGTGTAAATGGAAGTTTGTGTGGGTACGAAACGGCCAAATTTATTCACGCAAAAATGAAAATTCATCACCTATTGCTATCTGTAATTCTTCCGATATTGAATCCATAACATTCACAAATTAAAATCTTATTCTTAACACAATAAATTACCTCGAAAACATTTCTACATAATATTTTTTTCTCTTTTTTTAATTAAAAAATGAACAATTTTAACAAAATAATAAACAATTTCGATGAAATCGATAAAACATTGCTAAGTTATCCCACATCCTTTATACACATGAACATCCGCTCCTTACGAAAAAATTTCATACCTTTGATAACACACATAAAAACACACGTGGCAGTTGGGGGACTGCCGACAGAAGCTATGCTCCAACTTACTTTCGATTGTTTTTTAATATTTTTGAAACACAATGATTGACAATATATATAGTTATTTATTACTACTATTACTATTAACACATCAGATATTATTTATTATTATTTTTCCACTAGCACGAATTTACCCCCCTATACTGCCGTATAACGTATTGTATGTTAAGAAAACATTTTAATTGGGTTAACAATGATATAAAAGCTTGCAAAAGCGAAATCCGGCACATTTTAAAGTCATGTTTATTAAAGCTTTCTGAAATATTAATATGGTTGTAATCTGTGCTGGATTGATCCATGTTATTGATAACAGGTTAGCTACTTTTATTTCTACTAGTCCTGTAGAGGTGGCGCTGGTATATGATAAAGCTTATTCTGTTATGTTAATTTGTTTGCACTAGCTTCCAACCAACTAGCCTACAAACCTGTTGTGAGAGTGTTAATGTTATTTTGAAAGAGTTGAAAGATGAGCTTTATTTCCGTGAAGTTTGACAAATTGCAATAACTACATGGTGATATAAAAGCTTGCAAAAGTGAAATCCGGCACATTGTATTTAAAGTCATGTTTATTAAAGCTTTCTGATATATTAATATGGTTGTAATCTGTGCTGGATTGATCCATGTTATTGATAACAGGTTAGCTACTTTTATTTCTACTAGTCGTGTAGAGGTGGCGCTGGTATATGATAAAGCTTATTCTGTTATGTTAAAAATAACGGTACTATCACCTCACGCATTTTCGTTATGCCATTTTTTCCCAGTTAACTCCGTCTCTCAAAGCCCGCTGTAAGAAGCATAGCTTCAAAAACATCAGAAATAAAATATGCCTAATAATCCTAACCGAGACAAATATAAGAGATGCCGAAAACAATCTTTATAACATAGATGGTTACAGAGCCACTTTTTTAAATAGAGAAGGCAGAGGAGGTGGAATAGCAGTGTACGTTAACGAGAACACCAACTACGAAACAATAACAATAAACGCATCATCATTCGAATCTACCCAAATAAATATAAACACGAACAACAACAAAATTGTCACCGTCTTACCCGTCTACCGTCCGCCAAATCAAAACATAAAAACCTTCATAGATGAGTTAGACGAATGCATAAACAATATCAACAAGAAGCAAGACGCAATATTAGTGGGAGATATGAATGTTGACATAAAGAGAGATAATGCAATAACAACAAACTACATGGATATGCTATCGTCACACGGAATGCAGTGCATGGTGACGGAGACAACGAGAGAAGATGTTAACAACAACACGCAAACATGTATAGACCACATATTTATGCGGTGTAACATAGCGACAGCAACCGCACACTCTGCCGTGGTCACAACAACAATATCGGACCACTATTCTCTTTTTGGCTGCATCGAAGAAAGCAAAACAGAAAAGACCATCGAAGATGAGCAGGGTACGGATTTTAGTGCAAAAATAAATAATGTAAAAGTTAACCGTCTAATAAGTGAAGTATACTGGAATGATGTTATAAATAGATCAGGCAACACAACTGAACTTTTTGATAATATACATAACATTTTTACCGAAATTTATGAGAAATCAAAAGAAATACCGAAGATGAAATTTAAAAAAAGAAAACCATATCCGTGGCTTAGCGTTGAGTTATTAACATATTGCGATATTCGGGATAAACTTCATAAAAAGTGGCAAAATAATAAAAGTAATACAATTAATGAAAAAATATACAAAACGTATAACAATAAGTTAAATAAAAAAATTATAAATGCAAAAAATTCATACAATATGCGGCAATTTCAAATAAACAGAAATAACATAATAGGAACTTGGCAACTAGTAAACGATATAACTGGTAAAAAGTCCAATAATATAGATAAAACAATTAAAAGGAACTTTCCACATGAAAATACTCAGAATTTAACAGAAAGTTTCGCACAAAAATTTAAAGAAAATGTGCAAAATATAATACACATATGCAATATAAAAACAAACACAAATCCAGAAACAAATACACAAAACACAATGTACCTGACTTATGCTACTGAAGGGGAAATATATGTAATACTCAAAAATCTAAATGCTAGAAAAAGTCCCGGAGCTGATGGAATTAGAGCAATAGACTTAAAAAGTAATGCGAATTGTCTAACCAAAGTAATAACAAAGCTAATTAACAGCAGTCTAAGCGAGTCAAAAATCCCAGAGTTATTAAAAACTTCTATTATCCGGCCAATTTACAAAAATGGAAGCAAATCGGACTTCAATAACTACAGGCCAATTTCAATTCTTCCAGTTGTGGAAAAGGTGCTAGAAGAAATATTGGTGAGGAGATTGAACGACTTTCTGTCTAAATACAACATAATAAGTAAAAATCAGTACGGGTTCCAAAAAGGAAAGAATATCAATCAACTTCTAGGTTCGTTCTCGAACTTTGTAAACCAAAGTCTAAGCAATAATCTCCAATGTCTTGTACTGTATATAGACTTTAGTAAAGCTTTCGACACCCTACCACACGAAAAGCTAATTGAAACACTGGAAAGAAATGGAATACGAGGCACGTGCCTAGAATGGCTCAAAGACTACCTACAGTGCAGAACATTTCGAGTCAGGATTGAAAATTATCAGAGCGAAAATACCAATGTAATGCACGGAGTTCCACAAGGTTCCAAGCTTGGGCCGTTGCTGTACATAATGTATGCAAACGCGATGATAAACCAACTTAAAGAAAGTAAAGTATTTGCATATGCGGACGATACTGCAATAGTCGTATCACACGAATGTATTCATACTGCTATAAGAATTATGCAAAACGAATTAAACAATATAACCAGATGGTGTCATGACAGTGGACTGAAAATAAATGCAAACAAAACTAAAATAATGCACATAAGATCGCGACATACCCATCCGACAGATATTACAGTGACCTTTCACAACACTGATTGCCTGCACAAGACATATGCTAACAACAACATTCCTTATAATGAGGACTGCTCCACGAAAATAGAAGTGGTTAGTACATATAAATACCTAGGAATACATATAGATGTACACTTCAAGTGGAAAACGCACATCGAGAAACTACAGAAAAAGCTACGTCAATCAACCTTTGCGTTATATCACTTAAGCAAATGCTCTCCGTACAACGTTCTGAAGCAGGCTTACTTCTCGCTGGCGGAATCCTATTTACGGCACGGGATAACTGCATGGGGAACATCAACATACTGCAGGACACTTCAATTAACGCAAAATAGACTCCTTAAATTACTACATAAAAACCAACAACATAAAACAAACTACATGTATCAAAATATTCCGAACATAAACTTTCACACAACTAACAATCCCGAAACGACCAACACAGCCAATCAAAACAACAACGCACGCATAAATCGCTCCCAAACACCACACAATGATATCAATTTATACAAGCAACTCCAAATATTGAATATTGAGGGAATATACAAAACCTCAATAGTAAATGAATTTTACAATGATCCAAACTTGCTTGAACATATTGACCATCAACAGAACACGCGAAGAAGGGCACAAGGGCGCTATAAAGTACCGAGCTTCCGAAATGATTATGGAAAGAAGTCATTAGCCGTAACTCTACCAACAACTCTAAATAATATGCCAACAAATCTATTAAGCATACATAATAAGATAAGTAGAAAAAAATTAATAAAAAACCACTTCCTAAATTAAATTAAATCTTTAGAATTAAAATTAAGAAAACCAAATTGAATTTAATTATATTTTATATTAAAATAATATATATGAAATATGCACACAGCTGAGCTGAAATAAGCATACTGGTATGAACATTGCTTTACACAACTATTTATCATCCTGCAGACAAGCCGCAATGGCTTCGCGGGAATTTGAATTAAGATGAAATGTAAAAAATATTTTTTGTTCAATAAAGCTCAAAATACTGAAAAAAAAAAAAAAAAAAAAATTAAATTCAATTCAATTAACTTCAATTCACTTCAATTCAATTCAGTTCAATTCAATTCAATTCATTTTAGTTCAATTCAATACAATTCAATTAAATTAAATTCATTTCGATTCAATTCAATTCTACTCAATCCAACGCAACTCAATTCAATTCGACTCAATTCAAGTCAATTCAACTCAAGTCAACTCAATTCGGCTCAATTCAATTCAATTCGGTTGAACTCAATTCAACTCGATTCAAATCAATTTAAGTCAATCCAATTCAACTCAATTCAACTCTATTTAATTCAATTCAATTCAATTCAATTCAATTCAACACAATTCAATTCAACTCAATTCAACTCGATTTAATTCAATTCGACTCACTTCAACTTAGTTTAATTCAACTCAATTCAATTCAATTCGATTCAGCCAACTAAACTCAATTCAAATCGACTCAATTCGACGCAATTTAACTCAAGTCAACTCAATTCAATTCAGTTCAATTCACTGCGCTTCAACCCAATTCAAATCAATTTAACTCAATTCAGTTGAATTCATCTCAATTCAACCAAATTCAGCTCAATTCAATTTAATTCAATTCAACTCAGCTCAATTCAATTCAATTGAATTCAGTTCAATTAGATTCAATTCAATTAACTTCAATTCAATTCAGTTCAGTTCCTTTCAATTCAATTCAATTCAGTTCAATCCATTTCATTTCAGTTCAGTTCAGTTCAGTTCAGTTCAGTTCAGTTCAGTTCAGTTCAATTCAATTCAATTCAATTCTATTCAGTTCAATTCAATCCAATTCAATTCGACTCAACTCAATTCGACTCAATCCAACTCAATTTACCTCAGTTCGACTCAATTCAATTCGACTCAACTCAATTTAACTGAACTCGACTCAACTCAATTCAGTTCGATACAACTCAATTTAACCCTTGGACAAACACATGGTTCAGGCCAGACATATTTCATTCTTGAGCGTTAATTAAACATACTTCTAGTTTAGGAGATACCTGTATTTCCCCGTAGCCGCCTACAATATTGTTGGTTTTCTATTGTTAAAAAAAATTCAAAAATATCGTTCCAACACGACGAAAACTGCAAAAAAAAGTCCCCCCTCGAACAAACACATATGCCTGGCCAGACCCCTATACAATTTGTATGAAATAAATTATTATTATACACATTTTAGGTTATTTTTCTGCAAATTCAATGCAGATTGTTGTTTCCAGGTATTTTTTATGAAGTGAAGTGATTTTTTACTGAAGTGAAATTATTACTATTATTATGGCAGAGGATTTAGAATTTGTGTACAATACGCGCTTGCGTACAGGCAGCCTTACTGATAATTTCCAACAACAACTATCATCAGCGTGATTTCGCACTTCACACAGAAGCAAACGAAGAACTAGATTTATTTGAAGACCAAGGCGGTGAAAACACAGATTTTGTGCCCGAAGATGACGCCTCGGACATTGAATATGAATTGGAAATTGAAGCAAATGAAATATTCGACAGCGATGAAGAATCCGAAGAAGAAAGTGAGAATGCACCAACTCAAGTTGCAGACGGTTTTTTGTTTGGAAAATATGGTACCAAGTGGAGTACAGCTGAACCCGCTACAGTGAGATTCCGCCAGCACAACATCATGCGTTTCAGAGGTGGACCAAAAACAAACCTCAACCCTCGGCTTGAGGTGTTCAAGCTTTTCTTTACACCGAATATTACGTTCATCATCGTAACACAAACAAATCTATTTGGAGAAAAAGTTACACGCAAATGGAACGCAGAACATGCAAACTGCACACCACGAGTATGGGTGTTGCGCTTGACGTTTTGAAGTGTTGAGCTTGACGTTTTTATTGGGATACTAGTGGCTTTTGGTTTCAGTCATAATAGATACTATACAGCTCTCAAGATTGATGTGGTAAACTGATGCACTTCCAATATTCTGTGCAGCCATGTCATATACACGATTTGTTACTTTGATGCGCTGTATACGATTTGAATAACAATCTTGCCAGTATTATTGAACCATATGAAAATGTAACCATCGATGAGCAGCTATTTCCATACCGTGGGCGCACAAAGTTCACGCAATACATCCCATCAAAGCCCGCAAAGTATGGCATAAAAGTATGGTGGGCAGGCGATGCGAAAACCAAATATCAGTTGCAAGGAAAACTGTACACTGGTAAAGAGGGAGAACAACGAGAGACAAACCAAGGCGAAAATGTGGTCATGAGTTTGGCTAATCGATACACCAACAGCGGCAGAACTATTATTGCTGATAACTTCTTTGGACTAGCATACGTTGGCACCAGTAGATTCAACAAAAGGTGTCTTCCCGAAGAAGTGAAAAAAGACAGCAAACGGCCAGTGCTTTCATCTGTGTTCGGTTTCTATGATAACCTTGTATCACTGTGCAGCTTCGTTCCAAAGAAGAACAAAGCAGTAAATCTACTATCCACTGTGCACTACACCGAGAAAGTTGAAGGCGTAGCAAAAAAAAAAACCAGAAGCTATATTATTTTACAATTCAACAATGGTCGGCGTTGATACAATGCACCAAATGGTAACGCATTACTCCAAAAAACGGGCAACCAGACGTTGGCCATTAGCATTTTTTTAGCAACATGATAGACGTCATGGGATTAGCCGCTTACACCATATGCAATGAAAATACAGAAAGAACCAGAAAAGAGAAGCGACGAATGTTCTTGAACAATTGGTGCTTGCTAATACTGAAAATCGCATGAACAACAACCATATTTTGGGACAACATTCAACCCGTTTGGCCATTGAATCTTTCTTTGGAAGGCCGTTGAATATTCCCAGCAACATGCTGCCTAACCAACAAAGCGGCCCTAGTACACTGAATTCCCGAAAAGATTGCAGAATTTGTGCCACGCAAGAAGCTGCGTAGGAAGACACGTTTTTACTGCACCAAATGCACTAATCGTGTGTGCCAACAACATTCTAAAGTTGATTATACTTGGTTTTCATGCTTTCCACAAAATGAATAAAAATTTTTTTACATTTAGGTAGCTACATACATATATTAGCAACCCAAAAAAAAGTCTAAAGACAAAAATAATAAACGAGCATACTTAGAAATTCAAAGTAATGGTACCCTTTTTGCCCTACAAATGCATTAAAACGTATAGGGGTCTGGCCAGGCATATATGTTTGTTCGAAGGTTTCAGAATATGTGTTTGACGGAGGGTTAACTCAGTTCAATTCACCTCAATTTAATTCAATTCAGTTCAACTCAATTCAATTGGATTCAACTCAATTCAACGCAACTCAATTCAATTCATTTGAATTCTGTTTTAATTCAATTCAACTGAATTCAATTCATTTCAATTCAACACAATTCAATTCAATTCGATTAAGTTCAATTCAATTAAATTAAATCATTTCGATTCAACTCAATTCAATTCAGTTCAATTCGATTCAACTTAATTCAAATCAATTTAACTCAATTCAATTCAACTCAATTCAATTCATTTCAATTCAATTCAATTAAATTTTTTTTTTTTTAAACTTTATTTGATCATTAAATTTTTATACAAAGTTTAAATATTAACCCCACGAAGCCATTCGGCTTGTCTGCTGGATATTATATCTGAGTTTTGTTTCAAAATATCTAATTGTCATTACTGTTTTATATTTTATGTTTGTGTATTCACGATTAGACATGTGACTGTCCGTGGAGGTGGAAAGTTTCTGATTACCATTCACTTGGGAGTGGCCAGAAATGATTCCTTCATTGGGCAGTCCAAGCAGCTCACTACTTCCACGCAGTATGTCCTGGGCAATGGCTTTTCGGAAACCTCCGTTAGCTAGCTAGAGTGAGAAAGCGAATCAAATGAGCATCAAATCAGGTTTAGTAGGTGACTGTTGTCACTGAAGCTCATCAACAATCGGGCATATTCTTTTGTCCAGATTCCAGGAATCCAGGTTCAACATATCGCATCCTGATCAGCGTCTGACCCATAATGGGCGGCTGCAATCAAATATCCTGGCAGTAGGTAAAATGCAAAAACACGGTGGGCTGGGTTTGCCTCCCGCCACCGTTCATAATGGTAGTGAAAATACGTAAACGAACAAGAAAACATAAACAACCCCTATTTGTTGACGACACCCGCAAACGTTATAAGGACCTCGATTTACGGATATGCACTTGGAATGTAAAAACTAGATCCGGTGCAAGTATCCAACTGGCAGATGTCCTCGTAAGTTATAAGGCTGACATTACCGCTATCCAGGAAATGCGATGGACAGGACATGGTTGCACAAGAAAAAGAAACTGCGATATATACTACAGTTGCCATGAAAAAAAACATGAATTTGGTTGCGGATTTGTAGTTGGCAAAAGACTGCGGCATCTAGTCTCTAGGTTCAATCCTGTGAGTGAACGTATAGCCACAATCCGCATAAAACGGAAATATTTATATATTTCCCTAATTTTTGTGCATGCCCCGACAGAAGAGAAAGGTGATGATGCCAAAGACATATTCTATGAGCTCCTAGAGGAAACGTATGACCGCTGCCCTGGCCATGACATTAAGATTGTACTAGGAGATTTTAATGCCAAAGTAGGAAGGGAGAATGTGTTTAATCCAACTATTGGCAATTTCAGTCTACATGCTGACAGTTCCGACAACGGTATGTGACTGATTGATTTTGCCGTGGCAAAAACATGGTCATTAGTGGTACAAGATTCCAGCATAAAGACATCCTCAAGGCTACTTGGGTATCCCCTGATCAAAGAACTAAGAACCAAATTGATCACGTGGTAATTGATGGAAGGCACTGATCCAGTGTAAGAGAGTGATCGACATCGATTCTGATCACTACCTGGTAGCAGCAAAGGTTCGCACAAGATTAAGTAGAGCGAAAATCTTACGAATCCAGACGCAGAGGAAGCTGGACATCGGTAAGCTGCAATTACGAGAGGTAGCCACAGCCTACTCAAGGAAACTCTCGCAACTTTTGCCACAGAACCCACTCCCTCCCGATGGCGATCCTGATGCGCAGTGGAAACCCATTTCCGACTCTGTAAAAACTGCCGCAACAACCGTACTTGGTTTCGAAAAACCACTTCCCGCATTGCAAATGAAGAAAAGAACGCTGCACGTATGGTAATGCTTCAGTCAAATGCAACGCGAGCTGCAACTGAGCGGTATATGGAGAACAGAAAGGAGGTAAACCGTCTCTTTAGGCGTAAGAAACGGCAGTGGAGAAAACGCGAGAGTGAGAAAATTGAGACATACAGAAGGGAGAACGAAGCCCGAAAATTCTACCAAAAAGTTAAAAACGGAACTAATGGACATGGTTCAGGGCCCCCCTCTGTTAAGACAAGGACGGAAATCTCGTCGCAGATGTGCAGAGCATGTTGGGAATATGGAGAGAGCATTTCTCCGCCCTACTAGTACCTGAGATATCCAATGACGATGGGACAATCGATCACAATATGGACGACGACGTCGATTGCCCCCTCCTAACCACGACGAGGTCAGAACAGCTATTGCCCGGCTTAAGAACAACAAAGCCGCAGGAGCCGATGGATTACGGGCGGAGCTGTTTAAGGCTGGCGGCGATGAGCTGATAAGGTGCATGCATCAGCTCATTAGCAAAATTTGGTTAAATGAATGCATGCCCGGCGATTGGAGTCTCAATGTACTATGCCCCATATTTAAAAAAGGTGACCCGAGTATCTGTGCCAACTACCGTGGAATAAGCCTTTTAGCCATAGCATATAAGGTTCTATCAAGTATAATGTGCGAAAGACTAATACCAATTATCGCTGACCTGATTGGACCATACCAGTGTGGCTTTAGGCCTGGAAAATCGACAACCTATCATCTATTTATCGATTATAAAGCGGCCTTCGATAGTCCGATACGGGAGAAACTCTATGAAGCAATGGCTGAGCTTGGTATTCCTGCAAAACTCATACGCCTTTGCAGGATGAGCAGTGAAAGTTGGTAAGGATCTTACCGAACCTTTCGAAACTAAGCGAGGCCTCAGACAAGGCGACACCCTATCGTGCGATCTCTTTAACATCTTAATGGAGATCATTATGAGAAAAGCTGCAGTCAACATGAATGAAACCATCAGCAGCAAAAGTCACATGCTGCTTGCGTATGATGATGATATAGATATCATTGGGTGCACAATTAGAGAAGTTACTGCGGTTTTTTGGAGAATTGAGAAGGAGTCAGCAAAAGTGGGTCTGACGGTAAATGAGGACAAGACAAAATTAATGGTTTCAACGAACAGGGCCTCCACGCGATTAGACAAAAGCGTGAACGTTGATAACCGTTATAACTTCAAGGTAGTGGTCGAATTTATATACCTCGGATCTGCCGTGAACAAAAACAACAACGTCAGCCTTGAGATCAAGCGGAGAATTGTGCTTGCGAATAGATGTTATTTTCGGCTAAGCAAGCACTTTAGAGAGAAGCCCTCTCTCTAGTAACAAAAGTCCAGCTGTACCAGACTCTCATTCAACCTGTCTTGCTTTATGGCGCAGAATCCTGGGTCCTATCGCAAGCAGACGAAACATCTGTAGGAGTCTTCGAGAGAAAAATACTCCGAAAAATTTATGGCCCTATAGTGCACACCGGCGAGTATCGGCGACGCATGAATCATGAGCTGTATGAGCTTTATCCTGACATTGACAAAGTTAAGCGGATCAAGATAACGCGATTGCGCTGGCTAGGCCATGTAAGTAGAATGGATGAAGACGAACCAGCACGAAGGGTTTTCGAAACCGAACTCGAAGGAAGACGAAAAATAGGAAGACCAAGACTCCGCTGGAGGGATCAGGTTGATGAATCCCTGTGTACACTTGGTATTGCCAACTGGAGAAATAAAGCAAAAGATCGGTCTGGTTGGCAAAATATGTTATCTTCATTTTGTAAGGTCCCTGGACCCCCCGGGGTTGTCCGAGACCGGATAAGTAAGTAAGTATTCACGATTATATTTAAAATTCTTAAATTTTTCTACTTTAAATTCATGTATTTTAATACTTTAAATTCACTGCAAGCTTAAAAAGTGGTTCATAATCATTTGGTTTCTTCTATATTTTTCCTTTATGTTCATTAAAAGTGTCGGTATAGAGATGAAGATCTTTGGGAGCGTTACGTCCAGTGGTTTACGCCCGTATTCATTCTGAAAGCCTCGTTCTTTGAATCTCCCTGCTGCATTTAGCCTTGTGTTGTGGGCATGGTCGATTGGCTGGAGAAATCTCGAGTCGCTGAAGAATTCATTCGCTAGAGTTGTGTGGTAGATGCTTTTTACATTAAGGACGTTCATATCTTTTGCTATGTTGTTAGTGTTGCAAGTAGTGTGTGCGATTTTGTTGTTGATCTGGGTATTTTATAGTTTATGTTGTTGTTACTGGCCAGGTAGTTGTTTTCATTGTTGTTATCATTCCGGTTGCTATCGATTTCGTTATTCGTCGTGGAGGATATTGTGTATGTTACTATTTGTGGTGTTGATGAGCGTATTATTTAATGCGACGTTGTTATGAGTGATGTTGTCTTCCACTCTGTTATTGTACGCCATCATGGTCTCGTTGTTGTAATCAGTTATATTATGGATGATGTTTATGTTGTTGTTGCTGGAGGCTATTGTGTTGTTAGCGTTATTTGTTAACGTTGTTGTTAGTGTGTGTTGTCTGTTGTAGTTGCTCACAAAAAAATTATTGTTGTTTTATGCAGCTGTGTTTCTGTTGGTGCTTGCGATACCATTGTCGTCGTATCTGTTATTGCCATAGTGGTTTACTGGCGTACTTCTGCTATGGTTTGTATATTGGTGGTTGTTTGCAGCGAGATGTTTAGTTTTCCATAAGATTTTGAGAAGTTGGTTCTGAGTGTTTTGCAGCGTTTTGCAATATGTTGCGCTACCCCAAGCAGCTATTCCGTGCCGGATATATGACTCGGCTAAAGAAAAATAAGCCTGTCTAAGAAAGCTGTATTTCGCATAGTTACTTAAGTGGAATCGAGCATATGCCGATTTCCTAAGCTTCCTCTATAGATTCTGAACATGGGTATTCCATTTAAAGTTACTGTCTACATGAACGCCAAGATATTTATATGTCTGTACCAATTCGATGACTGTAGTACAGGTATCAATTGGATTGTTTTGTCTATGTAGACATGCATTATCGTGGAACTATATTTCAGGAGATATGTTGTTAAGATGTGGCGGTTTTATATCCATAATTCTTGTCTTCGTTGCATTTATAACAAGGCCATTATCATGACATCATTACGTTGCTATGTCAAATTGATGTTGTATAATTTTTGTTGCATTACCGATGTTTTTGTAAGCTACAATTATGGCTGTATCATCTGCGTAGGCAAATGTTACGCTTTCTCGCAGAGAGATTAGCATATCATTAGCGTATATATTATATAGAATGGGTCCGAGTTTTGAACCTTGCGGAACTCGATATTTTGAGGGTGTTTCATCGCTATATTTGTTGTTTATTTTTACACGGTATGATTTGTTTTCAAGCTAATTTTTAAAACAGTTCTACGTGCTACCTCTTATTCCTATTTTTTCTAGCATTTGGATGATTTTGCTGTGTGACAAGGTGTCAAATGCTTTGCTATAGTCAATATATAAAACCAAGCAGTGCAGTTGTTGACTAAGGCATTTATTTATATGATCGGAAAAGTTTCCGAGGAGTTTATTTATATTTTGACCTTTTTGAAATCCGAACTGGTTTTTGTTAACATTCGGTGAGGTGAGCCTTTTTACTTCTTCTAGAATTTTTTCAATAATTGGCAGGATTACAATTGGCCTATAGTTATTGTAATTCGATTTGGTCCCACTTTTATATATTGGCCTTATTACCTATGTTTTCAGCATTTTTGGCACAGTTCCGTTTTCCAGGCATAGATTTACTAAATTCGTTAATATTGGTGTAAGAAACCTTGCATTATTTTTCAGGTCCTTTGGCCTAATACCGTCCGCACCTGCACCTTTTTTCATATTTATGTTAGTCAAAATGTTTAATATTTCTTCTTCATTGCCATATGAAAGATATATTGAATTTTTGGAGCGATGTTTCGATGTTGTTGAGAGTTTTGATGTCACATCTATGAAGAATTTTTTCGACATTATCGTTGAAGTTTTTCGAAAGGTGTGTAAAATATTATTAATGTTATCATTTTTTGTTTGTTATTGTTTCAGCAATGTTGTTTGTTTTTTTTTTTTACCGATAATCGCATATATCTATGAGTTGCCATGTTGCCCGAATGTCATGTATATTTTCTATGAATTTATTTCTGTAGTAATTATTCTTAGCCCATTTTATCTTTTATTTAGCGAGTTTCGAAACCTTTTGTATTCGTATTGGTATTTTTCGTTTGTTTTATTATTTAGCCACTTTTTATAGAGTGTATCCCGTTTAACGCAATACTTCACTAGTTCTTCGCTAATCCAGGTGTTTTCTTTTGTTGATGTTTTGTAAATATCGCAAAATTTATTGTTGATTTGATTAAATAGATTATAAGCATTTGTTTCGTGACTTGGCATTTGAGTTCAGTTTGTTTTTATAATTTTTCTGTTGATCTCAAAATTGTTCAGATTTGGCCCCTGAGAGACGCGTGGTTTCCCATCCTGGCTGTTTACTTCTTTGTTAACATAGCAGAATATGGAATAATGATCTGAAATAGTTGTTGTTATTATTAGTCGTGTTTTGGTTACAAGCAAGCGATTTGTGTACAAATACTTTCTCTAATTTACAGCCAGAAAAATAATTTGGTTGATAAAAATATGTACATAATGGTAAATTCAACAAGTTACATCCGGATATATTAAAAATGTTACATAGTGATAAATTCAATGATACATCAAACAATTTTAGGTGAAATATTCTACATTTTACTAATTAAATGTCTATAATTCTGTGCTACATTACCTGTATCTGCTTTAAAGTTTATTCTCTTCGCCATTGGAGTCCTTATTATTAACATTTCTAACATAAAACGACGCTTATAATTATTTTCCCTATTCAAAACTGACGTATCTTGAAAGTTTGGAAAATGATTTAAGTTTGCACATTGTGATGATAATGCTGTTTTTTGTGTTCAGATGTGTCTATATTTTTGATCTGATTTGTGTCCTGCAATTCTAGTTTTAAGTTTATTTTTAGTTATACTTACATATACCATATAGCAAGTTTCACTATTATTTCCTCCACAAGGTATTTAGTATTCTATATTAGATCTATCAAATTTATATATTCTATCTTTGGTTTTACTAAACAATCTACCTAGTGTGTGTGTTGTTTTATGGGCCATTTTGTAATTATTAGTATCAAATATTTTTGGTTTTTCTAATATCTCAGAAAATCTTGGCCCATAAGATAATGATTTGAACTTTTTCGGTTCTTTTTCCGTCGGGTTTTGGTTATCTTGCCCCTTATTTTCATATTGCATTATCAATCTATTGACTAACCCAATGGGGAAATTTTTGTCCATTAATATCCATAGTTGTAATCTTCTCCTTATTCTTTTTGTGAAAATTCCCGTCGCTTATCTTCAAAACTCTCTGTATGAGGTTACTTGCCGTATTGACAACCATTAATTTCGGGTGTTTGGAGTGGTAATTGATAACCCTTCCAGAAGCAGTTGGTTTTTGGTACCAATCCAATAATAAATTCTCCCCATTTCTTATTACCATGGTATCCAAGTATGGGAGTCTTGATCCACACTCTTCTTCAATTTTAAACCTAATATGGGCAATTCTCAAAATTTTGGTTATTCGAGGGGATTAGAGGCACATTCCTGAAATTTTTCTAGATGACTTCTTGTACCATTAGAATCAAAAATTCACTGGGCACAAGTCCAAAATAGGTTGCATCAAAAATTTATAGGGAAAAGTCGTAATTAAAGCGCAAAAATTTAAGATATACATATTTCTCGTCCCGATTATTATTTTCTGTACATGAATTTTTATTATTTTATTTTACAAATATACTAAGTAAATGAAGGTTATTGTTTACTTAACATCATATATTAAAGGGGTAATAACGCGCGAGCTACGAAATTATATGGAAACCCCCATAGCTTATGATTTCACTTTAATACTCTTTATCACTTTATTCTTTATTACTTTATTCTTTATTACTTTCTTTTTTATAATATATTCTTATTTTTGCATGTTAATTTATTTAATACTTTATTACATATTCTACCTTCTCCCTCACTCATTCATAATCACAATGTTGTTGCTCTCAAGGCCAATCAATTTACCGTTAAGATTAGTTTCGTAAGTCAAAATTGTTCTTTGGTTTCCTAAGTTGATAACAATGAAGTCAGTTGTAATGCAGAATTCAAGCAATAAAGTTTAATTTTACTTAATTCTGAAATCGGTGGTTTACGAACGCCTATAAACTGTAATCGCAATGTGTAAGTATAATTTGTTTGTATAATAAATTTTTTATTAAGAAATTTAATGATGATATTATTAATAAATTATATTTTTCATAGCTAGGGATTTATTAAGAGCACACAAATTAAAAGCAAAGAGAGATAAAATGCGAAAAAAACGTAAAGAAAATTCTATTAAAAGGGAAACAAGATTGAAAATCGTCACGCAATTGAACGACAAACGCAAGAGATTAAAGTAAGTAAACACTAGTAACCTTATGATTTATTTTTTCACTAATGTGTTTCACTAATGAAAAATATTCTGTTATAATTTAGGCAGCAACAAAATATCTTAAATGCAGAACCTCGTAGATCAAATCGCTTAATAAAAAATCAGGAATCAATTACAATTGATTTAGGCAAGAATAATAACGCTGAAAATACTGAGCTCCGTAGATCCAATCGCTTGTGCAAAAAAGCTATAAGAACGGGTGATGGCTTGTACACGAGTGATCCTCATGAAACAACATTGATTGACAATATTAACAGCTCACTCGATACAAATATAGTAATTTCAGAAAATAATATTATCGAAACCCCTTCTGCAGATAATAATAATGAGATCACAAAGTTATGTAGAAAAATAGCTTTGAAAAATTATAAAATAACAAAGAGATCTCTCAAAATTGTGAAAAAAAATCAAAGTGCTTTTGATCGATTGAAATTGAAAAAATCAAATCCTAAAAGCAAGAAAAATTGTACTAAAAAAAAAGAGAGAATAAATAGTATACGTTCTTTCTTAGAAAAAGACGAGAATTCGTCAATGGCTCCGGGCAAAAAGGACACAATTTTAAAAGGAGGAGTTAAAAAACAAAAAAGATTTCTCAACGATACACTTTACAATCTATATGATAAATATTGTCAAGAATTTAATCTAAAATTAAGCCGAGCAACATTTTATCGTTTGCGACCGTTTTGGATTATCCAAAAAAAAGTTTCTGCACGCGATACATGTTTGTGTAAATTGCATACTAATATGAAATATGTTGTTAATAAGCTAATTCATTTAAAAATAATTAATTCAAAAAATTTATGCGATTTGATCAAATCAAAAACGTGTGAAATACATAATAAGGACTGCTTTTACAATGAATGTCAAAATTGCATTAATAAAAATATTGATCATGTTGGGTCTGAAGAAAAAACGTCTTATGAAGAGTGGATTACTCGAGATGTTGAGAGATTAGGGGCCAAAAATAAAATCTATCACGTCAAAGTGACTTCAAAAGTAACTGTTGAATGTACCTTATCTGAGCTCATAAAGAAGTTTAACGTTCAACTGCCAATATTCCTTCGGCATGAGTATGATACTCATCATCAGAGTCAAGTAATATCGCTTATAAAAGATAATTTATCAGAAAATGACGTATTACTTGTTATGGATTTTTCTCAGAACTATATTTGTAAATATTCGGAGGAAATACATAGTGCCCATTTTGGAGCCTCCAAGAAGCAAGTATCTTTGCACACAGGAGCTTTGTATTATTATAATACGGATTTGTGTCAAATAGACTGTACTACATTTTGTGGGGTATCCGAGTGTTTGAGACACGACGCGTCAGCAGTTTGGGCTTATTTACAACCAGTTGTCCATTTAATCAAAGAAACTGTCCCTAATGTAAATAAGATACACTTTCAAAGTGACGGACCTTCGACACAGTACAAAAATAAATATAACATGTTTTTATTCAGACATTTCTGTGAAGTATTTGGATTGAACAGCGCAACTTGGAATTTTACCACTCCCGGCCATGGAAAAAGTTCAGCTGATGGAGTAGGAGGAACTGTTAAAAATATGTGTGACAGAGCTGTAGCCAATAAAAAGGATATCAAATGTGCTCAAGATATAGTCAATTTAATTGAAAATAATTCAAAAATAAGAATGTTTTTAATTTTAGACAATGATATTGATAAAATTGATTTATTGCTTGATAAGAATATTGTGACTGTTAAAAATACGACAAAAATTTTTCAAATAATTTGGACACAAGAAGAAAAAGAAAAAATCTTTCTAAACAGTTTGTCGTGTTCATATTTTATAATTCATAGTTATTATCATCCATCATGTAATCATTTCCAATTAAAACCAAATAGTTGGTCTTTCCCTGTTCAAAAAAAAAATAAAAAATAAAAACTTTGTAAAAAATGTTCGCTTTAATTACGACTTTTCCCTATAAATTTTTGATGCAACCTATTTTGGACTTGTGCCCAGTGAATTTTTGATTCTAATGGTACAAGAAGTCATCTACAAAAATTTCAGGAATGTGCCTCTAATCCCCTCGAATAACCAAAATTTTGAGAATTGCCCATATTAGGATGAAAATTATTAAATGTTGTCAAAATATTATCTATAGCACTACTTGTAACGATACAGAATAAATCGTCTACATATTTAGTAATGATTTTCGGTTTTATGGCCATCTCTTCTATGCTGGAATCAAGTAGATTCTCCATAACAATATCAGCCACAATCGGGTAAGCTGGAGATCCCATTGGAAGACCTTGTTGAAAATATACCTTGTCATCATATTGGAAATACCTGTTGCCTTCTATACCAAACTTTAAAATATAGAGGAATAATGATTTATTAATATTTGTGTGCTGTTCTATTCTGTCCCTGCTAAGTATATTGGTATACTCGGAAATAAAGAAACTACATCAAATGAAACTAATTTTTCACAATTTTGTATTCTTAGTTTCTTTATTTTATCCTTAAACTGCAATGAGTCTTTTATATTGTATTTGGAGTCTTCTGTAATCCTTTTCAGTATATTCGTAACGTACCTACACAACTCAAAAGAAGCTGAATTAACAAAAGAACATATTTGTCTCAGCGGAAAATCTTCTTTGTGTATTTTTGGGACTCCATACAACATAGTTGCTGTGGACACATTTGTCTTAAGTTTGTTCTTCTCAAATTGATCTATGTTTCCTGCTTTATAAAGTTTTTCTACAATATCATTGTTAATTTTTTATAGTTTGCTGGTAGGATCTTTATCCATCAGTTTGTACTTAGCTGTATCCCCTACAATATTGTTAATTCGTGATATATAATGAAATTTGTTTATAGCTACCACCGCATTTCCCTTATCGGCATTAACTTTCATTTATCGGCATTAACATTTGGTTATAGCTACCACCGCATTTCCCTTATCGGCATTAACAAAAATTTATCGATATTCGTCAGTTTCATTTTATTCATCTGACTATAAACGACCAAACGCTCGAACAATTTAATTTTTGAATACAATATTTTTTGAACTTAGCGAAAATGATTCGCGTCGCTAAGTTCTCGCTAAGTCCTTCGTACAAAACAAGCGATTATTTAAGCAAGCGGTGTAAACAAAACACCCTTATTGCTGCGTACGGATGGGAGTTTGTTTTGTTGGTTTTTATGAACACATGATCGACGCAAGAGCTTGTGTTTCTTTCTACATCTTCAGGAGTGCTCTCAGTAACTATACTCTGAATGCCATTGGAGAGAGTCATAGCTAGATATGATGTTGATGTGATATTTTCTTTTATTATGTCTATGTTCTTATCTCCAACTATTATCATCTCTTGTTTTTTCTAACGTTGTTGATCAAGTTCAGATGTAAACTCATTTACTTTGAGATGTGGTGGGCGTTAGACTGAGAGAAGGGAGACCGCGGTGTTGTTTATGATCATTTCCAAATGTATTAGATCGAATGATTTGGAGTTTGTGGATATATGGGTGTAATTGATGTTCTCTTTCACATAAACGGCGATACCCCCGCCTCTGCCTTCTCTGTTAAAGAAGGTTGCATTGAAACCAGCAATGTTGTAAAAATTGTTCTCATTGTCAGTGATAATAGTTTCAACAAGTACAATTATTTTAACTTCGTTTATTGTCTATGTTCTAAATTGTTTAAAGTTTATAAGGAAGATGTTTATTTATTTATGAGAATACAAAATACTAAATCAGTTATTTTTATGTTGCGTTTACGATTGATTCAATATCTGCAGCATTAATAATGAAGATTGGTGGTGAATATTCATTTCTTTTGGCGAAGATATTTCCGCTTCGTACCCACACGAATTTCCAGTTTTATTAAATGGCTTTAGATTTTGCGATTATTGAATATTAGCTGGTCGTTGAAGTAAATGTATTTGTTGTAGCTGCGATTGGTTTCCTCTTCTTTGTTAATTACCGCCGCATCCACTCTATGCCGTTCAATATTAGTCATAAATTCTCTCTTCTTGTCTAGAGTAGAGAATTCGATCACAATTGCATTTGCTTTCTCTTTCAATCGATACGCGTTACTTATGTCGGAAACATTAATATCTACGTTTATTGAGCCGGCAATTGTTTTTACAGCGTCGTAGGCGGGTATACTTGTATTTGTTATGTTCGATATTTCTATGTTTTTGCTAATTTGCTGTTGTTCTAATTTATTAATTCGTGTTTCTAATGTTGAGATTTGCTCTTCCCTTTTTTATCTTTCTCATTCAGTTCACTCACTTGGCCTACCAGTGTCGTTATTGTATTTGTGATGGTTAAGAGAGCATTTTGTATTTCCTTTTTATCTGTAGGTTTGAGGTGTTTACATTTGTAGCCACTTGTTCTATGCTTATTTTTCAGGGACCGTACCAGTTATAAGTGATATCAAAAAAGTTATTTTATGTTAGTTATTTTGTGAGTCTAAGAACAAAAATCCATCTAAAACAGTTATTTTTTAACTTAAAAATAAAAGGTCGGATGAGACTCTTAGAAAGCGAGTTTTATTTTTCCGTCATAAAATAAAACTCATTTGAGGAGTATTATTTGTTCCCTCTAAAATAAAACTCATTTGAGGAGTTTTATTTTTCCGTCATAAAATAAAACTCTTTTGAGGAGTTTTATTTTTCCGTCTAAAATAAAACTCATTTGAGGAGTTTTATTTTTTTGTCTAAAATAAAACCCTTTTGATGGCGTACGTTCTCCCACATACAAACCTGCTTATCAGTATACAAGTAGAAAGAATAGACTCTGGCAACGCTGATGATAAAAGCATCAGCAGACAGAAAAGATAATTCAATTCATTTGTTCTATTAACTTCATAGCACGCGTTTATTAAAAAACGCTACAACTTTATTATAATATTAAATTAATTACATTAACATTCATCCTGTAAATATTTCACCGTCTAAAATATAATAAAAAAAACAAGCATGTGTTGATTTAGTCACAACAGAAAAATTACCGTTTGCCATTTTTGATTCAGACGCTTTCAAGGTCATTACGAATCAACTCTTTGGTGGACTTGGAATCTCAGCAATTACGTCCAGAAATATAACTGACTAGTTAATGAAGCATACGAAAACGAAAGAAGCTGGTTAAAAGAGAAACTTAAAAATAAGTTGCTGTCTTTGAAAATCGACATTGCCACTGGACTTCAACGCAGCGTAATGGGTATTAACATATAGTTTTACAGTAAATCAAAAATGATTATAAAAACGCTATGCCGCATTGAGCTGACTGAGCGTCATACAGGTAATATACATTTCCAATTGATTTTAACGACTAAAGGTTTTGAGTGTAGCTGAGTATCTTAAAGCTAAAGTTGAATGTGTTTTGGAGAATTTTGGCATCGAAAAGAAACAAATTTACACTATTACAATGGATAATGGCCGGAATTTGATTTAAATGGTGATATTATTTGGCAAGGAGGACGTAATCGAGTCTGTTTACACTATTTCGAGCTACCTTCTTCGAGAAATCTCCGTGTTCTCAGTACAATCAGTGAAGTGTGCTGCTCATTCACTTCAGCTGGTCGTTAAGGATTATTTAGATACGATTAGTAAAGATTTTCTGAAGCGCGTTCGATATTTAGCGAAGGGCTTACGGACTCCTACTTACAGGTTTATTGTACACAAGATGCATATGATTGAAATTTTTAGACAATATGTTTAAAATTATTTTAGAAACAAGACTAGTAATCTTAATTTACCTAAATTCTACCTACTGTATGATAAAAAGCTTAATGCCCTACAAATCTTTCTGCTAGAAAAATGTCGATGCCGCGCTTAATCTAGGTCAGCCAGAATGGGAAAATGTGGAAGCCTTATTAGCCCTCTTGGAGCCTGTATACATCGCCACTCAAACACTTCAAGAAGAACAATTATTTTTGAGCGATTTTTTTAAGATATGGCTTCAAATGAAGCTTGAAGTTCAGAAGAAGTCCTACAGCTCTGAATTTTTAGAAAAATTAGAATGCCGTGAGAAAATGCTGCTAGAAAACCCAACAGATCTTGCAGCTTTATATTTGGATCTTCGTCAACAGTGCATTATAGTGAAGGATCCTTTAAAATTTATATATGCTCGTACCCATCTTAAAGAAGTGATCGTTCGGATTTTGAGGTTGGAGAAGCAAGTAAGTTTTAAAAAATATTTTATCAATATTTTTCTAACAGTGCGTGTTATTTGTTTTTCTCTTTTCAGATAAATAATAACCAATGCGATGATCGAGCGTCGACAAGCAAGGAAGCTAAACGATCTTCACCGGATGTTTTCTCATCTTCGCTGGATGTTTGCGATACATCTCAATCTCATACATCGCTATTGGGGCAGTATTTGAACTCCCTTATTGTAGATAGGGAACAAGAAAGCGAAGAAAATGATAGCGTGGATGAAAAAAAAGCGTTCTATGAAATCGATAATTTTTCTACAAGGCCCTTTTCGATTGATAAAAAACACTTTTGAGTTCTGGGAGTTAAAAAAATACATTATCCGTACTTATATAAATTGGCAAAAACCTTACACTGTGTTCCTGCAACCCAGGTAAGTTCTTAAATTGGTACTGTAAAAAAATAAGAAAATTAACAAAATGAGTTTTATTTTAGACGGAAAAAATAAAACTCCTCAAAAGAGTTTTATTTTAGACTCCTCAAAAGAGTTTTATTTTAGACGGAAAAAATAAAACGCCACAATAATATACCCGCCTAAACTAAATCTCCTCAGCAAAAATTTTAGACGGAAAAAATAAAACTCCTCAAATGACTTTTATTTTATGACGGAACAATAAAACTCTCTTTTTAAGAGTTTCATCCGAACTTTTAGTTTTACGTTGAAAAATAACTCTTAGCTGTGGAGCTGAGATCGTTTTTTTTAAGATTAAGATTCTGAAAGAGCACTTTAATACGAATCTATAGGTCTCTGTTTACTCTAACATGGAGATTTTTTGAGTTTAAGTTTTCTGGATAACTGTTATTTTCGGTCCCTGTTATTTTTATTTCTTTCAGGTCTGTTTTTAGTGCTGAAACATCGGACTGCACAGAGCACAGTTTGTTGTTTACAGAACTAAGAGATAAGTTCCCTTTAAACTTTTTGGTGCGGTCATTGACATCCGAATCGTCATCATCGGTTCGTTGCTGCTTCGACTGAATATTTTCACTTAAAGCCACAGCCTGATACACGGTGTTGCAAATTTTATTTCGGGGCTTACATATATGCTATTTCCAGCTCGTCTTTCTATCACCATACATATTAGAGTAAGTGCTCTCTGATAGAGGAGAGCACGTAGAAAAGTGATAATTGCAGTTGTAGCATTTCACGAATGTTGGTGTTGTAATTTCTTTATTGCATTCGTCACACACAACACTCATATTGCAGATTTTTCTCTAATTTCTGACTTTTTTGGTGCTTGGTGCGAGAATTGTATTTTGTTTAAATAAATTTTGGAGAAAGACAAAATCTTTTAATTTGATATTTGTGGCACGGTTTTGGCTGTTTTTCACTATAACAGTCAATATTTGTTGCGCTATATTTCAGTTATTTTCTGATTAGCTAGTGTAACATTAACTGAAGATTATTTATGACCGCTTGCAATGGAATACAGAAATAAAAAAAATTTAATCGAAATGAATTTAATTTAATTGAATTGAATTGAACTCAATTGAATTAAATTGAAGTTAATTGAATTGAATTTAATTCAACTGAATTCAATTGAATTGAGTTGAATTGACTTGTGTTGAATTAAATTGAATTGAATTGAACCGAATTGAATTGAATTAAATATAATTGAGTGGAATTGATTTTAACTGAATTGAATTGAGTTGAATTGAATTGCATTAAATTGAGTTGAAGCGAATTGAATTAAGCTGAATTAAATTTATTTGAATTGCATTGAAATGAATTGAGTTGAATTGAATTGAACTAAATTGAGCTAACTCGAATTGAATTGAATTGAGTTAAATTGAGCTGAATCGAGTCAAACTGATTTAAATTGAGTTGAATTGAGTCGAACTGAGTTAAATTCAATTGAATTGAATCACATTGACCAGAATTCAATTGAATTGAGTTGAGCTGAATTGAATTAAATTTAATTGAATTAAATGGTATTGAAGTGAATTAAATTGAATTCAATTGAGTTGCATTGAGTTGAATTGCGTGGAATTGAGTTAAATCGAATTGAATTGAGTTGAATCGAGTCGAACTGATTTAAATTGAGTTGAATTGAGTCGAACTGAGTTATATTGAATTCAATTGAGTTGAATCGCATTGACCGGAATTCAATTGAATTGAGTTGAGCTGAATTGAATTAAATGGTATTGAAGTGAATTAGATTGAATGCAATTGAGTTGCATTGAGTTGAATGGCGTCGAATTGAGTTAAACTGGGTTGAATTTAGTTCAATTGAGTTGAATTGAAATCAGTCGAATTGAATTGAGTAGAATGGAATTGATTTGAACTGAATTGAATTATCTTGAATTGAACTAAATTGTATTGAATTGAATTGAATTGAACTGAATTCAAATGAATTGAACTGAATTCAATTGAATTGAGCTAAATTGAATTAAATAGAGTTGAATTGAATTAAATTGTATTGAAGTGTATTAAATTGAATTGAGTTAAGTTGACTTGAATTGATTTTTTTATATAATTTAGTTTATTTTTATTTGTAATATTACATTTACAATTAATCTTATAGGTTTGCCTGCAGGAAATAACTACATAATTGTTTCATAATACATTTACAATATCATTGATTAAATTCAGTTTTGTTTGCTGCATGTTCATTTAATACTTGAAGACTTCAAAAAGTGTTGTGTAATAAGCTTTTTCCTCTTAATTTTATTTCTTATATTGCGTGAGATAGTTGGCATCTTGTTGAGTGTTGTTGGTAATGTTCCAGCTAGGGAGTTTTTACCATAATTATTCCAAAATTTGGGTATTTTGAAGCGTCTTTACCTTCTGCTTCTATTTACTTTCTCGTGGTTTATATGTTCCAGTAGTTTTGTGTTGTAAAATTCTATTATTTTTGTTTAAATTTTGAATATTTATTATTTGAAGACCCTTCTGTAATTGATTTGGGTTGGACAATCTTTGATTGTATTTGTTGTTGTTGTTAGTGTTAACGTTATTTGAATCGTCTTGCGTTTGGCGTTGTTAATATGTGTACACGTTGCATATTGATTCAGACTTTGGGTGATCGTTTTGAGTTGGTTTTTGTACAGAAGTTTCAAAAGTCGGGTTTGTTGTTGTTGAAGTGATCTTCAGTATGTTGCTGTGCCCCATGCGGTGATCCCATGCCTGAAATAGGATTCTGCGGATTCAGTTGAAAACCAACTTTTTGGCGGACTGGTTGTAATAATGCCTAAGTTAATTTGCTCTGCCTGTTAAAAACAAATTCATAAAGACAGTCTGATTGTTTGCAAAATTTATCAAATCAAGCTGCATCATAGAGTAATACTTAAGAGTTTCCATTACTCTCTTCGATGCCTCTTCATGACGACGAGGTAGTAGACCATTTCATAGTGTTTTATTTGCTGCTGTATTTTACCAATTTTACACTTTCGTTGGACATAAAACGTACAGAAATCAAAGAGAATATATCAATGTATCATTAGTATCAATAAACACTATTTAAAATTAGTTCCTGTCTTCTTTGCTCTCTCATTCTACATCATCGGCCTAGTACCTTTTCGACCAGCTGTGCCATAGAATCAAAAAGAATGTACAGGTAGAGAACCCACAATTTGGCAACCCTAGTAGAAGAGAGCCAAAAAAGTCGACGCGATTCACTCAAACGCATTTCTTTCCCGCGTAATAACTTGATTATTTCATACTTTTTGCATACTTTATGAAATTTTATTTAAATATGGTTGGAATTTATATAGTTAGATAGAATAACATCATCAGTAAACTGCTCGTGTATTGAAATATTGCACGAAGAGAGTAAGAGAGCGAGCAAGGAAACGACACGCTTCACCCGTTTTCTTTGTTGGCATTCCACTCCATGAGTAAATTTTCTTCCCTGGCTGCATTTTTAGCTGCCCATTTTATCAATTATCTTGTGAAATTGCAGCGTAAATCTTCGCGCCTTCGTTGCCATCTCATGATATTAATGCTTACCATTTTTTCCGACATTTCTCTTTACCCTGCAAACATTTGGTCGAATGTTGGATGATTAATTAGCTGAGCGAAGAATCCGCGATTCTTCTGGGCGGTCATTAGACCATGAATCGCTTGGGCAGAATATTTGGCGAAAAATCTGCGATTCTTCCCGACAATAATTAAAGTCGTACAGAAAAAATAGCGAATATTGTGCTTGTAGGTTTATTATGATCGCTTGGGCAGAAGCTTTCGCGAATAATCCGCGATTCTTCCTGATGATCATTGAAGTCGTACAGGAAAAAAACGAAAATTGTTTTTGCCTGTATATTATGATCGCTTGGGCAGAAGAATCAGTGATGAATCCGCGATTCGTTGCGACGATTAATCATTACGGGATTATTATTATGAAAACAAACAAAAATTTGAATATTCTCATATTCGTTTTGGAAGTGATTAGTCACTATGAAACAATTTCCAAACAGTTTAATCACGATAGAGTGAAGATTATAGTTATAAAAAAGATGCAACCTAACATTTCTTTACAAATCTGGCTCAAAACTTGATTAGCTTTTTCAGAACTTGTTTCGTGAGATTCTTCCCTTTTTCATCCGTTTATTTCGATCGCAAAATTAGTTTTTTTCGCGAATCGCATTTAATTCAGTACCGCGATGCTTCTACGAATCGCTTAAGTGAATCGCGCACGAATCTGCAGCGGGATTCGCAGGTGACTTATCGTTAAGATTCGTTTGCAAATCATCAAGGCGATTCGCTACGCAGCGGACAATTTCTCACGACTTGGGATTCGCGGATTCATCGCAAATGATGATCGCCGCGATTCAGTGCATCTTCTAGATGATTAGCCGATGAATCATACGCGATTGAAAGTTCTGGGTGGCGAACATTCATTTTCATGCTGCCCATACTGCACCAACATGAGCTCTATTGTTGGCCTGGTCCACATTTTCTTTATTAATTTTAATTAATTTTTATGTTTAACTTTCTTTTTCTTTTTTTTAAATTTGTTAAATAATTTCACGTAACCTCTAGCAATGTAACACAACACACGAAAAACTAGAATGAAAGAAACAATAACATCAAATGTCAAAATCATAACAAATGTGGAAAGATAACAAAGAGAATTGCAATAAAATTGCATGAAATCCAGTACGGTGGCGCTTCGTGCAAATTTTTCCTCCATTCTTGCTTCTCTACACCCCTTAGCCACAAACGCAAATTGCATGGTTAAAAAATGGCATCGTGTAAAGGCTGTGTAAGCTTTGTGAAAAAGTAGATAATGAGAAAGCGTTCAATGCCCTCGAGTTTTGAAAACATTGTTTACAATTGCGACAATTGTTTACAATCTGCGTGCGAATTAGTGAAAAGTCAGCTTGCTTCAGCTTGAAATCATTATTCTCTCAATTCGTTTCTTCTTACAATAAAAACAATAATGTTCCAAATTCGTGTCATCTGAGCATGGTAAAATAAGTAGGGTAAACTCGTTAGAACAGCTGATTTGAAAATTGTTCTTGCTTAGGTGTTTCTCTTATGTCAAATTCACATGTCTTTTGTACCTTTTTGTTTACTTTTACAGTAGAAACACACATGTAGAAAATTTGACAGATTATGGACACCAAACAGAAACAAAATGCCAGTTTTTGCTGTAACAATTCCTACTGCGTTTACCTTACGGTGCGTTTACACGGGACAGTTTGAGACAAGATAGTTGAGAATATGTATCAGTTGCCACAAAGAGAAAAATTGTTTGTGTGACGTACGCGTCCAGCCAGTTACAAAGACAGTACAGCGTCGTTTCGTAAAATGTCGTGCTCGGATTTTTTTCTTCACTCTTTTGCCATTGTGTTTTGTCTTACTTCTCCAAATTACAATGGAACTGATGCACTCTGCAAACTTAGACATGTATTCATGTTTGAAATGTAGACATGTATTCATGTTTGTCAAACAATATTTCAATAAAAATTAGCAAAATTTTCAAATGCAAATATATTTCCCAATTTGTAAAGTCGTTTGCGATGTTTTGCTTTTTCTCAAATTACTACGAAACGTCACCGATATGGCCGATGGCTGAACTAGTAGAGGTTGACGCAGTAGGATTTGTTGCAATTGTGTGAACCAACAACAGGGATTTAGTTTTTGTCTCATGACTCTAACCGTCAAATTCAACACAGATCCATATGAACAAACACAGTAAACAAAAAAGTACAACAACAAAATACACTGAATTTAACAGATGGAGTCATAAGAAAGCAAAATCAGTTGTTCTATTGTGCCAACCTTTACTAGTTCAGCTATGATCTGGCCGCTTATGTCAGATCTCTTGCAGAAGTTACTGTCATTGAAAAATACGAGAAGTTGCCGAAGTTACTGTCATTGAAAAATAAGAGAAGTGTAAGTGGGGTAGTAAAAATGTGTGAATGTTTTTCTACTGCCGGAGCAAAACTGTCCCGTGTAAACACCAGGTTACTTATTTTACCATGCATCTGAGTTTCCCTTTGGCTAAAACCGGTTTAGAGTGTGATTCTCGCTCCAAATTGACATCAAATCTCTCTTCTAAAGAGATTACAACTGCAGCTGATGACTGGACCAATGTAACTAGAAGAAAGCATAATAAACGTCGTGCTGTGGTCAGTGTTGGCAGAAGCTGTCAAAAACCATGCCATAAAAAGTGCAACTTGCAGAAAAAAGTGCTAAATATGACACATTCAAAAATTGTAGTACTGCGGCACTTTATCGGGCGTTTACATGCGGTCGATAATCGACAAATCACACTATTATCATATGATTTCTCATACATTTTTTGTACCCAAGATCGAGTACATTTACCTCGATCATTTTCAGCCGCAGAGTTGTATAGACACATTTAGTATGAAACTGTGTGAACATGAAACGGAAATGGAAAAGAAAAAGAAATATACATACTACACTGAACATGAACGTTAATGGCAACCAGTGTCACCACTTTAGCATTTTTGCTGCTAAATTTAGCATTATTTATTTTGATTTTGCCGCAAATTTTCCTTTTAGCATTTGAAATTTTTTAGCATTGTTGAATTAATATTTTTGGAACTAAGTTCCTTATTTAAATTTTATTCTTTTATACTTTTATTCTAATATACAAATCATCATGCCATGACCTGGCATAATTAGCTAATGTCATCATGAAATACAAAAATGTCAAACCTAAATCGAGTAATAATGCATGTAAACACGGTTTTGCTGTATTCGATAAAAAAAAAACACAATTTCGTATACCATACATAGTCAAACACCATTACCCATAAGGATGGGAGTATATATCATTTGATACCGAAAAAATTGTAACGCATAGAATAAGTCAGAAGTAGAGCCATTCTCGTTTGGCTGCATATCTGGCTGGCTGGTCAACATGGTAACTGCAGTAAACCTTTAACGACCCCAATGAAATTTTGTCATTGCCTATTATTTACACAAACTTTGTTTGGACTTGAAAATGGGTGTTCTGATCAGGATTTAAAATTGCTGGTTGATTTTCATTGCTAAACTGATTTACTGACTGTGATTGCGAAAATTATCCGAGCAACTGATATTAAACCGCACACACAAAAAATTAGTTTGTCTGCGCCTTGGTTAGGAGGGGGCAATCGACGTCGTTGCCGAAACTGTGATTGATTGTCTCATCATTGGATATCTCAGGTACGAATTGCATTGAATTGAATTGAACTTTTTTTCCTCTTTATTGATTTACAATATATGTATGTAGTTTCATTTACATCTCATTATTTCTCCCGCGAAGCCAAAGGCTTGTATGCAGGGATATATATCTAATAATGTGTAACATTACTATATTTCATAAAAAGACAATTCCATATATATAGCAATTGAACATTAATTTTTATATTCGCTTCATTGCGAGTTTATGAGATAATATTTTATGATTTTTTTACGCTTATATTTATTTCTTATTTGTATTAGATTCTGTGGTAGTGTGTTTAATACAGATGGCATTTGTACATTCAGAGTGTTCTTTCCATGCTTATTATTGTGCCTCAGTACTTTGAATTTTCCTTCGGCTCTTCTTCTACAAGGTGGCGCAAAAGTAATCCTCCTATCAGAAAATGCTATAAATTTTGCGATTGGCCCCTAATGTCAGTTCTGTTTTGACATTTGTGTAGTAAACACATGCGAAATACACGTTAATAAACAATGCTACGCTACACTGCTCCAGAACGCGGAATATTGCTGACTATTTATTTGACCAATAATCGGTCGGTGACTTTGGCACAACGTGAATTTCGTCGCAGATTTCCGGGCCGTCCAACGCCTACTGGTGAAACACTGCGACGTTTAGCCGCTTGCCTCGAAGAGACTGGCACAACACGAGATGCTGCCAGGCGTGGCAGACCCCGGAGTAGCCGTTCTGCAGAGAATATTGCTGCTGTAGCCGAGGATGTCATGGATGCGCCGTCGACATCGACCAGACGACGTGCCACGCAAATGGGTATCAGTCGACGGTCTTTACAGCGAAGTGTGGAACAAGATTGGAAGATGTTTCCGTACAAAGTCCAGACGGTGCATCAGCTGTTAGCTGCTGAGCGCCAATCGCGTCTAACATACGCTCAAGCCATCCCGGCGCCTAATCTCCCGTTTTGGCGATTTGCACTGGTCAGCAAGATCGCCTGATTTGACCGCTCCAGACTTCTTTTTGTGGGGCTTTTTAAAGTCGCGGGTTTATGTCAACAAGCCTCAGACTCTTGCAGCTCTTAAAGACAATATCCGTCAAGAATGTGAGGACGTATCGCCGGAATATTTTGCCAAAGTGATGGAAAATGCCATAAAAAGGGCTCAAATGACAATCAACTGTGGCGGCGGCCATTTACATGACATCATATTCTCGACTTGATGTAAAAAAAATTAAAAGACCAAATAAAAATAAACCACAAGAAGAATCAAAGTTTTTCATTTTTTTTAAATTACAGCCAAAAAACATCGGAAGTTTACTTTTGCGCCACCTTGTAGTATTGTATGCATGATTTACTGGTTCCAAGTGGTGTTCATCGAGAAATTCATTTATTATTGTTGATTTATATATGTTTTTTACATTTAAAATGTTGTTTTGTTTAGAGAAATGGTTAATCTTGTTTCGCGTGGGGTAGATAGATACATTATTTTGTGAGTTATTTGCATAGGAGAGATTATTATTTAGATGAGTGTTACTAAAATTGTAGGTTGTGTTGACATTGTTTTGACTGTTGTTGTTTTGCATATTTGTTGTGATTTCGCGTTGCGTAGTTTTTAATCGGGTTCTCATTAATATTTTAACTAGTCTATTTTGTGTTTGTTGTAATATTTTGCAATAAGACACGTTTCCAAATGCTGATATTCCATGGCGTAGATACGACTCAGCAAGAGAGAAATATGCCTGTGTAGTTACTGATAATGGTGCACAGTTACTTAAGTGGTACAGAACATATGAGGATTTGCGTAGTTTCTTATTCAGCGAAATTATATGATCCTTCCACGGAAATTTTTTATCCACAATAATTCCTAAGTACTTATAATTGGTGACTTGTTCACTATGAGTTTGGCACCTATCATTATCGTTGGATGTATGTACGTATTTATGAAGGCAATTATTTTCATGAAACTTAATAGATATTAGAGATTTTTGAATGTGGGGTAACCGTATGTGCATTAGTTTAGTCTTCGATGCGTTTATTATTAACCCATTGTCGTGACACCATCTTGTGATCAGATTTAGTTCTGACTGCATTACTTGGGAAGCTACATCTATATTTTCATTTGACACAATAATTGCCGTGTCATCTGCGTAGGCGAAAGCCGTGCTGTTTTTCAAAATGCTTATTAACTCGTTGGCATAAATCAAATATAAAAGTGGTTCCAGGTTTGACCCTTGTGGAACACCATTGCTTTGCATTATTTGTTGGCTCAAAACTCCATCGATTTTAACACGATACGATCTGCATTCTAGGTAATTTTTGGACCAATTCAGGCATTTACCACGGATTCCACATCTTTCCATCATCGATATTAAATTTTTGTGAGACAGCGTATCAAATGCCTTGCTAAAATCAATGAAAACTGGCAAACATTGCACATTACGGTTCAAACATTGATTGATGTGAGTTGAAAAATGTCCAAGCAGTTTGTTGATATTTTTACCTTTTTTAAAACCATACTGGTTTTTATTTATTGTGGAAAACTTTTCGAGAAAATTGTTTAACCTTCTCGGCATAATCTCTCCTAACACCTGTTCCATTACCGATAAAATCGATATGGGCCTATAATTGTTATAGTCATTTTTGACTCCGCTTTTAAATATCGGTCTCACTAACGCGGTCTTGAGAAGATTAGGCAATGTACATTCATATAGACTTGAATTTATTAAAGATGTAATGGCTATAGAAAGTTCCTTAGCATTGTTTCGGATATCTTTAGGTCGAATGCCATCCACATCTGGCCCTTTTTTAAATTTAGAGACTTCAATATATTAAAGATTTCCAGTTCATTAGTATGTTCAATGTATATTGAGTTTTGAATTCTTTTCTCATGCGTTTCCAACGTTCTTATATTGCAGTCGTGAATTAGATTTAAAACATTTTCCTTAAACTTAATCGCGAAGTTTTCCCTTACCGTTTTCAAACACTCATTTTTAAAGTTTTTCTTGATCACATCATTGTTCACCTTTACATTGTTCACCTTTTTGCCAATAATCTCATTTATTAATAGCCAAGTTCCTCGAATGTTGTACCGATTTTTTATAAAGTCTCTACGACGATATTCGTTTTTTGCATGTGTTATTATTTCATTTAATTTGTTATTAAATAGTTTGTACTCTCTTTCTTTGCACGCATTTTTTCTACTTTTCTAAATCTTTGATACAATCTATCTCTTACATCACATTATTGTATTATAGTTTCGTTCAACCAAGGATAGTCGTTTCTCTTTTTAGTTTCTCTGACCGGCTGCTTTGTCTTGCTATATATTTCATTAAATTTATAGTACATATTAATAAAATTATCATCACAGCAATAGTTTGGGTTTGACAGATCGTTCCAGTTCGCTTCTTTTATTAATTTATTTACTTTTTTATAATTAATTTTATATTGTGGATTTTCCGAATCCTGACTTAGAGCTTTGTTGTTTACGTCTGTTTTGATTTCTGAAAACGTGTTGATTTGTTAAGATGATATAAGTAGTTTTATTTTATGGCAAAAGGAAATGTCAAAACTAATTTAACTTCAAGGGTATGTCATACGGCAGAGTTGCCATATTGGCGTCAACATGCCGGCCGCTTTGAACGACCGTGTTACGTTCAACATTAATGAAGTATAATTAATATTGGTTAGATTATAAATTTACAATAATAAATTTTCATTAAAAATACTTACATATATTGATGAGTACGTTACAGGCTTTGTAGGTATCAACGTTAATTTGGTAACAGGGCGGAGCAACTGACCTTCCTTGGTTTGAAGACGCACCACCCGTACTCGGCCATCTTCGCCTGGGTGACAATCAATAACGCGTCCAAGCTTCCATTTTGTTGGTGGGCTTTTATGATCATGAATTATAACGATGTCGTCTATTTCAAGATTGGGCGATGCAGCTAGTGAGGCTCCACAGAGTTCAAGGCGAGGTAGCGTTTTCGTTTTGAGGGCTGCTACTTTGGTACGGGCAGTCACTAAGGTAACTGATATTTTTCCACTAGGATGTATTGTTCGAGCGTAGATCGCAGCAGCGTAATCTCGCTCTGACGCGTCAGCGAAAACGTGAAATTCCGTAATCGTTGCATCTGATGTACCAATCCATCGCTCTAGCTTTAATGCGGATAATTTTTTCAAATCATCTCGATGATGCAGCCACTCGTTTAGTGTAAACTTGGGCACCTCTTCATCCGAATTGATGTTGGATCTCCAAAGTTGTTGCATCCATATTTTGGACCGTATGGTGCACGGAGCAATTAATCCCAAGGGGTCAAATAGAGTGCTAGTGTCCGATAAAAATACGAGCTTAGTAATCGGTAGAGGCAACGTCTTTAGATTCACTGCTACTGACAGGCTGTCATCGTTGGTATTCCATATGTTGCCTAGAGTTCGAACGTCTTTATCCGCCGCAAGGAGATAAGTAGTTTGCGGGGATGTTTGTGGGATCCGTCTAATGAGTTTTGTTGAGTTTGTGGCCCATTTTCAAAATTCAAATCCACCAAGAGAAAGAACTTTGGATACTTCTCTTTGTCGTGAGATCAACTCTTGCTGGCTCGAGGCGCCACTCAACATGTCATCCATGTAGAAGTCGCGAGTGATGATGCGCGCAACAGTTTCGTTTTCGTTATTTGCGGTTTGTTGCATGCATTTTACCGCACAATAAGATGCAGAGCATACGCCATATGTGACGCGCACCAATCGGTAGTCCTGAATAGGCTCTAGAGGGGATCGACGCCAAACGATTCTTTGGTAATCGGTATCCTTCCTATCTATGTACACCCGTCTGTACATTTTTTCAACGTCCGCCATCATGGCGAAGCGGTTCTGACGGAATCGTAGCAGTATAGAGAACAAATCGTCTTGTAGTTGTGGGCCCACCATAAGTGTGTCATTGAGAGAGAGACCTGTGGAAGTTTTCATCGAGGCATTAAATACCACGCGTAGTTTGGTCGTGGAGCTGGTATCATTAACAATTCCATATGTCCCATTGAAAGCAGTTCGTCCATAAACTGATTATACTGAACCCTTAAGTCTGCGTTGCTGGTAAATTTAGCTTCCAAGCGCTTGAGGCTGCATAAAGCTGTTCCACGCGATTCTCCAAGCGCCATAGAATCTCTGAAGGGTAACTGAACGATGAAGCGCCCATTGCAGGCTCTGCTGTGGGTTATTTTGAAGTGTTCTTCACAAGCTATTTCTTCAGCGGTGTGGTGTCTTTTTCCACTTGGCTCTTCTATTTCCCAGAACTTGATAACAGCTCTTACAAGTTGTAAATCACAATAAAGATTAGCCACTTGTACTTTATGATTCAATACATGAGTGTTGCCGTATAAAATCCAGCCTAAATGTGTCTTAAAAGCCATAGGTGTTCCTGGAGAGCCCCTTTTAAAGCCATTGATGACAAATGTATCCATTTCATCCACTCCTATGAGTAAATCGATAGGTCCAGGTTGAGCAAACTGCGGGTCTGCGAGCGGTAGCCCCTCGACATGCGGCCAATGACCAGTAGGAATTTGGGTGGAGGGCAAGTCGTTTGTTATTTTTGGTAAAATGAGCGCATTGATGTGAAAAAGCTTAGTAGATGTTTTAGGATAAAGCAATAAATGTACCTCACTTTAACACCACCTCCCTGTGATGTTCCAATGCCTGTCACCATTACCGATGAGGGTTTGCGGGAGATGCGGAGGCGCTGGACGCATGCCTCAGTGATAAGTGTTGCATGCGAGCCGTTGTCAAAGAGTGCTCTGGCGGGTTGGAGTCTGCCAGACTCATCTTGTATGCGTATTAAGGCTGTGGCCAATAAAGCTGATATATTGGCATTTGCGGGGTGCGATATGCAATTAAAGGCTGTGCTAAAGCTGTTTGCATAATGCTGTTGAGATGCAGGTGTTTCGTTGTTGTAAGCAACGAAATGCGAGTTGGTGCTTTGCTGCCCTGATTGCTGAGTGTTGATGACAGCAGATTGACTTGTGGATGGGCTGCAACTTGAGTTATTATTAAAACCTTCATGGATCAGCGTATGATGTTTCAGCTGACATTTCCTACACGAAGAGAAGCTTTTACAGCTGCTCGTTTTATGGCCTAAGCTAAGGCAGTTCAAACAGGCGTTTTTTTGTTGTATAGCTTCAAGCCTATTCTTTGCATTTAATTTAGGCAATTCTTAACAGAAGTAGATTTTGTGTCCGCTATTGCAATATGTACATCTATACTGGGTTGCAGTAGTTCCATGGAAGGCGCTGGTAGATTTTTTGCGTTGCTTGGTTGTAATTTTGGGTGATTGTGCCATTGGTGCGGAATTTGTAAGCATTTCTAGCGAGCGAGCCCTTATTAGCAAGAATTCCGACAATTCTTCAAATGTTGGCGGATCTTCAGTTGTTAGGGATAACTCCCACTGCTTGCGAGTTTCGTAAGATAATTTGGAAACTGTCCAATATACCATCCAATCGACACCTATATCAACAATGCGTCCGAGTTCACGAAGGGCGGCTGTATTTTGCAGAACTGTACCAAGAATCGACTTTATGGAATCAGATGTGTCTTTTGTAGCCTTCTCCATAGTAAATATTTAAGACAGCTGCGCAAATAATGTAATTTTTGCCCATCGGATATATTTTTGTTGGCATGTACCAATGAACTAAAAGCGTCGTGAAATGACACCCATTCAGCTGCACTGCCATCAAATGTTGGCAATTCGATTTTTGGTAATCGAATGGACGAAGTAGCTATGGTATCTGCTGTTGCGGGATGCTGTATTCCATTGGGGATTTCACCAGGAGAAACTAATGGATGTACTGCAAGTAATTTGTCAAAATTACTTTTTGCAAGTAAATATCAATCTTCGGCTTGTACACGCGCTTGTTTTTTTATTCGTGTTCAGTGCCACATGAAATTTCAACCTTTTCTTGCGATTGATTGAATCGGATTGTTCCTCCAAAATGTGACGATAGTTTTGCGCCATTTCACTATTTATATCCTGCTTTTTACTGGCTTCTAAATATCTTTTAATAGCTCTAGAAGCGCACTTTATATCACGCACTTTAACATCACTTCCTGACATTTTTCCAGTATTTGTATTGGTATGAATAATACAAGGGGAAAATCTAAATATTTGTTTATTATAAATGATAATATCCGGCTCGAAGGACCAAAAAATGTTGTAGCGGAATATTTGGGATTAAAATAATTGATATTTTAAGCGAGCGAATTGAAAAAAACGTGTTGATTTTTTAAGATGATATAAGTAGTTTTATTTTATGGCAAAAGGAAATGTGAAAACTAATTTAACTTCAAGGGTATGTCATAGGGCAGAGTTGCCATATTGGTGTCAACAATTCATATAAATAAATTATGATGAATTATTCACTAATTTACTATCAATTTGATTAAAATTGTTTATTACATTTTTTTCTTCATTTCATTTATTTGGTCCACTTTATTTGTTTTCTTTATTAAGAATTTTTTGAATTTTAATATGGTTTTTTTAAATTTATTCACATACGGGTTTAAATTTGTTCTTGTTTCTTTCCCTTTCCCTAAGTGTATTTAAATTGAGTTTCTTCTTCGAATATTTTATAGGACATATATTTTTTAAGTTTGAGTTATTTACATAATCATCTCCAAATCGATCTCAGAGAAAATATTGACAACTTGGGAATTTTCAATTTTACGGGCATGAATTTCACCAATGCGTACCCACACAAATTTCCAATTTGCCTCTTTTGCTTTGTTTTTAACTATCCATAATAATCGGCGGTTATTTTGTGTTAAGGGCACCTTTCTGAAAATCGACTTTCTGAAAATCAAACTAGTTTTGATTTTTGCCCGACGGCCAACTGCCCGACTTCACCTTACACTGGGAGATGAGTCGGCCCGACTCGAAAGTCGGCCCGACAAACCGCTGATCTAAGGTGCCCTTTAGCTGATCGTTGACGTATATGTATTGTTTGTTGTTATTTTCATTGCCTCTATTCTGTGCCGGATCAAATTGTTCTCTATCTTTTCGAAGAGAGCAAAGTTCCAGAACTACTTTACTGTTTCTCTTTATTTTGTATGCGTTTTCTATGTCAGTTTCATTTTAACACTCATTACAATTTTTTTCACAATATCAGTAGCACTCAGTACATCATTGGTGACATTGTTTATTTCCAAATTTTTTTCTATTAGTTTTTGCTCCAGTTTGTTTATTTTTGCATTCATTTAACATAATTTTTGGTCTTTCTCCTTATTATGGTTTTGAAGTTCGATGACTTGATTACTCAGGTTTGACACATTCTCATTTATTTGCATTAGTGTGCTTTGCTGGTTTTGAATCTGCGCACTAATGGACGCTAGCTGCGTTGTTATTTGAGCCATGCTTTGCATCATCATATGCATACCTTTATTTAATTCTGTTATTGAGGGTTGTTGTTGTGTGGATGTGTTTACATCAGGCATCGGCAAACATATACAAACTTATTTTGTGCTTGTATGAGTGAGTTGCAGCTTTTCTCTGTCAATGCGTATCAGTGCACTCATAGAAAAATGTTAGTAAAAAATGTTGCTATATTTTAGTTACATTTGAGCTAAATTTAAGTTTACTGAAAGTAACAAATTAATCTTCACAAATCAGCAAAAAATTTGATAAATATTAGTAGACAAAAAAATCATAAAAAAATGTGAAATTTTTTAAGTTTTTTTGTTGATTTTTTTTAATGCGAATAAAAATCTTGCACTTTGCACATATCAAACATTGTGCATTACCAAACAAATTTTCGGCAAACAAGTAGTCATACTCCCATTCTATATTAAACATTTTGTCGAGTGTAAAAAAATTTTCGCAAACAAGCGATGTAAGAACCTGCTTCATTGACTGCTTGTTAGCGACTAAATGATTTTATTTATTTTTAGGTTCTATGTGTGAGCTTGTGTAGGTGTGAGAGAGCGCCCATGGGCATAGGCGCTGCCGATGCCTGGTTTACATGCTGTTGCTTCTGCATTTCCATAAAAGATGCTTGGTTTTGAGAGGGTTCTGCGTTTTGGTCTTTAAAACTTTTGTTAGTATCGCTAAACTCTTCATCATCAGCTGCTTATTTTTTTTTGTTTTTGCAGACCTAACTCTTTTTCCACGACTATCTCATAAGATGTATTCGATCCTTTACGATCTTTACATTTTTGGCATTTCCAAACTGCCTTTTTCTCAGCGTTCATTCCACCAAAAGTTGATATTTGCATAGAGCGGCAAGGAGAAAGGTGGTATGATGAATTACATATACTGCATTTCAAAAATTTTTTTGCAGTGATTTGCAAATTGCATTGTCCACAAAAATTGTCTTGAGACATATCAAAGTTACTCTCACACACAAAGACCGAAAAATTAATTTTGACTTGACTTGATTTGAATTGCGTTGAATTGAAATGAATTGAATAGAATTGGATTGAATTGAATTGAATTGAATTGAATAGAATAGAATAGAATAGAATAGAATAGAATAGAATAGAATAGAATAGAATAGAATAGAATAGAATAGAATAGAATAGAATAGAATAGAATAGAATAGAATAGAATAGAATAGAATAGAATAGAATAGAATAGAATAGAATAGAATAGAATAGAATAGAATAGAATAGAATAGAATAGAATAGAATAGAATAGAATAGAATAGAATAGAATAGAATAGAATAGAATAGAATAGAATAGAATAGAACAGAACAGAATAGAATAGAATAGAATAGAATAGAATAGAATAGAATAGAATAGAATAGAATAGAATAGAACAGAATAGAATAGAATAGAATAGAATAGAATAGAATAGAATAGAATAGAATAGAATAGAATAGAATAGAATAGAATAGAATAGAATAGAATAGAATAGAATAGAATAGAATAGAATAGAATAGAATAGAATAGAATAGAATAGAATAGAATAGAATAGAATAGAATAGAATAGAATAGAATAGAATAGAATAGAATAGAATAGAATAGAATAGAATAGAATAGAATAGAATAGAATAGAATAGAATAGATAGAATAGAATAGAATAGAATAGAATAGAATAGAATAGAATAGAATAGAATAGAATAGAATAGAATAGAATAGAATAGAATAGAATAGAATAGAATAGAATAGAATAGAATAGAATAGAATAGAATAGAATAGAATAGAATAGAATAGAATAGAATAGAATAGAATAGAATAGAATAGAATAGAATAGAATAGAATAGAATAGAATAGAATAGAATAGAATAGAATAGAATAGAATAGAATAGAATAGAATAGAATAGAATAGAATAGAATAGAATAGAATAGATAGAATAGAATAGAATAGAATAGAATAGAATAGAATAGAATAGAATAGAATAGAATAGAATAGAATAGAATAGAATAGAATAGAATAGAATAGAATAGAATAGAATAGAATAGAATAGAATAGAATAGAATAGAATAGAATAGAATAGAATAGAATAGAATAGAATAGAATAGAATAGAATAGAATAGAATAGAATAGAATAGAATAGAATAGAATAGAATAGAATAGAATAGAATAGAATAGAATAGAATAGAATAGAATAGAATAGAATAGAATAGAATAGAATAGAATAGAATAGAATAGAATAGAATAGAATAGAATAGAATAGAATAGAATAGAATAGAATAGAATAGAATAGAATAGAATAGAATAGAATAGAATAGAATAGAATAGAATAGAATAGAATAGAATAGAATAGAATAGAATAGAATAGAATAGAATAGAATAGAATAGAATAGAATAGAATAGAATAGAATAGAATAGAATAGAATAGAATAGAATAGAATAGAATAGAATAGAATAGAATAGAATAGAATAGAATAGAATAGAATAGAATAGAATAGAATAGAATAGAATAGAATAGAATAGAATAGAATAGAATAGAATAGAATAGAATAGAATAGAATAGAATAGAATAGAATAGAATAGAATAGAATAGAATAGAATAGAATAGAATAGAATAGAATAGAATAGAATAGAATAGAATAGAATAGAATAGAATAGAATAGAATAGAATAGAATAGAATAGAATAGAATAGAATAGAATAGAATAGAATAGAATAGAATAGAATAGAATAGAATAGAATAGAATAGAATAGAATAGAATAGAATAGAATAGAATAGAATAGAATAGAATAGAATAGAATAGAATAGAATAGAATAGAATAGAATAGAATAGAATAGAATAGAATAGAATAGAATAGAATAGAATAGAATAGAATAGAATAGAATAGAATAGAATAGAATAGAATAGAATAGAATAGAATAGAATAGAATAGAATAGAATAGAATAGAATAGAATAGAATAGAATAGAATAGAATAGAATAGAATAGAATAGAATAGAATAGAATAGAATAGAATAGAATAGAATAGAATAGAATAGAATAGAATAGAATAGAATAGAATAGAATAGAATAGAATAGAATAGAATAGAATAGAATAGAATAGAATAGAATAGAATAGAATAGAATAGAATAGAATAGAATAGAATAGAATAGAATAGAATAGAATAGAATAGAATAGAATAGAATAGAATAGAATAGAATAGAATAGAATAGAATAGAATAGAATAGAATAGAATAGAATAGAATAGAATAGAATAGAATAGAATAGAATAGAATAGAATAGAATAGAATAGAATAGAATAGAATAGAATAGAATAGAATAGAATAGAATAGAATAGAATAGAATAGAATAGAATAGAATAGAATAGAATAGAATAGAATAGAATAGAATAGAATAGAATAGAATAGAATAGAATAGAATAGAATAGAATAGAATAGAATAGAATAGAATAGAATAGAATAGAATAGAATAGAATAGAATAGAATAGAATAGAATAGAATAGAATAGAATAGAATAGAATAGAATAGAATAGAATAGAATAGAATAGAATAGAATAGAATAGAATAGAATAGAATAGAATAGAATAGAATAGAATAGAATAGAATAGAATAGAATAGAATAGAATAGAATAGAATAGAATAGAATAGAATAGAATAGAATAGAATAGAATAGAATAGAATAGAATAGAATAGAATAGAATAGAATAGAATAGAATAGAATAGAATAGAATAGAATAGAATAGAATAGAATAGAATAGAATAGAATAGAATAGAATAGAATAGAATAGAATAGAATAGAATAGAATAGAATAGAATAGAATAGAATAGAATAGAATAGAATAGAATAGAATAGAATAGAATAGAATAGAATAGAATAGAATAGAATAGAATAGAATAGAATAGAATAGAATAGAATAGAATAGAATAGAATAGAATAGAATAGAATAGAATAGAATAGAATAGAATAGAATAGAATAGAATAGAATAGAATAGAATAGAATAGAATAGAATAGAATAGAATAGAATAGAATAGAATAGAATAGAATAGAATAGAATAGAATAGAATAGAATAGAATAGAATAGAATAGAATAGAATAGAATAGAATAGAATAGAATAGAATAGAATAGAATAGAATAGAATAGAATAGAATAGAATAGAATAGAATAGAATAGAATAGAATAGAATAGAATAGAATAGAATAGAATAGAATAGAATAGAATAGAATAGAATAGAATAGAATAGAATAGAATAGAATAGAATAGAATAGAATAGAATAGAATAGAATAGAATAGAATAGAATAGAATAGAATAGAATAGAATAGAATAGAATAGAATAGAATAGAATAGAATAGAATAGAATAGAATAGAATAGAATAGAATAGAATAGAATAGAATAGAATAGAATAGAATAGAATAGAATAGAATAGAATAGAATAGAATAGAATAGAATAGAATAGAATAGAATAGAATAGAATAGAATAGAATAGAATAGAATAGAATAGAATAGAATAGAATAGAATAGAATAGAATAGAATAGAATAGAATAGAATAGAATAGAATAGAATAGAATAGAATAGAATAGAATAGAATAGAATAGAATAGAATAGAATAGAATAGAATAGAATAGAATAGAATAGAATAGAATAGAATAGAATAGAATAGAATAGAATAGAATAGAATAGAATAGAATAGAATAGAATAGAATAGAATAGAATAGAATAGAATAGAATAGAATAGAATAGAATAGAATAGAATAGAATAGAATAGAATAGAATAGAATAGAATAGAATAGAATAGAATAGAATAGAATAGAATAGAATAGAATAGAATAGAATAGAATAGAATAGAATAGAATAGAATAGAATAGAATAGAATAGAATAGAATAGAATAGAATAGAATAGAATAGAATAGAATAGAATAGAATAGAATAGAATAGAATAGAATAGAATAGAATAGAATAGAATAGAATAGAATAGAATAGAATAGAATAGAATAGAATAGAATAGAATAGAATAGAATAGAATAGAATAGAATAGAATAGAATAGAATAGAATAGAATAGAATAGAATAGAATAGAATAGAATAGAATAGAATAGAATAGAATAGAATAGAATAGAATAGAATAGAATAGAATAGAATAGAATAGAATAGAATAGAATAGAATAGAATAGAATAGAATAGAATAGAATAGAATAGAATAGAATAGAATAGAATAGAATAGAATAGAATAGAATAGAATAGAATAGAATAGAATAGAATAGAATAGAATAGAATAGAATAGAATAGAATAGAATAGAATAGAATAGAATAGAATAGAATAGAATAGAATAGAATAGAATAGAATAGAATAGAATAGAATAGAATAGAATAGAATAGAATAGAATAGAATAGAATAGAATAGAATAGAATAGAATAGAATAGAATAGAATAGAATAGAATAGAATAGAATAGAATAGAATAGAATAGAATAGAATAGAATAGAATAGAATAGAATAGAATAGAATAGGATAGGATAGGATAGAATAGAATAGAATAGAATAGAATAGAATAGAATAGAATAGAATAGAATAGAATAGAATAGAATAGAATAGAATAGAATAGAATAGAATAGAATAGAATAGAATAGAATAGAATAGAATAGAATAGAATAGAATAGAATAGAATCGAATAGAATAGAATAGAATAGAATAGAATAGAATAGAATAGAATAGAATAGAATAGAATAGAATAGAATAGAATAGAATAGAATTGATTTGAATTGAATTGAATTGAATTGAATTGAATTGAATTGAATTGAATTGAATTGAATTGAGTTGAATTGAATTGAGGTGAATTGAGGTGAATTGATATGAATTGAGGTGATTTGAATTGAAATGAATTAAATTGAATTGAATTGAATCGAATTATGTTAAATAGAACTGAACTGAATTGAATTGAATAGAATTGAATTAAACTGAACTGAATTGAATTGAATTGAAGTGAATAGAATTGATTTTTTTATTTTTTTTCATTTATTGTTTCATAATTTTTTTACAAAAATAAATGCTTACTTTCCCCGCGAAGCCGAAGGCTTGTATGCAGGGATAATTGAGTATATGTACAATAATTAAATTTTGCATCTAATATTCAATCTTATATATCTCTGGGTACATTGGTTTATTCGCTTCATTGCGACTTAATTAAATAATTCTTAATTAAGGTTTTTCGCTTAAACTTATTAGGTATAAACATAAGGTTTTGCGGTATTGAGTTTAAATAGTTGGTAGTTGAACTTCAAGAGTGCTATTTCCATAGTTGTTGTTGTATTTTGGTTCTTTGAACCTTCTTTCTTTTCGTCTTCTGGTGTTATACGGATGATCAATAGGTTGAAAAAAGTTTTCGTTTGGGAATTCCTTGATGATTGTTGACTTGTAGATATTCTTTACGTTGAGAATATTGTGCTGTTTGTAGAATTGTTTCAGTCTATCCTCAGAGGTGTTGCTGCTGTTGTTGTTTACGGTATATACGTTATTGTAATTTGAGTTCTGAGTTCCGATCTGTATGTTGAGTGTTTTGTTCTTCATTAAGATTTTGACAAGCCGGTTTTGTGTTTTCTGTAGTATGTTGCAATAGGTGCCGTTTCCAAAAGCGGTTATCCCGTGATGGAGGTAACATTCCGCTAGCGAGAAATATGCTTGTTTGGTCACTTCCAGGGGAGCACAGTTGTACAAGTGATACAATACGAAACTTGCTTTTCGTATTTTTTTGTTCCAAGCTGGAATATAATCTTTGCAGCTTAGGTGGTGATCCAGCATGACTCCCAAATATTTGAAATTGTCCACTTATTCAAAAAGTGTATCACAATCGTCGGTTGCCGTGGTAGGACTATTTTTATTTTTGTGTAGACAGTCATTGTTATGTAATTTTAAATCAGTGTTAGTTTTTTCAATTTGCGGTAGTGTGATGTGCATTAATTTGGTTTTTGACGCGTAATTTCGTGACACCATCCGTGACGCCATCTATTGATCACATCAAGTTCTGACTTCATCGAACATGTAGCTGTATCTATGTTTTCATGAGCCACGATTGCAGCCGTATCATCTGAGTATGCGAAGGTTTTACTATTCCGAAGCTGGTTTAGCATTTCATTTGCATAAATAAGGTATAAAATAGGACCAAGCTTTGAGCCCTGCGGAATACCATGATTTATACAGATCTCTTGGCATTGCTTATCAGCGATCTTGACTATATAGGACCTGCAGTCTAGGTAGTTTCTAAACCAATTTAGGCATTGGCCCCGTATTCCATTTCATTCGAGCATACACTCGCTGCAATTCACTCTAGCTGAGTGTAGGGTTGGACTTCCGGTAATCCCACTAGAAAATTTTGCGGAGCCCGCCAATAGGTGATGAAGTCCTTTCATCAACATAGACTCGGAGCATTCATTATCTCGGCATTGTTCTCTTACTTGGAACAGAAAATCTTGTGTATTCACTATTTTCGACGTCCCATCAAACTTCAATCCCCATTTGGTCAAATCCTGCCTCCTTGGGGCATACTGCTGGAAACGTACTCCACCATCTGTATTCCGCTGGACCTCTCGCTGTAGCCACTTTCGTGGTGGAGTTGATCCCTGTGTGGGCCAAAAGTTTCCTCCAGGTACTGGTTAGACATTGGCTGCCAGTCTAAATCCATTAGGAGCCATCGAGTCTTGCATAGAAACAACTTGCGGTCGCTCATACATCGAAGGCTGTTCTGCCTCCGACCGTCGTTGAGGTTAATCTGCTGGCAGTGGGGTTGGTATGACGCTCGGCAACTGAGATGGACGTCTTATTTCCTCTGACTGCCGATGCAAACTCTCATTGTAACTACTAGGCTGGTAGCTTGCTGGTACGGCGGTTACTGTCGGTATTGTCGGTTATATAGGGTGATTAGCCCATTTAACGACTGCCGCTTGTCTAGTCTCCGCTAGTATAGATGGTCCCTGGCCTGGGTTCTGCTCCATACCGTGTTGGACTCGCTTCGCCCATGGGTCGCCGCTCTGCGCACGCTTCAAGTGCGGTTAGTGCTGGGGAATCGAAAGTTTCGGCATGATCCTGATATCCCAACATCCCCGTTTGGTGTTGACTACCCACTTTGTAGTCGTACCCGCTGGATTCCACCACTTAGGCGGAAGGCGCTGCCTGGGTCTCTGCCGCACCTGCGAACGTCGTACTGGAATCGTTATCAACCGACGACGTCAAAACAAATGCAAAGATGGTTTTGGTTTATTTCCCCTCTGGGGGTACCAAATAATTTTCAAAACAGAAGTGTTCACACCGCTTCGTAGTAGTTAAGCCAATAATTGACTCCGCGGTGTTGACGACTAGCGTCCAGAAAAAATTAAAACAAAAAAAGTTCAAAATATAAAATTATAAGTCAGCTTTGGAAAAACGCTGGGGAAATTAATTTAAAAAGCCAGATAAAAATAACGACCAAAAAATTTTTGAAGCTGTAAAGTTCGAATTTAAGTTACTTTTAAATAAAAATTGTGAAAAATCAAAAGCAATATAATATCGGTCAATTACAGCAAACAAAAGACCAAACACAAGCCTTCATCAACCTTGTATTTGGGAAACCAAATCGACCCCAAAAGAACAACCGATGATTAAAAACGCGACTGAAAAACTAAAATTCAAATCAAAACAAAATCGTAAATAAAATTATTATTCGAAAGTCGAATCAAAATTTGAAATCCAAAACACAATGAATCTTAAACAAACGACAACCAAAACTCGTATCGCAGTTTAAAATTTAAACTCAAAAATCTCAAGATCAAAATCGATAACCAAAGTCGTATCGAAATTTAGAATCCAAAAACTCAAAAATTGTATGGTAATCGAATGGTAAGTAGATGACACATTATAAGTTACGCACACTTCTCTAAAACAAAACCCAAATCATAATAAATTAGCAAAACAGAAATGTGGAGGCACACTGAAAGCCAAAAAGAGGGCAAACGTATTGAGTCTAATACCACGCTTACGTGAGTCTCTCTTTCAGACTCCCTTCGAATACTTTCTTCGTATTTAGCATAATCGTATTCAGCATAAACGTTGCAACGCGGGTAGATCCGGTGACCTTCGCCGGGACTTACGAGCATTAATGCGACCGAAAGTCCTGCCAATCGTGGGCCGAGCAAACGTCGCAACGCGGTTAGACTAGAAGATCTTCGCCGGGACATACGCTTGTTCCGACAGCATAACTGTGCAAAACCATTAAACTATTGGGTTAAACGCAAAAAAAACATAATAATTTAAAAAAGATCATCAAACCCCGAGTCAGTCCCCCACTTGGAGTAATTGGCCCTGACATCGTCGCAGGAACAAGACTTCACAAGTCGAGACACTCGACGAAAGTATCCTAAGAACGTTTTCTTGCCCCGTGGCAATCCCGTCGCAACACGCTCAGAATTCAACAATCCTTAAACGGGACTTACGTGAAGCGTAAGGACTAACAAACTTCCTTAAGTAATTTAAAGTCTAACGAAATTACCTTCGGGCCCCACGTTGGACGCCATTTTGTCATATTGGCACAGACTGCAATTGTACTAAGTCGATTAAAGAGTTTAGGTGCTGGACAAGTGGGGCGCTCAGTATGCCATACGGCTGGTAACTCGCCGGACGGAGGGTTTTTCCAGTTCCTAAGCACATCAACAGTCTGCCACTGAACACTAAATACATACTGAGGCTTACTCAAAAATTCTCGCGACATAAAATAAAAAGAAAAGGAGCACAAAAGATAATCGTCGATAGTAAAAACTAACAAAATGAACAAACTGAAAAGCAAACATGCATCGAAATAGTTCTGCTCCAGAGAGGTTTCACGGGACTACTCCAAACACGCGTAAATACAGCTGACTGGTGTTAATGCCGGCTTGAACCCTCCCGTTGGAAACACCTACGTTAAGCCATATTTTCGTTTACGCCCTTATGGCATAGATTTACTCTAAAACTAGCTAATAGCTTAACGTCTACTCATAGGTGAACGAGACAGGGCTGTCCGAAAAAACAATAAAAACCACGGACTTACCTTCACTCAGCAGGGACGAAATGGGGGGTATTTAATGGCTAGTTACAGATGAGCTGGGTGGCTGATGAAGATGATGCTGGGCTATGGCGAAATGGTGATTGATGGATGATGGTGTGCGACTGCTGTAGCTAGCGATGGACAGGCGGACAGAACGAGGATTTTTGCTTTTATGCCCTTGACATGGTGGAGTCCTCAGGACGGACAGAACGGACACGGATTTTTACGTCATTTTCCCTGTCGCTAGAAGAGTAGCAGCAAAACACAAACACTGCTGGTGCGGATTTCCGGAACACTTTGTTTTGACAATTTGCGAATGCGCAGGTTTTGAGACGCGGGTTTCGAAGCACTTTTTCACGACACAGTTTTTAATAGGTGAAATGTTTACGCTGGAATTTAATACTCCGATAGATGGGTGCCGATAGAATAGTGCAGATTTAAAGGTGAGCATTTCTAGGGCGTAACACTTAAGCGCAGATTGCGGGCATAGATTTTAATTACCGAGCTTTTTGACGCAGATGTTATGGGCACGAGCGTTTAAAGTGCAGTTTTTAGGCGCCGTTTTCAAAGCCCAAAACTCTGGCGCTGAGTTTAGGACTCAGATTTTTTCCAACTAAAACTTTAGCGGTGATGTTTAGGCGCGGGTGATATGGCGCAGATTATTGGGCGTATATGTTTCGGTGCTGACCGAATGGCTCGAATTTCACTCAAACGAAACTATCAGATTTAATGCCGGCTTGAACCCTCCCTATGGAAACACCAACAGGCATCCTTATGACACTGCTGCGTCTGCAGTGTCCCAAAAACAAAATTTGTCACTTACCAATTAGCCTAACATACCCTCTCCATTAACATAAACTCTGGCTTAATTAGTCATAGCCAAAACGCACAAGAATAACAGCCCCCGAAATGCTAAACAACATACTTATATTACTCTAGTTTCCCAAATCTTAACAACTTAATTAACATTGGCAATTAAATTCTAAAAAATAACAATCAAAATTACTCTTATTTCTCTATAGAGCGACAAACTCAAAACACAAGGGGTAGTTCCAACACTGTCCAGACTTACTCCGAAAGCGAAACCTCCCGAAGGTTCAAACCGTAACGACTATGGTTAGCACTTATGCCACGACGCCTAATTTATTTAGACCCCGATGGTCTATGAATCTACACACGAACACTACTAGCTCGACCTAGTTTACCGCGCACGAGATTATATACCCAGAGGCAATTCGCATGGGTATAAATATAAACGGTTTTTCAATAAGAGCGCTACAAAAGTTTTTTTAAAGAAAACAAAACCGGTTTTAGATACCAATAAAATTCTTTATTCCTGTGAAAGTACGTTCGATACCATTATGTATGGAAATCGATTTCTTTTGCATGGCCACCATGGGCACGCTTGCAGAAGTCCAGACGCTGAGCCCAATTTTCGACGGTTTTAAAGCATAAATCGGCCGATACTGCTGCAATTTCACGTTCGATATTCGTACGAAGTTCCTCAATCGTCGCTGGCTTGTTGGTATAGACCATAGACTTGACGTAGCCCCACAGGAAATAATCTAACGGGTTCAAATCGCACGACCGAGGCGGCCAACCGACTGGACCATGCCGTGAGATAACACGTTCACCAAACTTGGTTTCCAATAAATTGATTGTGGCATTCGCTGTGTGGCTTGTGGCGCCGTCCTGTTGGAACCACATGTCCTCCAAGCCCATATTATCCAATTGGGCCCAAAAATATTCGGTTATCGTTGAACGGTAGCGATTCCCATTCACAGTAATGTGCCGGTCTTGATCATCGCGGAAGAAGTACGGCCCAATGACGCCGCCGGCCCATAAACCGCACCAAACCGTAATTTTTTGATGCAATGATGACTCATGGACTACGTGTGGATTGTTGTCTGACCAATAACGTATATTTTGCTTATTGACGAAGCCATTCAGCCTGAAATGAGCCTCATCGCTGAAGATGATTTTCCGATGAAAATCTGAATCATTTTCAAGTTGTTGCTCAGCCCAATTAAGGAACATACGACACTTATGGTGGTCAAGCGGCTTCAGTTCTTGCGTCAGTTTGATCTTGTAGGGATGTAGGCCAAGATCTTTTCGCAAAATTCGCCACAACGACGTCACAGAGATGCCCAATGCTTGAGAACGACGTGTGAGAGACACATTTGGTGCTTTATTGAACTGAAGGCTCAGCGGCAGCAATATTCTCGACACTACGGGCACTTCTTTGTCTCACTGGCACGGGAACATTTTGTACTGTGCCTGTGGATTCTAGACGCTCAATTGTGTATCTGGTAGGACGATTGTGACGACCATAAATTGGACGTAGCGCTCTTAAAGTTGAGGCCACTGACTCCAAATTTCGGTAGTAAATTTTAATAATTTCGACTCGTTATCTTTCCATGATGAAATGGCAAACCTTACTGAAGAGAAATGTCAAAAGAGCGGGAAAAAATATGGCATCGTTTGCTGTCCCTATCGATTTAATTTTGTAGCGTCTCTGTTGAAAAACCCGTTATATATTTAAATCAAAATTAATTAAGAGAAAATATGTATATATAATCAGTCACAAACAGTCAAGGTCCGCAGGTCATCCTGTTCGAAAGACTAAATCTAAACCTTCATAATGCCCTTCAGGCTTTACTTTATTTATTTTTTGTTGTTTCTTTAATTTTCTTATTTTAGGATTCTTAAATTTAATTCTTAATATTTTTATTTCTTTTTTTTTGTTGTATACTTAGGATTTCATATTTTCTTAATTTTAATATTTCAATTCAAATTTTACTTTTACTTCCCTTTCTTAATTTACGATTTTAAAATTTTCTTTTTCAGATTTTCTGTTCTTAGAACTTTAGACGTTACTTTTGATTTTTCTTGTTACACTTCACTTTCAAATTTCAATCTTTCTCTTATCTTAATATATTAATTCTGTTTTCAATTTTTCCCCCTTAATCCATATTTTCGTTTACGCCTTTATGGCATGGATTTACTCTAAAACTAGGGGATGTCCGAAAAAACAATAAAAACCATGACTTACCTTCACTCAGCATGGTTGAAATAGGGGGGGGGGTATCTTACTGACTAGTTACAGATGAGCTGTGTGGCTGATGAAGATGTTGCCTGGATATGGCTGATGAAGATGTTGCCTGGATATGGCGAAATGATGGACGGACGGACAGAACGGGCACTGGAGTTTTGCTTTTATGCCCCTGGCTTGGAGAACTCCTCAGGACGGACACGGATTTTGGCATTATTGTCCCTCTCGCTAGAAGAGTAGCAGCAAAATACAAACACTGCTGGTGCGGATTTCCGGAACACTTTTTTTCGGCACAGTTTATTGTGGTAATTTGCGAATGCGCAGGTTTTTGAGACGCGGGTTTGAAAGCACTTTTTCACGACACAGTTTTTAATAGATTTCTAGGGCGTAACACTTAAGTGCAGATCGTGGGCGTAGATTTTAAAAGCGCGAGCATTTAAAGTGAACGTTTTAGGCGCCGTTTTCAAGCGCAAAACTATGGCGCTGAGTTCAGGACGCAGATTTTTTCCAACTACCTTAGCGCTGATTTACCGCAGATTATTGGGCGCAGATGGTTGGGCGCTGACCGAATGGAACGATTTTCACTCAAACGAAACTATCAGATTTTAGGGCGCAGTTTATAAGACGCCGATTTTATGCGATGGCGCATAAATCCACCATGCTGATGACAGCCAGGACGAGATATGGGAGAGAAACTCCTGTCGGAAGAGGTGTGGGTGTTAGGTTCGCATCTAACAGGGACCGCACCAGTTAGGTGATCAGGAACCACCGCTAGAGGTGGAGCTGAATCAGCCCGGTGTTGGGTGCTGATCCGGCGCTCGCCTAACTCACATGGCATTAAGTTCAGTTCCTTCCTACTGCGGTCTTGTGGTCTGGCTCTACTACCAATGCTGGTTTTCTTTCTTCTCCTTTTTTGCCAAAATTTATTTTCGGGACATTGTACTTCCTCGGGAGCTCTGATGTAGTGAATCTAGCAGCTCTTCTACCTGAGCCTCTGTTTCTATGATCCGGGCGCTGCTATTCCTTTAACGAAAATGAAGATCTGATCCTCTACTAGCCGCATGTTGTACACGCCCTTCCTACCGTGCACTTTGTTGCCTGACAGTTTGAGCAGCTAGGATACTACTGTGCTGTCCTTCTCCCGTAGCCTACGGATAGCTGCGCGGTCATTGGTCTCAAGCCGCCGGAATTTGGTCAGTACGTCTAATATTATTTTGGCGACTTGAACTCGACGGTCACATGATGCTGGTCAGGATAAGCCAACATGGTGGAGCATGCTACTACATCTACTTCTTCTGGAGGGTAATCGATCTCCAATCTTCTCAAGAGACCCATGACTCTCTCTTTGGGTTCAACGGCAGCCTGTGGTATGAGGTGGCAAATTTCGCTATTTTCGCTGGACCACGATCTCCTGGAAGCACGCCGATGATTCAGCAAGCTTCTCAGTGAGAGTGGAATTCTGCTGCTGGACTGCTTGCAGCTGTTGCCGAAGGTACTGTAGGTTCTCCTTCAAGCGTCGGTTTTTCTCGCTCACCTCGTGCAATTGGTCTAGTACATGGCTTCGCTCCTTTTCCCACTGTTACTCTCGCCATACGATATCAGTCTGCATGGCGTCTAAGCGTCTTCTCAGCTTCTCCAACTCAGCCGAATTCTGATTTCGAACTCGGCACAGCTCGTGATACATCTCGGCCTTTGACTGTTGCAGCTATATATTTTCGTGCATCAGCGTCATCGAGTGGAAGTCATGGTCTTCGCGATAATCATCGTAGTTGCGTTGCACTCGATCGCGGTCAGCATCCGCTGCTTCGTAACGTGCCTTGCTGGTGTGCACATCTTTGCGGAGCGCGACAAGCTCTCCCTAGTCTGCGACGATCTCACCTTCCACAAACCTTTGGTATTAGGGGAATACACAAAAATCGGCTCGACGAGATACGGGGCAATCGGCCCTTCCTTGGTCATACCAGGCCTCATGGAACGCCAGATGTATTATATGGCCGCACTCGGTAGTAACAATCTGCGCATTGTCCGCCGTCAGCGTCGATAGGCAAACATTGCATTCCTCCACATTAGCCGTAGGGACAGGGTCACCTAACTCGCGGGGGCTTGCTAATGGGTTCTGACTAGTTCTTAGGCTGAAACGATAACATCGAAAACTCCTTAGGTCTACAGGTTACTGGTCAAGGGAAAGAAGAAAGAGGGAACAGGAAGAGTTATCTAGGGAATATGTTTGAAAAATTGACTATTGCTCACTAGGGTCTACCTAGCTTATCTGGCTTTGCCTTGTACAACTATTCAACACGTTACCGTGAACACATAAAACTCTTACAGGTACTGACCTGTCACAAGCTGAATTACCAACACCAAATTGTGTTCAGGTCGAACTCGAACCCACGCCTGATATAAACTCAGTGTCGACTGGTCCTCATTCATTGCTTCAAGTCTTTGGCATGAAACACTCCTAAACGTTTACCCTTTAGGTCTTCTACCTGTTTCCAACAGGCTTCACAATCCTACACTTCAAGAACTTCCTGCTGGAAATTTCGGCGGTATGTATTTAACCGGACGCCTTCTGGTGTTATACGTGCGTTCGTTCTTCTCATAGGCCTTATGTAGGCTCTCCTGCATTTCCGTTCTCACTAAATCATGTGTAACCGATTTCGGAACTTGGGTTTCACCCATGTCAGTCACGCTCTTTAGGCGTCTCGCCAATTCATATAGGCTGCCATGTGTGATCATATTAACTCCGAAAAGAGCGAAATATGGTGTGACATCAATTGCGCTGTGTACCGATGATCGCAAGGAACATTCTACTTCAGACAAATGTCAAAATACGATGTCAGTGTCGAAATAGGATTGCATCGCCGATAAAACCGATTGCTTAGCTCTTTCCGAGGCGTTGTCCTGCGGAGAGTTCACTGCTGTTCTGTAATGGATTATACCGAAATTGGTAACGAAATCCGTGAACTCGCGGCTTACGAACTGTTTGCAGTTGTCCGAGAGAATGCTCTCAGTAACACCGAACTTATGGCATATCTCCGTTATTAAGAACCGAATCACGTTCTTGCTGCTAGCCTTAGGCATAGCCTTCAATATGACGAACTTCATCAGGTGATCAAGAATAATGAAAATAAAACAGTTCCCATTCATGGAACGAGGATAAGGACCTAAAAAGTCCACGAAAATTCGCTGAAAAGGCCGATGGATCACTACTTCCTTCCCCATCGGTGGTCTTAGCGTATTGTAGGCCGCCTTAGTTTCACGACATGTTTGGCAAGCACCGACATAACTTTTCACTTGCATGTTCATATTCGGTCAAAAGAAATAATCTTTAATCCTTTTCAGGGTCTTAAAGAAACCCCCATGGGTAGCGTGCGGGGGATCATGAGACTTCTCAATGATACTTTGGGTTAATTCCAATGGTACCCACACCTTCCACGCAAAGTCCTCATGGAGTGGTATGTCATCATAGGGCATCGTTCTCTTATACACTATTCCATTTACCACTCGTAAATCGGGTAGCCGATTCGCGTTCTTTTTGATTGTCTTAATTAAATCCCCATAACAGTAGATTTGAAAGCCTTATCTTCCATATCGATTAATTCTGCAACCTCCGCAGAGACGTCCTCCATCGCATATCTGGATAAAGTGTCGGGTTTACCCTTGCGGTGTTCGATTACAAAATAAAAAGATTGCAGGTGTAGACTCCAACGAGGTAGCCGCCCACTGAGATCACGATGCTCTATCCATTAACCGGCACAAGCCGAATGGCATTACTTAAAATAATAGAGTGGCCTACCGGGCATCGTGAAGGCTGTCTTCTCTCTACTGGCTGGAACTAGAGGAATCTGCTAGAACGCATCTTTAAGATTAATATTGGAGATATAATATGTGTCGCCAAGCCTTCTGAGTAAACCCTCTACATGAGGAAGTGGATACGCATTTTTAATCGTCAGACCATTTATCTTGCGCACGTCCAGGCATAATCTGTTTTTCGCCCCTTTGCATACTAACGTCACAGAGTGACTCCAAGGACTTTCGCTAGGCTGGATGACTCCTAATTCCAGCATACGATCCACCTCTGCGTACAGAAATATCTGCACCGCTCTTGAAACTGGATATTCTCTATCCTTTACCGGGACTTCATCCCCAGTATCAATGGAATGGTTTTCCAAATGTGTTCTGCCGAGGCCTTTCCGGGTATAACACGCAATTAGTTCAACCACGGCCACTAAAATTTTGAGTTGTCGCGACGACAAAGCATGGGACTTGACCAACTCAGAGGCTTGGACATATGCGCCCTGAGTGGTGAGACTCTCTATGTAACATCTTAAATGTTCGCATAAAGTCAACGGCCAAATAGAGCGCGCATTCCAGGGTTAGCACTAGATATAAGTCAACCCTATTTGATCGTTTATTAAAGTCAATTCTCGCTCGTACTCTCCCCAATATTCGGTGAGCACTCCCATCAGTTGTTCTCACAGATGTACCAAAACGATGAATCTGCAAATCGGCTTGATCGATCACCTCTTGGCATCCCTTGCCTAGACAAGTCACGAATGCTCTGTCTATGAGCCCCTCGACTTCTATGCCTCATATTTTCACTCTTGCATAAAAACGGTTGTCATCTCCTGCGAACAGAGTGGTAGTGGCGATCTGTCGTCGGATCAGCAGTCGTTTATCAAATCTGACTCGTGCTCGCTGAATACGGTCCGTTAGCTCAACGAAGATTCTGGCTCTAGCTGCTTTATACTCAGCCATACGTTGTCGCAAGGGCTTAGGGTGTATCAGAACCGATGGTGTTGGCATATTCCTGTTGGTTTGGATCTCATTTCTCATCGAATTTAAAATTGGTTCTTCCTCAGTTGTTAAAATGGCTGGTGTTGTCAAAACCTTAGTAGCATCTGTGTTGATTACAGAAGTATTGTCACTGGCTGGGTTAGTATTTTCCGTTTGGGGCTTGGCTGAGTTTAAACATCGGTGCTCCGCACCTCCCAAGTCAGAGGTGGGTGTCGCGGCAGGTTTTACTGGCAGATCGGACATTTCGGAGTCAGCGCATTTGTAACAGAAGATTTTGCGGGTAGTGGACAAGCAGTCTCGGAAAATGTATCCTGGAGCTCGACAATTCCAGCAGATGACTTTGCTGGTTGCTCCCAATGCATCCACTTACGGTACCGGTCGTGGTAGGTGCTGTTGTCGTGCCTCAGCTCTCCGAACTTCTCTGCTAAACTCGCTGAGACTATCTGCTCATATAGGGAACAGTAGCTGTGCCAGAGACGTTTTGAGATATCCTCTTATAATCTCTACCAGCTGTTCCTCCATATACGGAGTCCGTTGCTGGTTCTTCAGTTTCATTATAGCGTTATAATACTCCCCAAACATATCATGCGATTGTTGTCTTCGGTTCAAAATTTGAATTTGAAATTCACTTTCGAAACGCTGGAACTGCGTTAACATCGCTCGCTGCAATTCACTCCACCTGATTGTAGGGTTTCACATCCGGTAATCCCACTAGAAAACTTTTGCGGAGCCCTCCAATAGGTTAATCGTATTCAGCATAAACGTTGCAACGCGGGTAGATCCGGGGATCTTCACCAGAACTTATGTGTGGCCTAATGGCGTTAACGCCAAAACCAGCATTAATACGACCGAAAGTCCTGTCAATCATGCGCCGAGCAAACGTCGCAACGCGGTTAGACCAGAAGATCTTCGCCGGGACTTACGCTTGTTCCGACAGCATTACTGTGCAAAACCATTAAACTATTGGGTTAAAGGCAAAAAATAATAATTTAAAAAGGATCATCAAAAACCCAAGTCTGTCCCCCCACTTGGAGCAAGTGCCCCTGGCATCGTGGCAGGAACAAGACTTGACAAGTCGAGACCCTCGACGAAAGTCTCCTAAGAACGTTTCCCTGCCCCGTGGCAATCCCGTCGCAACGCGTTCAGAATTCAACAATCCTTAAACGGGACTTACGTGAAGCGTAAGGACTAACAAACTTCCTTAACTAATATAAAGTCTAACGACATTATCTTCGGGCCCCACGTTGGGCGTCATTATGTCATATTGGCACAGACTTCAAGTGGACTAAGTCGATTAAAGAGTTTAGGTGCTGGACTAGTGGGGCGCTCAGTATGCCATGCGTTTAAGCCGGGCTGGTACCTCGCCGGACGGAGGGGACTTTTCCACTACCTAAGCATATCAACAGTCTGCCACTGAACACTAAATACATACTGAGGCTTACTCAAAAATTCTCGCGACATAAAATAAAAAGACAAGGAGCACAAAAGATAATCGTCGTTAGTAGAGACAAACAAAATCAGCAAACTGAAAAGCAAACACGCATCGAAATAGTTCTGCTCTAGAGAAGTTTCACGGGACTACTCCAAACACGCGTAAATACAGCGTACTGGTGTTAATGCCGGCTTGAACCCTCCCTTTGGAAGCACTTACAAGCTTCCCAATGACACCGCTGCGTCTACAGTGTCCCAAAAACAAAATCTGTCACTTACCAATTACCCTAACATACACCCTCTAAATTAACATACAATCTGGTTTAATTAGCCATAGCCACAACGCACAAGAATTCAATTCTCAATAACAATTTATTCATAATCTAAAATTATATTAAAGTTACTCTCACACAAATATTCAAAAAAGTGGTGCCACAGGGACAAAGTGCTCTCTCAGCGAATACAATAACTCCGTGGAGCAAAATAACAGCCCCCGAAAGGCTAAACAACATACTTAATTACTCTAGTTTCCTGTGAAAGTACGTTCGATACCATTATGTATGGAACTCGATTTCTTTGGCATGGCCACCACGGGCACGCTTGCAGAAGTCCAGACGCTGAACCCAATTTTGACGGTTTTCAAGCATAAATCGGCCGATACTGCTGCAATTTCACGTTCGATATTCGTACGAAGTTCATCAACCGTCGCTGGCTTGTTGGTATAGGCCATAGACTTGACGTAACCCCACAGGAAATAATCTAAAGGGGTTCAAATCGCACGGCCGAGGCGGCCAATCGACTGGGCCATTTGGTGAGATAACACGTTCACCAAACTTGGTTTCCAATAAATTGATTGTGGCATTCGCTGTGTGGCTTGTGGAACCACATGTCCTCCAAGTCCATATTATCCAATTGGTTATCATTGAACGGTAGCGATTCGCATTCACAGTAATGTACCGGTCTTGATCATCACGGAAGAAGTCCATAAACCGCACCAAACCGTAATTTTTTGATGCAATGATGACTCATGGATTCCGTGTGGATTGCTGTCTGACCAATATCGCATATTTTGCTTATTGACGAAGTCATTCAGCCAGAAATGAGCCTCATCACTGAAGATGATTTTCCGATGAAAATCCGAATCATTTTCAAGTTGTTGCTCAGCCCAATTCAGGCTTCAGTTCTTGCGTCAATTTGATCTTGTAAGGATGTAGGCCAAGATCTTTTCGCAAAATTCGCCACAACGACGTCACAGAGATGCCCAATGCTTGAGAACGACGTGTGAGAGACACATTTGGGCTTTCTTGAACTGAAGCCTCAACTGAAGAGAAATGTCAAAAGAGCGGGAAAAAATATGGCATCGTTTGCTGTCCCTATCGATTTACTTTTGTATCGTCTCTGTTGAAAACCCGTTATATATTTAAATCAAAATTAATCAAGAGAAAATATGTATATAGAATCAGTCACAAACAGTCAAGGTCCGCAGGTCATCCTGTTCGAAGGACTAAATCTAAACCTTCATAATGCCCTTCAGGCTTTACTTTATTTAATTTTTGTTGTTTCTTTAATTTTCTTATTTTAGGATTCTTAAATTTAATTCTTAATATTTTTATTTTTTTTTGTTGTTTACTTAGGATTTCATCTTTTCTTAATTTTAATATTTCAATTCTTAAACGAATTCATATTCGTAGGGATCTAAATTTTACTTTTACTTCCCTTTCTTAATTTACGATTTTAAAATTTTCTTTTTCAGATTTTCTGTTCTTAGGACTTTAGACGTTACCTTTGATTTTTCTTGTTACACTTCACTTTCAAATTTCAATCTTTCTCTTATCTAATTATATTAATTCTGTTTTAAATTTTTCCCCCTTAATCCATATTTTCGTTTACGCCTTTATGGCATGGATTTACTCTAAAACTACGGGATGTCCGAAAAACCAATAAAAACCATGACTTACCTTCACTCAGAAGGGATGAAATGGGGGGGTATCTTACTGACTAGTTACAGATGAGCTGTTTGGCTGATGAAGATGTTGCCGGGATATGGCGAAATGATGGACGGACGGACAGAACGGGCACTGGATTTTTGCGTTTATGCCCCTGTCTTGGATAACTCCTCAGGACGGACACGGATTTTTGCGTTATTGTCCCTGTCGCTAGAAGAGTAGCAGCAAAATACAAACACTGCTGGTGCGGATTTCCGGAACACTTTTTTTCGGCACAGTTTATTGTGGTAATTTGCGAAAGCGCTGGTTTTCAGACGCGGGTTTGAAAGCACTTTTTCACGACACAGTTTTTAATAGGTAAAATGCTTACGCTGGCATTTAATATGCCGATAGATTGGTGCCGATAAAATTGTGCAGATTTAAAGGTGCAAATTTCTAGGGCGTAACACTTAAGTGCAGATTGTGAACGTTTAGGGTGCCGTTTTCAAGCGCGAAACTCTGGCGCTGAGTTCAGGACGCAGATTTTTTCCAACTACCTTAGCGCTGATTTAGCGCAGATTATTGGGCGCAGATGGATGGGCGCTGACCGAATGGAACGAATTTCACTCAAACGAAACTATCAGATTTTAGGGCGCAGTTTATAAGACGCCGAATTTATGCGATGACGCAACTAGTATGGCGCAAGTTTTTACGGGCGCGAATAGGTTGGCGCAGATAATATGGAGCCTGTTTGGGGGACAACGGCGCCCGCTGGAGCACCACTCCCTCGAGTGACTACTTGTTGAAGGCAGAAGGTGGCCTATCTGGAGGGAGCCTAGTGGGACCTTGGCTGAGGTCGCGCAAAAGTGCAGCAGCCGGTGGGTTTTGCTCCACTTATTGTGGGAATTCTAGCCACAGTCGGGTAATGATGACTCTGCGTTGCTGCCTGGCTGTGGAAAAAAGAAAGGCATGATACACCACCGACAAACTAACCTCACCAACTTACCTGACTGCCGGTTGTCTCGAATATAATGGTTTCGCTCGTTTAACTGACAAGATTCCTCTATGCGATGCACGGACGGGATGCTAATTTTCTGCTGAGGAATTTCCCCGGTTCTTGCTTAGTTTTCTTTAAAACAATTTATATTACAAGTCACAAAATCTGGATGCTAGCTTTCACACGCAATATTTCCTGAACGTTGTTGAAAGGTTTGCTGGCGAAATCAAATGACCGAAACGAAAATGCCGTTGTCGAATGATGCCAGTGCCAAACTCAATGCTGCGTTGGTATTGGTGTGCGGTTGTGTCTGTGCAGAATTTTCGTTGGGAAAAAAGCCGTTTGTGTATGTAAAAATTACAGGGCTGACAACCAAGAATTTCACAATTTCTCATGGTGTAATTAATGAGGGTATGGTGAGTCGGGTCGAGTTACGTGGTGTTTCAATGACAGTTGAAGTGGATGACTTTAGCGGCGTTGTGGCGCCGCCACAAACTCCACCATGTTGATGACAGCCAGGACGAGATATGGGAGAGAAACTCCTGTCGGAAGAGGTGTGGGTGTTAGGTTCGCATCTAATAGGGACCGCACCACTTAGGTGATCAGGGACCACCGCTAGAGGTGGAGCTGAATCAGCCCGGTGTTGGGTGCTGATCGGGCGCTCGCCTACCTCACATGTCATTAAGTTCAGTTCCTTCCTACTGCGGTCTTGTGGTCTGGCTCTACTACCAATGCTGGTTTTCTTTCTTCTCCTTTTTTGCCAAAATTTATTTTCGGGACATTGCACTTCCTCGGGAGCTCTGATGTAGTGAATCTAGCAGCTCTTCTAGCTGAGCCTCTGTTTCTATGATCCGGGCGCTGCTATTCCTTTAACGAAAATGAAGATCTGATCCTCCACTAGCCGCATGTTGTACACGCCCTTCCTACGGTGCACTTTGTTGCCTGACAGTTTGAACATCTAGGATACTACTGTGCTGTCCTTCTCCCGTAGCCTACGGATACCTGCGCGGTCATTGGTCTCAAGCCGCCGGAATTTGGTCAGTACGTCTAATATTATTTTGGCGACTTGAACTCGACGGTCACATGATGCTGGTCAGAATAAGCCAACATGGTGGAGCATGCTACTACATCTACTTCTTCTGGAGGGTAATCGATCTCCAATCTTCTCAAGAGACCCAAGACTCTCTCTTTGGGTTCAATGGCAGCCTGTGGTATGAGGTGGCAAATAGTTACTTTATTGGCCGCGTACCCGGAGTATTTTCGCTGGACTACGATCTCCTGGAAGCACGCCGATGATTCAGCAAGCTTCTGATTGCGAGTGGAATTCTGCTGCTGGGCTGCTTGCAGCTGTTGCTGAAGGTACTGTAGGTTCTCCTCCAAGCGTCGGTTTTTCTCGCTCACCTCGTGCAATTGGTCTTGTACATGGCTTCGCTCCTTTTCCCACTGTTACTCTCGTCATACGATATCAGTCTGCATGGCGTCTTCTCAGCTTCTCCAACTCAGCCGAAGGCTGATTGCGGACTCGGCACAGCTCGTGATACATCTCGGCCTTTGACTGTTGCAGCTATTTATATTGGTGCATCAGCGCCATCGAGTGGAAGTCATAGTCTCCCGATAATCATCGTAGTTGCGTTGCTCTCGATCGCGGTCAGCCTCCGCTGCTTAGTAACGTGCCTTTTTGGTGTGCACATCTTTACCTAGCTTATCTGGCTTTGCTTTGTACAACTTTTCAACACGTTACCGTGGACACATAAAACTCTTACAGGTATTGACCTGTCACAAGCTGAATTACCAACACCAAATTGTGTTCAGGTCGAACTCGAACCCACGCCTGAGGTAAACTCTGTCGAGTTTCATTGCTTGCTTCAAGCCATTGGCATGAAACACTCCAAAACGTTTACCCTTTAGGTCTTCTACCTGTTTCCAACAGGCTTCACAATCCTACACTTCAAAAACTTCCTGCTGGAAATTTTGGCGGTAACCTTCCCGACCCGGTATTTACTTAACCGGAGGGCATCTGTGGTTATACTTCCTTTCATTCCTCTCATAAGCCTTATGTAGGCTCTACTGTATTTTCGATTTCACTAAATTGGGTTTCACCCGTGCCAGTCACGCTCTTTAGGCGTCTCGCCAATTTGTATAGGCTGCCATGAGTGATCATATTAACTCCGAAAAGAGCGAAATATGGTGTGACACCAATCGCGCTGTGTACCGATGATCGCAAGGAACATTCTACTTCAGACAAATATCGGTCCCATTCTCGGAGGTCCTTCTTCATATTAGATCGAATCGCCGATAAGACCGATTGATTAACTCTTTCGGAGGCGTTGGCCTGCGGAGAGGACACTGCTGTTCTGTAATGGATTATACCGAAATTGATAACGAAATCCGTAAACTCGCGGCTCACGAACTGTTTCCGTTGTCCGAGAGAATGCTCTCAGGAACACCGAACTTATGTCATATCTCCGTTATCAAGACCGTAATCACGTTCTAGCTGCTAGCCGTAGGCATAGCCTTAAACATGACGAACTTCATCAGATGGTCAAGAGTAGTGAAACTAAAACAGTTCCCATTCTTGGAACGAGGATAAGGACCTAAAAAGTCAACGAAAATTCGCCGAAAAGGCCGATTGATCACTACTTCCTTCCCCATCGGTGGTCTTAGCGTAATGTAGGTCGCCTTAGTTTCACGACATGTTAGGCAAGCACAGACATAACTTTTCACTTGCATGTTTATATTCGGCCAAAGAAATATTCTTTAATCCTTTTCAGGGTCTTAAAGAAACCTCCATGGGTAGCGTGCGGGGGATCATGAAACTTCTTAATGATACTTTGGGTTAATTCCAATGGTACCCACACCTTCCACGCAAAGTCCTCATGGAGTGGTATGTCATCATAGAGCATCATTCTCTTATACACTATTCCATCTACCACTCGTAAATCGGGTAGGCGATTCGCGTTCTTTTCGATTGTCTTAATTAAATCCGCATAACCAGTAGATTTGAAAGCCTTATCTTCGATACTGCGCCAGCTCCTAGATCAGAGGCGTCGCATTGCACATAAAAGTGCTTTGAGAAATCTGGGTGAACCAGTACCGGGCTGGTCACCAATGCATTCTTCAAATTGTTGAGGCCTATTTTAGCTTCATCCGTAAAGCAAAAAGTTTTACTGTCCGAAATCGGAGCCGCTATGGTAGCATAATCAGATACAAACTTTCGGTACCATCCCGTGGCGCCTAAAAAGCTCCTCACCTGTTTAAGGGATTTTGGATACTTGTAGCCCACGATTGACTCAACTTTCGAAGGATAGGGTTTGACTTGGCCACCTCCGACAAGATAACCTAGATATCTTAGTTCCTTGAGACAAAACGCGGTTAGACCAGAAGATCTTCGCCGGGACTTACGCTTGTTCCGACAGCATTACTGTGCAAAACCATTAAACTATTGGGTTAAAGGCAAAAAATAATAATTTAAAAAGGATCATCAAAAACCCAAGTCTGTCCCCCCACTTGGAGCAAGTGCCCCTGGCATCGTGGCAGGAACAAGACTTGACAAGTCGAGACCCTCGACGAAAGTCTCCTAAGAACGTTTCCCTGCCCCGTGGCAATCCCGTCGCAACGCGTTCAGAATTCAACAATCCTTAAACGGGACTTACGTGAAGCGTAAGGACTAACAAACTTCCTTAACTAATATAAAGTCTAACGACATTATCTTCGGGCCCCACGTTGGGCGTCATTATGTCATATTGGCACAGACTTCAAGTGGACTAAGTCGATTAAAGAGTTTAGGTGCTGGACTAGTGGGGCGCTCAGTATGCCATGCGTTTAAGCCGGGCTGGTACCTCGCCGGACGGAGGGGACTTTTCCACTACCTAAGCATATCAACAGTCTGCCACTGAACACTAAATACATACTGAGGCTTACTCAAAAATTCTCGCGACATAAAATAAAAAGACAAGGAGCACAAAAGATAATCGTCGTTAGTAGAGACAAACAAAATCAGCAAACTGAAAAGCAAACACGCATCGAAATAGTTCTGCTCTAGAGAAGTTTCACGGGACTACTCCAAACACGCGTAAATACAGCGTACTGGTGTTAATGCCGGCTTGAACCCTCCCTTTGGAAGCACTTACAAGCTTCCCAATGACACCGCTGCGTCTACAGTGTCCCAAAAACAAAATCTGTCACTTACCAATTACCCTAACATACACCCTCTAAATTAACATACAATCTGGTTTAATTAGCCATAGCCACAACGCACAAGAATTCAATTCTCAATAACAATTTATTCATAATCTAAAATTATATTAAAGTTACTCTCACACAAATATTCAAAAAAGTGGTGCCACAGGGACAAAGTGCTCTCTCAGCGAATACAATAACTCCGTGGAGCAAAATAACAGCCCCCGAAAGGCTAAACAACATACTTAATTACTCTAGTTTCCCAAATCTTAACAACTTAATTAACATTGGCAATTAAATTCCAAAAAATAACAATCAAAATTACTCTTATTTCTCTATAGAGCGACAAACTCAAAACACAAGGGGTAGTTCAAACACTGTCCAGACTTACTCCGAAAGCGAAACCTCCCGAAGGTTCAAACCGTAACGACTATGGTTAGCACTTATGCCACGACACCTAATTTATTTAGACCCCGATGGTCTATGAATCTACACACGAACACTACTAGCCCCACCTAGTTTACCGCGCACGAGATTTTATACCCAGAGGCAATTTGCATGGGTATAAATATAAAGGGTTTTTCAATAAGAGCGCTACAAAAGTTTTTTTTAAATAAAACAAAACCGGTCTTAGATACCAATGAAATTCTTTATTCCTGTGAAAGTACGTTCGATACCATTATGTATGGAACTCGATTTCTTTGGCATGGCCACCACGGGCACGCTTGCAGAAGTCCAGACGCTGAACCCAATTTTGACGGTTTTCAAGCATAAATCGGCCGATACTGCTGCAATTTCACGTTCGATATTCGTACGAAGTTCATCAACCGTCGCTGGCTTGTTGGTATAGGCCATAGACTTGACGTAACCCCACAGGAAATAATCTAAAGGGGTTCAAATCGCACGGCCGAGGCGGCCAATCGACTGGGCCATTTGGTGAGATAACACGTTCACCAAACTTGGTTTCCAATAAATTGATTGTGGCATTCGCTGTGTGGCTTGTGGAACCACATGCCCTCCAAGTCCATATTATCCAATTGGTTATCATTGAACGGTAGCGATTCGCATTCACAGTAATGTACCGGTCTTGATCATCACGGAAGAAGTCCATAAACCGCACCAAACCGTAATTTTTTGATGCAATGATGACTCATGGATTCCGTGTGGATTGCTGTCTGACCAATATCGCATATTTTGCTTATTGACGAAGTCATTCAGCCAGAAATGAGCCTCATCACTGAAGATGATTTTCCGATGAAAATCCGAATCATTTTCAAGTTGTTGCTCAGCCCAATTCAGGCTTCAGTTCTTGCGTCAATTTGATCTTGTAAGGATGTAGGCCAAGATCTTTTCGCAAAATTCGCCACAACGACGTCACAGAGATGCCCAATGCTTGAGAACGACGTGTGAGAGACACATTTGGGCTTTCTTGAACTGAAGCCTCAACTGAAGAGAAATGTCAAAAGAGCGGGAAAAAATATGGCATCGTTTGCTGTCCCTATCGATTTACTTTTGTATCGTCTCTGTTGAAAACCCGTTATATATTTAAATCAAAATTAATCAAGAGAAAATATGTATATAAAATCAGTCACAAACAGTCAAGGTCCGCAGGTCATCCTGTTCGAAGGACTAAATCTAAACCTTCATAATGCCCTTCAGGCTTTACTTTATTTAATTTTTGTTGTTTCTTTAATTTTCTTATTTTAGGATTCTTAAATTTAATTCTTAATATTTTTATTTTTTTTTGTTGTTTACTTAGGATTTCATCTTTTCTTAATTTTAATATTTCAATTCTTAAACGCATTCATATTCGTAGGGATCTAAATTTTACTTTTACTTCCCTTTCTTAATTTACGATTTTAAAATTTTCTTTTTCAGATTTTCTGTTCTTAGGACTTTAGACGTTACCTTTGATTTTTCTTGTTACACTTCACTTTCAAATTTCAATCTCTCTCTTATCTAATTATATTAATTCTGTTTTAAATTTTTCCCCCTTAATCCATATTTTCGTTTACGCCTTTATGGCATGGATTTACTCTAAAACTACGGGATGTCCGAAAAACCAATAAAAACCATGACTTACCTTCACTCAGAAGGGATGAAATGGGGGGGTATCTTACTGACTAGTTACAGATGAGCTGTTTGGCTGATGAAGATGTTGCCGGGATATGGCGAAATGATGGACGGACGGACAGAACGGGCACTGGATTTTTGCGTTTATGCCCCTGTCTTGGATAACTCCTCAGGACGGACACGGATTTTTGCGTTATTGTCCCTGTCGCTAGAAGAGTAGCAGCAAAATACAAACACTGCTGGTGCGGATTTCCGGAACACTTTTTTTCGGCACAGTTTATTGTGGTAATTTGCGAAAGCGCTGGTTTTCAGACGCGGGTTTGAAAGCACTTTTTCACGACACAGTTTTTAATAGGTAAAATGCTTACGCTGGCATTTAATATGCCGATAGATTGGTGCCGATAAAATTGTGCAGATTTAAAGGTGCAAATTTCTAGGGCGTAACACTTAAGTGCAGATTGTGAACGTTTAGGGTGCCGTTTTCAAGCGCGAAACTCTGGCGCTGAGTTCAGGACGCAGATTTTTTCCAACTACCTTAGCGCTGATTTAGCGCAGATTATTGGGCGCAGATGGATGGGCGCTGACCGAATGGAACGAATTTCACTCAAACGAAACTATCAGATTTTAGGGCGCAGTTTATAAGACGCCGAATTTATGCGATGACGCAACTAGTATGGCGCAAGTTTTTACGGGCGCGAATAGGTTGGCGCAGATAATATGGAGCCTGTTTGGGGGACAACGGCGCCCGCTGGAGCACCACTCCCTCGAGTGACTACTTGTTGAAGGCAGAAGGTGGCCTATCTGGAGGGAGCCTAGTGGGACCTTGGCTGAGGTCGCGCAAAAGTGCAGCAGCCGGTGGGTTTTGCTCCACTTATTGTGGGAATTCTAGCCACAGTCGGGTAATGATGACTCTGCGTTGCTGCCTGGCTGTGGAAAAAAGAAAGGCATGATACACCACCGACAAACTAACCTCACCAACTTACCTGACTGCCGGTTGTCTCGAATATAATGGTTTCGCTCGTTTAACTGACAAGATTCCTCTATGCGATGCACGGAAGGGATGCTAATTTTCTGCTGAGGAATTTCCCCGGTTCTTGCTTAGTTTTCTTTAAAACAATTTATATTACAAGTCACAAAATCTGGATGCTAGCTTTCACACGCAATATTTCCTGAACGTTGTTGAAAGGTTTGCTGGCGAAATCAAATGACCGAAACGAAAATGCCGTTGTCGAATGATGCCAGTGCCAAACTCAATGCTGCGTTGGTATTGGTGTGCGGTTGTGTCTGTGCAGAATTTTCGTTGGGAAAAAAGCCGTTTGTGTATGTAAAAATTACAGGGCTGACAACCAAGAATTTCACAATTTCTCATGGTGTAATTAATGAGGGTATGGTGAGTCGGGTCGAGTTACGTGGTGTTTCAATGACAGTTGAAGTGGATGACTTTAGCGGCGTTGTGGCGCCGCCACAAACTCCACCATGTTGATGACAGCCAGGACGAGATATGGGAGAGAAACTCCTGTCGGAAGAGGTGTGGGTGTTAGGTTCGCATCTAATAGGGACCGCACCACTTAGGTGATCAGGGACCACCGCTAGAGGTGGAGCTGAATCAGCCCGGTGTTGGGTGCTGATCGGGCGCTCGCCTACCTCACATGTCATTAAGTTCAGTTCCTTCCTACTGCGGTCTTGTGGTCTGGCTCTACTACCAATGCTGGTTTTCTTTCTTCTCCTTTTTTGCCAAAATTTATTTTCGGGACATTGCACTTCCTCGGGAGCTCTGATGTAGTGAATCTAGCAGCTCTTCTAGCTGAGCCTCTGTTTCTATGATCCGGGCGCTGCTATTCCTTTAACGAAAATGAAGATCTGATCCTCCACTAGCCGCATGTTGTACACGCCCTTCCTACGGTGCACTTTGTTGCCTGACAGTTTGAACATCTAGGATACTACTGTGCTGTCCTTCTCCCGTAGCCTACGGATACCTGCGCGGTCATTGGTCTCAAGCCGCCGGAATTTGGTCAGTACGTCTAATATTATTTTGGCGACTTGAACTCGACGGTCACATGATGCTGGTCAGAATAAGCCAACATGGTGGAGCATGCTACTACATCTACTTCTTCTGGAGGGTAATCGATCTCCAATCTTCTCAAGAGACCCAAGACTCTCTCTTTGGGTTCAATGGCAGCCTGTGGTATGAGGTGGCAAATAGTTACTTTATTGGCCGCGTACCCGGAGTATTTTCGCTGGACTACGATCTCCTGGAAGCACGCCGATGATTCAGCAAGCTTCTGATTGCGAGTGGAATTCTGCTGCTGGGCTGCTTGCAGCTGTTGCTGAAGGTACTGTAGGTTCTCCTCCAAGCGTCGGTTTTTCTCGCTCACCTCGTGCAATTGGTCTTGTACATGGCTTCGCTCCTTTTCCCACTGTTACTCTCGTCATACGATATCAGTCTGCATGGCGTCTTCTCAGCTTCTCCAACTCAGCCGAAGGCTGATTGCGGCCTCGGCACAGCTCGTGATACATCTCGGCCTTTGACTGTTGCAGCTATTTATATTGGTGCATCAGCGCCATCGAGTGGAAGTCATAGTCTCCCGATAATCATCGTAGTTGCGTTGCTCTCGATCGCGGTCAGCCTCCGCTGCTTAGTAACGTGCCTTTTTGGTGTGCACATCTTTACCTAGCTTATCTGGCTTTGCTTTGTACAACTTTTCAACACGTTACCGTGGACACATAAAACTCTTACAGGTATTGACCTGTCACAAGCTGAATTACCAACACCAAATTGTGTTCAGGTCGAACTCGAACCCACGCCTGAGGTAAACTCTGTCGAGTTTCATTGCTTGCTTCAAGCCATTGGCATGAAACACTCCAAAACGTTTACCCTTTAGGTCTTCTACCTGTTTCCAACAGGCTTCACAATCCTACACTTCAAAAACTTCCTGCTGTAAATTTTGGCGGTAACCTTCCCGACCCGGTATTTACTTAACCGGAGGGCATCTGTGGTTATACTTCCTTTCATTCCTCTCATAAGCCTTATGTAGGCTCTACTGTATTTTCGATTTCACTAAATTGGGTTTCACCCATGCCAGTCACGCTCTTTAGGCGTCTCGCCAATTTGTATAGGCTGCCATGAGTGATCATATTAACTCCGAAAAGAGCGAAATATGGTGTGACACCAATCGCGCTGTGTACCGATGATCGCAAGGAACATTCTACTTCAGACAAATATCGGTCCCATTCTCGGAGGTCCTTCTTCATATTAGATCGAATCGCCGATAAGACCGATTGATTAACTCTTTCGGAGGCGTTGGCCTGCGGAGAGGACACTGCTGTTCTGTAATGGATTATACCGAAATTGATAACGAAATCCGTAAACTCGCGGCTCACGAACTGTTTCCGTTGTCCGAGAGAATGCTCTCAGGAACACCGAACTTATGTCATATCTCCGTTATCAAGACCGTAATCACGTTCTAGCTGCTAGCCGTAGGCATAGCCTTAAACATGACGAACTTCATCAGATGGTCAAGAGTAGTGAAACTAAAACAGTTCCCATTCTTGGAACGAGGATAAGGACCTAAAAAGTCAACGAAAATTCGCCGAAAAGGCCGATTGATCACTACTTCCTTCCCCATCGGTGGTCTTAGCGTAATGTAGGTCGCCTTAGTTTCACGACATGTTAGGCAAGCACAGACATAACTTTTCACTTGCATGTTTATATTCGGCCAAAGAAATATTCTTTAATCCTTTTCAGGGTCTTAAAGAAACCTCCATGGGTAGCGTGCGGGGGATCATGAAACTTCTTAATGATACTTCGGGTTAATTCCAATGGTACCCACACCTTCCACGCAAAGTCCTCATGGAGTGGTATGTCATCATAGAGCATCATTCTCTTATACACTATTCCATCTACCACTCGTAAATCGGGTAGGCGATTCGCGTTCTTTTCGATTGTCTTAATTAAATCCGCATAACCAGTAGATTTGAAAGCCTTATCTTCGATACTGCGCCAGCTCCTAGATCAGAGGCGTCGCATTGCACATAAAAGTGCTTTGAGAAATCTGGGTGAACCAGTACCGGGCTAGTCACCAATGCATTCTTCAAATTGTTGAGGCCTATTTTAGCTTCATCCGTAAAGCAAAAAGTTTTACTGTCCGAAATCGGAGCCGCTATGGTAGCATAATCAGATACAAACTTTCGGTACCATCCCGTGGCGCCTAAAAAGCTCCTCACCTGTTTAAGGGATTTTGGATACTTGTAGCCCACGATTGACTCAACTTTCGAAGGATAGGGTTTGACTTGGCCACCTCCGACAAGATAACCTAGATATCTTAGTTCCTTGAGACAAAACTGGAACTTCTGAACATTGATGGTCAGAGCGGCATCCTCAAGGCAACGACCAACTTGTTTCAGAAGTGGCATATGTGTCTGAAAATCTCCAGATACATCATCCAGATACACAAAGGCGCGATTAAGTATGGCCGGCGCACGGTGGTCCCAGTAACATATTTAGCGCGAAAAAAGTCGTATTTTCGGATGGTAAAAAAGTGAAAAATTTGCTTAGTTATTTAATGACAAGTCTCCACCGTGCATAACGGTAAAAATTGTTTTTGTATGTTTACAATATTGGCACTGCAGTATTGTGTTGAACACAAACAACTGTTTTTGTTTGTTTTTCATAAGAGATCAGTCAAGAATCTAGTGTGATTAGGAGATGTTGTAAAATAAAGTGAAAGAATTTTCTTTAATATTTCTTTATTGTATTTATACAACAGAGGTATGTTGTGCCGTTGATCTAATATTAAGTTCAGACAACAAAATGTATGAAAATTTAAATGTATTTGTTAATTGTGTAATTTTATCAGTATTGTAACTTGTGTTAGAGTTTTAAAAGTGAATTTCACCAGCTTTCGCTCCAATTGTTGTGTCGTCATCATCTATAAAGTGTGACTTATTAAATGTTTAAAGAACCATCTGCCGATTTTTGCCTAACACAGTGCATATCTCATTTTTAGGTTGCAATGTCTATCACCAAAAAAATTTGTTCAATGTTTGGTACGCTGAAAAGGACCAAAAGAAAAAAAATGATGCTGTTATGTATTATATTTTCATCAAAAGTGGTGTAGAAAATGACGACTATAAAAATAAACTAAAACAAGCAGCTCGAAATTTCGTTAGTAAATTGTCGAAAAAGTGGACGCAGGCACATCGAACAAAGAATGTTTTTGAGTCTACTTATAAATGTTGGTTGGATGAATTGTTTGTCTTTCCTAGTAAAGCCTCGTCGATGTTCGACGAAGAAGAAGACTCGTCGGATGGACCGTCAATATCGAAGCATCGACGACCTTCCAAAGTGTTTTTAGAAGGGGGCCAAAGATCGAAGCAATTGAAAACGAAGTCTCTTGTGAACACTTGCTCTCCAGAAGAGTTAACATTTGCTGCCGCCAGTGGTCTTTATAAAGCAGGCAAAAGAGTTGCTGCAGGTGTTATTAGAACTATAGATGTTTCTCCAAAAAGGCCAGTAAAAATAAAAAAATTGCTAGGTACACCATCTAAAGAACTCATACCGTATAGCAATGAAGAAGCACTGGCAATGTACATTGAGGGCAAATACTCAAAAAGTTATTGTTTCTATGCGCGCGGGTGCCAAAAAACGTAATGCAGATATATATCCATCTTATAAGAAACTTTTGGTTGCCAAAAAATATTGTTACCCAAGCAATGGAATAAAGACTTCAGAAGCAACTGCTGAAGTGGCTTTGCAAAGTTTAGTTGACCATACGACAAATAGGATAATAAAGGTATAAAGAGAAAATCTGGAAGAATTTACATGTTCGTCGTTAATGTTAACATATAAATGGGGATGTGATGGTAGCAGCGGTCACTCAACATACAAGCAACCGTTCACAGAGCATGCTATGCAAACAGATCAGCATTTATTTTCAGTGTGTTTAGTTCCATTGGAGCTAAAAAATGATGACAAAGTTATATGGCAAAATCCACGGCCTCTTCTACGCGGTTTTGCAGACCCATTAAACTTACATTTCAAAAGGAAAATACATCCTTAATTAATGAGGAAATTGATGTAATACAATCTCAAATAGCTGCGATTGTTCCAACTGTAATCCTGGTTGGCGACAACATAATAATTGTAAACCATCGTTTCTTTTTGACTATGATCGATGGTAAAGTTTTTTCAACTATTGCAAATTTGTCGCCTCAATGATGTGGAATTTGTGTAGCACCACCTAGTTCTATGAATGACTTAAACAAAATTAAAGAGTTGAAACCGAATGAAAGCCTTTACGAGTATGGACTCTCCACTCTACATGCTTGGATAAGGAGCTTAGAGTGCATTTTGCACATTGCGAATAAACTTGAAATACAAAAATGGAAATCTCAGGGAGAATCGGAAAAGGCCTTAATTAAGGCAAGGAAAACAATGATTATTGATAGAATGAAAACAGATATGAACTTGTTGGTCGACATACCAAAGCCAGGTCAAGGCACTACAAATAATGGCAACACCGCCAGAATATTTTTCCAGGAACCACGTTTAGCTTCACAAATAACTGGCGTAGACGAAAATTTAATTAGAAGATTTGGCGTAATTTAACGATGTATGGCATCCGGTTATGCAATTAATGCAGAATTGTTTCGAGCGTATGCTTTCGCAACAGCGGAATTATACGTGGAATTGTATCCGTGGTATTGGATGCCATCAAGTGTCCACAAAATATTGATTCATGGAGCAGACATTATGGAAAAAACTGCCTGCCCATTCGAATGCTATCCGAGGAAGCGCTTGAATCTCGCAACAAAGATTTTAGATATGTTCGAGAACATCATACTCGAAAAATGTCACGGGAAAGTAACATGCAAGATCTTTTTAACAATATGCTTTTTTCATCGGATCCATACATTTCCTCTCTTTCAACAAAGCCGACGAATAGAAATATAGAAACATTATGCCCTGACTCAATTGCTTTGCTTTCTGATACTTCTATTTTGAATCTGCAAAACGATTCAGATGACGAAACCGATTCTGAAACAAACGCCAATGAATAAACATTTACATACAATAAGAATGTTAATTATTTTAAATAAAAAAACAAACATCTGAAAACACATCAATCTTTCTTCTTGTGTATTATTTGACTATTTGTTACTGTTTTGAGTTCACGGTAAATATTTTAATATTTTGACTAAACAAAAAACACTAATCAACACATAATATTATCAATGAATATGAAATAATTTTGCAGGTTTTATGTCAGTAAATTTTATATGAAAAGTGTCACACCCATTCAATCGAATCCTCCCATTTTTGGTGAGAAATCGTGGCATACTAAGTCAATTGTCTCTACAAGTTTTTATGCTTCTAGGTACTTTTTAAAAAGAGTTATGACTTTTTTCGTGCTATATTACTCATTGGGACCACTGTGCGACGGTGTCAATCTATCCACTAACCGGCAAAGTCCCAGGGCGGAATTACACAAGCCGAATGGCATTACTTAAAATTATAGAGTGGCCTACCGGGCAGAGTGAAGGCTGTCCTCTCTCTACTGGCTGGATCTAGAGGAATTTGCCAGAACGCATCTTTAAGATCCACACAAAGCCTGCTGAGTAAACCCTCTATATGTGGAAGTGAATACGCATCTTTAATCGTCAGAGCATTTATCTTGCGCACGTCCAGGCATAATCTGTTTTTCGCCCCTTTGCGTAGTAACATCACAGGGTGACTCCAAGGACTTTCGCTAGGCTCGATGACTCCTAATTCAAGCATTCGATCCAGCTCTGCGTACAGAAGTGTCTGCACCGAAGTGTCTGCACCGAAGCTGGATAATGTCTATCCTTTACCGGGACTGCATCCACAGTATCAATGGAATGGATTTCCAAATATGTTCTGCCGAGGCCTTTCCGGGTATAACACGCAAATAGTTCAACCGCGGCCTCTAAAATTTTGTGTTGTTGCGACGACGAAGCATGGGACTTGACCTACTCAGAGGCTTGGACTTCTTCGCATAGGTCTACCCTTGAGTGGTGAGACTCTCTATGCAACATCCTAAACGTTCGCATAAAGTCAACGTCTAAATAGAGCGCGCGTTCCAGGGTTAGCACTATATATAAGTCAACCCTTTTTGATCGTTTATTAAAATCAATTGTCGCTCGTACTCTCCCCAATATTCGGTGAGCACTCCCATCAGTTGTTCTCACAGATGTACCAAAACGATGAATCTGCAAATCGGCTTGATCGATCACTTCTTGGCATCCCTTGCCTAGACAAGTCACGAATGCTCTGTCTATGAGCCCCTCGAACAGAGTGGTAGTGGCGATCTGTCGTCGGATCAGCAGTCGTTTATCAAATCTGACTCGTGCTCGCTGAATACGGTCCGTTAGCTCAACGAAGATTCTGGCTCTAGCTGCTTTATACTCAGCCATACGTTGTCGCAAGGGCTTAGGGTGTATCAGAACCGATGGTGTTGGCATATTCTTGTTGGTTTGGATCTCATATCTCATCGAATTTAACATTGGTTCTTCCTCAGTTGATAAAATGGCTGGTGTTGTCAAAACCTTAGTAGCATCTGTGTTGATTACAGAAGTATTGTCACTGGCTGGGTTAGTATTATCCGCTTGGGGCTTGGCTGAGTTTAAACTTCGGTGCTCCGCACCTCCCAAGTCAGAGGTGGGTGTCGCGGCAGGTCTTACTGGCAGATCGGACATTTCGGAGTCAGCGCTTTTGTAACAGAAGATTTTGCAGTCTCGGAAAATATATCCTGGAGCTCGACAATTCCAGCAGATGACTTTGCTGGTTGCTCCCAATACATCCACTTACGGTTCCGGTCGTGGTAGGTGCTGTTGTCGCTGCATCGACAAAAGTGCCTCAGCTCTCCGAACTTCTCTACTAAACTCGCTGAGACTATCTGCTCATATAGGGAACAGTAGCTGTGCCAGAGACGTTTTGAGATATCCTCTTATAATCTCTACCAGCTGTTCCTCCAAATACGGAGTCCGTTGCTGGTTCTTCAGTTTCATTATAGCGTTATAATACTCCCCAAACATATCATGCGATTGTTGTCTTCGGTTCTAAATTTGAATTTGAATTTGAAATTCACTTTCGATACGCTGGAACTGCGTTAACGTCGCTCGCTGCAATTCACTCCACCTGATTGTAGGGTTTCACATCCGGTAATCCCACTAGAAAACTTTTGCGGAGCCCTCCAATAGGTCATGAAGTCCTTTCATCAACTCAGATTCGGAGCATTCATTATCTCGGCAATGTTCTCTTACTTGGACAGAAAATCTTGTATATTCACTGTTTTCGGCGTCCCATCAAATTTCAATCCCCAGTTGGTCAAATCTTGCCTCCTTGTGGCATACTGCTCGAAACGTACTCCACCATCTGTATTCCACTGGACCACTCGCTGTGGCCTAGGTCGTGGTGTAGTTGATCCCTGTGTGGGACAAAAGTTTCCTCCAGGCACTGGTTGGACATTGGGTGCCCATTATAACTAGTAGGCTGGTAGCCTGCTGGTGCGGCGGTTAGTGTATTGTCGCTTCTATAGGGTGATTAGCCGCTCCTACGACTGCCGCTTGTCTAGTCGCCGCTAGTAGAGCTGGTAAAATCCTCCGGATCAGAGCCTCTTCGTTGATTCCTTGGCCCTGTCCGGTCATTGGCCTGGATGCTGCTCCATATCGTGTTGGACTGGCGTCGCCCATGGGTCGCCCATGGGTCGCCGGTCTGCTCGCGCTTCAAGTGCGGTTAGTGCACTGAAGTCGGCATGATCCTGAGATCCTAAAATACCCGTTTGGTGTTGAGTACCCACTAGGTAGCCGTGCCCGTTTGATCCCACCACTTGGGCGCAAGCAGAAAAAGCTGACGTCGCTGCCGCGGCCGCTGTCTGGTTGCTAGCTACCTCAGGCGCTACCTGGGTCTCTGACGGCCCTCCGAAGGCATCTTGAGTCTGAGGTGTACAAACACAAGCTTTCATCAGCCTTGTATTTGGGAAACATAATCTACCCCATAAGAACAACAGATGATTACAAACGCGACTGAAAAACAAAAATCTTAAATCAAAACAAAATCGTAAATAAAATTATTATCCGAAAGTCAAATCAAAACTTGAAATCCAAAACACAATGAATCTTAAACAAACGACAACCAAAACTCGTATCGCAATTTAAAGTTTAAGCTCAAAAATCTCAAGATCAAAATCGATAACCAAAGTCGTATCGAAATTTAGAATCCAAAAACTCAAAAATTGTATGGTAATCGAATGGTAAGTAGATGACACATTATAAGTTACGCACATTTCTCTAAAACAAAAACTGAATCATAATAAATTTGCAAAACAGAAATGTGGAGGCACATTGAAAGCCAAAAAGAGGGCAAACGTATTGAGTCTAATACCACGCTTACGTGAGTCTCTCTTTCAGACTCCCTTCGAATACTTTCTTCGTATTTAGCATAATCGTATTCAGCATAAACGTTGCAACGCGGGTAGATCCGGGGATCTTCACCGGGACTTATGTGTGGCCTAATGGCGTTAACGCCAAAACCAGCATTAATACGACCGAAAGTCCTGTCAATCATGCGCCGAGCAAACGTCGCAACGCGGTTAGACCAGAAGATCTTCGCCGGGACTTACGCTTGTTCCGACAGCATTACTGTGCAAAACCATTAAACTATTGGGTTAAAGGCAAAAAATAATAATTTAAAAAGGATCATCAAAAACCTAAGTCTGTCCCCCCACTTGGAACAAGACTTCACAAGTCGAGACCCTCGACGAAAGTCTCCTAAGAACGTTTCCCTGCCCCGTGGCAATCCCGTCGCAACGCGTTCAGAATTCAACAATCCTTAAACGGGACTTACGTGAAGCGTAAGGACTAACAAACTTCCTTAACTAATATAAAGTCTAACGAAATTATCTTCGGGCCCCACGTTGGGCGCCATTATGTCATATTGGCACAGACTTCAATTGGACTAAGTCGATTAAAGAGTTTAGGTGCTGGACTAGTGGGGCGCTCAGTATGCCATGCGTTTAAGCCGGGCTGGTAACTCGCCGGACGGAGGGGACTTTTCCACTACCTAAGCATATCAACAGTCTGCCACTGTACACTAAATACATACTGAGGCTTACTCAAAAATTCTCGCGACATAAAATAAAAAGACAAGGAGCACAAAAGATAATCGTCGTTAGTAGAGACAAACAAAATCAGCAAACTGAAAAGCAAACACGCATCGAAATAGTTCTGCTCTAGAGAAGTTTCACGGGACTACTCCAAACACGCGTAAATACAGCGTACTGGTGTTAATGCCGGCTTGAACCCTCCCTTTGGAAGCACTTACAAGCTTCCCAATGACACCGCTGCGTCTACAGTGTCCCAAAAACAAAATCTGTCACTTACCAATTACCCTAACATACACCCTCTAAATTAACATACAATCTGGTTTAATTAGCCATAGCCACAACGCACAAGAATTCAATTCTCAATAACAATTTATTCATAATCTAAAATTATATTAAAGTTACTCTCACACAAATATTCAAAAAAGTGGTGCCACAGGGACAAAGTGCTCTCTCAGCGAATACAATAACTCCGTGGAGCAAAATAACAGCCCCCGAAAGGCTAAACAACATACTTAATTACTCTAGTTTCCCAAATCTTAACAACTTAATTAACATTGGCAATTAAATTCCAAAAAATAACAATCAAAATTACTCTTATTTCTCTATAGAGCGACAAACTCAAAACACAAGGGGTAGTTCAAACACTGTCCAGACTTACTCCGAAAGCGAAACCTCCCGAAGGTTCAAACCGTAACGACTATGGTTAGCACTTATGCCACGACGCCTAATTTATTTAGACCCCGATGGTCTATGAATCTACACACGAACACTACTAGCTCCACCTAGTTTACCGCGCACGAGATTTTATACCCAGAGGCAATTCGCATGGGTATAAATATAAAGGGTTTTTCAATAAGAGCGCTACAAAAGTTTTTTTAAATAAAACAAAACCGGTTTTAGATACCAATGAAATTCTTTATTCCTGTGAAAGTACGTTCGATACCATTATGTATGGAACTCGATTTCTTTGGCATGGCCACCACGGGCAACCTTGCAGAAGTCCAGACGCTGAACCCAATTTTCGACGGTTTTCAAGCATAAATCGGCCGATACTGCTGCAATTTCACGTTCGATATTCGTACGAAGTTCATCAACCGTCGCTGGCTTGTTGGTATAGGCCATAGACTTGACGTAGCCCCACAGGAAATAATCTAAAGGGGTTCAAATCGCACGACCGAGGCGGCCAATTGACTGGGCCATTTGGTGAGATAACACGTTCACCAAACTTGGTTTCCAATAAATTGATTGTGGCATTCGCTGTGTGGCTTGTGGCGCCGTCCTGTTGGAACCACATGTCCTCCAAGTTCATATTATCCAATTGGGGCCAAAAATATTCGGTTATCATTGAACGGTAGCGATTCGCATTCACAGTAATGTACCGGTCTTGATCATCACGGAAGAAGTCCGGCCCAATGACGCCGCCGGCTCATAAACCGCACCAAACCGTAGTTTTTTGATGCAATGATGACTCATGGATTCCGTGTGGATTGCTGTCTGACCAATAACACATATTTTGCTTATTGACGAAGCCATTCAGCCAGAAATGAGACTCATCACTGAAGATGATTTTCCGATGAAAATCCGAATCATTTTCAAGTTGTTGCTCAGCCCAATTCAGGAACATACGTCACTTATGGTGGTCAAGCGGCTTCAGTTCTTGCGTCAATTTGATTTTGTAAGGATGTAGGCCAAGATCTTTTCGCAAAATTCGCCACAACGACGTCACAGAGATGCCCAATGCTTGAGAAGGACGTGTGAGAGACACATTTGGGCTTTCTTGAACTGAAGCCTCAACTGAAGAGAAATGTCAAAAGAGCGGGAAAAAATATCGCATCGTTTGCTGTCCCTATCGATTTACTTTTGTATCGTCTCTGTTGAAAACCCGTTATATATTTAAATCAAAATTAATCAAGAGAAAATATGTATATAGAATCAGTCACAAACAGTCAAGGTCCGCAGGTCATCCTGTTCGAAGGACTAAATCTAAACCTTCATAATGCCCTTCAGGCTTTACTTTATTTAATTTTTGTTGTTTCTTTAATTTTCTTATTTTAGGATTCTTAAATTTAATTCTTAATATTTTTATTTTTTTTTGTTGTTTACTTAGGATTTCATCTTTTCTTAATTTTAATATTTCAATTCTTAAACGCATTCATATTCGTAGGGATCTAAATTTTACTTTTACTTCCCTTTCTTAATTTACGATTTTAAAATTTTCTTTTTCAGATTTTCTGTTCTTAGGACTTTAGACGTTACCTTTGATTTTTCTTGTTACACTTCACTTTCAAATTTCAATCTTTCTCTTATCTAATTATATTAATTCTGTTTTAAACACATTAAGCAAAGCAAATATAGTAATTTATTTTAATTTTAGGCGCCATATGAAATTCGATACACCAATGATGTGGAAAAAGCCGCTATGCCATTCCACAGACCGTTATTTTTGCCTCACCACAAACAGTGGGGGTAGGGAGATTTTTAAAATGGAACTACGCTCCAGTGGGATCGTTTGCACTTCCAGTACCACATTCGAATGATGTACCATATCCAGTGTGCCCTGGTGCATCTCTTCAAAAAGCAGAATCGTCAGATCAAGAGTCCGAGTCAAGTGCAAGCGAATTTGGGGCGTGCAGAAAGCGAAAATTACTGTCACAGGCCGAACTAAACGATTGGGTGCGCGATTTTGGTCTCACTAAGGAGAAATCCGAACTTTTTGCGTCTCGGATGGTACAGTGTGGATTTGCGGATTCAGAAGTGAAAGTAACAGCGTACAGGAAGCGTCACCAGCAGTATGCAAAATTTTATACAAAGAAAGACCAAATATGTTTTTGCAGCGACATTTCCGGCTTGTTCCAAGAGCTTCACCAAATTCACAACCCCAATGAATGGAGGTTGTTTATTGAGAGCAACAAAGAGAGCTTGAAGGCAGTTCTCTTACATAATGGGAATGAAAAGCCATCTCTTCCTATTGCTCATGCGGTTCATTCAAAGGAGAACTATGAAACTATGAACATTTTGCTGAAATGCATAGAGTATAGCAAATATAATTGGAAAATATGCGCCGACCTCAAAGTTGTGGCCATTCTGTGTGGACTCCAAGGAGGCTATACGCGACATTGCTGTTTTCTGTGCCTTTGGAATAGCCGCGCTGATGATCAGCATTATATTCAAAAAAAATGGCCGGAACGAACGAAACCTATAGTTGGAGAAGCGAATGTTCAGCGCAAACCACTAATAGAGAACCGTGAAAATATAATACTTCCGCCGCTGCACATAAAATTGGGTTTGATAAAAAATTTTGCCAAAAAATTGGACAAAGAAGGTGAAGCTTTTGCCTATTTACGGTCAATTTTCCCTTACCTTTCGCTGGCAAAAATTAAAGAAGGAGTCTTCGCTGGACCCGATATAAAAAAAATGTTGAAAGATGAAACATTCCCGAAGCTGTTATCACCCATCGAAGCCGCAGCATGGAATTCCTTCAGGCTTGTTGTGGAAAACTTTTTAGGAAACAACAAAAGCCATAATTATAAGGACATAGTTGAGGATCTGGTAAAGAACTATGAAGCAATGGGCAATTGTTAATTTGTAATCAAATGTTAATTTAAATAGCGTTTTAATTCTCGTTTTTTTTTAATTTTTGGGTAGGAGTGCACATGTCACTTAAAATACACTTTCTGCATTCTCATTTGGATTTTTTCCCTGAGAATTTAGGAGACGTGAGCGACGAACATGGCGAGCGCTTTCATCAGGAATTGAAGGCTATGGAACGACGCTATCAGGGCATCTATTACACGGCTATGATGGGTGACTACATTTGGACCCTAATACGTGAGACCAATTGCAGCGAATACAAAAAAAAGAAGAAGTCAGCTGTTTTTCCACATGGCATAAAATGTACAGTTATATCTTTGTTTCTACTCATTTTTTATGGGCGTTGATTTGGTTAATTTCGTTAATTTAGCTAACCTGGCACATCCATTTCTAATTGTGCCATACATTGAGTATGTAGTGCTCTAAATAAATTAAAAAATAATATACTAAGACTAATTTGTTTATTTTAAATTAAGTTCAAATGTATTTATTCGTTTGCGTTCGGTAGGTAAGCTGTGCAAATAATGAAAATCAAAATATCGTGAAATAGCGGAATTTCGGTGTTTTACCAAAAAAATTATAAGTCCGCCATTTGTTGTCAGATTTTGTTAAGTAAGTGCTTATTTTCTTTGGAAAAATACCAGCTATACGTAAAAAAACCAAAATCGCTGTTAGCATCGCGTTTTATATTTTATATGAATTTTTCTGCCACATTTTTACTAAAAAAACGCAGTTTTTTAACCGTTTTAAGCCGCCAACATCAAAACTACTCACCCGATTTGAAAATTTTCTGAGAATCAGTTGTAGACGGCTCAATTTGCTTTAATTTGAGTAGTGGTAGGATCAAATACGTCAAAGAAGACGAAAGATATGCTCAAAATTGTAAGTGTACCTCCAAAAATTTAAAAAAAAAAGTTCAAAAATTTGTATCTCGAAAACCAATCAACAGAAAAATTTTTAAAACTCATTTTCGTGTTTAGTAGGTCAAAATCAATGAGAAAAAGTATGCTAGAAACAAATCACAAAACGACTGTTGGCTAGTGTATTTGACAAGTTTAGTTTTTAGTTTATTAAAAGTGCAAAAAATCTTTTTAAAAGTTATTAAAATTAAATGTTTTTGTATTCATTTTATTTATTTGTTTTCATTTGCCTACGATAACATACTGTACGACAATTAGTGAAAATTAGTCGCTACTATTGCACACTAGATGGTGTTGAGAATATTGTATGCAGCGTATGAGTACACTAATACACTCACACATAGCTCACACCGATTTGATAACGCTTTACGATTGGTTAACGATTACATCGCACATCTTACTCTAAATTTGTGATTGTATTGTGAAAAATATTTTTACCCCAAGCGTATAGATGTTTACACATCAAAAATAAATGGTTTCCCATTATATCTCATGAAGGGACTGGGGAGAACTTCTCACAATCACTGAGCTGTGCGCTTTCCAGTTTTCACTCACTGATTGGGACCTACAGTTTTACACCGATTCCGAACGGTAATTTGAGAAGCTTTTTCATGGCTAGATACTCGATAGTGTCGCCGTCACTATGCGAGGTGACCGCCACCGAAAGAAAATTTGAAGGTGGTCAGAGCCGGGTTCGAACCCAGGATCTACCAGTACCAGCTAAAATCTGCAATTTATTTATTTCATTTGTCACATACATACATATTAGATAATATATTCAGTTAATACGTACACTTGTGTTTTTTCAATATTACACTTAAACCAATAGTGGAACAGTAATTTTGTGATTATTAATCAATCTTCAGATAATTTAAGATCAACTTAAGGCTTATTCTCAAACTCTATTTTATCGAAAAGGAAGGCAAAAAGAGCTTATAAAATGTCATCATCTATTTGCTATGATTTAACTTTACATGGTTGTATCAAAGTGTAGTAAATTTTACGTTGTGTTGCAGATTATGATTTACGCCTTAACTTTGATTCGCAAAAGTCCGAATTTATCGAGGTATGCGCTTAATTTGTATAAAATACTCTTCTTGCCCAAATAATTATTATTTTTAAGTTGCTCGAACTCCTCATAATAGGTATCTTCTTGGCACAGTTTAAATATAAGAAATTCTGCAGTGTGCACTTCAGCGTTCTCAATGAACGGTTTGAATTCTGCGCTTGCCTTTTTGGGACTAATCAATTTACGTAAAAATTGTAATATATCCATCTGGCACCTTCGAAGTTTCTCCCAGCTGCTGAAACGTGTCGCATTAGTTGCAATCAACGAAAATGTGGGCCTTGGCTTCTTTTATGATATGTGGCACAAAACTCCGTTTGAATTATCGTGATCACTGAATTCAGACGTTGGAAATGCACATTCGTCGCAACTCAAAAACGGTGGTCCATTAAACCAGCGAGAATAATAATTCAAATCGGGAATGTCTTTCCATTTAGTAGCGTAGTCTGCGACGTTTTGGGACGATGGAACCCACTTCCATTCACACACGTCTGAGTCCTCCAAAATCTCTCCGACTCGAACTGCTACAAATTGTTGAAATTTTCTGGCATCAGATCTGATCCAGTACAGAACGTCGTTTGAGTCCGTCCAGAATACGCGGCGGCTTGTTTTTAACGATGCCTCATTACAACAAAAATTGCAAAGCCGTAGACCGAGTATAGCTGCCATAAGTTCCATTTTTGGAATCGGTATAGGTTTTAGTGGAGCTACTCTAGTTTTGGAGGCAACAAGCGAGCACTTTATTTTGTTGTCATATTCCGCGCGAAAATATGCAACTGCAGCATAAGCGTCTATGCTGGCGTCCACGAAAATATGGAGCTGGATATTGTTCGACTTGCTTGCACCTAGGACACGAACCGTGGAAACTTTTCTTAGAACGTTTATCCATTGCCACCATTTATCGAGCTCAGTTACGTGAATTGGTTCGTCCCATCCCACTCTGGATCTCCGTATCTCCTGCAAGAGTATTTTGGCGTATATAACGAAATTGCCCAGTAGTCCAAGCGGGTCAAAAATAGTCATCACGACTCGCAGAACACCCCTCTTTGTTGGATGTACTGCTTCGTCGAAAACATCTGCATTGAAGTTTTCAAAAAATGTTAGTTCGTCGTTTGCGGGTATCCACCACATGCCCAAAACCTTTTCAAATTTACCTTCGGGGTCTTCAAATGTTTTTCTTGAATATGTTTTGCTCTCATCTAAGCCATTTAGAACCTTTTGCGATTTGGAAATCCAATTGCGCATCTCAAAGCCGCCATCTTGATATATTGAGCGAACCACTCCAGCCAACTTTAGCATATCATCTTCAGTATTCAATCTTCGTAGCCAGTCGTCTACGAACGTATTATCCAAAATAGCTTGCACAGCATTGGGATGTTACTCGATGAAGCGTTCTGCGTTTTTATTTTTGACGTAATTTGCCAAAGATGGGGAGCGCGATGCTCCAAACGTCATGACGGTCATCGCTTAGACCTCAATAGCTTTGGATGAATCACCATCTCGCCATAAAAATTGTTGGAATCGCTGATCCTCTTTTTTCACCCGGATCTGGTGAAACATTTCACGAATGTCTCCGCAAATGGCTACTGGCTTCTCGCGAAAACGGATTATTACACCTACCAATGATTTAAGTAGGTCAGGACCCATTAATAACACAGAATTTAATGCGATTTTCCCTACAGCAGCGGCCGCATCCCATACTATACGAGTTTTATTTTTATTCTTATTTATTACTGTAAATATGGGAATATACCATCATTTGTTGTCATTGCAAACTTCAATTGGCTTCAGTTTTCGAACATAACCATTTCTTTCATATTCTTGAATTTTTTCAATTAAAAATGTATTTAAAGTTTCGCCATAGCGAGTGAATTTGGCAAACATAGTTGACTATGTTTCCACAGTAGACCAGTCTCCCAGCGCTTTTCGATATTTAAGTACTTGGTGGTGCTTTCGATGATTTCTTTGGCGCGCTCATCATCCTTTGATCGCAATGGATTTTGATTCAATTTAACTCCTACGGCATCCAAAGAAAAATAATTTTTTAACATTTCATCTAAGCCGAGATAATTGGAGTTACATGAGCAAATATGCAGAATTCGTTGTTGTGTAGAATTACCTGACTTGGGACGCCCATACACCCCCCATCCAATTCGACACCTTGCAGCGATTAGTTCGTTGTCCGAATTGTCTCTTATTTCGAGGGGGACACACAATTTTGCATTATCAAGCCCAATAAGAATTCTTGCGTTTGCTGCACTATATGGCATAATTGGTAAATTTTTAAAATGTTCACATTTACCAATTTGTGATTTTGTTAATGTTTGGACAGCTAAATCAAGTTTTTTAATTGTACGCCCATTACTCAATAACAATTTTGAATTTTGTTTACGATCTGAAATGTACAAAGAAACTGTTTTTGATTGATTTTCTTTCTGCGTTATTTCCCCAGTCCATTGTAAACATAACTCGTCAGTTGGTCCATCTAATCCTAACTGTTCTGCCAATTCACTCTCAATTCATAAGTATTAAGAGAGTGACCGTTGCCAAAAAGTGTTAAGGAATGTACTTGAAGAGTACTTTCTCTTTTGCATGAAACAGAATAGCCTGGCTGTTATTGTTATTTTGTGTTTGTTCTTTCTGCTGCTGCGGTTCTTTTCATTTATGCAGTAGTGAGTTGTGTGACATTTTACAATTGTCAATTCCGCATTGACGTTTCAAGAAACATCTTTTAATATGATGTTTTCTAAAACAACGTAAACATAAATTGTTTGCGCGAATAAAATTCCACCTCTCGTCTATACTCAATGCTGCACATTCGGGACACTCAAATAGGCGATGGTTGCTTTTACATTTGAAACACGGCATTGGCTGAGCGTTTGATTTCTTGTCACCAATGACGTCATGAACCAAGATCCGCTCTTTTTTTGACATTTTTGTGTCTTCGGAATATGGCGACAATGTAGTTACTTGGGATGCACAAGTTGCTAAGTTAAATAGCCAACTATCAAAACAAATAACGTCCACTCTGCGGAGGGAGATTCTATACTTCCCCCAATCTGATTTCAAATCAGCTGGTAATTTTTCTACTAATTCATTGAGGAGCATAGGAGCATTTAAATAATCCGAGAGACCCATTGCTTGCATTGTTGATCTGTAGTTATGTACAGCCAGTGCAAAATTTATCAATGTATCAAGTCGCTCTTTACGCACAGTGGGCTCGTTTTTTAAATTCCTCTGCAAAGCTTGGTGTACAATTTCAGGCCGTCCATATAACATACGCAGCGTCTCGATTGCAAAATTTACAGTGCTGGGCATCATCAGTTTGCCTCTCACTGCCTCTAGTGCGGCACCTTTTAAACACTTTTGTAATCTAATCAAATTTTCTTGTTCGGTAAATCTGCACCGTTCTGTTCATTGTATATAGTTGGTTATAAAGATGGGCCAATCTTCTGGTTTTCCTGAGAAATTCGGTAAATCCTTGCTGATGGCATGCCGGGCTGCAATATACGAAGTGGATAAAGTTATATCAGGTACAGTGTTAGTTAAATTTGGACAATGGGACGTAGATGGCATCTGAGTATTGAACGAAAAATTGTGGCTATTGGTTTGTGATGGCAAATTTAAATTATTTGGGTATGGATCAAAATTGGGGTTTGCATTTGACTGTGAGTAATTAAAATTATTACCATATGGAAAATAATTTGATTGGTATGGAACAGAGGTATATTGGTGTTGTGAGTAATTGGGTGCTGTATTCGGTGGAAAAGAGGGCATTCCGTTAAAAGGGTTAGGATTAAAGAAAATATTGCTCGTTGTTAAGCCGCTAACATTTGCATTAACAGAGTTAGCGTTATTAATGCCATTAGCACCAAGATTTAGGGCTGTAGACTGTTGGCAATTTATGGCAGAATTGTGTTGATTAATTCTGTCATTCGGGTAAATATTAATGGAACTGTAATTATTTGGCGGTTGGTCCAACACTGCTGAGCTCGAGGCTGATGGAATGAATGAATTATGTATCGATGAAAATAGCGAACGTTGCTGTGGGACATTGTTGTTGGCCGCGCCGGTGATTGCAAGAGTGGACATCCGTGACGTCACTAAATTTGCATTTGAACTGATTGAGCTTGTAGGAATAGCAGAAGTAGATTTAGGGAGCAGTGGCTGCCATGTGACATGTTGATCTTTGGTAGTGGATTTGCGTTTCGGTTTGGCGGTCGTTCGAGGTCGTTTAACGACTGGATCTTTACGGACGAGGCCAGAGCGTGTGGTTGTGGGAGCAATTTTGAATAATGAGTTTCTTACCTTAACTGCAGACTTGGGAGTTGAAGCTGTTGATATTACATCATTTCTGACAGAATTTATTTGTCCCTCAATGGCATTGGTTGCAAGATTTGCAGCGGTAGCAGCGCGTAGTCTTGAAGGCGACTCTGTGGCCTTAGTAGAAGATGCGGCGGTTGCTGCGGATATTGTGGGTATGCCGTTTGAAGTATTGGGTTGTTCTGCGGCACCAATTCCCGTTTGACTTTCATCTGCAGATGCGGTTGACATGGTTAGCTTCGTTTGAGGTTATGTCAATTTGTCGTGATCAGTCAGCGATATGAAAAAAAAGTATTTTAGAAATGATCGATCGATTGGTTTAGATGTGGAATAAAAACGTATTTTCAGCTGACGTTACAACAGCAGTACTAGCAGTAATAGTACCAGCTAAAATCTGCAATTTATTTATTCATTTGTCACATACATATTAGATAATATATTCAGTTAATACGTACACTTGTGTTTTTTCAATATTACACTTAAACCAATAGTGGAACAGTAATTTTGTGATTATTAATCAATCTTCAGATAATTTAAGATCAACTTAAGGCTTATTCTCAAACTCTATTTTATCGAAAAGGAAGGCAAAAAGAGCTTATAAAATGTCATCATCTATTTGCTATGATTTAACTTTACATGGTTGTATCAAAGTGTATTAAATTTTACGTTGTGTTGCAGATTATGATTTACGCCTTAACAATAGCCAAAACGAACAAGAATTCAATTCTCAATAACAATTTCTTCATAATCTAAAATTATATTAAAGTTAATCTTACACAAATATTCAAAACAAAGTGATGCAACAGGGGCAAAGTGCTATCTCAGCGGATACAAGAACTCCGTGGAGCGAAGTAGCAGCCCCCGAAAGGCTAAACAACATGCTTATATTCTAGTTTCCCAAATCTTAACAAGTTAATTAATATTGGCAATTAAATTCCAAAAAATAACAAAATTACTCTTATTTCTTTATAGAGCGACTCAACACACAAGGGGTACTTCAAACAATACTGCCATATGCCGTAGGTACACTGTCCTGAATTACTCCGAAAGCGAAACCTCCCGAAGTTTCAAACTATAACGACTATGGTGCCCGATCACTTATGCCGCGACGCCTAATTTATTTAGACCCCGATGGTCTATTAGTCTACACAAGAACACTACTAGGCCGACCTAGTTTACCGCGCACGAGATTTTATATCCAGAGGCAATTCGCATGGGTGTAAATATATATATGAAAATCAAAATTAATCAAGAGGAAAAATATATATATATTCAGTCACAAATAGTCAAGGTCTGCAGGTCATCCTGTTCGTTAATAGGTATCAGAATAAATCTAAACCTGTCCGCTATTGAGTATGCGGGTCCCCAACAGCGTAAGTTAGCCGCTCTTTACAATGGAGGAATTCTTCCATGAAGCTTTACATTATTTACTTTTTGTTCTTTCTTTAATTTTCTCATTTTAGCAATCTTAAATTTAATTCTTAATATTTTGTATTTCTTTTATTTTGCTGTTTACTTAGGATTTCATCTTTTTTAATTTTAATATTTCAATTCTTAAATGAAGTCATTTTCGTAGGGATCTAAATTTTACTTTTACTTCCCTTTCTTAATTTACGATTTTAAAATTTTCTTTTCCAGGTTTTCTGGTCTTAGGACTTTAATCGTTACTTTTGAATTTTCTTCTTACACTTCACTTTCATATTACAATCTTTCCCTTACCTTAAGTTATTAATTTTATTTCAAATTTTTCTTCTCCCTTAATCCATATGTTCGTTTACGCCTTTATGGCATGGATTTATTCTAAAACTACCTAATAGCTTAATATCCACTCATAGGTGGACGAGTCCCGGCTGTCCGAAAAAACAATAACAACCACGGACTTACCTTCACTCAGCAGGGACGAAATGGGGGGTATTTAATGACTAGTTACAGATGAGCTGGGTGGCTGATAAAGATGATGCTGGGCTATGGCGAAATGGTGATGGATGGATGATGGTGTGCGGCTGTTGTGGCTAGCTATGAACGGAAGAACAAAACGGGCACTGGATTTTTGCTTTTATACCCCTGACTTGGTGGACTCCTCAGGATGGACAGAACGGACACGGATTTTTGCGTTATTGTCCCTGTCGGTAGAAGAGTAGCAGCAAAACTGCTGGTGCGGATTTCCCGAACACTTTTTTTCGGCACAGTTTATTGGAGTAATTTGCGAATGCGGAGGTTTTGAGACGCGAGTTTCGAAGCATTTTTTCAGGACACAGTTTTTAATAGGTGAAATGTTTACGCTGGGATTTAATACGCCGATAGATTGGTGCCGATAGAATAGCGCAGATTTAAAGGTGCAAATTTCTAGGGCGTAACATTTAAGCTCAGATTGCGGGCGTAGAATTTAATTACCGAACTTTTTGGCACAAATTTTAAGGGCGCGAGCGATTAAAGTGCAGGTTTTAGGCGCCGTTTTCAAAGCGAAAAACTCTGGCATGGAGTTCAGGACGCAGATTTTTTCCAAATAAAACTTTAACGCTGATGTTTAGGAGCGGGTGATTTAGCGCAGATTATTGGGCGCTTATCGAATGGAACGAATTACACTCAAACGAAACTATCACATTTTAGGGCGCAGTTTAAAAACGCCGATTTTATGCGATGGCGCAACTAGTATGGGGCGAGATTTTTAGGGCGCGAATATGTTGGCGTAGATAATATGGTGCCTGTTCAGCGGACAACAGCGTCGAGCGCCCGCTGGACCACCACTCCCTCGAGTGACTACTGGTTGCAGGCAGAAGTTGGCCTGGCTGGAGGGAGCGGGAGCTAACCTAGTGAGATCGCGCAAAAGTGCAGCAGCCGGTGGGTTTTTCTCCACTTATTGTGGGAATTCTAGCCACAGTCGGGTCATGATGACTCTGCGTAGCTGCCTGGCTGTGGGAAAGAGAAAGGCATGAGACACCACCGATAACCTAACCTCACCATCTTACCTGGCTGCCGGTTGTCTCGAATATGATGGTTTCGGTCGTTTCTCTGGCAAGATTCCTCTACGCGATGCACGGACGGGATGCTCATATACTGCTGAGGAATTGCCCCGGTTGTTGCTTAGTTTTCTTTAAGGTTTGCTGGCGAAATCAAATGACCGAAACGAAAATGGCGTTGTCGAATGATGCATGTGCCAAACTAAATGCTGCGTTGGTGTTGGTGTGCGGTTGTGTCTTTGCAGACTTTTCGTTGGGAAAAATGCCGTTTGTGTATGTAAAAATTACACGGCTGACAACCATGAATTTCACAAATTCTCATGGTGTAATTAATGAGGGAATAGTGAGCATGTCGGGTCGCGGTCATCTGGTGTTTCGATGACAGTTTAAGTGGACGACTTTAGGGCGTTGTGGCGCCGCCACAAAGTCCACCATCCTGATGACACCAGGACGAGGGATGGCAGAGAAACTGTTGTCGGAAGAGGTGTGGGTGTTAGGTTCGCATCTAACAGGGACTGCGCCACTTAGGTGATCTTATGGACCACCCGTAGAGGGGGAGCTGAATGAGCCCGGTGGTGGGGGCTGATCAGGCGCTCGCCTAACTCACATGTCTTTAAGTTCAGTTCCTTCCTATTGCGGTCTGGCTCTACTACCAATGCTGGTTTGCTTTCTTCTCCTTTTTTTCCAAAATTAATTGTCGGAGCATTGTACTTCCTCGGGAGCTCTGAGGTAGTGAATCTAGCAGCCTCTGTTTCTATGATCCGGGGTGGGGCTATTGCTTTAACGAAAATGAGGATCTGGTCCTCTACTAGCCGCATGTTGGACATGCCCTTTCTATCGTGCACTTTGTAGCCTGATAGTTTGTACAGCTAGGCTACAGCTGTGCTGTCCTTCACCAGTAGCCTGCGCATAGCTGCGCGGTCATTGGTCTAAAGCCGCCGGAATTTGGTCAGTACGTCAAATTTTATTTTGGCAACTTGAACTCGACGGTCGCTTGTTGGATCAGCCAACATGGTGGAGCATGCTATTACATCTACATCTTCTGGAGGCCACTCGATCTCCAATCTTCTCAAGAGACCTGACTCTCGGCGGCAGCCTCGTGTGAGGTGGCAAATATATACTTTATTAGCCGCGTACCCGGAGTATTTTCGATGGATCACGATCTCCTGTAAGCGCGCCGATGATTCAGCAAGCTTCTGAGTGAGAGTGGCATTCTGCTGCTAGACTGCTTGCAGCTGTTGCTGGACGTTCTGTAGGTCTCCTCCAAGCGTCGGGTTTTCCCGTTCACCTCGTGCAATTGGTTTTGTACATGGCTTCGCTCCTTTCTCGCCGTGCGATATCAGTCTGCATGGCGTCTTCTCAGCTTTTCCAACTCGGCCGAAGGCTGATTGCGGACTCGGCACAGCTCGTGATACATCTCGGCCTTTGACTGTTGCAGCTGTACACTTTCGTGTATCACCGTCATTTGCGTTGCACTCGATCGCGGTCAGCCTCCGCTGGTTCGTAACGGCGCGACAAGCTCTTCCCAGTCTGCGACGATCTCGCCTTCCACAAACCTTGGGTATGCGGGGAATACACAATAATCGGCTCGACGACATACGGGGCAATCGGCCGTTCCTTGGTCATACCAGGCCTCATGGCATGCCAGATGTATTATATGGTCGCACCCGGTGGTAACAATCTGCGCATCCTCCGTCGTCGGCGTCGATAGGCAAACATTGCATACCACCACATTAGCCATTGGGACAGGGTAACCTAAGTCGCGGGGTTCTTGCAAACGGGTTCTAACTAGTTATTAGGCTGAAACGATAACTTCGAAAACTCCTTAGATCAACAGGTTAGTGTTCAAGGGAAATAAGAAAGAGGGAACAGGAAGAGTTATCTAGGGAATATGTTTGAAAAATTTAGCATTGCTCACTAAGGTTTACTAACCATGTACAAATGTTCAACACCTTACCGTGGACACATAAAACTCTTACTGGTATTGACCTGTCTCAAGCTGAATTACCAACACCAAATTGTGTTCAGGTCGAACTCGAACCCACGCCTGAGATAAACTCAGTGTCGACTGGTCCTCATTCATTGCTTCAAGTCTTTGGCATGAAACACTCCAAAACGTTTACCCTTTAGATCTTCTACCTGTTTCCAACAGGCTTCACATTCCTGCACTTCAAGAACTTCCTGCTGGAAATTCCGGTGGTAACCTTCCTGACCTGGTATGTACTTAACGGGAGGGCATCTGGTGTTATACGTGCGTTCATTCTTCTCATAAGCCTTATGTAGGCTCTTCTGTACTTTCGTTCTCACTATATTCTGTGTAACCGATTTCGGAACTTGGGTTTCACCCATGTCAGTCACGCTCTTTAGAATTCTCGCCAATTTATATAGTCTGCCATAAGTGATTATATTAACTCCGAAAAGGGCGAAATATGGTGTGACACCAATCGGCCTTTGTACCGATGATCCCGAGGAACATTCTACGTCAAACAAATGTCGGTCCCATTCTCGGTGGTCCTCCTTCATACAGGATCGAATCGCCGATAAACCCGATTGATTAACTCTTTCCGAAGCGTTGGCCTGCGGAGATTGCACTACTGTTCTGTAATGGATTATACCGAAATTGGTAACGAAATCCGTGAACTCGCGGCTTACGAACTGTTTGCAGTTGTCTGAGAGAATGCTCTCAGGAACACCGAACTTATGACATATCTCCGTTATTAAGAACCGAATCACGTTCTAGCTGCTAGCCGTAGGCATAGCCTTCAACCTGACGAACTTCATCAGATGATCAAGAATAATGAAAATAAAACAGTTCCCATTCTCCGAACGAGCATGAGGACCTAAAAAGTCCACTAAAATTCGCTGAAAAGACCGATGGATCACTGCTTTCTTCCCCATCGGTGGTATTACCGCAATGTAGGCCGCCTTAGTTTCACGACATGTTTGGCATGCATCGACATAACGTTTCACTTGCATGTTCATATTCGGCCAAAAGAAATAATCTTTAATCCTTTTCAGGGTCTTAAAGAAACCTCCATGGGTAGCGTGCGGGAGATCATGCGACTTCTCAATCATACTTTGTGTTAATTCCAATGGTACACACACCTTCCACGCAAAGTCCTCATGGAGTGGTATGTCATCATAGGGCATCGTTCTCTTATACACTATTCCATCTACCACTCGTAAATCGGGTAGCCGATTCGGGTTCTTTTCGATTGTCTTAATTAACTCCACATAACCAGTAGATTTGAAAGCCTTATCTTCCATATCGATTAATTCTGCAACCTCCGCAGAGACTTTCTCCATCGCATATCTGGATAAAGTGTCGGGTACAACATTGAGTTTACCCTAGTGGTGTTCGATTACAAAATTAAAAGATTGAAGGTTTAGACTCCAACGAGGTAGCCGCCCACTGAGATTACGATGCGACATCAGCCATTTAAGACCGGGAAGGCCACCAAATCGATGAATGGTCTATACTTCCACCGCTGAGCATTCACCTCCGCTGTGCAGTTGTCAATTTGTTCGAGTAGTATGCTATCGGATGTTCTTCACCGTTGTCATCTGGTTGAAACAAAACTGCGCCAGCTCCTAGATCAGAGGCGTCGCATTGCACATAAAAGTGCTTTGAGAAATCTGGGTGAACCAGTACCGGGCTAGTCCCCAATGCATTCTACAAACTGTTGAAGCCTACTTTAGCTTCATCCATAAAGCAAAAAATTTTACTGTCCGAAATCGGAGCCGCTATGGTAGCATAATCAGATACAAACTTTCGGTAGCATCCCGTGGCGCCTAAAGGGATTTTGTTTAAGGGATTTTGGATACTTGTAGCCCACGATTGACTCAACTTTCGAAGGATCGGGTTTGACTTGACCTCCTCCGACAAGGTAACCTAAATATCTTAGTTCCTTGAAACAAAACTTGAACTTCTGAACATTGATGGTCAGAGCGGCAACGACCAACTTGTTTCAGAAGTGCCATATGTGTCTGAAAATCTCCAGATACACAAAGTCGCGATTACGTATGGCCGATGGTATCACTCTATCTGTAAACCGGCAAAGTCCCTGGGCGGCATTGCACAAGCCGAATGGCATCACTTAAAATGATAGGGTGGCTTACTCTCTTCTCTCTACTGGCTGGATCTAGATGAATCTGCCAGAACGCATCTTTAAGATCCACACTGGAGATATAATATGTGTCGCCGAGCCTGCTGAGTAAACCCTCTATATGAGGAAGTGGATACGCATCTTTAATCGTCAGAGCATTTATCTTGCGCACGTCCAGGCATAACCTGTTTTCGCCCCTTTGCGAACTAAAATCACAGGGTGACTCCAAGGACTTTCGCTAGGCTCGATGACTCCTAATTCAACTATTCGACCCACCTCTTCGTACAGAAGTGCAAATAGTTCAACCACGGCCTCTAAAATTTTGTGTTGTTGCGACGACAAAGCATGGGACTTGACCTACTCAGAGGCTTGGACTTCTTCGCATAGGTCTACCATTGAGTGGTGAGACTCTCTATGGAACACCGTAAACGTTCGCATAAAGTCAACACCCAAATAGAGCGCTCGTTCCGGGGTTGGCACTAGATAACAATTTGGATCGTTTTTTAAAGTCAATTCTGCTGCATCTTCTGCATCGACAAAAGTGACTCAGCTTTCCGAACTTCTCTGCTAAACTCGCTGAGACTATCTGCTCGTATAGGGAACAGTAGCTGTGCCACATACATTTTGAGATTTCCTCTTATAATTTTTACTAGCTGTGCCTCCCTATAAGGAGTCCGTTGCTGGTTCTTCAGTTTCATTATAGCGTTATAATACTCCTCAAACGTCTCATGCGATTGTTGTCTTCGGCTAAAAATTTGAATTTGAATTTGAAATTCACTTTCGAAACGCTGGAACCGCAAGAACATCGCTCGCTTCAATTCATTCCAGCTGAGTGTAGGGGTTGACATCTGGTAATCCCACTAGAAAACTTATGCGGAGCCTTCCAATAGGTGATGAAGTCCTTTCATCAACTCAGACTCGGAGCATTCGTTATCTCGGCATTATTCTCTTACTTGGAACAGAAAATCTTGTATATTCACTGTTTTCGGCGTCCCATCAAACTTCAATCCCCATTTGGTCAAATCTTGCCTCCTTGGGGCATACTGCTCGATTCGTACTCCAACATATGTATTCCGCTGGACCTCTCGCTGTGGCCTAGTTCGTGGTGTAGTTGATTCCTGAGTGTGCCAAAAGTTTCTTTCAGGCACTCGATGGACATTGGCTGCCAGTTTAAATGCTTTAGGAGCTATAGAGTCTTGCATAGATACAACTTGCGGTCGCTCATATATCGAAGGCTGTTCTGCCTCTGGTCGTCGTTGAGGTTCAGCTGCTGGCAGCGGGGTTGGTATGACGCTCGGCAACTGAGATGGACGTTTTATTTCCTCTGACTGCCGATGCAAAGTCTCATTATAACTAGTAGTCTGGTAGCCTACTGGTGCGGCGATTAGTGTCGATATTGTATCTTCTATAGGGTGATTAGCCCTTCCAACGACCGCCGCTTGTCTAGTCTCCGCTAGTATAGCTGGTAAAATTATGCGGATCTGAGCCCCTTCGTCGATTCCTGGCCCAGTCCGGTTCCTGGGTGCTGCTCCATATCATGTTGGACTGGCGTCGCCCATGCATCGCCGCTCTGCTCGCGCTTCAAGTGCAGTTTAAGTTTCGGCATGATTCTGAGATCCTAAAATCTCCGCTTGGTGTTGACTACCCACTGGGTAACCGTGCCCGCTTGATCCCACCACTTGGGCGGAAGCGGAAAACGTTGACGTCGCGGCCACGGCCGCTGTATGGTTGATAGCTACCTCAGGCGCTACTTGGGTCTCGGCCGCAACTGCGAAAGCATCTTGGGTCTAAGGAGCCCTACTTCACCTCATTCAGGTGGCGAACGCCGTACTGGCATCGTTATCAACCGACGGCGTCAAAACAAATCACAAAGAAGGTTTTGGTTTATTTCCCATCTGGAGATACCAAATAATTATCAAATCAAAAGTGTTCACACCGCTTCGTCGTAAACCAATAATTGGCTCCGGTGTGTTGACGAGTAGCGTCCAGAAAAAATTAAAACAAAAAAAAAGTTGCAAATTGAAAATTCTAAGTCAGCTTTGGAAAAACGCTGAGCAAATTAATTTAAAATGCCAGATAAAATTAATGGCCAAAAAATTTTGAACCTGAAAGTTAGAATTTAAGTTAATTTTAAATAAAAATTGTGAAAAATCAAAAGCAATATAATAACAATCAATTAAAGCAAACAAAAGACCAAACACAAGCTTTCATCAACCTTGTATTTGGGAAACCAAATCGACCCCAAAAGAACAACCGATGATTAGAACCGCGACTGAAAAACAAAAATCTTTAATCAAAACGAAATCGTAAATGATATTATTATCCGAAAGTCGAATCAAAACGTCAAATCCAAAACACAATGAATCTTAAACAAACAACAACCAATACTCATATCGCAATTTAAAATTTAAACTGAAAAATCTCAAGATCAAAATGGATAAACAAACTCGTATCGAAATTTAGAATCCAAAGTCTCAAAAATTGTATGGTAATCGAATGGTCATTCTAAGTTAGACACACTTCTCTAAAACAAACCCTAAATCATAATAAATTGGCAAAACAGAAATGTGGAGGCACACTGAAAGCCAAAAAGAGGCAAACGTAATGAGTGTAATACCACGCTTACGTGACTCCCTTTCAGACTTCCCCGAATACTTTCTTCGTATTCAGCATAATCGTATTCAGCATAAACGTCGCAACGCGGGTAGATCCCGGGGCTTATGTGTGGCCTAATGACGTTAACGCCAAAACGAGCATTAATGCGACGGAAAGTCCTGTCAATCACGCGCCGAGAAAACGTCACAACGCGGTTAGACCAGAAGATCTTCGCCGGGACTTACGCTTGTTCCGACAGCATAACTGTGAGAGTCCATTAAACTAGTTGGTTAAACGCAAAAAAAAATAGTAATTTAAAAAGGATCATCAAAAACCTAAGTCAGTCCCCCACTTGGTGTAATTGGCCCTGACATCGTCGCAAGAACAAGACTTCACAAGTCGAGACACTCGACGAAAGTATCCTAAGAAAGTTTCCTTGCCCCGTGGCAAATAACTATTGTATATATCTCCTGATGATGCTACACAAAGGAGTAGCGAAATATCGAGGAAAATAAATATAACAACAGCAAATCTGACCTCAAGCTCGAAGAATATTGATTATTTATTAATTTTAATTTATAGTATTAATTTAATTTCCACATCATATTATAATTGAAATGAATGAAGTTCTGTTCTATTTATGGATATCAAAAATATTGAATTTGAATGATTATTCAATTCTGGCACTAAACGTTTAAAATACTCTAGTTTCCCAAATCTTAACAACTTAATTAATATTGGCAATTAAATTCCAAAAAATAACAATCAAAATTACTCTTATTTCTCTATAGAGCGACAAACTCATAACACAAGAGGTACTTCAAACAATACTGGCATATGCCCTAGCGACACTGTCCAGACTTACTCCGAAAGCGAAACCTCCCGAAGGTTCAAACCGTAACGACTATGGTTAGCACTTATGCCACCATGCCTAATTTATTTAGACCCCGATGGTCTATGAATCTACACACGAATGGAGGACGTCTTCTTAACGCCGTTCAGACTTTACTTTATTTAACTTTTGTTCTTTCTTTAATTTTCTTATTTTAGTTACTTTCTTATCCGGTCTCGGCCAACCCCGGGGGGTCAGGGACCTTACAAAACGAAGGTAACATATTTCGCCAACCAGTTTGATCTTTCGCTTTATTTCTCCAGTTGGCAATACTAAGTGTACGCAGGGATTCGTCAACCTGACCCCTCCAGGGAGTCTTGGTCTTCCTATTTTTCGTCTTCCTTCGAGTTCGGTTTCGAAAGCCCTTCGTGCTGGTTCGTCTTAATCCATTCTACTGACATGACCTAGCAAGCGCAATCGCGTTATCTTGATCCGCTTAACTATGTCAATGTCAGGATAAAGCTAATACAGCTCATGATTCATGCGTCGCCGATACTCGCCGGTGTGCACTATAGGGCCATACATTTTTCGGAGTATTTTTCTCTCGAAGACTCCTACAGATGTTTCGTCTGCTTGCGAAAGCACCCAGGACTCTGCGCCATAAAGCAAGACAGGTTGAATGAGAGTCTGGTACAGCTGGACGTTTGTTACTCGAGAGAGGGCTTTATCTCTAAAGTGCTTGCTTAGCCCAAAATAACATCTATTCGCAAGCACAATTCTCCGCTTGATCTCAAGGCTGACGTTGTTGTTTTTGTTCACGGCAGATCCGAGGTATATAAATTCGTCCACTACCTCGAAGTTATAACGGTTATCAACGTTCACGCTTTGGTTTAATCGCGTGGAGGCCCGCTCGTTGAAACCATTAATTTTGTCTTGTCTGTCAGACCCACTTTTGCTGACTCCTTCTCAATTCTCGAAAAAACCGCAGTAACTTCTCTAATTGTGCGCCCAATGATATCTATATCATGGTTGATGGTTTTATTCATGTTGACTGCAGCTTTTCTCAAAATGGGTGTCTCAAAATAGGGTGTCGCCTTGCCTGAGGCCTCGCTTAGTTTCGAAAGGTGCGGTAAGATCCTTACCAACTTTCACTGCGGATTTGGTGTTCGTCAAGGTCATCCTGCAAAGGCGTATGAGTTTTCCGGGAACACAAAGCTCAGACATTGCTTCATAGAGTTTCTCCCGTATCGGACTATCGAAGGCCACTTTATAATCGATAAATTGATGATAGGTGTCGATTTGTTTTTCGTGTGTCTTCTCCAGGATTTTGCGTAGCTTAAAAATCTGGTCAGTTGTCGATTTTCCAGGCCTAAAGCCACACTGGTATGGTCCAATCAGGTCAGCGATAATTGGTTTTAGTCTTTCGCACATTATACTTGATAGAACCTTATATGCTATGGATAAAAGGCTTATTCCACGGTAGTTGGCACAGATACTCGGGCTACCTTTTTTAAATATAGGACATAGTACACTGAGACTCCAATCACCGGGCATGCATTCATCTAACCAAATTTTGCTAATGAGCTGATGCGTGCACCTTATCAGCTCATCGCCGCCAGCCTTAAACAGCTCTGCCGGTAATCCATCGGCTTCTGCGGCTTTGTTGTTCTTAAGCCTGGCAATAGCTGTTCTGACCTCGTCTTGGTTAGGAGGGGGGCAATCGACGTCGTCGTCCATATTGTGATCGATTGTCCCATTGTCATTGGATATCTTAGGTACGAGTAGCGCAGAGAAATGCTCTCTCCATACTCCCATCATGCTCTGCACATCTGCGACGAGATTTCCGTTCCTTGTCTTTACAGAAGGGGGCCCTGAACCATGTCCATTAGTTCCGTTTTTAACTTTTTGGTAGAATTTTCGGGCTTCGTTCTTCCTTCTGTATGTCTCAATTTTCTCACTCTCGTGCTTTCTCCACTGCCGTTTCTTACGCCTAAAGAGACGGTTTACCTCCTTTCTTTTCTCCCTTTACCGCTCAGTTGCAGCTCGCGTTGCAATTGACTGAAGCATTACCATACGTGCAGCGTTCTTTTCTTCATTTGCAATGCCACACTCTTCATCGTACCACGGTATATTGCGAAGCGGTTTTTCGAAACCAAGTACGGTTGTTGCGGCAGTTTTTATAGAGTCGGAAATGGGTTTCCATTGCGCATCAGGATCGTCATGGGGAGGGGGTGGGTTCTGTGCCAAAAGTTGCGAGAGCTTTCTTGAGTAGTCTGTGGCTACCTCTAGTAATAGCAGCTTTCCGATGTCCAGCTTCCTCTGCGTCTGGTTTCGTACGATTTTCGCTCTACTTAATCTTGTGCGGACCTTTGCTGCTACCAGGTAGTGATCAGAATCGATGTTAGCTCCTTTGCTCACTCGTACGTCCATTACACTGGATGAGTGCCTTCCATCAATTACCACGTGATCAATTTGGTTCTTAGTTCTTTGGTCAGGGGATACCCAAGTAGCCTTGTGTATGTCTTTATGCTGGAATCTTTTACCACTAATGACCATGTTTTTTGCCGCAGCAAAGTCAATCAGTCTCATACCGTTGTCGGAACTGTCAGCATGTAGACTGAAATTGCCAATAGTTGGATTAAACACATTCTCCCTTCCTACTTTGGCATTAAAATCTCCTAGTACAATCTTAATGTCATGGCCAGGGCAGCGGTCATACGTTTCCTCTAGGAGCTCATAGAGTATGTCTTTGGCATCATCATCTTTCTCTTCTGTTGGGGCACGCACACAAATTAGGGAAATATATAAATATTTCCGTTTTATGCGGATTGTGGCTATACGTTCACTCACAGGATTGAACCTAGAGAATAGATGCCGCAGTCTTTTGCCAACTACAAATCCGCAACCAAATTCATGTTTTTTTTCATGGCAACTGTAGTATATATCGCAGTTTCTTTTTCTTGTGCAGCCATGTCCTGTCCATCGCATTTCCTGGATAGCGGTAATGTCAGCCTTATAACTTTCGAGGACATCTGCCAGTTGGATACTTGCACCGGATCTATATAGAGTTCTCACATTCCAAGTGCATATCCGTAAATCGTGGTCCTTATAACGTTTTCGGGGGTCGTCAACAAATAGGGGTTGTTTATGGTTTCTTGTCCGTTTACGTATTTTCACTGCCATTATGAACGGTAGCGGGAGGCAAACCCAGCCCACCGTGTTTTTGCATTTTACCTACTGCCAGGATATTTGATTGCAGCCGCCCATTATGGATCAGACGCTGATCAGGATGCGATATGTTGAACCTGGATTTTCTTCTATTAGTTTCTATCCGCCGTTGGCCCCTATGTTTGGTTCATCCGCCTTGTAAGGACAAAAGAATATGCCCGATTGTTGATGAGCTTCAGTGACATCACTCACCTACTAAACCTGATTTGATGCTCATTTGTTTCGCCTTCTCACTCTAGCTAGCTAACGGAGGTTTCCGAATAGCCATTGCCCAGGACATACTGCGTGGAAGTAGTGAGCTGCTTGGACTGCCCATTGAAGGAATCATTTCTGGCCACTCCCAAGTGAATGGCAATCAGTAACTTTCCACCTTCACGGTGTGTTGTTTACTTAGGATTTCATCTTTTTTTAATTTTAATATTTCAATTCTTAAATGTATTCATTTTCGTAGGGATCTAAATTTTACTTTTACTTCCCTTACTTAATTTACCATTTTAAAATTTTCTTTATCAGATTTTTCGTTCTTAGGACTGTAAACGTTACTTTTAATTTTTCTTATTACACTTCAATTTCAATCTTACTCTTATCTTAAGATATTAATTCTATTTAGTTACAGATGAGCTGGGTGGCTGAGGAAGATGACGCTGGGCTATGGAGAAATGATGGACGGACGGACAGAACGGGCACTGGATTTTTGCTTTTATGCACCTGCCTTGGACATGGATTTTTGCGTTATTGTCCCTGTCGCTAGAAGAGTAGCAGCAAAACACAAATACTGCTGGTGCGGATTTCATGAACACTTTTTTCGGCACAGTTTATTTGGGCAATTTGCGAATACGCAGGTTTTAAGATGCGGGTTCAAAACACTTTTTCATGACACAGTTTTTAATAGGTGAAATGTTTATTTATTTTTATTTATTTATTTATTTTATTTGTTTTTTTACTTCTACAACAAAACATTCGTCTTAAACTGTAGAAATCTTATGTTGTTATGATATAAATCAACACAAATATAAATACAAAAAAAAAATAACTATAAAAAACGTTATTTATGAGTAGAACTCAAATAATTTTTTCTTAAATTGTAGCGCGTTGCTGGTTTCCGTAATTGTTGGAGGAATAATATTCCAAAGACGTATTGGAGTTACAAAAAATTGCCATTCAGATATTATAGTACAATGTCTAATTTGTATTGGGTTTCTATTTCTTCTGAGTCAACAAAATTTTAAACGATCAAAAAGATGACATGGCTCATGGGTAATTATAATTTTGTGGAGAAATATAAGAGTTCGTATTTTCAGTAAGTCTAAGAACTGCACGCCAAATATTCTTATAGTATTGACATCATTGCCATAAGTACCACAATTTCTGAGTCAATAAACGTACCTTGCAATGTTGTTATATTTAACGTTTAATTTTGTTTTGCTAGTGCTATCACAGCTTGCGAAAATCTCACATCCTTAGAATTAAATTTCGTATCAGATAAGTTTTTGCAAGTAATAGCCTTATTGTTATTGGCGTGCAATATTGAGTAGGCATAGGGTTCTGACCATAGAGTATGTTTTGCCACAAGCTGCTATTACGTGATCTGACCAGGTTAGAGTATTATTAAAAATTACACCAAGATTTTTCGCTTTGTTAACGATCTCTATTCGTGAATTGTTAATAAAAACATTAGGATTATCACTAATTTTTTGCGTTCTCTTAAGCATTACAATACATTCAGATTTTTTAGGATTTAAACGTAATCCATTCACATCTGCCCAAAGAGAAACACGCTTTGAGTCATCATTGAGTTTCGCAGTACATCGCTCCATGTGTCCTTGTTCATCGCTTATGTACAATTGCACATCGTCTGCATATATTCTTATGTTGCAGTGGAGCAATTGTTCAGGAAGATCATTGACATGGATAGAGAAAAGGAGAGGTCCTAGTACGGAACCTTGTGGAACACCCCTGATAACAGGAAGGAAATTTGAGGTTGTTAACGGCTTTGTTTCGACACACTGCACGCGACCATTTAAATATGACTCAATTAGTTTGAGGGATGTAGATGAAAAGTTCATAATTTTTTCCACTTTTTGAATTAATATAATGTGGTCAACGGTATCAAAAGCCTTTGAATGATCCAACAACACCAGCATTGCCACACAGCCATCATCCATTGCCTTTCTCACACCTTCGGCTACATCAACAACAGCAGTGATGCAACTATGTTTGGCCCGAAAACCAGACTGTTTATCAGTTAACAAATTATGCTGTTTAATGTAATTAGTTATCTGTATATGTAATAGTTTTTCGAAAACTTTTGACAGATATGGCAATATAGCTATAGGCCGAAACTCAGTGGGTGATTTTGGTATTGGCAGAATTTTCGCTTGTTTCCATCTAAGTGGATAAGCACATGTCATGATTATCTTATTAAATATTTGCGTGATTATTGGTAGAAGTGGCGGAAGAATAATTTTAATGAAGGCGGGGTGAATGCCATCACTACCTATAGCGTTTGATTTTTTGGATGGACAGATTCTAAGTACATCACACTGACTAACACTATCAAAATTGAATAGGTTCTGCGGGAGATTAGCAGCATGATAGGAACTGTAATGGGTATGGTCTGCTTCTGTCATGGGTATATTAAGAAACCTTTCGTTTATCTCCTCCGGGTCTGATATGATTTTATCCTGTTTCCATTATATACTGTTCCAATTTCCCTAATAGTTTTCCAGGTATTTTTTGATCTAATTGAATTTTCAAATTTCTCGGCATAATATTTTGACTTGGCGTTTCGTATGGCCTTGGTTACAATTTTCCTGGCGTTACGATAAGCATTATGTAGATCATCAGTCTTAAAACATGGTCACGGTCTTCAACAAGTCGCTTAATTTCAGCTGTAAACCAGGGCTTTTGAGGGTTACACACCTCCTCTGTTTGAAGTGGTACTATTGTATTATTTAACGTTGTTATATTTTGTTCCAAGAAGGCCAACTGAACATTTACAGATAACATATAATAAATGCAACCCCAGTCAATTTTATCCTACTCTTCTTCTAAAGTGTGTTAATACGTTTAAAATTACGAAATAGAACTGTGTTATAAGATTTTAGTAAAGCAATGTCGAAAATCATAAATATAAGGTCGTGTCTAGAAAAACATGCAGACAACTGGTCATATACTAAGATTTTTCGTTTATTGGAGGCAAAAAATGAATCTAGCAGTGTATTATTGGATGATGTGAAGTGTGTTGGTGTTTGCGAATTCGTAGGAATAAGTAGTTCAAATGATTTCATATTAACAGTTAAACATGATTCAGTCAGCAGATTTAAATTAAAGTTCCCAGCAATTACAACGTCATTATAAAATGCTGTGACATCCTCCAATATTGTATAAAAATGAGTCAGGTTAATATTATTTCGAGGCCTATAAACACAACCAATAACAAACTTTCCTCCATATCTACAAGCTTCAAGAAATATATATTCTACTTTGTTATTCGGATTAATTACTTCATCACAAACCAATTCTTTTTTGACATAGATTGCCACTCCGCCATAGCCGTCTGATCTGTCATTTCTATATAAGTTATAACCATTCATCGTTCCCAAGTCATCTTTGATGGATTCATCAAACTATTTCTCTGACACACATATTACATTTAATTCAGAGTTTTCAAAAATATTTCTAAATTCATCAATTTTTTTTGTTAGACTTTTGACAAATTTTTAGACCACTTCTCTGTTTAGCAAGAATTTTTATCATGTTTGCTGTTACGTCTTGAGAATACATTCTATTGCCACCTAGTAAATCCATGTTCTGAACAGTAAAAATAAATAAAATCCCTACCAGCCACGCTAATTAAATATATAATCAATATACTATATAATATAGTTCCATAGATGTTAATTAGAAAAATTTTATTGTAATAATGTTCATCAATAAAAAAGTAGGCAGTAATGTTTAAAAATTAAATTTTCGACGGACAAAAAATGCGATTAATAAAAAAATTAATAAATAATTCCCAAAATAGTTGCAAATGTATAATAATGATAAGATGGGACAATCATGTGGTATTGGATTAGATGCGCAAAAGCTGGTTAAGTTCATCTAAAATTCAATTAATATTGGGTCATCAGAATCAAGTTTTTTACATATACCAGACCGTGATGAGAATAGGCTGTTTTTATCGTCCTGTCGCTTTTCATTTTCAATGCCTATTGTAGAATTTTAAGGTTGTGAGGCGTTAAATTTTCATTTATGTAAATTGGATGAACACTTTTAAAGCCAGCATTTTGCAGACAAAGTGGTTTTTTATTATCACGTCTATATTTGGCAACGGATTTTAAAAAGAAATTCTTTTCATATGGAGAATATAATTTAACACCTACCACATCATCATTTGGAGAATAACTTTAGGCGTTGAAATATTTACATTATGACAAATAGTTTCGAAGGTTTTACAAAGATTTTCATCATCATAATAGGGTATACCACGCATTCGTATACTACCGGCTACTACAGAGTTATCATGTTGTAATTGTTTACTTTTAAGTTAATGAATTTCTTTTTTCATCTGTTTTATTTCAGAATTCTCTGTCTCCAGTTTCTTTACACTCTCCTTAATTTCACAAATTGTTACAGTTTCTAAATATGACACTATTTCACTAACTATATTTATGTCTTTGCTCATTAAATTCAGTCTCTTATCCAGCTCACTTAAGAGTTCATCCTTGTACTCTTTGAATTTTGTTTCCACCATATTTAGTTATAAACTTAAGAGGAGATTCTGCATTAGTAAGACGCGGAGTTTTTGGCACATTGCCCAAGAAAGATCTTTGTAGTTCTCTTATACGCTTTTGCGCGGTTGTGTGTATAGTAGGTCTTGATGCCATTGCTTCTGTTGACAGTATTGCTTCTGGGGATTTATTTGTTGTTCTCCTGCATTTTGATGGTTTATTTATTATTTTTCTTTTTCTTCTCTTTTTTCTTTTCTTCTCTTATTCTATTCTTTCTTGCTTATCGATATGTGAACGATCGCTTAGGTGGCCTTTTTCAATTTAGTGTTTATGTGAATGTTCCTTTTTCAATTATGTTTATTTAGCTAAAAAAATTATGTTTCGTGGTTGTAAATAATATTTATCTACGGAGCTCAAAAAACCACGACCGTTTACATTTGTAAACAACTTTACGCTGGGATTTAATACGCCGATAGATTGGTGCCGATAGAATAGTGCAGATTTAAAGGTGCAAATTTCTGGGGCGTAACACTTAAGCGCAGATTGTGGGTGTAGATTTTAATTACCGAGATCTTTGGCACAGATTTTAAGGGCGCGAACATTTAAAGTGCAGGTTTTAGGCGCCGTTTTCAAAGCGCAAAACTCTGGCGCAGAGTTCAGGACGCAGATTTTTTCCAACTAAAACTTTAACGCTGATGTTTAGACGCGGGTGATTTGGCGCAGATTATTGGTCGCAGATGGTTGGACGCTGACCGAATGGAACGAATTTCACTCAAACGAAACTATCCGATTTTAGGGCGCAGTTTAAAAGACGCCGATTTTATGCGATGGCTCAACTAGTATGGCGAAAGATTTTTAGGGCGCGAATCGGTTGGCGCACATAATATGGCTCCTGTTCGGCGGACAACAGCGTCGAGCGCCCGCTGAAGCACCACTCCCTCGAGTGACTACTGGTTGAAGGAAAAAGTTGGCCTGTCTGGAGGGAGCTGGAGATAACCTAGTGGGACCTTGGCTGAGATCGCGCAAAAGTGCAGCAGACGGTGGGGTTTTCTCCACTTATTGTGGGAATTCTAGCCACAGTCGGGTAACGATGACTCTGCGTAGCTGGCTGGCGGTGGGAAAAAGAAAGGCATGAGGCCCCACCGATAACCTAACGTCACGAACTTACCTGGCTGCCGGTTGTCTCGAATATGATAGTTTCGCTCGTTTCTCTGGCAAGATTCCTCTACGCGATGCAGGGACGGGATGCTCATATACTGCTGAGGAATTTCCGCGGTTGTTGCTTAGTTTTCTTTAAAACAATTTATATTACTAGTCACAAAATCTGGATGCTAGCTTTCACACGCAATATTTCCTGAGCGTTGTCGAATGATGACCGTGCCAAACTCAATGCTGCGTTGGTATTGGTGTGCAATTGTGTCTTTGCAGAATTTTCGTTGGGAAAAATGGCGTTTGTGTATGTAAAAATTATACAGCTGACACTGTCTCATTATGTAATTAATGAGGGTATTGTCAGCATTTCGGTTCGCGGTCACCTGGTGTTTCGATGACAGTTGAACTGGGCGACTTTAACGGCGTTGTAGCGCCGCCACAAACTCCACCATCCTGATGACAGCGAGGAAGATCAGATCCTTCCTATTGCGGGCTAATGGTCTGGCTCTTCGAGCAATGCTGGTTTCTTTCTTCTCCTCTTTTTCCAAAATGTATTTTCGGGACATTGCACTTCGTTGGGAGCTCTGAGGTAGTGAATCTAGTAGCTCTTCTAGCCGAGCCTCTGTTCCTATGATCCGGGGCGCTGCTAATCCTTTAATGAAAATGAAGATCTGATCCTCCACTAGCCGCATGTTGTACACGCCCTTCCTACCGTGTACTTTGTTGCCTGACAGTTTGAACAGCTAGGATACTACTGTACTGTCCTTCTCCCGTAGCCTACGGATAGCTGCGCGGTCATTGGTCTCAAGCCGCCGGAATTTGGTCAGTACGTCTAATATTATTTTGGCGACTTGAACTCGACGGTCACATGATGCTGGTCAGAATAAGCCAACATTGTGGAGCATGCTACTACATCTACATCTTCTGGAGGGTAATCGATCTCCAATCTTCTCAAGAGACCCATGACTCTCTCCTTGGGTTCAATGGCAGCCTGTGGTATGAGGTGGCAAATAGTTACTTTATTGGCCGCGTACCCGGAGTATTTTCGCTGGACCACGATCTCCTGGAAGCACGCCGATGATTCAGCAAGCTTCTGATTGAGAGTGGAATTCTGCTGCTGGACTGCTTGCAGCTGTTGCTGAAGGTACTGTAGGTTCTCCTCCAAGCGTCGGTTTTTCTCGCTCACCTCGGTCTTGTACATGGCTTCACTCCTTTTCCCACTGTTACTCTCGTCATACGATATCAGTCTGCATGGCGTCTTCTCAGCTTATCCAACTCAGCCGAAGGCTGATTGCGGACTCGGCACAGCTCGTGATACATCTCGGCCTTTGACTGTTGCAGCTATTTATATTGGTGCATCAGCGTCATCGAGTGGAAGTCATAGTCTTCCCGATAATCATCGTAGTTGCGTTGCACTCTGTAACTGTAACGATAACATCGAAAACGCCTTATAACTACAGGTTACTGGTCAAGGGAAATAAGAAAAAGGGAACAGGAAGAGTTATCTAGGGAATATGTTTGAAAAATTGACTATTGCTCACTAGGGTCTACCTAGCTTATCTGGCTTTGCCTTGTACAAATTTTCAACACCTTACCGTGGACACATAAAACTCTTACTGGTATTGACCTGTCACAAGCTGAATTAACAACACCAAATTGTGTTCAGGTCGAACTCGAACCCACGCCTGAGATAAACTCAGTGTCGACTGGTCCTCATTCTTTGCTTCAAGTCTTTGGCATGAAACACTCCAAAACGTTTACCCTTTAGGTCTTCTACCTGTTTCCAACAGGCTTCACAATCCTGCACTTCAAGAACTTCCTGCTGGAAATTTCGGTGGTAAGCTTCCTGACCCGGTATGTACTTAACCGGAGGGCATCTGGTGTTATACGTGCGTTCGTTCTTCTCATAAGCCTTATGTAGGCTCTCCTGTACTTTCGTTCTCACTAAATTCTGTGTAACCGATTTCGGAACTTGGGTTTCACCCATGTCAGTCACACTCTTTAGAATTCTCGCCAATTTATATAGTCTGCCATATGTGATTATATTAACTCCGAAAAGGGCGAAATATGGTGTGACACCAATCGGCCTTTGGTACCGATGATCCCAAGGAACATTCTACCTCAAACAAATGTCGGTCCCATTCTCGGTGGTCCTCCTTCATACAGGATCGAATCGCCGATAAACCCGATTGATTAACTCTTTCCGAAGCGTTGGCCTGCGGAGAGTGCACTAATGTTCTGTAATGGATTATACCGAAATTGGTAACGAAATCCGTGAACTCGCGGCTTACGAACTGTTTGCAGTTGTCCGAGAGAATGCTCTCAGGAACACCGAACTTATGACATATTTCCGTTATTAAGAACCGAATCACGTTCTAGCTGCTAGCCTTAGGCATAGCCTCTAACCTGACGAACTTCATCAGATGATCAAGAATAATGAAAATAAAACAGTTCCCATTCTCCGAACGAGGATAAGGACCTAAAAAGTCCACTAAAATTCGCTGAAAAGACCGATGGATCACTGCTTTCTTCCCCATCGGTGGTATTACCGCAATGTAGGCCGCCTTAGTTTCACGACATGTTTGGCATGCATCGACATAACGTTTCACTTGCATGTTCATATTCGGCCAAAAGAAATAATCTTTAATCCTTTTCAGGGTCTTAAAGAAACCTCCATGGGTAGCGTGCGGGAGATCATGCGACTTCTCAATCATACTTTGGGTTAATTCCAATGTTACCCACACCTTCCACGCAAAGTCCTCATGGAGTGGTATGTCATCATAGGGCATCGTTATCTTATACACTATTCCATCTACCACTCGTAAATCGGGTAGCCGATTCGGGTTCTTTTCGATTGTCTTAATTAACTCCGGATAACCAGTACATTTGAAAGCCTTGTCTTCCATATCGATTAATTCTGCAACCTCCGCAGAGACTTCCTCCATCGCATATCTGGATAAAGTGTCGGGTACAACATTGAGTTTACCCTAGTGGTGTTCGATTACAAAATTAAAAGATTGAAGGTTTAGACTCCAACGAGGTAGCCGCTCACTGAGATCACGATGCGACATCAGCCATTTAAGACCGTGAAGGCCACCAAATCGATGAATGGTCTAAACTTCCACCGCTCAGCATTCACGTCCACTGTGCAGTTGTCAATTTGTGCGAGTAGTATGCTATCGGTTGTTCTTCACCGTTGTCATCTCGTTGAAACAATACTGCGCCAGCTCCTAGATCAGAGGCGTCGCATTGAACATAAAATCACTTCGAGAAATCTGGGTGAACCAGTACCGGGCTAGTCACCAATGCATTCTTCAAACTGTCGAACGCTATTTCAGCTTCATCCGTAAAGATATAAACTTTCGGTACCACGCCGTGGCGCCTTAAAAGCTCCTCTCCTGTTTAAGGGATTTTGGATACTTGTAGCCCACGATTGACTCAACTTTCGAAGGAGAGGGTTTGACTTGGCCTCCTCCGACAAGGTAACCTAAATATCTTAGTTCCTTGAAACATAACTTGGACTTCTGAACGTTGATGGTCAGACCGGCATCCTCAAGGCAAGACCAACTTGTTTCAGAAGTGCCATATGTGTCTGAAAATCTGCAGACAATCTCCATTAACAAGTCCCTGGGCGGCTTTGCATAAACCGAATGGCATCACTTAAAATGATAGAGTGGCCTACCGGGCACCGTAAGGGCTGTCTCCTCTATAGTGGCTGTATCTAGAGGAATCTGCCAGAACGCATCTTTAAGATCCACACTGGAGATATAATATGTGTCGCTGAGCCTGCTGAGTAAACTCTCTATACGAGGAAGTGGATACGCATCTTGAATCGTCAGAGCATTTATCTTGCGCACGTCTAGGCATAATCTGTTTTTCGCCCCTTTGCGTAGTAACATCACAGGTTGACTCCAAGGACTTTCGCTAGGGGCTCGATGACTCCTAATTCAAGCATTCGATCCAGCTCCGCGTACAGAAGTGTCTGCACCGAAACTGGATAATGTCTATCCTTTACCGGGACTGCATCCACAGTATCAATGGAATTGATTTCCAAATGTGTTCTGCCGAGGCCTTTCCGGGTATAACACGCAAATAGTTCAACCACGGCCTCTAGAATTTTGTGTTGTTGCGACGACGAAGCATGGGACTTGACCTACTCAGAGGCTTGGACTTCTTCGCATAGGTCTACCCTTGAGTGGTGAGACTCTCTATGCAACATCCTAAACGTTCGCATAAAGTCAACGCCCAAATAGAGCGCGCGTTCAAAGGTTGGCACTAGATAAAAGTCAACCCTTTTTGATCGTTTATTAAAGTCAATTCTCGCTCGTACTCTCCCCAATATTCGGTGAGCACTCCCATCAGCTGTTCTCACAGATGAACCAAAACGATGAATCTGCAAACTCGCTTGATCGACCAGCTCTTGGCATCCCTTGCTTAGTCAAGTCACGGATGCTCCACTGTCTATGAGCCCCTCGACTTCTATGCCTCTTATTTTCATTCTTGCATAAAAGCGGGTGTCATCTGCTGCGAACAGAGTGGTAGTGGAGATCTCTCGTCGGATCAGCCGTCGTTTCTCAAATCTGACTCATGCTCGATTAATACGGTCCGAGAACTCGACGAAGATTCTTGCTCTAGCTGCTTTATACTCAGCCATGCGTATAAATGTTAGTGCAAGGACTTAAGAACCGATGGCGTTGGCATGTTCTTGTTGGTTTGGATCTCATTTCTCATCGAATTTAAAATTGGTTCTTCCTCAGTTGATAAAATGGCTGGTGGTGTTGCCACTGTCAAAACCTTAGTAGCATCTGTGTTGATTATAGATATATTGTCACTGGCTGGGTTAGTATTATCCGCGTGGGACGTGGCTGAGTTTAAACTTCGGTGCTCCGCACCACCCAAGTCAGAGGTGGGTGTCGCGGCAGGTTTCCCTGGGAGATCGGATATTTAGGAGTCACCGTGTTCGCCTTTTCGCATTTGTAGCAGACGATTTTGCGTGTAGTGGAGAAACAGTCTCGGACCTTGCTGGTTGCTCCCAATGCATTCATAATAAATTTGCAAAACGGAAATGTGGAGCCACACTGAAAGCCAAAAAGAGGGCAAACGTAATGAGTCTAATACCACGCTTACGTGACTCCCTTTCAGACTTCTCCGAATTCTTTTTTGTTATTCAGCATAACGCGGGTAGATCCGGGGACTTATGTGTGGCCTAATGACGTTAACGCCAAAACGGGCATTAATGCGACCGAAAGTCCTGTCAATCATGCGCCGAGCAAACGTCACAACGCGATTAGACCAGAAGATCGTCGTCGGGACTTACGCTTGTTCCGACAGCATACCTATGCAAACCTATTAAACTATTGGGTTAAGCGCAAAAAAATAGTAATTTAAAACGGATCATCAAAAACCTAAGTCAGGCCCCCACTTGGAACAATTGTCCCTGACATCGTCGCAGGAACAAGACTTCACAAGTCGAGATACTCGACGAAAGTATCCTAAGAAAGTTTCCTTGCCCCGTGGCAATCCCGTCGCAACCTGTTCAGAATTCAACGATCCTTCAACAGGACTTACGTGAAGCGTACGGACTAACAAACTTCCTTAACTAATATAAAGTCTAACGAAATTATCTTCGGGCCCCACTTTAAATGCCATTATGTCATATTGGCACAGACTGCAATTGGACTAAGTGGATTAACGAGTTTAGGTGCTGGACTAGTGGGGCTCTCAGTATGCCATGCGCTTAAGCCGGGCTGGTAACTCGCCGGATGGAGGGGATTTTTCCACTTCCTAACCACATCAACAGTCTGCCACAGAACACTAAATACATACTGACGCTTACTCAAAAATTCTCGCGACATAAACTAGAAAGAAAAGGAGCACAAAAGATAATCGTCGTTAGTAGAGACGAACAACACGAACAAACTGAAAAGCGAACATTCATCGAAATCGTTCTGCACTAGAGAAGTTTCACGGGACTATTCCAACCACGCGTAAATACAGCTAACTAGTGGTAATGCCAGCTTGAACCCTCCCTTGGAAGCACCTACAGGCTTCCCCATGAAACTCCGTGGAGTGAAGTAACAGCCCCCGAATGGCTAAACAACATACTTATATTACTCTAGTTTCCCAAATCTTAACAACTTAATTAATATTGGCAATTAAATTCCAAAAAATTACTCTTATTTCTTTATAGAGCGAAAAACTCAACACACAAGGGGTACTTCAGACAATACTGCCATATGTACTAGGTACACTGTCCCGAATTACTCCGAAAGCGAAACCTCCCGAAGGTTCAAACTATAACGACTATGGTGCCCGATCACTTATGCCGCGACGCCTAATTTATTTAGACCCCGATGGTCTATTAGTCTACACAAGAACACTACTAGGCCGACCTAGTTTACCGCGCACGAGATTTTATACCCAGAGGCAATTCGCATGGGTGTAAATATTTATATGAAAATCAAAATTAATCAAGAGGAAAAATATATATATATTCAGTCACAAATAGTCAAGGTCTGCAGGTCATCCTGTTCGTTAATAGGTGTCAGAATAAATCTAAACCTGTCCGCTATTGAGTATCCAACAACCTAAGTTAGCCGCTCTATACAATGGAGGAATTTTTCCATAAAGCTTTACATTATTTACTTTTTGTTCTTTCTTTAATTTTCTCATTTTAGCATTCTTAAATTTAATTCTTAATATTTTGTATTTCTTTTATTTTGCTGTTTACTTAGGATTTCATCTTTTTTAATTTTAATATTTCAATTCTTAAATGAATTCCGTTTCGAAGGGATCTAAATTTTACTTTTACTTCCCTTTCTTAATTTACGATTTTAAAATTTTCTTTTCCAGATTTTCTGGTGTTAGGACTTTAGTCGTTACTTTTGAATTTTCTTCTTACACTTCACTTTCATATTACAATCTTTCCCTTACATTAAGTTATTAATTTTATTTTAAATTTTTCTTCTCCCTTAATACATATTTTCATTTACGCCTTTATGGCATGGATTTACTCTAAAACTACCTAATAGCTTAATATCCACTCATAGGTGAACGAGTCCCGGCTGTCCGAAAAAACAATAAAAACCACGGACTTACCTTCACTCAGCAGGGACGAAATGGGGGGTACTTAATGACTAGTTACAGATGGGCTGGGTGGCTGATAAAGATGATGCTGGGCTATGGCGAAATGGTGATGGATGGAAGACGGTGTGCGGCTGTTGTGGGTAGCTATGAACGGAAGGACAAAACGGGCACTGGATTTTTGCTTTTATGCCCCTGACTTGGTGGACTCCTCAGGATGGACAGAACGGACACGGATTTTTGCGTTATTGTCCCTGTCGGTAGAAGAGTAGTAGCAAAACCCAAACACTGCTGGTGCGGATTTCCAGAACACTTTTTATCGACACAGTTTATTGGGCAATTTGCGAATGCGGAGGTTTTGAGACGCGGGTTTCAAACCACTTTTTCACGAGACAGTTTTGAATAGGTGAAATGTTTACCCTGGCATTTAATACGCCGATAGGTTGGTGCCTATATAATAGTGCAGATTTAAAGGTGCGAATTTCCAGTGCGTAACACTTAAGCGCAGATTGCGGGCGTAGATTTTAATTACCGAGCTTTATGGCGCAGATGTTAAAGCCACGAGCGTTTAAAGTGCAGATTGTAGGCGCTGTTTTCAAAGCTCAAATCTCTGGCGCAGCGTTGAGGACGGAGATTTTTTTCAACTGTAACTTTAACTCTGATGTTTAGGCGCGGGTGATTTGGCGCAGATTATTGGGAGCAGATGTTTGGTTGCTGACCGACTGGCACAAATTTGACTCAAACGAAACTATCAGATTCTAGGGCGCAGTTTAAAAGACGCCGGTTTAATGCGATGGCGCAACTAGTGTGGCGCAAATTTTTTAGGGTGCGAATAGGTTGGCGCAGATAACATGGCGCCTGTTCGGCGGACAAAGGCGTCGAGCGCCCGCTGGAACACCACTCCCTCGAGTGACTACTGGCTGAGGCAAAAGTTGGCCTATCTGGAGAGAGCGGGAGCTAACCTAGTGGGACCTTGGCTGAGATCGCGCAAAAGTGCAGCAGCCGGTGGGTTTCGCTCCACTTATTGTGGGAATTCTAGCCACAGTCGGGTAGTGATGACTCTGCGTAGCTGCCTGGCTGTAGAAAAAGAAAGGCATGAGACACCACCGACAACCGATCCTCACCAACTTACCTGGCTGCCGGTTGTCTCGAATATGATGGTTTCGCTCGTTCCTCTGGCAAGATTCCTCTATGCGATGCACGGGCGCGATGCTCACATACTGCTGAGGAATTTCCCCGGTTATTGCATAGTTATTCTGTTTATATTACAAGTCACAAAATCTGGATGCTAGCATTCATACGCAATATTTCCTGAACGTTTTTGAAGGGTTGGCTGGCGAAATCAAATGACCGAAACGAAAATGTCGTTGTCGAATGATGCCCGTGCCAAACTAAATGCTGAGGTGGTATTGGTGAGCGGTTGTGTCTGTGCAGACTTGTCGTTGGGAAAAATGCCGTTTGTGCATGTACAAATTACACGGCTAACAACCATGAATTTCACAAATGCACATGGTGTAATTAATGAGGGTCGCAATCGCCTGGTGTTTCGATGACACTTGAAGTAGGCGACTTTAGCGGCGTTATCTAACGGCACAAACTCCACCATCCTGATGACAGCCAGGACGAGGGATAGGAGGGAAATTGTTGCCGGAATAGGTGTGGGTGTTAGGTTCGCATCTAACAGGGACCGCACCACTTAGGTGATCATGGACCACCACTAGAGGTGGAGCTGAATTAGCGCGGTGGTGGGGGCTGATCAGGCGCTCGCCTAACTCACACGTCTTTAAGTTCAGTTCCTTCCTACTGCGGGCTGGTGGTCTGCTCTACTACCAATGCTGGGTTTCTTTCTTCTCGTTTTTTTCCAAAATTTATTTTCGGGGCATTGCACTTCCTCGGGAGCTCTAAGGTAGTGAATTTAGCAGCTCTTCTAGCTGAGCTTCTGTTTCTATGATCCGGGTGGCTGCTATTGCTTCAACGAAAATGACAATCTGGTCCACTGTACACGATCTGTATACACCCTTCCTACCGTGCACTTTGTTGCCTGACAGTTTGTACAGCTGGGATACTGCTGTGCTGTCCTTCACCCGTAGCCTGCGGATAGCTGCGCGGTCGTTGGTATAAAGCCGCCGGAATGTGGTCAGTACGTCGAATTTTATTTTGGCGACTTGAACTCGACGGGCACTTGCTGGATCAGCCAACATGGTGGAGCATGCTATTACATCTACATTTTCTGGAAGCCACTCGATCTCCAATCTTCTCAAGAGACCCATGACTCTCTCTTTGGGTTCGGCGGCAGCCTGGTGTGAGGTGGCAAATAGTTACTTTATAGGCCGCGTACCCGGCGTATTTTTGCTGGTGCACGATCTGCTGGAAGCCCGCCGATTATTCAGCAAGCTCCTGAGTGAGAGTGGCATTCTGTTGCTGGACTGCTTGCAGCTGTTGCTGGACGTTCTGCTCCAAGCGTCGGGTTTTCCCGTTCACCTCGTGCAATTGGTTTTGTAGATGGCTTCGCTCCTTTTCCCACTTTGACTCTCGCCGTGCGATATCAGTCTAAAACGGTACATTTTTAGAAGACTGATCCAAATCACTAAATTTATTACTTACAGCTATAATTATATTGGGAGCTTTTCCCTGTGTGGCACACAGATAATCTAGCAACGGTGTCTTCATTTCCAACCATTTCATCAAATTTAGCTGGCCGATACTTTTCGATCCTGGAACACGAACGTTTCCTACCTTGGATAGTTTTAATGAACCATGATCCTAAACTTTTTTTTTTTTTTTTTTTTTTTTTGTTTAAAATTCATTTATTTTCATAAAATAATGGCAAATTGCGTTTCTTGCAAGATGCTAATCTGAGTTCCGAACAACTTTTGTTTGTTTATTAGCGCGGAAAAATGGAATATTTTTCACTATTGTATACTAAAGCAGGTAGTAGCAGTAAGTGTTGTTATTGTTGTAGGAACCCACAAAACAAAAACGTAAACACACAATAAAAGTAAACAAACAAAAAACTAACTAAAAGAACAAGTGAAAAAAACAAAAACTTCCCAATTTTTTATTTTATTATACTTTCTTATAGAAGTCTTAAAAATAAAGATAAATAATTAAAAAAAAATGTTGAATGTTGGATGCTAAAAAACGTATAAAAAAACAGGTTGACTTGTTGGTAAATATTTTTTTCTGTTTGAACTTTTTATGAAAAAAGTGGGGTAAAACAACCTTGTTTTATTTAGCCCAATGGGTTAATAAAAATAAACATATATACATATATATATACTAGAGGTGGGCACATGACTAATATTTGAATCACGTGAAATCCACTTTATATTTTCATTTATAATTTTTGAAATGAGTGAACTATTTTACAGACAGGAACGCTAGACATATTTGAAAGAAAGAATACCACGTTTAGCTATTCTGTAGATTCTGTAGTTGTTGCAAATAGTGTGTATTTATTACATTGATTTTTTGCTTCAATACATATGTAAGTAAATGTTTCAGCATAACTTTTTACATTATTGTTCATATTTTCTTTGCCAAGAAACTGCGCCCTCGTTGCTAAAATAATCGGCAAAGTCTTCGCAAACTTTCTTAGCTTTCGTTATATTTAGGTCTTTGCGCCATGTGTCATTGACTAACTGTCCTGAGATTGTAGATTCCGTGTCAATCAAATCATTGAATGCATACGTTTCCTTCCCCCGCAAAAAATTATGCAAGTAGAATCAAGCCAAAACAATTGTCAGAGCTTTTGCTAGTGAAAGAGATATTGTAGTTTGTAGAACACCAAATCTGAAAACCAGTATTCCGAAACCATTTTCAACAATTCTGCGCGCTCTACTTAGTCGATAGTTGAAAATGCGTTCGTTATTGTTGAGGTTAATGGCAGCAAATGGTTTCAACAGCATTTGGAACGCATTATCTCCAGCAAAAACATCTGGCAACACCTTGCTGCTATTTGGTAGTTGCGATGGTGGGGGTATGCATATCGAATTGGGATAAATAGCCTTCCCAAAGGCAGTATTTTTGATAACTCCACCGTCCGAAATACGTCCATTTGTAGCAACATCCGCAAAAATGAACTCATAATTTGCGTTCACCGTTGCCATAAGCACCTCCCTGAAAAACTTTTTGTAGTTGTAGTACAGTGAACCGGACTCAGGTGGCAGTTGGGAAAATTCCAACTTTCATGAAAATCTTCGGCTATTGCTTTCCACTCTGATTCCGATCGCGGCACCTGAAAATAATAGAAAGTAATCAAAAATTAATATATTTTCTTTTTATTATCTTTTCAGAATATCGCTTTAGATACTCCAATTGCTGGAACAAAAAGGAAGCTAAGTACTGCTGATGAGCTCCTGGAAATTGCAGCTAAAAGATTTAGCACAAGGGAGAAAAAGATACCAACCGCCATAACTGACTCGTCGGCAATGAAGTTAGATCGGATGACACCACAGCAGCGAGTTCTTTGTGAGAAGTTTGTGGATGACATAATGTTCGAGGGACAGATGGGAACGCTCCACGGGAACTCTCTTCCAATAACCAGCGGTGTCATTACACCAACATCGTTTAGACGCGTTCATTTGACACCGGTGAAGAACAGCACCAATGCTTCCAGCTGTTTAATCACTCAGAGAACCAACAGTTCCACACCGCTCCACAATATCAGCCATGCTACAAATGTATCATTAAGTGATACTGAATTATCACAGTCAGTAATTTCTAATTTCTTTTCTTCATACAATGATGTTACTTAAAATAAATAAAATTACAACTAAATATATGTATCAAACTAAGTCTTCTTTTCTTTCTTGTTTCATAAAAATTTACTATTTTTACCTCACTTTTTCATAAAAATTTACTTTTTTCAAAAAAATCCCTAGTAAATTTTTTTTTTGGTAGACTCCGATAACAGAGAAGACTCCAACCTTTTTTTCAGGTACAATAATCACATGTAACCCTTCAAAGACCGGTGATATGAAAGTTCAAAGTTATGGAAAAAAATTTGCAAGACAAAATAAAAAAAATACAATGTTTTTATTTTTAAACTTTCGTATCTCTGGTCTTTGAAGGGTTACTGGTGAGTATTATACCTTAAAAAAGGTTGGAGTCTTCTCTATTAACGGAGTTTACTAGGAATTTTTTTTGAAAAAAGTTAATTTTTGTGAAAAAGTGAGGTAAAAAAACATTTTTGTTAAATTAGCCCCATGTGGGTTAATAAATTAACATTTATAGAGCTTAGAAAGACCTTTGTAATGATATCCAATTTAAGCATATCGGATTATAAATACCAGAGATATGACCGATTATACACTCAAGCTTTAAAGGCCTATACCTGAAAAAGAGCATTGGCATTGGATTTATGCCAAACAAAATATATTTTTGCATTTACTACTTACTTTTATATACTGTGAACGGCTTGAAATAATGGCCTCAAAGGTTTCAATAATAATCAATCCAAGGGATCTTGGAGATATCGCTGTTAAAAGTTTGATGTCCTCTCGCTTGATGCTTCGCGCATCACAGTGTTCTGCTTTTCTGTCAATGGCTTTACCATGGATAAAAGCTCATCGAATGTTGCAGAATCCATCCTCAAAAAATTGAAATAGTCATCTTTGCTATTTAATTTAAGCTCTTCCAAAAGATTTTCATGCGTAAACCGATTTCGCTGCTTATACCAGTTTTGCATCCACAGTTTCTTCTTCTTTTTCTTCTTTTTTTAATAAAATTGTAGTACAAGTGAGCAACAGCAAATCATCCTCTTCCGACGACGACATAGCGACCGAACACAACGAAAACAAACACAAAGTGATGATTGACGTATTTAATTGAACGTTTGCTGGCAAGACATGAACGCCCCACACTCATACATAGACACTGATTGATGAAATTATTTGATCATCTTCAGGGCGCTTTACTTACACATTTGTCAGACCCTAAACACTGTGGAACAATATGAAACAATATGAAATAACAAGGTTCCGACAATGGATTCTTGTTGAGGGGGTATCGGCGTTTTGAAAGTTTACGTCTGAATTTATTTTAAGAGGGTGACATTTTGCCCCTTTTGCACGTTCTTATGATGAATCGGCATAGAAAAACGTGTTGTCCTTACATTTTAGGTATAGGATGTCTTCAGAAATTTTTTGTAAAAATGTACGAGAAACATTTTTGTGGAATACTTCAACCCGCTATCGCCTATGGGTGTTTTTTTCTTTTGAGGGAAAGGTAAAAAACATCTCTGAAACAGGGCTGTAACGGGTTAAAATGTACTACTTATAAAAATTTTCCTCATCAAATTCTACTATAAGCTCAAAACTCAATGTGAATGCCAAAACTAAATTAAAACTGAAAATCCATTTTAGGTTAATTTCGTACTTATTCCGAGTTGGCGCTAAAATGTTCCACAAAACTGCATTTTAGGGGGGTTGGTGTGTATTAAAAATAACAGAGCTCTTGCGGCCCCATTAATAATGTGAACTATACCACTTTCTGAACGTAGTTAGGGACATTTTAATGGCAGTAATAACATATTTATAACGCACTCAAAAAATTGAGTTTAAACAAATTATAGTTTATTTAGTTGTTGGTTATTATTTTTTTATTTTTAGTTTGATCTTCTTTAACATGCGTTTAATGCGCACGTATAACCCTATAAACATTCATCAATTAAATAATAAAAACGTACACGTACAAAAAAACTTAATAAAAACATTTATACACAAACAAAAAGGAAATATAATTAATTTTTAATTATACACAGAAACCTATTTAAAAAATAGTTATCGACACATTCATTCATAGATATATATATTATATAAATTATTAATTATCAACTCTAAATAAATTCAGATTCGTACAACTTTTAAGACTTCTATTTTATAAATAATTCTGAAAAAAAAAATATGTTTTTCGAATTTTCAAATCAGAAAAATAATCAATTATATCATCACAATTTAAAGCTTCAACTGTTTCTTTTTCAATAGCAAGCATTGCAATTGAGTTTAGTTTTTCTTGCCCGAAAGAATCTCTCAAGTAATATTTGGTTCGTTTTAAGACCGAAAAAGATCGTGCACTTGTTGCGTTACTTATTGGTAATACTAAATAGAACCGAATAAAATATAAAAATAAAATAAACTGATTCATATCTTAGGGGCTTTCTATATTTTTCTCCTTTGATAGAAATACAATTTGTGTTAGCTCTTAATATATTCCATTAACTTGGATGTCGAAATACTTACTTTATTTTTATTGACTATTTTACAACAAAGACGTCTTACGCAATAATTAAACAGACAAATTTCAACATATTCCTCCAACTAGCTCTATCCTTCGCCTTTTCTCGCCAGTTGGTAACACCAAGGATACGGAGGGATTTTTCAGCTTGGTCTTTCCAGCGGAGTCTTGGTCGACCTCTTTTCCTGCTTCCATCGGGTACTTTACCGAAAACTTTTCGCGCTGGTTCATCTTCATCCACTCTGATACCACGGCCTAGCCATCGCAACTGGCCTAATTTGATTCGCCTAGCTATGTCTACGTCAGAATATAGATTATATAGCTCTTGGTTCCAGCGACGTCGGTACTCGCCGTTTTCCCTAACAGGATCATATATATTACGGAGAATTTTTCTCTCGAATACTACCAGGTGTTTCTCATCCGCTTGCGATATGACCCAAGTTTCGGAGCCATTTGTCAAGATAGGAACAGTGAGAGTGTGATATAGCTGAACTTATGTCCGTCGAGAGGGATTTGTTCCTACACTGCTTGCTGAGCCCAATATAGCATATAGCAGTTCATGGCGGATTCAAGGTAGACAAATTCATCTACCAGTGCGGACCAAGTCGGAGGTTTCTCTAGTCGTTGACACCATCAATTTTGTCTTGCCATCATTAACGGCAAGACCCACCTCCGCTGATTCTTTTTCGATTCTTGAAACTACTCCAGTCACGTCTCGCAAATTTCGCCCAATAATGTATATGTCGTCAGCATACGCCAGCAACATATGGCTTTTCATGTTAATGGTGTTGTTCGTATTCACTGCAGCGTTTCCCATTATTATGTCCATTAAGATGTTGAAAAGACTGCACGAAAGTCTGTCGCCTTGTCTCAGTCCTCGCTTGGTACAGAATGGTTTAATGAGGTCTTTCCCCACATTCACTGCTGATTTGGTGTTGATCAGCGTCATTCTACAGAGGCGGAACTGTTTTGTCGGAATCCCAAGTTCAGAGTTAGCTTCGTACAAGCTATCGCAAGCAGCTTTGTTATCGACAAAAATTTGTTATTTATCGATTTGCTTTTCGTGGGTCTTATCCAGAATTTGGGGTAATGTGAATATTTGTTCAGTTGTGGACTTGCCTGGTCTAAACCTTCACTGATAAGGTCCAAACAGGTTTTCATTAATTTAGTCATTCACATAATAGGCTCGACAAGACCGATGGATGGATAGAAGACTGATACCGCGATAGTTGAACAGACACACGGATCACCCTTTTTGAATACAGGACATAATACACTGATACTACAATCGTCAGGCATAGATTCCCCCAGCCAGTTACTGCATATAAGTCGATGCATCTTCCACTATCATTACCTCGTGACCTTCAGTGAAGAATCTGAGTGGAGTACTGCTGAAAAGTGGTCTCCCCATATTTAGATACTACTTATCAGTTCCCATTCTGGCCCTTGCAGAAGGGCAGCCCATTATTAAGCCCATTATTCGATCTTTTTACCCTCTGAAACAATTTTCGGGATTCACCTTTTATCGGGTCCTCGAGAGGGGGGTATTTTGCCCTAGCAGGAGAGGTATTCTGCCCAGCTTCTGCTGATAGAACATAGATATCCCCGGTATTTGTAGCTTGTCAATATCTTGCTTTTGCTGTGTTCGGCTTCGTACGTTTTTCGCCGTGCTCAGTCTTGTGTGAGCTTTCGCAGCAATCAGGTAATGTTCCAAGAAGAGTACTTTTGACGTTTTGTGTGGAATTTAGTATAATTTAACATAACTAATTTTAAAAACGATTTGCTTATCGCGCCGCTCACACACTAAGTAGCATCTTCTCAAAGACAAAATATAGAATAAAGAAAGACGAACAATCAAATACGAGTATAGGGTATGAGATCAGCGCAACTGTGACATGAAGTATGTAGTAGACATCTGCAGAAGACATCTTGAATGGCCATTCAAAACATTTGACACGGCTTTCAAGCTAGAACCATCAAAAAATAATTTCCACGCACTAGCGACATAGATCATTCCCATTTTTACCACCCAAGCTTTTATATCGTTGCAATAAGTGAACAAATTGTCATCATTTAGATTGTAGAGGCTCTGAAATTCAGCTTGCCGTTTGCTGTACGCCGTAGAGTTAGCATTAGCATGAAAACGCCCAATATTGCTTGAAAACGCCCAATATGGCCACAATGAAAACCATTTCCATTTGTGTTATTAGTTGTGGTCCATCTCTTCCCTGTTGGGGCTCACAATCAGTATCAAATGGAAATTGATAAGTAACACCACTTGCTCTAGTCATTCCTGCAAATTCTGTCCTATGATATGGAGTTGGCGGCATTGGTGATACAAAATTTGCAGGTGCAAGAACTGGTTGTGTGGCTGTTACAGTTGGTTCTAGTGTCTTCATACTATGTTTGCCTCCACTCAACCATGCCGTGAGATTGTTATAACATTGGTGTGTAATTTTCACCGCTAAAGTCTACTTCGTCGAAAAACAACTTTCAAGTACCCATTCAGTCGAGCATTAACATTCCCCGCCCTGGCCCCAGATGATGCAACCAGGATGTCATCGGCATAGATTAGAACCAAATCCCCCTCAGAAGGAGGCGGAACATCCGCGATACAAATGTTGTACAAGATGGGCCCAAGGATGGAGCCCTGTGGCACCCCTGCAGCAACTGTCATCTCCTCAGAGAGCGCATCCCCAACTCTCACTCTGAAGTTTCGTTCCTTCAGGAAGCTGTAGACCATCCTGCAGTCCTGTTCGTCGAAGTCAAGTCTAAGCATTTTGTACAGTATGGCATTTTGCCACAGTGCGAATACCCTTAGCAATAAAAACCTCCAGTAATTTTCCGAGAGGCGATAGCAGCGATATGGGTTTGTACCCGGTCAAAGCCCTATGGTCATATTGGTACAATTTTCCACTGCTTAGGGAAGTATCCTAAATTTACACAGTGGTTAAAAAGTGTGGCGATAGCCACCCAAGCTGCATTACCAGTTCTGCGTAGGACAATGTCCGGTATCCCATCCAATCCACACGATCTCTTGTTCGGTCTCCATCTGAGGGCGTGACTTCTGGAACGAACACTCCATTCGCCATGACAGTTTGACCCAACTCGATCAAGGGCCCGCAATCAGCCAGGGTGGACACCGTTGTGGCAACATGCTCCGCAAAGGTGGGTTCAACTATGTCCTCATTCGCGCTAAGCACCGCAGCAAAAACCCGTGCAGTCTCATTTACCTTTCCCTCATCATCCACCACAGGGACTCCATTCGTATCCGCGATGTCACCCACGTTATTCCTCGTGAGCAATCCAGCAGCACATTTGACCTTCCGATACGTCTTCTCGTTCACCTCGTTCAGCTATGGCATCGTCAATAACCCGACTGAGTCCACTGATCTCATTCTTAAGCGTCCTCTTGCTCTGAGGATCAGCAGTCCTGAACATCCTCCTTTTCGCACTCTTCCTCTTCCTTATACATTCTACTATATAAGGGGGAGACTCGGAAGTGTTCTTCGATCACTCAATCGCCGGAGTATTGATTCATCCATAGCCTGTTTAAAGGATGCCGACATATTGTCCACACAAATGTCAATATCCTGAACTGACGCATTTCCGCCAAGTGGTAGGTAAATGTCCGCTAGCTGTCGTGTCAACACAGAGTTGAATTTCCTCCTGTTCATCTACCCAAAATCATGGGATGTCGGTGGTTGTCGCTCCACGACGTCTTCGCCATTGACCCTAAGCTCGATCGCCATGTGGTCAGACTAATATCTTGCACACCGTTCGGAATTTTGACATTCCATTCCGCACACTGTATTAGATGTGTAATTTTCACCGGTAAAGTCTACTTCGACGAAAAACAACTTATGTATATGCTCTCTTGAATTCACTACTTAAAAGATTATTTTTCTTTTGAAATCTTGTAGAACTTTTTTTCAGATTTGATGACCGCAAACGCAGCAAAATAAATCAATATTTTCACACTGCATATTGAAATTGTCAGTTACCAATGTTGTGTGCGAATTATGATGTAGTACCTTCTCTATAACTTTCTGAGCTGAGCTCTCGTTGACGTCGCGCTGTGTAATGCCTCGATGTGCGCGTCGTGTCGCTTTTATATTGTGTGCTGCGTCACTTGTTGTGTGTGCTGAGCTTACTGCTTTGGCTGTGCTGCTGCGGTCGGTGAGATAGCAGAATATCTCACTGTTGAAGTAAGCGGTATTAAGAATCGTTCCTAGCAAGTTCATCTGTTCTAGAGAGATGTTTATTGAGATCTTAGGTACATTTTTGATGTTGATTGTTTCCTAGAATTTTGAACGGTTTGCTACCTATCGACCTGAACAGGGGAAAAGAGGTAAAAAAAATCGAATTTTTTTAATGTTTTTTTTTCCGATTCCGACCTTGAAGATGAAGTTTGTTTGATTTTATATGTTCACAATTTGTTTTCTTTATGACAAGAGCTAAAGCTCTCCTTTTTAAGATTTGAGCCTGACAAAATGATCAATAATAATACCGAGGCCGCAAATCTTTGGGGGCCAATAAAAAAATGCATGACTTTGGGGAAAACTGGCGACACGGGTCTTTTGGTTAAAAAATTACACACAGTGTTAATAAGAGAGGGATGGGAAGTTAGGGGACCTAACTGCAATATGGTAAAACAAATTGTCTTTAGATTTGTGTTAAGAAGGCCAAAATACGTCAAAAATTAAAAGTGGAAATCTGTACAGAAAAATTTTTTTCCAAACGTTTTGTATTCATAATTTTTCCACAAAATAGCTCACCTTGGCTCAGAAAAATTGTTGTGGTTCAAACGGGCAAAACCTGGAATATATATAATGGGGTATAGTGTCGTAGAGGAGGATTCGTGCTACAAAATGGTGGAAGATTTCTTTGACGCGTTTTGACGGGAAGGGGTTATGCATTATTAAGTACGAAATTTTCGGTCAATTTGAACCTTTTTTAATTTTTTGTGTAATTCTGTAGAGTAACTGAACCTTTATTTTTGAAGCACTAATAGCTTATAAGTTACATAATTATACAAAATCTATCTTGCTTTAAAATCTCTCAAAAAAAACAATTGGGGTAGTTTACAAATTAAAATTTACAAAGAAATTTTAAAATTTATAAAAATACTGAGAAAATCCATTTTTGATAACCCTGTTCCATCTGATATAGTTCGAATAGAGCTATAATTTTTTGTCTCTCGAGGCTTACTGGTATCTACTTTTAAATGAGTGTTTTATGGCCATTCACTTGGAAGTGGCCAGAAATGATTAAGAAGTTTCTTATGGCCATTCACTTGGGAGTGGCCAGAAATGATTCCTTCATTGGGCAGTCCAAGCAGCTCACTACTTCCACGCAGTATGTCCTGGGCAATGGCTTATCGGAATCCTCCGTTAGCTAGCTAAAGTGGGAAGGCGAAACGAATGAGCAGCCTGATTGGTAATGCGATGACTGATACGTCTCAGGATTATTAGGTCACCCTGTCAGTGAAGCTCTTCGAAGTAGTGGACATATTCTTCTGTCCTTTGAAGGCGGATGAGCCAACACCCCTGGCCAACGGCGGATCAAAATTGAAGAAACCAAAATCCAATTTCGACACACCGCATTCTCGTCAGCGTCTGATCCATAATGGGCGGCTGAAACATAATCATCCTGGCAGTAGGTAAAGTGCAAACCACTGTGGGGTGGGTTTGCCTCCCACCACCAGGCAACGAAATAAACGGAAAATATAATAAACTAAGAAAACCTCTAACTGTTGACGACCCTCGCAAACGCTATAAGGACCACGATTTAAGGATACTTTCCAACTGGCAGATGTCCTCGAAAAATATAGAGCTGAAACCACAGCTATCCACGAAATACGATTTCCATGAGCGAAAGCTCGAATTCGGATGTGGATTTATAGTTGGCAAAAGACTGCGACACCTAGTTTTAAAGTTCAACCCAGTAAGTGATCGCAATATTTCAACATCTCGTTAATTTGTGCGCATGAGCCGACAGAGAATAAAGACGATGAGGTCAAAGAATCATTTTATGAGCGTATGCCAACGCTGCGACCACGACATTAAGTTTGTTATAGGCGACTTTAATGCCAAATTGAGAAAGGAAAGTGTCTCTCGACCAACCATTGGTAATCACAGTCTACATGATACCTCCTCCGATAATGGAACAAGACTGATAGACTTCGCCGCTGCAAAGAATATGGTAGTTAGTAGCACACGATTCCACTATAATAACATACATAGGGTGACCTGGATATCTCCTGATCAGAGAACGAAGAACCAGATTGACCAGTAGGTAATAGATGGCAGGCACTCTTCTAGTGCAATGGATATATATGTGATTCGTGGTGCCAATGGATCGTTACCTGGTGACTGCGAAAGTTCGCACGAGACTGAAAATCGAACTAAGCCAAACACTGGAAAGCTAGATATTGGCAAGCTGCAAATACCAGAGACATTAATGTCATACCAATAAAAACTCACTCTCCAGCTAGGGCAGAAAACCCCCTTCCGAGGACCCAGATGCGCAGTGGAAGAACATCTCCCATTCTTTGAAAACCGCCAAGAGTTCTGAGCTTGGCGATCAAAACCGAGCAGAATATCGCCTTGCAGCTAATGAAAAAGTCCCTGCCACAAAAGTGGCAGTGGGAGCAGAGGGAGAGTGTAAATAACGGATTGTGCAGGATGAATAATGAATCCTGAAAATTTAGCGGATGGTAAGGAGATCGAATAACCAGCCGAATAATGGGCTGCCCTCCTGCAAGGAAGAGAATGGGAATCTGGAGACCGATAATCCGTGTGTGCTTAAAATGTGGAGATTTACTTTTCAGCACTACTCCACTCAGATTCTTCCACTGAAGATCAGGGGGTAATGATTGGGAAGACAGTGTAGATTGTACCCCCCCCCCTTTCAAGGCGAGATTAGAACGGCGATCTCCCGGCTTAAGAATAAGGAAGCCGCTGGTGCGGCAGGGCAACCCGCTGAACTTTTCAAGGCAGCTGGCGAAGGACTTTTAGCCCACATGCATCGACTTATATGCGGTATATTGCTGGGGGAATCTATGCCCGACGATTGGAGTCTCAGTGTATTGTATCCTGTATTCAAAATGGGTGATCCGTGTGTCTGTTACAACTATCGCGGTATCAGTCTTTAATCCATCGCATATAAGATCTTGTCGAGCGTATTATGTGAAAGACTAAAGCCAATTGTTGAAAACCTGATTTGACTTTATCAGTGTGCTTTCAGACCAGGCAAGTCCACGTCTGACAAAATATTCGCGCTACGCCAAATTCTGGAAAAGACCCACGAAAAACAAATCGATACATACCATGTTTTTGTCGATTACAAAGGTCCTTTCGTTAGTCCTATACGGGGAAAGTTTTACGGAGCTATGTCTGAACTTGGGATTCCGGCAAAACTGATTAGCCTCTGTAAAATGACGCTGACCAACATCTAATCAGCAGTGAAGGTGGGGAAATACCTCACCGAACCATTCTGTACCAAGCGAGGACTGAGACAAGGCGACACACTTTCGTGGAATCTCTTCAATATCTTTATGGAGATAATAACGAGAAAAGCTGCAGTAAATGCGAACAAGACCGATTTAATTTTGAAGTGGTAGGTGCATTTGTTTACCTTGGACATGCCTTGGACAAGGACAACAACGTCAGCCTGGAGATAAATTGGAGAATTGTTCCAGCAAATATATGCTATTTTGGGCTCAGCCAGTTGTTTAGGAATAAAGCAATCTCTCGACACACAAAATTCCAGCTATACGAGACTCTCATTTTACCTGTCTTGACATATGGCTCAGTAACTTAGGTCATATTGCAAGCGGATGAAAAATACCTTCGAGAGAAAAATTCTCAGTAAAATATATGGTTCTTGGAACCAAGAACCACTTGTATTCTGACGTGGACATAGTTAGACGAATCAAATTAGATCAATTGAGTTATCAGAATGGACGAAGATGAGCCTGGGTGAAAGGTTTTCGATAACGTACCCGATGGAAGCAGGAAAAGAGTAAGACCAAGACTCCGCTGGAAAGACCAGGCAGAAAAATCCCCCCGTATCTTTGTTGTTACCACCTGGCGAGAAAAGGTGATGGATAGAACCAGTTGGAGGAATATGTTGAAATTTGTTTAATTACTAAGTGTACGGCATCTGACCGCATGAGGTTGTCAAAGAGTCAATAAAAGTAAAGTCTCAAAATATGGTTCACAGTGCGACGGTCACAGTTAAAACAATTGATTGTTGTTTTTATTTCCCTTTTATGCAACGAGAATTTAATATGGTCTGTAAAGTACGCAGTTCTTATTTGTTCTTAACGTGTTTCTTAATATTGGTAGGTAGTGCATTTGAACGAATTAGATTCATCGCTTTGGATGTCCCCTTGCGAGATATTAAGGGTATAAAATTTGTTAAAATGGTTGTAAAATTACCATTCTTTAATAGCCTTATCCACGATCTCGAAAGAAAAACTAAGCCAACGAAAGCCAGTCACTCACTTTCGTTCTAATTCCTGGCTTTAAATGTTATTGTGTGGTTGTGTGTTTACAAAATCAGACCCACTAACTATTGTCATCTATGCGAACGAAAATGTCATTTGTCTTTTGGTTATCGCACAGCTGGAAATCAAATAAAAAGTTGAAACAAAAACAATTTAAATGTAATTGTATAGAATAGAAGAATCACAACCCTATGTGCACAAAAACGGATGCGGATCCGTAAGAGACTTAAAAAAGGAATCAGTGCAATCACGAATTTACGGATCCGTAAAAAATTTAAAAAAGGAATCAGTGCAATCGCGAATTTACGGAAAGTCAAATTTCACTTCATGTCATTCCCACTACGCTCATGATAGAATTCAAAAACAAAAAAAATAAATTAACATTCTAACCCACGATCTCGAAAGAAACCCCAAGCGAATGAAAGCAAGTAACTCACTTTGTAATAGATTTTGTAAATTCAAAAATACAAAAACAAATGCAAAGTGAGTGACAGGCTCGTTCGCTTATGTTTTCTTTCGACATCGTGGGTTAGGCTACAAATTTTATTTCAATTGATTTTTACTTTTATATTTTAATTGACTCATGGATTACGTGTGGATTGCTGTCTGACCAATAACGCATATTTTGCATATTGACGAAGCCATTCAGCCAGAAATGAGCCCCATCGCTGATTGTTGAGGACTCTTAAAGTTGGCCTCTTAAAGTTGAGGCCACTGACTCCAAATTTCGGTAGTAAATTTTAATAATATCTTTCCATGATGAAATGGCAAACCTTACTGAAGAGAAATGTCAAAAGAGCGGGAAAATATGGCGTCGTTTGCTGTCCCTATCGATTTACTTTTGTAGCGTTTCCGAAAAACGGACATAAAATCCGTTTTTGAATCCGTTTTTTTGAGAGTAATTTCTCCCGCTTGCGGATCCGTAACTAATTCCGTTACTGGTAGAAAGTACGAAGAAGTGGATCCGTTTGGCACACTCGGAATGCACAGATAGTAATGTCATTACAATAACATTTTTATGAAAATATATTTCCATTTCAGCAACTTTCCAGCACCTGCAGACACTGGTTGCTCGTACTCTTCTCTCTCGCTCCGAAATTAAATGGCGAACGTCAACTTCATGTTATTGGATAAAACCATGCGTTATATAAAACCATGCGAACAAGTCAAAAATTAGTGAATCGCATTTTGACTGGATCGTTCGGTTAGATTTTGCGGGAGAGGGTGTAAGTGGGATCCGACTTTGTACTGAATTGTATAGGTTTTCGGTCGATTGTTAGTGGGTACCAAATCAGCTGTTTGTCGCATAGAAAGAATGAAGATAAGGCTATAAATGTGTAATGTGTAAATCCAAAAATCTTCAAGCAGTTTTTTATAATTTTTTTTAACTTTGAATAATTGAAAATGTGGGAAGTAGTAAATATATCGGAAAAATCGTTATAAATTCTAACTTCTGTAAGTGTTTAGGATGCAAATTCATTAATCACATTATTTCATATGCCTTTCATTTATAAAATAACGGAGGGTAGGGTGTGGTCGACTTCATGAATTTGACTTTGGCCCATGTAACAGTGCTTAGAGCTGAAATCACAATTTTCAGAATTTAGGTCATCTTTCAAAATCCGGATGACCAATTTGTCAAACTGGTGAATTCGGAATTTTGGCCTCACAGAACGTTCATAAGGGAACTTGAGTATCGGGAAAGTGGTTGACATGATACTTTTGCTAGATTACCGTCTAGAAATAGGGGAGCTCCAAAAACAAATTGGGTGTTTGAATATGTCGTATCAGTATGTTTGCGGTTTAAATAATAAATTGTCTAGATTATTTGTCGATAGCTACGATTTTGAGTTTAATGTCATTGCATTTTCTGAGATATGACTTAAACCTAGTGGTTTAATTCTGAGTTGTTCTGCAATAAGTACGTGGTTTATAGAAAATATCGTGATGGTAAGATTGGTGGTGGTGTTTTAGTCTCGATTGGAAATTCTTTATCTTCTGAGGTAGTTACAATTGCTAATTTATTATGTAATTTTAAACTGTTTCTCACGTGGATTTATATACCGCCATTTTCGTGGTTTGAGGTATATCAAGAGCATATTGACGTTATTGCAAAAGTTATTGCGTTAGCAAGTAGAAAGGACCGTATTTTAGAATTAGGTGACTTTAACTTTCCGTCTGGTACATGGGTGTCTAGACTAGATACCAATTCTCTGACTCCATTGACACCATGTGATTGGTCATCTGATTTTGCTACGCATATATCGGAACATGGCTTGATTCAATTGGACGACATTCCCAATGCTATGAATCGAGTCCTTGATCTAGTTTTAGTGGATGATTCTAACAACTTTGATACCCTCGAATTGATCCGTTAATTTCTCTGTAGGATTGTTACCATCCAACGCTGGCAATTAATTATAAATTCGAAACCATGCAGGTTGGTTGAAATCGCTCTTCATCCTATGTTGACCTATGCTTTTCGCGTGCATAGGTATTAGTTTGAATAATCTTATCTTTGATACTGACTGAAATCGCCCTGGATGAATTCTGTAATATTATTAATGGCTATATTTCTAAGTCTGTACCCAAATGGGTAATACTGCCCCCCATAGTCCTCAAGCGTTCTAAACAGTCTCAAGAATGTAAAAGTATAAAAAATCTGAACTGCTGGCAGACTATGACAGTTATATTGTGGCTAGGAGTAAATACAACTCTACATCTCGTGAAAGGTATAGATTATACTTGGATAAGTTGAAGGCTAATTTTAAACGGGACGCCAAATCATTCTTTAGATTTGTTAACTTGAACAGATGGTATCATTTGGCCGATGATTCTCAAGATCTATTTTTGTGTCATATTGGGTGCTTCAGGGCAGTCATCTTGGCCTGGTTTTACTCTTGTTTTTAGTAACGACTTACCCGTACGGTGATGACGTGAAGATCTTTTTGTCTTACAAAATGCAAGCATATGCTGTTCTCTAGGTCATCATTATTTTCGGCCAAATACATTTTGGGTGGCACTGTTCCTTGGATTTCAACGTAATCATTTGCTGATCTTGGTGTTCCCTTGGACAGAAAATTGAATTTCAACTCCCACATAATTACGATGGTCAACGCGACTTATGGCGTTCTGAACTACGTTACGAAAAATCGTTGTACTGCACTAGTCCGCCCCATTCTCGAATATGGAACTGTTGTGTGGGACCCTCAGAGCATGATTGAATCGGTCCAGAAACAGTTTCTCATTTTTTGTCTGAGAAACCCTTAATGCAACCCGAATCATATCTGTCTTCTTATAGCAGTAGACTACCATTGGTCAGATTGCCGACTCTTAGTAGTAGACGTACCATGATGAACTCTATTACGCTTTTGAAGATAATTAATGGATGTATATGGTCTGACTTTGTATTATCTAAGATTTCTATAAATGTCCCATTTAGATCGAGTTTCAGCGAGTTTCAGCGTAATCCAGTTAGGAGAATATGTTGTAACTTTAATGAACTATATCAGGTTGAGTTCACTGGTAGTTGGGAAACTACAAATAATAAAAATAAATGGTTTCCCATTACATCCCATGAAAGAACTGGGGAGAGCTTGTCACAATCACTGAGCAGTGCGCCTCCCCAGTTTCACTCACTGCTTGGGAGCTACAGTTTTGTAGAAGCTTTTTCATGGCTAAATACTCGATACTGTCGCCATCACTATGCGAGCTGACCGCCGCTGAGAGAAATTTTAAGGTGGTCAGAGCAGGGTTCGAACCCAGGATCTCATGCACAAGGGGCGCACACACTAACCATTGCACCACCGACGGCCACAAACTACAAAGTCTGGGATAATTTGCATTTGAACCGATTGCACTGGTGGTATATATTCCTTTACATATGCAAATTTACTTTCTCCTTACTATCTGGTCTGATTTATAACTTCGTTTTTCTTTTATTCTTATCTATTATTTACTGTAAAGTTTTTGTTATACTAATATCTCGTGATGTACTTTTATACATATTTATGTTTGTGTAATACCAACTGGTGAAGAATTTCTGTAGGTGGTTGCAACATGTGAACTTATTATCCTTGCTCTCCCATTATAGACCGGTCTATGGGTTCGCTCGAACCGCACGTTATGGGTTCGCTCGAAAAAAAAATATTTATGTATTTATACTGTTTAGGGTGGCCCTTAGCTATAAGCAAATTTTCAAATGTTAGGTTTTTCTGCTCCCAACCTCTGATCCTGTTTCAATAAACAAAAAACTGGCTGTACAAAATTTCAGCTTAATTGGTTAACTTTAAGGCGACCCTCAAGTGGCTTAAAGTTGGAACATAGTTACACTATGATTAATTCCTATCAAAATTCGGTATAATCTTCCGATTAAATTTTTTCTTAAAAAAAATTTATGTGCACACATCCAGGCTATACCAGCAATTGTTAAAAAGATTCTGAATCAAAATTATCAAAAAATTAATATAAAAAATTCCAGCCATAACTTGAAAAACTAAAAAAATTGGTTTTATTTAAAAATGTATGTTACTTCTATAAGAGAAACGCATTTTTATTTACAACAATAATTTACATAAATAAAAACATATAATAATAAAATATGAATAAAAGAACAATGAACGTTATTTTTTCCTATGAGAGGATTTGGTACCAGTTGGGTCATTTTTATGATCTCTGGCAACGATTTGTAAATCAAATTGTTTTTCAGCTTCATCTTTTGTGAGAATGTTATTGTTATCCAGAATGAGTTTGACACCTCTTTCTGCAACGTCATTCATTTATAAGGCTGATCCTCCATGTTAAAGGGTCTTCGTTGCGGAAATCGGTGCTGAGAGAAAATCTCGTGAAGAAATTTTTCGAACTAGGAGTTAAACTCAATATTTGAATGTACCTCTTAAGTTGATTTTTATCTTCTTCCTCTTCTTCGCTTTTATCTGCTTCCAGCAAAATATGAGCCAGACGTGCCTTAAGCACTGTTGGCACATTGTCATCAAATATGGATAGAACCACAGTTTTTGGAACTAAATTCTAGATATGTTTGGAAATTTTTTTCGCAGCAAACTTAATGATAATTTATCAGTTGTTGCATGATGAGGAAATCATGATAAGGTGCTTTAATTGCTTTTGATGAAAGAAACGGGGCTCGAACGTACACTCGAGCAAGAAAAATACATATTCTTCTTAAAGAGTTCTTGTCCCTATGAGATAACTGAAATTGATCTGGAAACAGATATATTTTAAATGCCTATAATGCTTTAGCCATCCACCTAGCATGACTTACAGCTCCTGGTATACGAAACGATACTGCCCTGTTCGGAATGCATAGAAGAAAGATCATCGATAACTGGAGAATTTCCCGTTAATCATCTCACTGTTGCTTTTGTGTAGAAAGGCGATCGATGTTCAATAAATATAAGAATGGTAGAGCGTACATTTATCATCAAGCACTACATTGCTATCAGTTATCTGATAGCAATCAATCGTTGCACGAAGGTGATTTTGAAAAGCGAATTGAGTTGTGCACGTTACTGTTGGCGAAAGATACACAAAATGAAAATTTTTTGACAAAAATTCTATGGATCCATATTCAACCGAGAAGCTATCACAAAGTTTCATAATTTACATTTTTACGCGCAAGAAAATCCACACAAAAAACTGACAATAAAGCACCAATACCGTTTTAGTCTCTGTTTGGGCAGGCCTCATCGGAAATTGCGTTATAGGCCCCCATTTCTTACCAGATCGGTTAAATGCAACATTGTAAATGGATTTCCTCCAAAACGAACTTAGAGACGCTCTTGATAATTTGCCATTAGCAACATTAGCCGGAATTACTTTTCAACGAGACGATTGTCCCGTACACTCTAGCATTGTAGTCAAGAACGTTTTAAACAGTAGTTTTGGTACAAATTGGATTGGACGCAATGGACAATGTTTGGGGTCGGGAAAAAGAGCTCGTTTACAATGAAGAAACATTTTCATGCAATCAACTTAAACGCAAAATAATGGAGGCCATTCAAACCATTCAGGAAGAAATAACGCTGGATGTTACTACTGCTGAAATTAGGCGACGATATGTAAAATACACCACCATGCGTGGCTCTCATTTTGAGCATTTGTAAATAAAAATAAAGAAAATTTTTTTTTTAACAATTATTTCAAAGAAAATTTATTTAAAAATATTAAAAACAAATTTAAGAAATGCATTCACAACTGCATTTATCTTTGAGATTCAATAACTCGAAGACGGTAGGGGTTAGAACAGTGGTGCTAGAACAAAAAATATTCATATTGATCCACGCCCTGTATAAATCCCATTTCTATCGGAGATTTTGCACCTATCAAAAACCTCAGAGAGACGGAGAGTGAAAAACTCCAATGTACCTCGAGTTGCTGGAACTGATGCTGCTGCTGAGGTTGCTGCTAATGATATTATTTTCTGAACGCTGATAGAAGAATTTTCAATGTCGTTATCATTGTCACTACTTTGGCTGCTTGATGCTGAATCATTGATATCATCATCTGTTGCTGGATTTCGTCATAAGTCCTTCTTTTCCTTGTAGTTTCAGTGCTGTTTCTTCTTTGTGTTTATGGTTTTTCGCTGAAGCATTACGATTTTCTTATCCTCATCAGTGTTCTGAATGAGTTATATAAAAGAGATTATCCATCTTTTCTACGAAAAGATCTCTTCTTTCTGTTTCCTTGCTGCAGTTTTATTCAAATTTTTCTGAAATCTTTTCCATTCGTCCTAGAGTTTGAGTAACTTTTCAATGCATTGGTCATTTCTTTTAGAATGAATTCGAGCTTTTTTCCAAAAAATTTAAACCTCTTGAATCGCCAATGCTGCAATTTCCTTCGTTGTAAGATTTACAACTCTTACATTGTAGAAAAAAACGCTCAAAGCTTGTTGGTTCGCACGTAGATTGGCTCCGACGATCTGATTATAAATGTAGCCAACGAGAGATATATTAAAATCTTTTCTTAACTTGTATGACGAACTACCTGAAGAAGTTGACGCCATTTTAAGAGTATAGGAAGAAGACGTCACAATTGTCACTGGTTGGGCTAATGGGCTTTTCCAATTACCTGCGTTTTTTAAAATTTGGCAAATTTTTGTTTATATAAATAAACTTATTTTATTTTTATTTACTTGGACTGTACTTTTATTTACAATATATTTAATTCCTCTGTGGCGCACTGATGTCTGCAATGACCAACGACGAAATCAAAAGTTGCTTGCACTATTGCTGACGATGAACTGAAGAACTCATTGACCCTGCTGCTTCAGGTCTTTAAATTGTCCTGGTCGCGACGAATTTACAATTTTTATGCATAGATTTTTCTATGTCTTGTTGACTAACGGCAACTTGTTTACTAGTTGATCGCATTAGATATTTTTATAATGATGGCTGGTTTTTTGTTCTGCCGGCGTGGGTGTGTACGATGTGATGTTGTTTTGGTGACGATGCGCACTGAGGAGGGGTGATAGCGTGAAAATTTCAAAGTTAATTGTGGATGAGGGTCGCCTTGCAATTGCCCACTTGAAGAAAAATTTTGCACATTTCGTTTTTTGTTAATTGGAACAAGATAGGTGGTTGGGAACTAAATTCCTGTTGGGAACTAATACTGTTTCGTTAAAATTTTGTAAAACCCCATCTCTCCTTTTTATTCCGATCATCAATCACCACTTAGGGAAGTAAATGGTGCTAGTATTATTATTGGCTTATATTGCCAAAACCCTGCGTACGTGTCTTGTTTTGGTAATATAAGTCAAAAAATAACTACGTACATGATTTCATCATCCATTTTTAAATTCTTTATTTTAACTTCACCTGTCTGCATGCATGCATGAATGCCGAAAAACTTTGAATTGATTTTGAACCATTTTCTTGTGATCCAATCGAGCTGAGGTTAACTACTGGCGACGACAAAAATTAACTATCAAAATATGGGAGGGATTGGACAAAGGGGCGTGGTCAAATAAAGAACTTATAGTCAAAAACTATGTTTTTTGCGGGTTGGTTTTTTCTTCCAGTAATTAGTATCTTGTACGCCCTCATGCGCTTTCTAAACCTTTATTTAAACTTTGTAAATAAAGGACAATATGTAATTATAACTAATTTAAATATAATCCAGGGATGTTTAAATTACATTAAATGTAGTACAGAAATCCTGAGAACCAAATACTTCTTTAACAAAATATACGTGTATCGGAGTTTTGAAAGTTTACGTCTGAGTTTTTTTTCAAAGGGGGTTGTGGGAGAAATTTTCCTCTTTTGTGGACATTCTTATGATGAATCGGCATAGGAAACCATGTTATCCCTACATTTTGCCAACATTGTATATACAAAACTGAGCGAAACAAAAGTAAATAAAAGAGATTTAGTGCTTTAAGCTTTAATATTTGTCTTTAGTTTCATACAAAATAAATTTTAAAACTTTTGTCTTTTCATTACAACAGGTGTTTTTGATGTGTAAACATCTATACGCTTGGGGTAAAAATCTTTTTCACAATACAATCACAAATTTAGAGTAAGATGTGCGATGTAATCGTTAACCAATCGTAAAGCGTTATCAAATCGGTGTGAGCTATGTATGAGTGTATTAGTGTACTCAACACCATCTAGTGTGCAATAGTAGCGACTAATTTTCACTAATTGTCGTACATTATGTTATCGTAGGCAAATGAAAACAAATAAATAAAATGAATACAAAAACATTTAATTTTAATAACTTTTAAAAAGATTTTTTGCACTTTTAATAAAAAATTTACTAAAACAAAGCAAAATAAGGAAAACTAAAAACTAAACTTGTCAAATATAAGGAAAACTAAAAACTAAAAGTTTTCTTCATCTTTGAGATTTTCATTCATACTTAACAGCTGCATATAAGCACCATCTTGTGTGCAATATTAGCTACTAATTTTCGAAAACCATTGCTGTAAAATAACATTACATTTCAGTAAACTTGTCAACCGCAACAAATACAAAATAATAAAATATTTTACAAAACACCAAAAAAATTATAACTCAGAACATAAAACAACACAAAGTGTATCAAAGCTAAATGGAGTTAATGTTAATTCTAATAAAATTTCTATTATATTCCAATATAAATTAAGATTATAACATATCTTCATTACGTACTGTTGCCTTACACTGAAGCTGGTGCACGACAATTGGGTAACAATCTCCATCTCATGCAAATTATTATGGGTGGAGATTTTAATACAAATTTTGCAAACCCACAGTCGCAAGCTATTCCACTATCTACTATAGATGCAGTTTTCCAGAGATTTTTAAATACAATCGAGTCAAAAAATTATATATCTTATTTTAGTTACCATAAGCCAATATTAACTATTTGTACTTAAGGCATTTACCATAGATGGGCACTTTGCAGTACTACTAAAATTTCAGTAAAAATAATTCTTTAACTAGTAAATTTTTACTGATTACTAAAATTTTTTTCAGCAATTTTTATAAAGTGCCTACATGATTACGATGAGGTGCATTGAATTTTCAGTAATCAGTAATGCCCGATTAATGATTATTATGAATACGGCCTATGATTTGACTGGTAATGCAAATTAAATTTCATTATCAGTAAAAATGTACTGAATTTTTTCAGTAATCAGTAAATTTACTGCTTACTGTAATTTTTAATGCAGTACATATATACTGCAGTGTGCCCATTTACTAACCAAAGAAGTTAAATAAAACAAATAAAAACCAGCAAATTCCTATGTATTTTCAATATTGAAAGTTTTGATACTTTTAATTGATAAATTAAAAAAATATACTAAAAGCATAAGTACTTCCAACTTCATTACTTGATGTTTACACATCTCCCCTGTGATCGGACTCATATTAATTTTTTTTTATGCAAATGGCTGAATTTGAGAAAATAGTCTCACCAAACGAACGTGCCGCATGGAGAAGCACAAAGGAAGTCATTACAACTTTCTAGACAGAAATCGTTCCCCTACTGCAGCGCTTTTGAGAAACTAGGTGTTCACATGTCAACAAAAATTAATTTGTTGAATTCTCATATGGGGTATTTTGAACATAATTTGGCAACAGAGTCCCGATGAACATGGTGCACCTATTGAAGAACTCTATAAAGGGAAGAGTATTCATTCTCTTATAGCTGACACATGCTGGACATTTTTTGATAACGACATAGAGCTACCGAGATAAATACCCAAATTTATACTGATATGATATTTATAGATATTATATCTACAGTTTTTTTTTGTTTGGTGGCTTATAGTGAAATTTTACGAAGACCAACCCCCTAAAATGCAGTTTTGTGGGTCATTTTAGCGTCAACTCAGTATAAGTACGAAATTAGCCCTTAAATTTTGACTTATTTCTGAAATTCAAGTTAAGTTTTTAACTTTGGTATGTTAAGAAACTAATTTATGTATTACATTTTAACCCGTTACACCTCACAAAAAGAACAAAAAATACCCATATATATATGGTGGCGGTAGAGGGTTAAAGTATTCCACAAAAATGTTGCATGGTAAATTTTTATATAAAATTTCTGAACACATCCTAAACCTAAAATATAAGGATACCATGGTTTCCTATGCCAATTCATCATAAGAATGTGCAAAAGAAGGAAAATGTCACTCCCACAAAAAATTCAACCGTAAACTTTCAAAACGCCGATACCCGTATATATTTTTTTACCCCCACTACGAGAATCCGTTTTCAGAACCTTGTTATTTTCGAACAAGTTTCATTTTGATCCACACTGTTGTCGTCGAAAAGTTTATCAGCGATTTAGTACTGAGTTGATCGGTACTCCTCGGTATTTACCAATCCTCAGATTTTCCTGCACTTGTAAAAAAAAATTTCACTTTTTTCAGCATAACTTCAAGGGGCTCCAAATTTTTCACTCACAATATTTCGCAAAATTGTAGTCATAATAAAGCTGAACCATTTTTGTGAACATATTAATACAATCTGAACGTGTCTATTCACCATAAATAGCTCATAAACACTAATTTATATTTTGAAAATGGTCATTTGTAGGTATATGTCATCATTACTCGAAAACGACGTGTCCGTTTTTGTCCGAATAATTTTAGAAAAATTTAGAATTACAATACTTTTAATCTATTCCTAGTTTGATTCTTAATGTAATCAACAGTTTCGCAGTTATCAAAAACAGAGTGGTGAAAAAAAATATTTTTTTTCATTATTAAAAAACACGAAACGGGAAAAGTGTAAAGTTTAAAGTCGTTCTTATCCTCAATTTAGTGAAGATATTTTATTTTGTCAAAAATTGCACTTCTCATCATAAATATACAACCCAAACAAAAAATCACATTTCTTGACAAAATGACATACCTTCACTAAATTGTGAATAAGAGCGAAACGCGTTCATCGCTTTTTATGATCCATGTCTCATATTTTTCATAGGTCATGTGACTTTAGGATACACTAATAAAACTTTACACTTTTTCCGTTTTAAAATTTGAATGTATGAATAACAAGATTTTTAGTGCGTTTTAAAATCGGCAATATAACTACTCAAATTTGTATTCAATTTGACGATAATTCTTTAAAATTATTAAAAACTTATTAAATTTAACGGTATTTTATCAAATTGATTACTCAAGTGAAATCTAAAAATTTCATAAAACTTTAGCCAAATTAACGTCCAGTTTTTGTCAGGTCAACAATGATGAAGTTTCATCAAGTTAACCCCCGTTTTTCTTTACTTCACTACTCCAGTTGGCTCAGTGTAGTAGTATAATAAAACGTAAGTCACTTATAGGAAATATTGGACAGATTTTGGCATAAAGACTCTAGTAATATAAATATGTGTTCATTAAAAACTTATTAAATTTGACGATATTTTATCAAATTGATTACTCAAGTGAAATCTAAAAATTTCATAAAACTTTAGTCAAGTTAACATCCAGTTTTTGTCAGGTCAACAATGATGAAGTTTCGTCAAGTTAAGCCCCGTTTTTGTTGATTTCATTACACCATTTGGCTCAGTGTAGTAGTATAGTAAAACTTAAGTTAATTATTGAAAATATTGGACAGATTTTGGCATAAAGACTCTAGTAAGATAAATATGTATGTGTTGGACATATACAACTTGGAACTCATAAATGTTATAAAGATCTTAACGCTTTGGTTAGGGGTTAAACTTTAAAGTTGCAGTTTTTGTACCGAATGCACTGACAAATTTGAAAAACTAAAAAACAAGTTTCGCCTCACATCAACATCTTAACAAACGTCAAAAGAAGAAAAAAGAATATACGTAACCATTGATTCGTACGACATTTACTGCGGCGGTAGCAACGTCAATAGTGTAAAATAAAAGTATTTGAGGGTTATTTTTGTTGGCGATTAGTCCATGTACGGCTCCTAAGAAATTGTTTATAACCGTACTCGACTGTACATACAAGGCTCTGAGTATTCATGTACTTGCCAGTACACACACCATTATTTATATACTCGTCTAAGTAAATATGTATGAATGCACTTATTAAGCTGCAACATCTTATATATGCGATAAGGCTAAGGACAATGCTGGCAAACATAATAGCATACCTTTAAACAAAAATACGACAGGGGACAAGCGCTATGCGATGTTGTGGTGCTTATTCCCATACCCGTCCTCGTTCTTATTTTTATACGAATTTATGATGGCGGTGTGCATTCACTTATGCACTTGTGTTAATTGCATCCCAATGATTTAAATTATGCATGCCTGTTGTAGGTATACATGTATGCATATAATATCATTCGGGGACGTGCCCCGCAGCATGTTGGTTGGTTCGATGGTTTCATGGTCGGGGGCTTCTGGGCTAGGATTGTACCTTAGATGAATGCGTTTTACATTTCATATAATATTCTCAAGAGTGTTGTTGCTTTTAATGGAAGGTATGTTGATGTCTTTCGTCATGTTTTCAACAACAAAAAATTAATTCTTCTATATTTTTCAAGTTCCTGATTCTACTGATGCTGTCGTCATTATATTCTATTACTTTGTATGTCAGCTCGAAATAATGCATTTGCTATTCATGCCAGAAGTACCAGTGTTGATATCATTTCTGTAATGAGTTTTCTTTTCAGTCCAGTTCATTTGAAATGGAAGAACAAACAAAAGTGATATAACAAGAAACAAACACGTCTGTATTTATGAAGGTGGATAGATATTAATGGTATATAGACAAAGAAAAACTTCTCTACAATTAAAGTACTGGAATTGTATTCTCTCGAACGCCTGGGACACATGCACTCACACTACCTACTTTTGCTGTCATTTGTGTTAACTCCTATGAGCGGATGATGTACACGGCCACTAATTCGTTCGCGGATAGGTATATTTAGAAACATATCAATTGGGTGGCAGAACTGGGGACGTAACTTTAAAGAGTACTTGCCAGCGTCCTCAACAGACACGAGAAGTTAGTCACATGATTTTTGGGGAAATCTTTCCACTTAGCAGTAGCTTGTAAACGCTTTTTCAAATTCGGTGATTTGGTGAGCATGCTGAGAAATGGAAGTCTGTACCCCGTTATTTGTTACATTTCATTCCACATACTCCAATTTCAAATATCCCACCAATATCCATTTGGCTAAGAAAGATAACCTGCAAACAAATTCCATGATTCTAGCTTTAAGCGTTTGGGCAGAATAGTGATTATTCGAATTATGTTGCAAGGAATTGTTATTAGACCAATCCCTTTTAATGTTTTTTTTTTGTTCTCACGTTTTGTACTTACAACCAAAAATTTTAGTGGTCTTCATGAAAGCTCGAAAGAACCTCGTAAACTCGAAAACATCGTAAACTTGCACAGCCAACGTCAAAACAAACAAATTTCCCATACAGTGCGACTTGCTCAAAAGTGGAAAGTTTTCGAGGCAAATTTGCTGCGCAAACGTGGGATGGAGAAACGTGTAAACTTTTGACATTTCGTTGTCATCTGACTAGGATGGATAAATAAGGTGATAGCACTAGAACAGTAGAAAAAGTACACATACATAATACGTGTAATTGCTACTGCTACCACCTTATGTATCCATCTTGGTCAGCTGATATGGTTTTGAGCACAACTACGCTGAGCAACTTTACCTGGTGCCTCATGCAACGGTGCGAGGGAAACTTGCGGTGAGCAAAAGTTCTCGGCTTTCACGTTTGCATGAATGCCGCTTTTATTTGGGAAAAATCAAATTTAGTCGTGTTCTCGCTAATTCTCAGCAAGCTGAATAATTTTGCTAGGTGTTATCCCCAGTTAGGTTAGGTTAGAGTGGCAGTCTCCATGTCAGGTCAACTTTGACTTTGTAGTCCATTGTAATACCACAGAGACAAATCAAACATGTGAGATTTTCCAACTCTCCCGTGTTAAACCGTTTAATTGCTTCAAAAACCTCCAGAAGTGGTGGTTACCAACTCCCAAATAAATGTTACCATAGCGTAGCCTGGCGCTTTCTGGAAAGAGCGTGGGATGGACACAGAAGTTGGTATATTGACTCCATCTGCTACTTTTCACCAAAGCTTCATCAAAAGTCATTTATCTAGACCAGGGTCCATCATACAGAGAACCAGCATAAAAACGTGTGTGTAGTGGGGAGAGTATTTTAAGTGCACTGGGAGAAATATCATGCTACATGTGTTGAGTAATATTTTTATATAAACATAAATGAGTTCGTATACATAAAAATTTAACGCAAGTATGAGTAAATTTTTGATTGCATGAAAATATGAATGCGTGTATGTTTGAATATGTGAATATATGAATATTGCAGTTTAAGTTAAATCAGTTGAAAAAAATAATTAAATTATCTTCACAAATAATTATTTCCTTCAAACATTTTTCGAATATACATATATAAATTACAATATATATAACGGGTTTTTCAACAGAGACGCTACAAAAGTAAATCGATAGGGACAGCAAACGACTTCATATTTTTCCCGCTCTTTTGACATTTTTCTTCAGTAAGGTTTGCCATTTCATCATGGAAAGATACACGAGCCAACAACGAGTCGAAATTATTAAAATTTGCTACCGAAATTTGGAGTAAGTGGCCTCAACTTTAAGAACGGAATTCATCGGAAGATCATCTTCAGCGATGAGGCTCATTTCTGGCTGAATGGCTTCTTCAATAAGCAAAATATGCGTTATTGGTCAGACAGCAATCCACACGTAATCCATGAGTCATCATTGCATCCCGAAAAAATTACGGTTTGGTGCGGTTTATGGGCCGGCGGCGTCATTGGGCCGTACTTCTTCCGTGATGACCAAGACTGGCACATTACTGTGAATGCGAATCGCTACCGTTCAATGATAACCGAATATTTTTGGCCCCAATTGGATAATATGGACTTGGAGGACATGTGGTTCCTACAGGACGGCGCCACAAGCCACACAGGGAATGCCACAATCAATTTATTGGAAACCAAGTTTGGTGAACGTGTTATCGCACGAAATGGCCCAATCGATTGGCCGCCTCGGTCGTGCGATTTGACGCCGTTAGATTATTTACTGTGGGGCTACGTCAAGTCTATGGTCTATGCCAACAAGCCAGCGACGATTGATGACCTTCGTACGAATATGGAACTTGAAATTGCAGCAGTATCGGCCGATTTATGCTTGAAAACCGTCAAAAATTGGGTTCAGCGTTTGGACTTCTGCAAGCGTGCCTGTGGTGGCCATGCAAAAGAAATCGAGTTCCATACATAATGGTATCGAACGTACTTTCATAGGAATTAAGAATTTCATTGGTATCTAAAACCGGTTTTGTTTTATTTAAAAATACTTTTGTAGCGCTCTTATTGAAAACTCCTTTATATATATATTTAAATTACATATTTAAAATATAAAAATTACAAAAATAAAAAACGTTTTTCCCACTCTACTTTCCACAAAAAGCGAAAAATATTCCAAGTGGACTGAAAATATTTCAAATGTTTAATTATAGTTTTTACGCTCTTTGCACAGAGTTTCGTTAACAGTCGTCTTGTGTACGAGTAAAAAGCCGTTCGCGTTCGGGCACTGGGGCAATAGGATGATGACCACTGATCTAGACATTGAGCGTGTCGTCCAGTGAGACATGGACACGTCATGACAAACACGGTAAGTGCGACTTCCGGTCTCGATAAAAACAGTAGGGTAATAGTTTGTTTGGAATGTACAAAGTAACCTCCTAGTGACCACCTACCGTTAGCTGATATAAAGTCACAATTTCTCAACAAGAGCTTGCAAATTGCTAGATGCATGCCAACATATTCTGGAGCATGAAGGTAGACAGTGTCGTCTACGTGGGCAGTAGCATTAACCTCCAAATTCTCCAGAGAGAGCAGAATACTTTTCACGGAGAGATTCTATAGCAGAGGTAACAGAGGCGTCCATTGGACGTTCCTCTACTGCCAAATCTATAAATGTCCGTTAAGCGTAAGTCACCCGAAATGCGACGCTTTGTAAGAAGGTTACGGACAAAAAATAAAAATGCGACGCGATTTATATTGTTAAAGACTCCCTCTATTTCTAGAAAAACTACCATAGTATCCTGGAACTGTCAGAAAATATTCTATACATCTGAAAAGAGCATGTAGAGCGGTTTCGGTAATCTTACCCTTGCTATAGGCGTGCTGTCGATTAGACAGTAGTCTGCAATAGATTTTGGTTATAAGATAACTATAGAGCCATCTCTGTAATAGTTTAAAAATAAATTGCACTAGACTAATCTGCCGGAAAGCAGTAGGACCCGTATCGAATGGTTTTCTCGCTTTAGGAATGAATACAACCTTAGTAACCCTCAATTTCAAAGGTAGAACTCTATGAGCCAGGGCACTAGTCTATATTCTACTTGACTTGAAAGATTTAAAGCTTCTTATAGCTCAACAATTCTAAATTTGGTTATAATTTCACTGGCAACATCCGAGAATTGCCAGGGAAATGTGAATCTACGAGTACCCCAAGTGATTCTTCTCTAGTCGTCGTCCAAGGATCATCACAATTTCTAATATACCCAAAAATACGACCACAATTTTCTTTAGCCTGGAGGCTTCGGATGAGCTTTCAACATTGCTGCTTAAATCCACCCAGTACTTATTTTGAGCTTTACTCAACTCTCGTTTGTACATCTTGAGCTTTTCTTTATATGTCTCAGTCTAATCTTTTCCCCCCTTAAACTAGCAACTATTGGCAATATATCTGTTGCAAATGTCTCTAAACTGTCCCAACGTTGTCCTCCTAATTTTTCGTGGAATGATATGAATGTTAGGCTTTTCAAGTACGCAAATACTAATATATCGATGGTCGGAAAATCTATAAACGTCTAAAACGTTCCAGCCAGATATTTCCTTGGTTATGCTCTCAGAGACAAGGGTGGTACCGAACACCTCTGTCTGTTGCTAGTAATGAAGGTACAAATCAAAAATAACAAAGTTTCCACTCATAATATATTCTATAACTAACTCCCCTCCGCCGTTGATCAAAGTGCTTCCTTATATGTGATGCTATGCATTGATATCGCTGCACAATATCTGGTTCTTTTTTCTCCGCTTTCACCAATTTAAGGCACCAGGTGGCGCCTCGGTGGAATATGCCACGTATACCGATGCCAACCAACAGTGGGAGTTACGTAACTCCAGGATGGCTGCTGCAAGAACTTCGCTAATGAAAGAAGATTGATACTAAGATTGCTGCTGGCAAGTACACATACCCTTTGACTTCCATAACTTTGAAGCAGCTTAAACCCTGGAATCCCAATACCAACACCCATATCCACACTCACCTTTAGATTCTTGGTGATCATCAGCTCTGTTCCTCTTTGCATCAGGAGGACTATTAGGGCGGCGTAAGCAAACTCGGAGCGGTGGAGGTTTATCTGCAGAAACCGGATCACGGCAAGTCACGGTTAAGGGCAGGTTTCACCACCACCGTTTCCATTTATCGGAAGTCGGTGTTTTATCAAACAAGCCCAGCCTCAAAGCAGAATGCTATACCTTGGAAGTGGACGGAGTATTGTTGAACTGAGAGAAAACACAGATCGCTGTACGTCTTCTTTGAAGGACGGGAGAGATTACCAGCAGAAACTGAAGTACCAGGTAGTACAACCACCGTGGAAGAATTGGTCGATCCCTGTTGTCGATCCCTGTGTGTTTGTAGTCGTCGCACCGTTTTCCGTTGCCGTAGTCGAGCCAGTAAGTTTTCGTTTTCGCTTGTCTTCATTTATTTATTGGTCCCTAGAGGGCTGGGGTAGGGAGGGTAGACGTGAATAGGACTGAGTCGTTGCTGAGGCGTTCAGATATCAGAAACTCCGTCGTTAAAACACAGTAAGCGGTAACGCCTGGCTGCGAACCGAAATAGAAAGAGGAGGGAAACTCGAATTGCAATTAGTGGTAATGCGAACAGAATGGTTGATTGTCCTAGGCCGCTAAGAAGCTGATGAGAAGTCACAAACTTCGAAACTATCGTCCGCCAACGTGAGTTCGAAACCTGGTTCCGATTGTTTAAATTTTTTTTTGTAGAGGAAACGTCTGGCCTGTATAGCTCAAAACAAATCGAAAATAGTCTTCTAAGAATTAATTTTAGATCGAATGAAAAACTACTGATTTTAAAAAAATGGTTTCCCATTACATTCAATGACGGAATTGGGGAGAACTTCTCATAACCAGTGAGCTGTGCGCTTTCTAGTTTTATACTCACAGATTGGAACCTAACGTTTTTACACCGATTCCGAACGGTATTTTGAGAAGATTTTTCATGGCTAAATACTCGACAGTGTCGCCGTGACTATGCGAGGTGACCGTCGCCGAAAGTTATTGAAGGTGGTCAGAGAAGGGATCGAACGCAGGAACCAGATCACGTACAAGAGGTCTGCACACTAACCGTTGCACCACAGGCGACTACCACTACTCATTTACATGCTTAAAAACCGTCAATAAAACAAAAATAAACCCCTATCAAATTATTTCAGTTAGTGATACATTTGAACAGACAGCAACTAGCCAACAGTGTCAGCCGGTGAAGATGAAATTCAATAACTTCAAAACGTATTTACGACTGTTTCAAATTTTATAATGAAAACATATCAAGTAATTTCTAAACAAATAAAACGTTACTATTTTCTAAGACGAACAGCGGCATAACGCGGGATTTCTCCCACACACTGTCATAGTTGACGTAAAATTAAAGCGATGTTAATTTTATCAAGTTGATATCAACTTATCCATCAGTGTAAGGGGAAGTTACATCATCTTTCATTCCAATTTCAAAAAGAAACGTTCATGAGGCAACATTATCGGCAAAATGTAAATAAATAAACCAAAAAATAACATAAACATTATCGGAAAAATATAGATTAAATAAATATGACTTGTTGTGTTATTTATAAATATTTAAAGAATATGAAAATAGTCTTTTTTCTTAAAATTGGTGACAGTTTTGCAGTGCGATCATCGCCTTTCATTTCAACATATGACTAAGAAATTAAGTTGTCTCTACTTGATTGAGAGTGTAAGGGCTAAATAGCAGTTGAGGTGAAAAAACCGAAGTTGATGTCAACTTGATGTCGAGCAACTTATCTTCCCCTTAATACAGTTGTTTGTATTTTATATCAATATTAATGGTAGATGGAGGTTTATATTCAAGTGATGTACGAGGGATAAGGTGGTGATGATGTTGGATGGACAAAATGGTGAACTTAACTTTTACACCGATTCCGTACGGTGTGTATCAAAATGTCATCAATAGTAAACTATTTTGACACATACAAACATTGAGTTTGCATTTCCCACAGTGCCTGTCAATAGTTATTCGATCTGAGTAGATTCTCTCTTTCGAAGCCAGGTCACGATGTACAAATATCCTAGCAAACCAAACACAAAAGTGTGTTGATCACACGTCTAATCACAATGTAGACATAAGTACCTAAAATACCAATAAAACGTTTGAAAGTTAATAATATTCGGTTATAATACAGTACGAATATAAATCTCAACTGTTTATTTTCACATAGTGATTCATTCAAAACTCCACTTCGAAGACAGAAAATTATTAATTTACCAGCTTTAAGATTAATATATTAATATAAATATATCAGGGCCCGTCGATTTAAAAACCACCCAAGTGACAAGGAAAATCGTATTCTAGGGATCAAAATAAGAAACTTTGCCCGAGTAACCATACCTCTAAAACGAATTCTGATGTCCCGACTTTTGAAAAATCCGAAATTTGTCTGAAATTGTGACAAATCCCACTTTGACCTATTTAGAGTGCCCCAATCGAGTCCGTATGACTGACCCCCACGTCCTTTGGAGGGCCGACCCACACATGCCAGTGGCACACCTCGTGGAACCCCCCAAACAAACATTCCAAACAAACATTTCACAAAATCACCATTTTGGGCACTTTACATGAAAAAATCAGCGAAATGGCTATTATTTTTTTTTTGAGTTTCTTTTTCTCTTTAGAAATTTATTTAGTCAGAACATATGTTAATGAAAAATTATATGGGGTGTCAGGGGACACACGGTTGGAACGAAGTTCCTTTCCCTATCTATTATGTAGTAGTTAGTTTCAACAAGCCAAAGGCGCCTGTTGATAAATGATAAACTTTTTTCCAGAATTTTTTTTTATTGAATGTACTTTTTAAAAAAAAGTATATTTTCAGGTCCTTTTTGTAAGAATATGAATTATATTTTCCCGAAAGGGTGCTTTATTTAATAGGAGGTACTTCTTTCATTAAGGGCTATTTTTTTTTTAAGAAAAGGTACCATTTTGAATAAGAAGAACTTTCTGTAAAAAAAGCCTAAGAGTATGAATTTTTTTTACAAAGAAGTATTTGTAAAATTTAGGAAAAGATTATTTTTTTTAAGAAAATTTACTTATTTTTTGAAAGAAAAGAAACGGAAATGTATTAGTTTTTTTTAGGAAAAGGTACTTTGAAGAAAGGAATGTTTGTAAGAAAATGTATTTTTTTTGAAGAGAAGGAATTTTGTTTTGAAGAAAAGGTTTTTTTAAGAAGTGGGAATTTTTTTAGAATTTGTGCTTTTTCAAGAAAAGGTAAAATTTTCAGAGTAGGTATTTATCTCAAGAAAAGTTATTTTGTTTTACAGCAATGGTACTCTTTAAAGCAAAGGTAGTTTTTAAGAACAGGCAATTTGTTGTAAGAGAATGTACTTTTTTAAGACAACGTACTTATTTTAAAACAATTAATTTTTTTAAGAAAAGGTACTTTTTGTAAGAATATTTACTTTTTTAATCAAAGGTACTTCTTTAAGATAAGGTATTTGTTTTAAGAAAAGGTACTCTGTTTAAGAATATGAGTAGGTATTTTTTTTGAGAAAATTTCCTTTTTTTTAAAAAAAAATTTTTATTTTTTAAACTTCTTGCCTGTACACCAGCAGACGCACCTCCGTACTCAGGCCATTTGCCTTCGCCAACAACCTGTAGTATGCAGAAAAGGCAAATCTTGCCTTCCGTTCCGTTCGTGGAACATTACCCCAAGGTATTTGATATCCTTCGAAATCCCGATATCAGCATCTCCCACCTTAAGCCTGGGGATGTAGCCCCTGGCGTTCGGTTAAAGGTTCTTGCGCTTCCCCTTGAATATGATCCCTCTTGGTTTGGCCACATTAAGCCCAATCGCCCACTTGGAGAAGACCCGACTCAGGGTCTTAAGGTAGGCGTTCAGCCTATGATTCACGTTGCTGGCCCTAGGGCCAGAAGCTGCAACAAGGATGTCGTCGTAATCCGTTCACCGAAGTCACCAGTCCTCAGGTGACCATTCACGCCGTTCACCGCAGAAAACCCCGCCGCAAGGAGATTAGCCTTGCCTACCTCCTCAATAATGGGCACATCGCCCTCGTCCAACATATCCGGGATTGGATCCCTTGGACGCAGTCCGCCAGCCGCCTTAACCCTAAAAAAAGTAGTGCTGTCCACCCTTATAGCATTCAGCCGATCCGTCCAGAAACCAGCCTCAAATTCAGCAATCGCACCATCGATGATCCGACTCAGCTGCCTTATCTCAGCCCTGAGAGTAGGAATGCGGGAGAAATCCCCCGTCCTGCAAAGAGTCCTCCGAAGCCTCTTCTTCTGCTTAATAAGGTCCTTTATCCTGGGAGGGAGGTCAGGCAGCCCACCATTCCCAATTGACATCTTCGGCACAGCACCATCAACAGCCTGTCGAAATGACTCGGCCATAGATTCCACGCAATCATCAATCTCGCCAATGGTAACATTGCGATCCACAGGAAGAGGAGCAGAGGGAAGAGACCCCCGTAGCAATGAATTGAATCGAATCGGTCGTAAACTACTGGCCGCTCTCGCCGAACCAGCTCGCCACAGTCCACTCGAATCTCCACAGCCCTGTGATCCGACTCATAATCCAGAACCCTCAGCTCCTGAGACACCCGTATACCCGGAGAAGCCATAAAAATATTGATGTATGATGCTGCAGTACCAGAAACCCTGGTCGGCTCCACCGTAGAAAAGACATCTAGATCCGGACACCCCAACAGGAAATTCTACAAGCGCCGTCCATTCGCATTAACCACCGATCCACCCCAGTCAGGATGTTTGGCATTTAAATCCCCAACAATCAGCACATCCCCGTCTCTCACCAGCTCACTAAGTGTGAGTAGGTCAGAGCCGGAAAGTACTGCGCTTGGACGCAAATACAAAGAAACCAATGAGATGGCGGTGCCACCTGGCCTGCTGATCCTGACAGCAGTGTTCTGCATAATACCGATATCCACGCCAAACCTGATGCAATGAGTCCCGTCCCGAACCAGTATCGCCGTCCCACTACCGCGACCTCCACCCGAATTACACTTGTGGGTCACATACCCCCTGACTTCCAATCTATGCCGGTCACCAAGTCCATGTTCCGCCATCATAAGCACGTCCGGTCTGTGCTCCGCCAAAAACAGCCCCTGATAGTGCCTCCGCTGCCTTGAAACAATGGAGTTCACGTTGATAAAGATGCACTTCAGTCGTCCGTTCATGAAAGAAACAGAGATTCCATAAAGGCCGCCATGGCCCGTATCTTTACAGCTTCCTCCTGACTTCCAGCATAGCTTCCCGCGAAATCCCGGACCTTCATCATGCAGTCAAATATAACGCCTCCCATCATCCGGCGTCAATCTGTATTCAAGGCACCAACATCCGCATCAGTCCCTGTCCCAGACCTAGGACCTCCAAAGTTAGCCGCCATAGGAGCCGCAACACGCCCCGAATTTCCACGTAAGTTGGGAGCACCACCCGCCGCATTCGCATACGATAATCCAGGCCTCCTCATCATTGTTGTAGCCCGAGCACTCGCTTGCCCACAGACCCTCGGTCCATTCCGCACCGCTCGCGTCTTAGCCGCAATCGCCATCTTCTTGGGACAATCCCTTGCCCCGGCAGTGTGACCCTGCATCGTCACCTCCCCAGTGATCTCGTCCTCCACTGGCACCTCGTTCACGACTTCACCCTTCTTGGGTAAATCAAACGTCTCCGACTCGTGTGGTCCTGCGCACTTCACACATCTGGAAGACATGTTGCAGTTCCTGGCCACATGTCCAAACCGCTGGCGCCTGTAGCACTGCATCGGTACACCCCTCTAAAACCGCTCAAATCTGACACGGCAGTTCAGAATGCTCGTCAGTTTATGGAAACTGACCAAATCGGAGTCGTTCGACAGCTGTATCAGCCAACGATCGCCACCCATTTTAGTCAATCCCATGATCTCGAGCTTCAGCCCGAGACCCTCCAAATACCCTTTTACATCCTCCACGTCAAACGTGTCAGATAGCCGCCGAATAATAACCACGAATGGCTTCACACTCCGAGGAGTGTGGGTGTAAAATTTCACGGTAATCGCTTCTAACAGCGCCCTTAATTTTTCGTGACCCTCAAGGGAGTTCACTGAAATATTGGTAGATTTTCTACCCAAAATACTAAGGCTGAAGTTGTCATGCCCCAGCGTATTTTTGATGCTGCGCAAGATCAGCTTTACGTCGATGTCGAAGGTCGTTATGACCGGGATCGACTTTCCAGTCCTCTTCTTGGTTGCAGCTGCCTTCATGGTAGCCGCTGCCGTACCTGCTCTCGCAGTTGATGCCGCCGAAGCTGCTGCATTCTTTGCAGCTGCCGATGTTGTCGGTCTACCTGCTCTCGCAGTTGATGCCGCCGAAGCTGCTGCATTCTTTGCAGCTGCCGATGTTGTCGGTCTACCTGCTGCCACCGCAGCCTTTGCGGCTACTGTACTTCTTGCAGCTGCTGTTGAATTTGGCGTACCTGCCTTCGCCATCGTCTTTGCCCTCTTGGCTGCTGCTGTTGACACCACTGTTGTCCAGGCAGGTGTGGCGTCTTGCCCTGCCGTATCCCGAGCAGGTGTGGCGTCTTGCCCTGCTGCATCCTTCATTGCCTTGACCCTCTTGGCTGCTGCTGCAGTCCAGGCAGGTGAGGCGTCTTGCCCTGCCGTATCCCGAGCAGGTGTGGCGTCTTGCCCTGCTGTATCCTTATTTCTGGCAGGTGTGGCGACTTGCCCTGCCGAAGCCCTCTTCACTGGTCTCGACATCGCTTCACGCAGCGATGGGAACTCCTCCTTGGTTTTTGTGGCTTCTATGGAAACCATCTCACATTCGTCTCCGTTGTCATCACCCTCATCGGACGTGGAGTAGTCCTCAGAGGAGTGCTCTTCTTCTTCGTCTTCTTCAGTCCCGGACTCGGACTTCCTGGCATTCTTCCTCAGCTTGGCGATCTCACAGAGGGCCTTCTCAAGCATCACCTCCAGTTTCGCGCATCTTGCAGCACTTGCCTCGTACCGCTCCTTCAACTCCTCCGCATCGTACGACTCCTCCCTCCTACGCTTCCGCATCACCTCCATCTCTGCTTCATCCATCACTGGATGAGAAATATTCACGCCGTCGGCTATCACCACGGTCTTCTTCTCATCGTCAATCGTCCTCTTGTTCAGTGTTAGCAGTCTACTGCTTTTTCTTGAAAGAATATTTAATTGAAAGAATATTTAAATCAAGATGATCCACCGTTTAATGATCCAAAAATTCCATCTCACTTACAAGGAACGGAACGACACGTTCAATTACTAGCTAGGGTTTACAAACGATATATTTCGCAAAATGTAGAGGCTGTTATGGCGACGACATTTGAGAGCCGCGCGAAATTTCCCAGACTCTTTTCTGTTACTAAGTTAAATTCATTTTTTCATTTACATACATATGTCCTCCTAAATAAATTTCTAAAGAGAAGCATAAACTCAAAAAAGAAAAAAAATAGCCATTTCGCTGATTTTTTCATGTAATGTGCCAAAAATTGTGTTTTTTTGAAAAGTTTGTATGGTGAACCCCCCAGGGGGGTTACAGGGTGTGTGCCACTGGCATGGCTGGGTCGGCCCTCCAAAGTTACTCGGGGTTGGTCATACATTTGGACTCGATTGGGGTACTCTAAATGGGTCAAAGTGGGATTTTTAAAAATTTCGGAAAAATTTCGGATTTTTTAAAAGTCGGGACATCTGCAGATCTTAAAATATGTACACCTAACCAACATACCCAATTTTGTTCAAATGCCGATAACAGGAGCAGAAATAATGGATTTTTAATTTGTGATTTGTACGGGAAGTACCACGCCCCTTTATTAAATACCGCCCATATTTTGACAGTTTATTCTTGTCGTCGCCATTAGTTTGCCTGCGAAGTTTCAGATCGATTTTATCACCGGAAAAGGGTTAAAAATCAATCCAAAGTTTTTTCAGCATACATACATGCATACAGACAGGTGAAGTTAATATAAAGAATTTAAAAATGGATGTATTTATGTGTGTATGTTACGAATGAACTCGTAAACGGCTGGACCGATTTTGATGAAATTTTCAGACAATATTCAGAATCATCTAGCGGGTGACATAGGATATACAGCCAGGGTGAAAGTGGGCGGTACCACGCCCCCTTTTCAAAAAGCGCTCTGACGGCTTTTCTAATAGACAGATTGTTATGAAAATTTCACAATGAGGTACTGGCAACCCGCTGATACTCCTTGGCAATACTTGGTTGTGATTGGATAAAGGGGCGTGGCACCGCCTATACAACTTGAAATGGCTATATCTCATGAACTGTCAGAGATGAGATTTGGTATATATGTTGTAGGAACAGAATGAATTACAGCCAGGGTGGAAGAGGGCAGTGCCACGCCCCCTATGAAAGACCCCCTTTGAAACGTAATGGAACAACAAATTTTTTTCACCCTTTGGCATTACAAAAACTTTGAAGGCAAAACGTAGTTTGCCGGGTCCAGCTAGTTTGTGATAAAATAATAACATTACCAACGAAAGAATTGTAATCCGCTGTTCTAACGAGACTACCGTTATTTCTGTACAAAACGTTATGTATTTATTTTATTCCAAAAGTGAAGAATAATGAATGAAGGACAAACAAATCGATACTTGAGATTTAGAGTCGCATTCTTGGGACTATCATGGCAAATATGTAAGGTAGAAGCAGTAGGAACTTCAAGCATTTTGTTTTTATATCAAGGTCGGACCTTGTCAAACTCGAAATTGATTGTCAACTAAGTAAAATCACAATCGAGTTACCAATCACTAGTGACCACGAGCACCAGATATTGCTCGTATTTAGATATTGTGAATACAAGAGGATTGAGACCAATAATTACCAGACATGGACTGCGTAGTTTTTGATCAAGATGGGAATATAAAGCCAACAGTGTCAGGACGACTGATAAAATATTTTTCTAAGCCAAAACTTTTTTAACTGAGTGCTAAAAATAAGCGACGTGGAATTTCACGGGAAAAATAGGGAGAAGTACAAACGATTTTACGATTGAACAGTTTTCCCGTCAACACGTTTGACGACTTGCTAAAACGGGCAGATTTGAAACCACCAACACCAAAGAATAAAGCAATATCGGAGAAGGTATGCAAGTCCATAACGTCTGTTCAGAGTCTCTCTGAGAGAACAAATATTCAAACATTTACGACAGGGAGACGTAAGTCTTATATAATTTTCAGAAACTCCATAATCAAATACAGTTAGCATTGCACTATAATTGGGTCCATTTAACCTCAAAATAAGAAAATGAAAAAGCCTTAAAAATAAACATTAAATGAGTACAACAATATTTGAACTTAAGATTTGCCATAAGCCGTAGTGAATAAACTGTGTACAAAGTGTTCCTTTACTTTAATCAAATATTTCCTAGATTTAAGTTTAATATCGTGTACCTATTTCTAGTAAATCTGTACTTGAAATACGGAAATTAAACACAAATTAAACACCCAGTTTAGTTTAAAAAATGTGTTTTCCCATATCTAAGTTCAAACAAACTTACATATATTAAGTTCGAAAGATTTTCCCAGTTGAATAAAATGATCCTAAATAACAATCTAGCATACACACTCAAAAAACCGGATATCCTAATATTCAGAATTAACGTAAATTTAGTTCAAAATATGTACTCAATTAAAGTTAATTTTTACTTCAAATAAGGAAATTTAACATAATTTAAGACCACGTTTTCTTGGATTATATACAGTAAATACATGTCGCAATTAAAGAAAAATTTTATACATTTTAGTTAATATATAATTGAGTTTTTCTATATTTAACTTCAATATTACTTATATTAAGTTCAACAATTCTAATTCAATAAAGTGTTCCGCAACAACAATGTTGCATTCATAATTTAAAACATCATATCCTAAATTTTGGTTCAAATTGAGCAGAAAACTAGTTTCAAGTATGTACTCAATACGTTTTAATTTGTACTTAAAGTTAGGAATTTTAATTTCATATGTGTAGTACTTGATGGGAGTACACAAGATAGGGTCGGTCCCCATGAAGAATGTTTGGTCAGTCATCCCTAGATTTAAAGATTAAGCAACAAAAACCCTAATCAGCATCCTGTTATTTTATTTGCGCTGTGTCGTCATTTGAAATCCGATCGGGAAAAAAATTATTCAGTTGTATTTGATTTTTCAAAAGCCATAATTAATCACTCCGACTCCATATATAATTTTTCACTCCGACGTAAAATTCTATTAATGTCGTTCTATCTCGTTTTAATTTTTATAAAATAAGTTTCCTGTTTAACTAGTTTGGGTTCGACTCTTTTTTCAAGATTTATTGAATTTTCTCAATATTTCGATTAGCATCGCTAATCATCCTCAGGGTTCTGTATACAAAAATATTTAACATTAATAACATATTGATCCCAAAACGATTGCCAATAATTACATGTATTCTAACTCACAAAAAAACAAATTACTTGTACGCAGTGTGCACTAGGGTGCTCCAACCTTGTATGGAGCAAAAATAAATTTGAGCTATTGACTGGGCCCCCCTAAAAATATGTATTTGGGTATAAAACAACGTCTGGCAAAAAATTAGGATAATCGAATATCGGGAACAGGTCCCTCAACGTCCCTGAAGTTTGAAAAACGGTTTACAAGGGAAAAATATGATTTTTTTTTGAATTTCTCAAAAATTTTAATATTTTTAATTAATCTTCAATTAAAACGATTAAAAAATCGTGATTAATAGTAAATTATCTTTCTAATAAGGCAAAAAAACTTAAATCGGTTAAAAAAAAGCCAAGTTATTACAACTTCCTCCGGCAACTGATGTGTCACAGGCCACTTAATCAAGAAGTTCGAGCGAGTTTTTTTTTCATTACAATGCAAATAATTCAAAAGTACCTGTTTTTTATCCCCATTGTTCTGGGTACATTTTTCTAGCCTTTTGCATGGTGCCAACACTAGTGTTCACAATGTAAACAAGAACAGCTGATTGTCAAGATAAAAGTTTAATAAAAACAAGTAACTTTTTATAACTCTATAGATTTTGAAGTATTTGGTGAAAGAAATTAAAAGAAAAAATAATAATTTATACAACTTAAGGTATATTAAAATTAAAAGTAAAAGAAGTAAAAGAAAAAATGAATTTAAGATCAAAAGATAAGTTATATCTTCTGGACTACGATGAAATGCAAATAATTGGGGGTAAGCTCCCATCTATTGGGCAAGTTTTGTGTGTATTTCTCTACAACGTACGTAAGGTAAAATTGAGTGTTCGGCGGAGTGCTAACTTAGTCATACAAGAAGTAGAGATTTTATGGCGTAAAGCCCGAATTCCAACGAGGGCTTTTAACAAATGTGTTGAAAAAATTGTGTCATTGTTTAATATATGGCGGAAATTGCAAAAAAATTGCAAACGTCAAACACCAGTACAGAAAAAACATGAGCAAGATTTCCTTGATAACCTGGATGACTTATTTGACATTGCTCATGCGAATGTGATGGATACAATAAAAATTAAAGAGGATAAGCTATTTTTGATAAATCAAAGAAAAAAAGGACGACCGGGTTCGATGATAGGCGGTGACCAAGTTTTAGCCGATAAAGAAAAAAGAAAAGTTCGTCGTCAAGAAATAGAAAATCGTCAACTCGAAATACATAACACCAGCTTCTCACGTACGTATAACTTTAAAAAAAAAATGACATTTTATATACTTTTCAAACTATCTTTTTTTGGTTACTCTTATTGGGAAATTATCTATTTACTTTTTACAGAAGAATTTGATAATGTTGAGACTGAAATCACTTCAAGTGATGATGAAGTTCTTGCGTCGGAGATTGATTCTGAATCAGAAATTGGAAGTAACTATAGCGACAGTCCAGGTCCAAGCAATCCCAAAATGAAGAAATCTGCACATAAGTTTATAACACCAAAACTTGTAACGGTTTTAGACAAATGTAAGGTTAGAGACCGTGATGCCGTGCGACTTCTTATAACGACTGCTCAAGCTTTAGGACATGACGTATCAAATTTGGTCGTAAGTATTTCCACCATTCGTCGTTGCCGTTCCCAAGTCCGTTGTGAGTCAGGGAAAAAACTTCGAAAAATATTTAGAAAGGAAGAAATTGATGCAGTCTCCGTACACTGGGATGGAAAAATTTTGCCATCGTTGACAGGTAACGATAAAGTCGATCGCCTTCCAGTAGTTATATCGTATAATGGCAAAGAGCAATTGCTTGGAATTCCGGCGATTTCCTCAGGCACTGGGAAGGAACAGGCCGAAGCGGTGTATGCTTTATTAAAAGAATGGGATGTGGATGAGAAAGTACAAGCACTTTGCTGTGATACCACAGCTTCTAATTTAGGACGGCTTAAAGGTACGTGCGTTCTTTTAGAACAAATGATTGGAAAAGATCTTCTTTATTTACCATGCCAGCATCACATCTTAGAAATAGTTCTGCGAAGTGTATTTGAACAAAAACTGCAACAATCTTCTAGCCCTAATGTTCACTTATTTAACAAGTTTAGAGAGTACTGGAGTAAAATTAACAAAGTTAATTTTAAATCTGGAATTGCGGATAAGCAAGTACAAGTACTACTTGGAGATTCAGATGAAATTATAAAATTCGCAATTCAAAATCTTAATGAAAAACACCCAAGGGATGATTACAAAGAATTTCTCCAACTGGCTATAATTTTCCTTGGTGGCACAGTTCCAAACTTTTCCTTCCGAATGCCGGGAGCACATCATCATGCCCGATGGATGGCTAAGGCGATTTATTGCCTAAAAATATTTTTATTTCGTGAAGAATTCGATATGGTTGATTGTGAGAGGATTGGTGTTAGAGATATTTGCATTTTTGTAGTAAAAATTTATTTAAAAGTATGGTTTAAAGCGTCAGTTGCTGTAGAAGCCCCAATGCAAACTTTAACGTTCCTTAAAAATCCTCATGCATACAGCAATATTGACACACATATAAGTAATGAAGCAATACGTAAATTATGTAACCATTTATGGTATCTGTCGCCAGAAAATGTAGCTCTTGCATTTTTTGATCCAAATATATCTTACGACAGTAAAAAACGTATGGTGGCGGCTTTGGATGAATGCAATGATAATGACACAAAAAAAAATTATAGCCCTTCCTCATAACGTATGCCATTACGTAGAGAAGAACATCGAACATTTTATAATGCAAAAAACACTATCTTTTTTAAAAAGATTTTCAATACCAACGGACTTCTTAAAAAAAGATCCTAAAGATTGGAGTGACGACACTGGCTATAATGTTGGCATAAGTATCGTTTGTAAATTAAATGTTGTTAATGATTCCGCAGAAAGGGCAGTAAAGCTTATGGAAGATTACAATCGAGTCTTATCACAAAACGAAGAAGAAAAACAATTTATTTTGCAAATTGTTTCCGAATACAGGAAACGTTATTCTAAAGCTAAAAAAAAGCACTTTAATAGATTGATTAGAATAAAAATATTATTTAAGAAAAATTCAAACATGTAATTTAAAAATTTCATTAACCAGTACAAATTTAGGTAAAATGTGTATCACACTTTTTGATTTATTTATTTATTCACCCACATGTATATTTTTTTATAAAAAATATTTAATAAAACTGGAAATCTAAACTTTATTTTATTAAAAAAAATGTTTGAAAAAAATTATTAATCTATTTTCATCATCTGGAGTTTAATTCGGAATATTATCCTTATCGGGTTTTTTTTTTACAAAAATATTGTTAAAAAAAATTAAATCTCCTAAAATTTGACCTTTGACCGTAAATAAGGTCAATTTTATGTATCTCTATTTTGATATTATTTAGAGAATTAAAGTATTTAATTTTGCGTTGTAACATGCCGGCCAAAAGGATATGGAATTAAAAAGAAACCATAAAACCTTAATAAGTGACAAAAATCCCTGTTTTCTTGAAATCCGCTGAAATAAAATCGCTGCACTGGCCAAATTAAAAGAGGAATACCCACAATTTTTGAAGGTTTTAATACCTGATATGTGCTTAATGAAACCTTTAACTCATATCGTTGATTTTTAAAAATTTCTTTAAAAAAAATTTTGAAACTTTAAAATTGGGGATTTGAAAACAGTGTTAAAAAATTCCGACCTTTTTGGCATTTATTAAAAACGAGTAAGCAAAACATAGGATGAAAAATACTTCTTAATTGAGTACCTTGGAACTAATTCAACACAAAAATATTTTTGCATTACATTATTTACATAAATTTCAAAATTTGGGCTCGAACTTCTTGATTAAGTGGCCTGTGACACATCAGTTGCCGGGGGAAGTTGTAATAACTTGGCTTTTTTCTAACCGATTTAAGTCTTTTTTGCTTTATTAGAAAGATAATTTACTATTAATCACGATTTTTTAATCGTTTTAATTGAAGATTAATTAAAAATATTAAAATTTTTGAGAAATTCAAAAAAATCATATTTTTCCCTTGTAAACCGTTTTTCAAACTTCAGGGCCGTTGAGGGACCTGTTCCCGATATCCGATTATCCTAATTTTTTGCCAGACGTTGTTTTATACCTAAATACATATTTTTAGGGGGGGGCCCAGTCAATAACTCGCATTTTTTTTTCTTGAACCACCCTAGTGTGCACGCTTTCGTCAACTATTGTCTTTTTTCTCTGTGTTTGCGTATTGTGTGTCGATATATTCGAGCGCATCGGTCAGTGTCGGTCTTATAATTGAGTCCTTACCCTGAGAGAACGATAATTATGTGCAACATATCGAGAGTGAGTCGTCGTGAGTAATGTGTCTTCTCCGCTAAAATGTCAACGTCGTCAAAGTTAGCATTGTTAACCGTCACAGCACATTGGGCCGCTAATGGCGTTTTCTGTTCCATAGGTTATATGTGGCCGTAAATCTGATTGGTGGGAAGACAGTCTTGTCTTGAATTTCGCCATCGTGGTGCCAAAGTATACCTTTCGGCATACGTCAGTCTTATCCCCATTGCATTTTATTTGATATATAATATTATAATTATACTTTCCGTCACTTTGGACGTTGTCCGGCTAAATAATCTGCTCATGGTATTGTGTGATTTCAACGCCAACTCATATGACCCTTTGTCATAGATATCGGAATGCTTCAGTCTCACGGAATAACCAGGTATATACGTCAGGGATTTGTAAATTTTCGGTGGGGTTTCGTTCAGTTGATCTTGTTCTCGTTCCATAAATTGTCCTCTGTGCCCATTCCGATCCAGTAGACCATTTACTGTTCTGTCCGGGAAATCATTTTTGCTAAGAATATCCCCTATCCTCCTTTTATTCTCCACATGAAACTCCTTGTCGCTGATTTTCAGAACTCTATTCACGAAATTGATCGCCGTATTGATGATTTATGACCTCAAACCAAACTAATTAAACAGATAATATAAAACGTCAACAATCAACATCATAATAAAATAAGTTTCAAAATCGTAAATTTGTTGTCTTTGGAGTATCCAGTTTTATTAGTAAACAAGAAAGTTACAGAGGTTTTAAAATATCAAAAAGTACCAGAGGTTTCAAATCTCGACTTGTTCAACGGCTATAAAACTGTGTACTTTACATAGTCAAAAAGAGCACAGTTTTAGCTTTGTTAATCTTTACTAGCTTTTCAAATCGGCTCTAAACCGACTAAGTATGATATAATAAGTATAATTTGGCCATAATTAGAATTTTGAGGCTACTGAATATGTTGAAAATGGTTTGTTAATCTCCTCTATTAGACCTTACAATTATAGTAGGCGATTTTAGAGCATGCATGTCAAATTTGCAAAAAAGAATTTAAAAATATTCGGTAATTTTTCAAAATTTCAACATCTCGATAACTAAGCGAGTTATCGAAAAATTTCATTTAATTTTTTTTTTATTTATTTTGACTTCGTTTTATTACACAGTACGACACTTGAGAAATGTTAACAGAATATGAAAATAGGCTTAAAATTTTAAAAATTAAAGCGCCATCTAGCGGAGAAATTTTTTTTAATAATAAAAAAAAATCCAAATTTAATTCCCTTTTCAAGACTGGCTCAAGCATTGTAGTCGAAAAATTTATCAGAGTTCTACTTCATTGTATCGGGTAGAGGCAAGTCTACTGATTTGATCGGTACACATGCAATGTCTGTATCCCGTAAAATTTGTGAAAAAATTGATTTTTTAGCAATTATCAGATTTTCTTCACTCTTTTTGAAAAAAAATGTTTTTTTTTTCACTATTTTCGGCATAAATTGAAGGGACTCCAATTTTTTCACTCACAACATTCAGCAGAATTGTAGCCCTCGTAAAGAAACACAACTTTTGTGAACATATTAATAAATAGCTCACAGACACCACTTTGTAACTTTTAAATGGTAATTTTGTGTATATGTAATCATTACTCAAGAATGACGTGTCCGATTTTGTCCAAATAAATCTTGAAAAATCAAGAATTATAATACCTTTAATTTATTTTTACTCTACTTCTTTCTGTATGTCACCAACAGTTGCGAAGATTTAAACAAAATATGGTGAAAAAAAATTTTATTTAAAAAATTAATATTTTTTATATTCGAAAATCATTAAACTTTAAATTTAAACATAACAAACGGCAAAAAGTGTTAAGTTTTATTAGTTAATGCTAAAGTCAAAGGACATATGAACCAAATGAGACTAGGATCATGAAAATGGATTTACGCGGTTCGCTCTTATTCAGAATTTAGTGAAGGTATCTCATTTTGTCAAGTATTTTGATTTTTTGTTTGGATTGCATAATGATGGGTAATAAATGGTTTCAGTTATACTGAAAGAATTGTACAAATTTTACCTCGCTGCTGTGTACAAAATTTTTTGAGATTTTTGCCTCAAGAATTCTAAAGCGCCTGGTCTTGATCAAATAGGCAACATTTTACTTAAAAAGCTTCCCAACTCAGCTTATACTTGTTTAGTAAAGTTATTTAACTTTTGCATAAAAAAGTCATATTTTCCAAAAGAGTTCAAAAAGGATAAAGTTGTACCGATTGGTAAGGCTGGCAAAGATCCTAAACTGCCATCGAGCTATCGTCCTATAAGTTTATTAAGTTGTTTGGACAAGGTATTTGAAAGAATAGTTTTGCATAGGCTCAGTTCGTTTATAGACGAAAATAATCTAATGCATTTTTGCCAATATGGGTTCGAACCTCAGCACTCTACAACTCACCAGTTAAGGAGAGTGGTGAATATGATACGGTCGAATAAGAATAGGCGATATAGGACCGGTGTACTATTTTCAGATATTGAGAAAGCTTTTGATTCCATTTGGCACAATGGGCTAGTATATAAACTTCATAAAATACAATGCCCAATATATAGAACAAAGCTAATCAAAATCTTTCTAACCGAGAGAAAGTTAATAGTTGAGATCAATGGAAAGATATCCCAGCCGAAGTGCCACAGGTATCGATATTGTCACCCTTGCTTTATATTTTGTATACTTCGGACTTCAAGCTTTCCATAGGGAATGATGTAGCTTTCTATGCTGATGACAGTGCTTTTATTTGTCACGGCAAAGTCCCTAATTCTATAGTAAAACGCATGCAAAAGTCCCTTTCTCCAGCAGACAAATATTTCTGCAAATGGAAAATAAAGATCAATATGGACAAGTCTCAAGCTATACATTTTCCTTATATTAAGTCTCCAAAGAGAGTTCCAACTGAAGAACTCATAGTACAGGGAAGGGAAATTATTTTTTTCAAACACGATAAAATATCTCGGAATCACTCTTGACCGGAAACTCACATTTAAACAACACTTACACAATGTATGTGTTAATGGTATAAGATGCGGGCGGTCATTACTCCGCCTTTTAAATAGAAAATCCAAATTGAGCGTTAAAAAACAAAATGCTTTTATATAAATTGTGTATTAGACCAATTCTTACCTACGGATGTCAAATTTGGAAAGACGGTTACAAATAATACAAAACAAAAATTTTAAGATAACACACAATCTGCTGACTCGTTTTTCCTCTTCCGCGCTGCACAGAAAATCTGGACAGAAAACAATAAATAATAAACGACATGACTCTGACATTCAACGACCAATGCAGAAGGTCAAATTATGCCCGTTTGAGAAATTTGATTTAACAATGGTTAATTTATTCTATATACTTAAATATAGGCTTTATTATTTGTTGTTTTTAAAAGCTTTTCTACTTATTTTTCTCTTTCTTTCCTTTGTGATATTAAAAATAGGTTTTTTATACTATCTTTGTCCTATATATGTGACCTGCTCCACGAAAAGGGACCTCTGCGCCGAAAAAAATTACTTTTACTTTTTGAGTGATTCTTATAGGAAACGCTCTTTCAAATGCCGCAAACCGCAAGTTTCTATGTCTTTTAGTTTTTTACAAATCACCTGTAAAGATGAACATAATTAATGAAATAATTGAAAAATGTGATATAAACAGATAATATACATATATAAATTTAAAAAAAGTTCAAAAAAAGTTAATATCAAAATTTTTTTATTTTTCATGGAGGCAACACTGCATAGTCAGCATCGTACAAACTACCAGAGAGTCGAAATACATCGCCAGATGATCAGGTTGAAGGAAGAGTTGCATAACCATGCGCAAAACAAGGAAAAACGAAGCGCTTTTTTTAAACGGTTTTTCCCAATAACTTCTTTTCGGCGCAGAGGTCCCTTTTCGTGGAGCAAGTCACATATATGTTTATTTGTAAATGCTTCTAATTAGAAATAATATGTTACATTTATTGAAATATCTATAAGATAAAAACTCAAACCTATGTAAATAAATATATAATAAATTTTGTACTACTGATAGTTATTAAAAACATAACATAACATAACAAAGCATTTGTTTATGACTGTCAGAATTAAAAAAATAATGAAAGGTTATTTGCTTGTTATGATTGCATTCTCAAGAAATTCCCACAAAATGGGTGAAACCAAAATATCATATTGTATTATGACACAGAAACAGGTAGACTTAACAGATGCGTCTATTTATATGTACCTTAGGTATTGGCTAGTGTTGTATGGAGATCCTTAGTAACAAGATTTGGATACGCAACAACCCCTATTTTTGTGAGGTTTATAAACAAAAAAAATGCATGAGCCAAAAAATGGGGGATGTGGGGTGGGGGTAAATGGCTCCTCATCGGGGTCAAAGGTGGGGGTAAGCGAGACAAAATACACGAAACGCTTCACAACTCTCGCCGGGTCGCTCCTAGAGGGGTAAAATGTAAGACCGACCCCCATTATATTCCCCCTCATACAATTTTTATGAACATACTAACCCTCTATCCGCGCTCCTTAGGGTGGCTCCCACACTAAATATTATTTTTTATAAAATTATCCGCCACCGCCCTAACTAGCCCCAGGGTGCCCCTAGAGGAGTCAAATATATGACCGACCCCCACAATTTTTGCATCTCCAAGATTTTCTGAGAACATATCTACCCTCTATTTTCAACCGTTAGGGTGGTCCCCATACAAAAATTTTTAATTTCAAATAAAAAAATTGATTACTAATATAAAAATATATTTTTATAATTAATAGTAATTATAGTGATTGTGGCAACCCATGCCTAGCGACAGATCGATATGGCAACCACGAGTGAACGACGATCAAAGATAGACGAGAAGATAATTAATTACTTTGAGAACACCAAACTGTGAACACATAAAAAGACTGATAGCGTTAATAAAGTGATTTAACAATAGAAACATTTACTGGTTATAATTGAGACAAGAAGCATAAGGTTTGTACATTGGCGACGAGGAAAAAGAAATTTATTTGTTAAAAATTTACACTGAGGTCGGCAGCCGAAAAAAAAAGGAAACAAGCAAGGAATCCTTTTTTTTTTTGCCTTTTGGAAAAACGAACAGGACAGACAGCGGTTGGTATGTATGTATATGGTGATGTGTGTGTATGGGAAACTGTGAAATTCTAGAAAGTTCGGTATAGAATGATTTTTTTTTCTGGTGCCCGTTTGCTTCGTACAATTGTGAAAGAAAAACAACAAATACAAAAACAACAAGCACGTCATAAATAGTCCACAAAGTACAGGTGTGAAAAAAAAAGGAAAAAAATATGAGACAAATAATTAACTGGCAAATGTCAGCGCCAGTATGGCAGAAATTGAAATTATCTGACAAAGGTCAGGGCCGGTATGGCGTTAAGTATATGATTATCTGACAAAGGTCAGAGGCAGTAAGCCGATAAATTTAATATAATCTGACAAGGGTCAGAGGCAGTAGGCCAAAATTATTCAAACATAACCTAGGAGGCTTGTGGTAATAGGAAAAAAAAGAAGGAAGAAAAACATTCCAGTGTATGTATACCGAGAAGTTTTGTTGTTGGGGTTTTGTGTTTTTTTTCCCCTCTTGTCTTCCAGTTTCGTAATGTAGAATACCCAGCACACAGTACCGCGAGTAGTTTATTTGACTTCTAAAGGGATTTGTTTTATTCTTTCTTAAATCCGATTTTTTTTGTTTATACAAACAAACAAAGAAAAAAAGGAAGAATAATGAGACTGATTTAGAATGTTAATAGTTATAAATCTTCTTATTTCAGATAGACCATAGCAAAATGGCCGATGTAATGATTAAGCCATTTTTATGTGATTCTATGGAGAAATCACTACTCCGCTGCGAATGGGAGAAATGGTTGCGTTCGTTCCAAATTTATATCGAGGCGGAAGAAATAACAGCGGCTTTACGGAAACGAAATAAACTACTGCATTTTGGTGGCCCACAATTACAATCGGTGGCATATTCATTGCCAGGGGCTATTATTACATGCGAGAAGGGACACGAAGAAAAAGTGTTTACGACTTTGGTTGATAAACTCAATGAATATTTCACTCCAAAGCGTAATTCTACTTTCGAACGACATTTATTCAGAAATATTGCGCCTTTGGAAGGCGAAGGCTTCGATCAATTCAGCTTGCGACTACGTCAACAAATTAAAAAGTGTTCGTTTGGCACCACCCAGGCAGAAATAGAGGAAATATGCCTCAAAGACAAAATCATCGATTCCTGGGCACCATTGAACCTTAAAAGGAAGTTGCTGGAGAAAGAGCATAATTTGGATGAAATTATGGACGCATGTCGAGTAGACGAACAAATTAATAAACAGTCTCAGTCGATGTCAACCAAGCTTGAGGAAAACACCATAAATAGAATTGGCTCAAATAGGACACGCTCAACTACAAGTGGTGCGGAATGTGGTAGATGTGGCCGTATGGGTCATCCCGAATACAACCCGAACTGCCCTGCTAAAAACTCAAAATGCAATAAATGTGCCCGGATCGGCCATTTTGCTCGCCAGTGCAAGACAAACTTAAAACGACAATTTGGACAGAATAAGATATATGAAGCCAAACGCAGGCGCACAAATGTTCGGTCCATTGAAGATGTTACATACAATTCCGACCCCGAGGAACGACACCGCGACTGTTTTAGAATAACCAGTGACAATGAACTGGATGAAACGGTTGAATGTCAAATTGGGGGACATGCAGTCTCGATGATTATAGACTCTGGTTCACGATTTAACCTCATAAGCCATGCAGATTGGCAGGCACTACAAATGAATACAACAACACTATTCAACATTCGCAGGGATTCCACTAACCAGTTCAGGGGATACGCTTCTGACAAATTACTTAACGTAATTTGTGTTTTTGAGGCTCCTATCACCATTAAGAAAATGCCTGAAATGATTGCTACATTTTATGTAATCGAAAACGCAAGACAATCATTATTAGGTCGGGAAACGGCGATCCAACTCAACGTCTTGCGGCTCGGTTTAAATGTGAAACACATCGATGAAGCCAAACCATTTCCTAAGTGGAGGAATGTAAGTGTTAAACTATCTATTGACCCCAATGTGGTGCCAATTCAACAACCTATGAGACGCATTCCAGTCGCCCTCGAAGAAAAGGTCATTAGGAAACTGGACGAAGCCCTGTGCCAAGACATCATCGAGCCAGTTCAAGGCCCAAGTCCATGGATCTCCCCTATTGTAGTTGCCTTTAAGGAAAATGGCGATATTCGGCTCTGCGTGGATATGAGGAGAGCGAATAAGGCAATACTGAGGGAAAATTATCCATTACCAACGTTCGACAGTTTCATGACAAAATTAAAAGGGGCCAGACATTTCTCACGGCTGGATTTGAAAAACGCTTACTACCAGTTGGAACTCCACCAGGATAGCAGAGAAATCACAACGTTTATAACCATTAACGGCCTGTTCAGATTTAAACGACTGCTGTTCGGAGTAAATTCAGCTCCAGAAATTTTTCAACGAATGTTGGAGGAATTGTTAGCTCCATGCCCAAACGCGTTAAATTACATCGACGACGTAATCATTTTTGGAAACACCGAGGATGCACACGACCAAGCAGTCCAAATGGTAAGGAAAATATTCCAGGATAACGGGGTTTGCCTGAATGAAGAGAAATGTATTTGGAAGACACGAAAATTAAAATTCCTAGGTCACATATTATCCGACAAAGGTATCGAGGTTGATCCAGAGAAGGTAGAGGTTATAAAATCGTTCAGAGTTCCCCGAAATAAGGAAGAAATGCGAAGTTTTCTGGGCCTAATTACATACGTGGGCAAATTTATTCCCGATTTGGCAAATCGTACTGAACCATTAAGACGCTTACTCAAGACAAACAACAAATTTTCTTGGGGTGAAGAGGAGCAGCGAGCATTTGAGGAACTAAAGCTTAGGCTTGCGCAAATACCGCATTTATCCTACTTTGATCCAAAACGCAAGACACGCTTAATTGCGGACGCTAGCCCTGTGGCTTTGGGCGCGGTATTAGTCCAATTTGACCAGAACAATGACGCACAAATTATATCGTTCGCCAGCAAAAGCTTATCGGACGTTGAAAAGCGTTATTCTCAAACGGAAAAGGAAAGCCTGGCTCTAGTCTGGGCTGTTGAGAAATTTTACTACTACCTGGCAGGCCTTGAATTCGAACTGGTAACCGACCATAAACCATTAGAGGCAATTTTCAAACCAACTTCTAAACCTCCTGCCCGAATCGAAAGATGGCTGTTACGCCTCCAGGCTTTTAAATTCCGCGTTATCTACAAAGCAGGTAAAGAAAATATCGCCGACTCATTATCCAGACTTTGCCAAACAACAGACGTCTACTGTTTTGACTGGAAAGGGGAACAGAATATTTTGCACATAGTAACGAGCTGCGTACCCACTGCGCTCTCTATTTCTGAGATCGTGGAAAAAAGTGCAGGAGATGAGGAAATCATTGATGCAATGACGTGTCTAAACAATAACTCGTGGAACACGGAGACATCAAATAAGTTTTACCCTTTCCGTTTCGAGCTATCAACCCTAGGTAATATCCTACTACGCGGCACACGTATAGTGATTCCTAAATCTCTACGAACGAAGGTGCTTGAACTCGCTCATGAAGGTCACCCGGGCGAGTCGGTTATGAAGCGTAGGTTGAGGTCAAAGGTATGGTGGCCCTTAGTGGATCGCGACACAGAAAATTTTGTAAAGGCCTGCAGAGATTGTCTTTTAGTTTCACAACCGTCAAGACCAGCTCCAATGGATAGACATCCGTTCCCCACGGGACCTTGGATTACTTTGGCTACTGATCTTTTAGGACCATTACCCAATGGCCAATATGTCCTGGTTTTCATCGACTACTTCTCCAGGTATATGGAGTTTAAACTTCTTCGCTCAATCTCCTCGCAAACCATTATCGATTCCATGAAAGAAATATTTTGCCGATTAGGACCACCAAAACACATACGAACCGACAACGGCCGACAATACGTGAGCGTTGAATTTGGCCAATATTGTAAAGAAAACGGCATCGAGCAAATATTGACACCTCCATATTGGCCCCAAGCAAACGGGGAGGTCGAAAATATGAACAAATCCTTGCTGAAGCGATTAAAAATTGCGTATTCCAATAAGAAGAACATGTTGGGAGAAATCCAGAAATTCGTACACATGTATAATGTCACACCACATGGCACTACCGGCGTGGCGCCAACGCAACTTATGTTCAACCGGGTTATAAGAGACAAAATTCCAGGACTGGACGATTTAACAGGAACGGTTAATGAGTCTAGCGAGAAAGACAGAGATTGTACAGAAAAACAAAAAGGAAAGGATTTAGCTGACAAAAAGAGAAAGGCTAAAGAAGTGGATATTAATGTTGGAGACAAAGTACTTCTGAAAAATGTTATAATCACAAATAAATTGACACCGAATTTCGATCCAACAGAATATGAGGTAACGGAGAGAGCAGGGAATATGGTCAAGGTCTCAGGCGGAGGAAAGACTTTCCGGAGAAATATAAGTCATCTAAAAAAGATACCTATTGTGTCAGTCCAAGGGGACGGAGAGGAAGCTGAATCTCTACGGGACGAGCCATCACCACCAAAGCCGCAACAGTCTTCACAAATACCGGAAGGAGAACAACTGAGAGACGCTTACGAAGCAGAAGGCATGACCGATGGACAGGACCTAAGGATTCGTCTTAAAAACATAGGAGGGATGTGGCAACCCATGCCTAGCGACAGATCGATATGGCAACCACGAGTGAACGACGATCAAAGATAGACGAGAAGATAATTAATTACTTTGAGAACACCAAACTGTGAACACATAAAAAGACTGATAGCGTTAATAAAGTGATTTAACAATAGAAACATTTACTGGTTATAATTGAGACAAGAAGCATAAGGTTTGTACAGTGATAATTAAATTAATTCATTTTTATTATGAGAAGGGTATTTCTTTCAAACATATTTTTCTTCTTCGTTGCGGCATAATACGTTGTTATATTCTTCTACCAATTTCACGCCTCTTTCTGCAGCGTCATTCACAGCATGTAATTTACTCAATATTTCTATTCAAGGTGGAAGGGACGTGGCAACACTGATTTGGTTATCATCGCGGGTGAATAGGAAGCAGAAGAAGAACATTAAAATAAGTGACGCGAAAAGAATAAGCTCGGAAAAAGATACTAAAGTTTATAAAAGGCTAAAGATTATAAAAGTTAATAAAAATAATTAAAAGCTAACCGATTGTGTTTGATTGCAAGGTATTATAAATTTTTCAAAGTAAAAAATGGCATTAACATCGACGGGCATTGCGAGTAGTTTGAGATCACATACGTGTCTCTTTTTGATCGGACAACCATGCTCGAATATAGCGGGAGCAAAGTTGCCGTCTAGACAACAAGTGCTTAGAAAGTATTTTTATGGTACTGTAGTGCGTAAAATAAGTGCCGACAAAAGTGGTTCTTTGGTAACCGACACTGTCATGGTTTTTTGGCGCCAAGCATTTATTCCGACTAAACAATGGAAAAATGTGAAAATAAAGGTGAATTCTTTGATCGCAGAATGGTTAGCCGTACAAAAGAATACTTTAAGAGGTGGCGAAACACAAAGAAAAAAGGAGGCTGAGTTTGTCGAGAACTTAGATGATCTTTTTCACATCGCACATGCAAATGTACTCGAAATGGTAACCAACCAGGAAGATATTGCTTTTTTGCAACTGCAAAGAGAAAAGGGGCGTCAAGGATGCATGGCGGGTGTTGACAAGATTTTAAGTAAAAAACAGAAAAGACAAGCGGAACGAAAAGGGCTAGAAGATAAGCGGAGAAAACGCGCAAAAATTCAAAACGAATCGACATTAGCGTTTAACTATGATTATTACAATAGAAATATAATTTTACAATGTGATTATGATATTTACAAATGTGTACTGTGTAATTTCAGAAAATGAGCTCGAAACTGTCGATGATGCAATGGCTTCCTGTAAGAGAAAACCAAAAGAAAGAAGAGGCGCAATCAAATGCATTACTCCGGATCTTGTGTCTGTTTTCGATAGATGTAAGACATCAGACGTAGCAGCAGTTCGGATATTGATTGCTGCTACACGAGCTTTAAAACTTGATCCAAAAATGTATGTAAACAATCGAAAGTCCCTTCGACAAGCCCGTAAAAAAAATAGACAGCAGATTGCTGCATTTTTAAAGGAAAATCCACAGGTATGCCATATTAAATAAAAATTATATTTCTGTAAAACTTAGCACGAGTAATTTTACAGATGACCGAAACAAAGTTTTTCAATGTGCACTGGGATGGCAAAATGTTGCCGGACTTGCAACGCACCGATAAAAAAGTTGATCGTCTTCCTGTCATCGTCACATACGATGGAAAGGAGCAGCTACTTGGCGTGCCAAAGATACCGTCGGGTCAAGGATGCCGTTTACGGGCTTTTGCATGGGTGGAAAATCACTGACCGTGTTCAAGCAATTTCTTTGGAGCAAATCTTTTTGCAATCTTTTGGAGCAAATATTAGAAAGAGATCTTTTCTGTCTACCATGCAGACATCACATTTATGAATTGGTATTAAAAGAAGTGTTTGAAGCTGAATTCGGTAAAATGTCTGGGCCAGAAGTGCCGATTTTTTCCCGTTTCAAAGGGCAATGGGAAGACATTAAAGATAAACGTTATAGTTCTGGCATAGAAGATGGTACGGTTGCAGAAAAAATACCAATCAAAGTTCAAGACGAGGTCAAGTCTTTTTGTTTAGCGCAACTGAAGGAAAAGCAACCAAGAGATCACTATAAAGAGTTTCTTCAAATTATTTTATTGTTTCTTGGTGAAAATATACCAAATTATCGTTTTAGACCACCAGGAGCCGTCAGTCATGCTCGATGGATGGCGAATGCCATATACTGCTCAAAAATGCTTTTATGCCGAAAACATTTCGGCTTTAATACAGACGAGCTAAGTGGACTTCGCAATATTACCATTTTTATTGTAACTCTTTACGTCAAAGCTTGGTTTACAGCCACCAGTGCAATCGAAGCTCCATATAACGATTTTAATGTTTTGATAGCGATTTCTGATTACGCTTTAATTGATGAGGATGTGGCGCAAAGATTGTGGAAGAGGTTCTCTGGTTCTCCCTCGCATTATTTGATAAAAATGTTCCCTGCGGCACCAAACGTAAAATGGCGAACGCAATTATAGCATTTAAGGAGGAGAAAGAAAAATATGAGAAAAACATAAACAGCGAGAAAGACGACGACGTGGATGAAGCCTTGGAAAAAGAAAGCGATGATAATTCAGAGCACTGCGGTAGCGGTGTCAATCAAAATCGTTCAGCAAATATTTTTAGATTCAGAGGTGTGAAGAGAATTAACGTGACATCAAAACAAATAAGTAAAGAACAGATAAATAATGATTTAAGCCAATACGTAACAACTGAAACATTAAAATTTTTTGAGCGCTTTGGATTGCCGTTGGATTTTATTGCTACTGACCCAGAAAAATTGGAAGAACGCGAGGAGTAGCAGCAAGCGATAGAAATATTGAGTAAATTACATGCTGTGAATGACGCTGCAGAAAGAGGCGTGAAATTGGTAGAATAATATAACAACGTATTATGCCGCAACGAAGAAGAAAAAATATTTTTGCTTCAGGTTGTCGATGAAAATAGAAAGAAATACCCTTCTCATAATAAAAATGAATTAATTTAATTATCACTATAATTACTATTAATTCTAAAAATATGTTTTTATATTAGTAATAAAATTTTTTTTTTGAAATTAAAAATTTTTGTATGGGGACCACCCTAACGGTTGAAAATAGAGGGTAGATATGTTCTGAGAAAATCTTGGAGATGCAAAAATATTGGGGGTCGGTCATATACTTGACTCCTCTAGGGTTGGTGACTCCTCTAGTTAGGGCGGTGGCGGGTAATTTTATAAAAAATAATATTTAGTATGGGAGCCACCCTAAGGAGCGCAGATATAGGGTTAGTATGTTCATAAAAATTGTAGGAGGGGGAAAATAATTGGGGTCGGTCTTACATTTTACCCCTCTACGAGCGACCCGGCGAGAGTTGTGAAGCGTTTCGTGTATTTTGTCTCGTTTTCCCCCACCTTTGACCCCGATGAGGAGCCATTTACCCCCACCCCACCTCCCCCATTTTTTGGCTCATGCATTTTTTTATAAACCTCACAAAAATAGGGGTTGCCGCGTATCGAAATCGAAAACTCGTGCACTAGTCCAACCCTAATGTACCTGTAAGTAATATTAGGGATGTAATTTTTTACATGCACTTAACAGTACCACGTATTCCTAACTACTTTTAATGAAAATTTTGCATAAAAACTTTAACAGGTAAAAATACGCAGTACTTATAGCAGTTGACGGAAAATGAATTTTATCCTCGAATAGTACATAAAGGTGTTCATTCGTCCTGTTGCCCATTCAACAAGTGTTTATAAAAATAAAGAAATGGTTTCCCATTACATCCCATGAAGGGACCGGGGATAACTTCTCACAATCACTGAGCTGTGCGCTTTCCAGTTTTCAGTCACTGATTGGGACCTAAAGTTTCATACCGATTCCGAACGGTATTTTTAGAAGATTTTTCATGGCTTTATACTCGATAGTGTCGCCGTCACTATGCGAGGTGACCGCCGCCGAAAGAAATTTGAAGGTGGTCAAAGCAGGGTTCGAACCCAGGATCTCATGTACAAGAGCCGCGCACACTAACCATTGCACCACCGACGGTTTACGAAAGGTAAAACGTGATATTTTTATTAAATTGTGATGACTGAGTGCCGACAACACTAATAAATTCTGTTACATGTGTTGCAGATTCACCATACCGCGGATTCGAAGAGAAAATATTCTAGAAATAGCGGAAACTATGGTACTACTTCAACCTTCCAGTGATTCGTAATATAGACTGGGAGTGTTAGCTTGCGTGTAGTTCATGTGTATTCGCGTTGAATAATTGGAAGAAGAACCGTAATAATACAATGCCATATGAAATACTAATGATTTGATCAGAGCCAACCAACCATGAAACTGATAAGTGCTACGTACATATGTATGCCTGAATAATGTCTTTGGTTTGAATAGAAAGGAGTCGAGGTGTCACCAATATAAAAGTGTTGCATCTGCAGAAACTCCACTACCTCATTCAGATGCAGTTCCGATTTCAAGACAACTGACTCCCACTTTCATACATACCAATAACGCCCAATTCTGAACCACAGTCGAGTGTAAGCCTGTACCATCCATTCGATATCACGCAGCCGTGCAGTCACACTGAACTATCGCAGCAGCGCTGGACATAATGACCCCCCGTTAAACACATATTCTAAAACCTTCGAACAAACACATATGCCTGGCCAGACTCCTATACGTTTTCATGCATTTCTATGGCAAAAAGGGTACCGTAACTTTGAATTTCTAATGGCCAGTTTCACAGTTGCAAATTCTCCAGTTTCACAGTTGGAAATTCTCCATAGCTTCCTCGGTGTAGTGCACAGTGGATAGTAGATTTTCTGCTCTGTTCCTCTTTGGAACGTAGTGATACAAGGTTATCAGAGAAACCGAACACAGATGAAAGCACTGGCCGTTTGCTGTCTTCTTTCACTTCTTAGGGAAGACACCTTTTGTTGGATCTAATGGTGCTAACGTATGCTAGTCCAATCGACCAAAGACATTTAGCTGCGTCTAATGTTGTAATGAAGTTATCAGCAATAATAGTTCTGCCGCTATTGGCAAAATTACAAAATGTGTAATAAAAATGCGTAATAAAGTACTTTGTTGACAAAGTAACATATAGTTTATATGACATGGCTGCACGGAATATTAGAAGTGCATCAGTTTGCCACACCAATCTTGAGAGCTGCATACTAACGGGTCCGCCAAATAACTTTTTATTGAAAATGCTATAAAAAAAAACTACTGAATATTTTCTCAAATTTCGTTTTGATGTGTTAACATCTATAGCGAAGTATAGGGACTAAATCTATCACAGTCAAAATCTGCTAAAACCCGATTTTTTGCTGCTGCTAAAACCAGATTTTCTGCGACTGCGAAAGAGAATAATGACGTGTTAAACAAAAATGAGCGAGCAAGAGAGCAATGAAAGAGTGGTGTGGCAGGGGTGAGGCAAACGAAATTGTGTCTATAGTGTATGTATTAACATAATAATGTATGTATGCACATGTGTCTGTTGCTGTTGTTGAACGGAGATATAAAGCATAGTCACGCTAAATTTCATTTGCAAGCGCATGGGCTTGCGCAGTCGACGTTATGGTGACATACTAATACGTCAGCTACTTCGTACAAAGTATGTGTGATGTTGTGTGTTTGGCTGTTTCGTTGCTGTTGATATGGCAAACATGTGGTTATGTGACACACGTATACGTCAGCTACTTCGGACAAAGTATGTATGATATTGTGTGTTTGGTTGTTTCGTTGTTGTTGCTATGGCCAAACAAAGCGAGTCATTTGATGTTCAGCATTGCCCAGTGTATACAAAACCAAGTAGAAACGGTGTTAAGTTCGGCCGGGCCGAAGCTTATATACCCTCCACCATGACAATTTACACTACACTCTCCACTCTTTGCATTCCCTTAACAGCCACCCACCCAAACACTCCACGACACAGCAAGCACAAATAACCCAGCGGAACAAAACTTCGTATACGATATTGCATACGAGAGTTACGCGAAACTTTTGCGGGTAAAACTCTCGAAAACTGATCCGAAAACGATTGGAAAATGAATCATCAGTCGGTCAGTTTGTGGCAGTAAAAGTTACGTTTACGATGTCTTGCAAGAGATTCGTTTGCGAGACTTTTGCAATATCTTTTGCGAGAACAACACGAAAAACAAAACAAAATGCAATTGCCAAAACTTTGTTGTTGTGTCGTGTGCCTTCACGTGTGTGCCTCTGTTTGCCACACGACAAAACGACAACAATGTTTCTCTCTATTTTTTCTTCTGTTTAGCACCCGTTTTTAAACCAGTTTGCGAACATTTGGGCGAGTTTAATTTCTCCCCCGGTTTTGGTCCGGTAAATACTCGTTTCTGAGCCCGTTTGCGAGCATTTAGCGTAACACTCGCTAAGGCTCGGTTTTTTGCCCGCTGGGAAATCACCAACATATCAGTAGTAGTAGTAGTAGTAGTTGTTGTTGTTGTTGTTGTTGTTGTTTTTTTATTATAGTGAAAGGTAAGTCCAATAAAATGTGGGTGCGGAGCACTCTCAGAGCAATGAGAGTAATGACGTATTATACGTATATAAAAATGAGATAGCAAGAAAGCAACGACAATTTTGTGAACTTGTGTAGCGTATGTACGAATATAACAATGTATGTATGTATATTAGGGTGCTCCAACCTTGTATGGAGCAAAAAAAAATTTGAGCTATTGACTGGGCCCCCCCTAAAAATATGTATTTAGGTATAAAACAACGTGTGGCAAAAAATTAGGATAATCGGATATCGGGAACAGGTCCCTCAACGGCCCTGAAGTTTGAAAAACGGTTTACAAGGGGAAAATATGATTTTTTTTTGAATTTCTCAAAAATTTTAATATTTTTAATTAATCTTCCATTAAAACGATTAAAAAATCGTGATTAATAGTAAATTATCTTTCTAATAAGGCAAAAAAAACTTAAATCGGTTAAAAAAAAGCCAGGTTATTACACCTTCCCCCGGCAACTGATGTGTCACAGGCCACTTAATCAAGAAGTTCGAGCGAGTTTTTTTTCATTACAATGCAAATAATTCAAAAGTACCTGTTTTTTATCCCCATTGTTCTGGGTACATTTTTCTAGCCTTTTGCATGGTGCCAACACTAGTGTTGACAATGTAAACAAGAACAGCTGATTGTCAAGATAAAAGTTTAATAAAAACAAGTAACTTTTTATAACTCTATAGATTTTGAAGTATTTGGTGAAAGAAATTAAAAGAAAAAATAATAATTTATACAACTTAAGGTATATTAAAATTAAAAGTAAAAGAAGTAAAAGAAAAAATGAATTTAAGATCAAAGGATAAGTTATATCTTCTGGACTATGATGAAATGCAAATAATTGGGGGTAAGCTCCCATCTATTGGGCAAGTTTTGTGTGTATTTCTCTACAACGTACGTAAGGTAAAATTGAATGTTCGGCGGAGTGCTAACTTAGTCATACAAGAAGTAGAGATTTTATGGCGTAAAGCCCGAATTCCAACGAGGGCTTTTAACAAATGTGTTGAAAAAATTGTGTCATTGTTTAATATATGGCGGAAATTGCAAAAAAATTGCAAACGTCAAACACCAGTACAGAAAAAACATGAGCAAGATTTCCTTGATAACCTGGATGACTTATTTGACATTGCTCATGCGAATGCGATGGATACAATAAAAATTAAAGAGGATAAGCTATTTTTGATAAATCAAAGAAAAAAAGGACGACCGGGTTCGATGATAGGCGGTGACCAAGTTTTAGCCGATAAAGAAAAAAGAAAAGTTCGTCGTCAAGAAATAGAAAATCGTCAACTCGAAATACATAACACCAGCTTCTCACGTACGTATAACTTTAAAAAAAAAATGACATTTTATATACTTTTCAAACTATTTTTTTTGGTTACTCTTATTGAGAAATTATCTATCTACTTTTTACAGAAGAATTTGATAATGTTGAGACTGAAATCAGTTCAAGTGATGATGAAGTTCTTGCGTCGGAGATTGAGTCTGAATCAGAAATTGGAAGTAACTATAGCGACAGTCCAGGTCCAAGCAATCCCAAAATGAAGAAATCTGCACATAAGTTTATAACACCAAAACTTGTAACGGTTTTAGACAAATGTAAGGTTAGCGACCGTGATGCCGTGCGACTTCTTATAACGACTGCTCAAGCTTTAGGACATGACGTATCAAATTTGGTCGTAAGTATTTCCACCATTCGTCGTTGCCGTTCCCAAGTCCGTTGTGAGTCAGGGAAAGAACTTCGAAAAATATTTAGAAAGGAAGAAATTGATGCAGTCTCCGTACACTGGGATGGAAAAATTTTGCCATCGTTGACAGGTAACGATAAAGTCGATCACCTTCCAGTAGTTATATCGTATAATGGCAAAGAGCAATTGCTTGGAATTCCGGCGATTTCCTCAGGCACTGGGAAGGAACAGGCCGAAGCGGTGTATGCTTTATTAAAAGAATGGAATGTGGATGAGAAAGTACAAGCACTTTGCTGTGATACCACAGCTTCTAATTTAGGACGGCTAAAAGGTACGTGCGTTCTTTTAGAACAAATGATTGGAAAAGATCTTCTTTATTTACCATGCCAGCATCACATCTTAGAAATAGTTCTGCGAAGTGTATTTGAACAAAAACTGCAACAATCTTCTAGCCCTAATGTTCAGTTATTTAACAAGTTTAGAGAGTACTGGAGTAAAATTAACAAAGTTAATTTTAAATCTGGAATTGCGGATAAGCAAGTACAAGTACTACTTGGAGATTCAGATGAAATTATAAAATTCGCAATTCAAAATCTTAATGAAAAACACCCAAGGGATGATTACAAAGAATTTCTCCAACTGGCTATAATTTTCCTTGGTGGCACAGTTCCAAACTTTTCCTTCCGAATGCCGGGAGCACATCATCATGCCCGATGGATGGCTAAGGCGATTTATTGCCTAAAAATATTTTTATTTCGTGAAGAATTCGATATGGTTGATTGTGAGAGGATTGGTGTTAGAGATATTTGCATTTTTGTAGTAAAAATTTATTTAAAAGTATGGTTTAAAGCGTCAGTTGCTGTAGAAGCCCCAATGCAAACTTTAACGTTCCTTAAAAATCTTCATGTATACAGCAATATTGACACACATATAAGTAATAAAGCAATACGTAAATTATGTAACCATTTATGGTATCTGTCGCCAGAAAATGTAGCTCTTGCATTTTTTGATCCAAATATATCTTACGACAGTAAAAAACGTATGGTGGCGGCTTTGGATGAATGCAATGATAATGACACAAACAAAAATTATAGCCCTTCCTCATAACGTATGCCATTACGTAGAGAAGAACATCGAACATTTTATAACGCAAAAAACACTATCTTTTTTAAAAAGATTTTCAATACCAACGGACTTCTTAAAAAAAGATCCTAAAGATTGGAGTGACGACACTGGCTATAATGTTGGCATAAGTATCGTTTGTAAATTAAATGTTGTTAATGATTCCGCAGAAAGGGCAGTAAAGCTTATGGAAGATTACAATCGAGTCTTATCACAAAACGAAGAAGAAAAACAATTTATTTTGCAAATTGTTTCCGAATACAGGAAACGTTATTCTAAAGCTAAAAAAAAGCACTTTAATAGATTGATTAGAATAAAAATATTATTTAAGAAAAATTCAAACATGTAATTTAAAAATTTCATTAACCAGTACAAATTTAGGTAAAATGTGTATCACACTTTTTGATTTATTTATTTATTCACCCACATGTATATTTTTTTATAAAAAATATTTAATAAAACTGGAAATCTAAACTTTATTTTATTAAAAAAAATGTTTGAAAAAAATTATTAATCTATTTTCATCATCCGGAGTTTAATTCGGAATATTATCCTTATCGGGTTTTTTTTTTACAAAAATATTATTAAAAAAAATTAAATCTCCTAAAATTTGACCTTTGACCGTAAATAAGGTCAATTTTATGTATCTCTATTTTGATATTATTTAGAGAATTAAAGTATTTAATTTTGCGTTGTAACATGCCGGCCAAAAGGATATGGAATTAAAAAGAAACCAAAAAACCTTAATAAGTGACAAAAATCCCTGTTTTCTTGAAATCCGCTGAAATAAAATCGCTGCACTGGCCAAATTAAAAGAGGAATACCCACAATTTTTGAAGGTTTTAATACCTGATATGTGCTTAATGAAACCTTTAACTCATATCGTTGATTTTTAAAAATTTCTTTAAAAAAAATTTTGAAACTTTAAAATTGGGGATTTGAAAACAGTGTTTAAAAATTCCGACCTTTTTGGCATTTATTAAAAACGAGTAAGCAAAACATAGGATGAAAAATACTTCTTAATTGAGTACCTTGGAACTAATTCAACACAAAAATATTTTTGCATTACAATATTTACATAAATTTCAAAATTTGGGCTCGAACTTCTTGATTAAGTGGCCTGTGACACATCAGTTGCCGGGGGAAGTTGTAATAACTTGGCTTTTTTTAACCGATTTAAGTCTTTTTTGCCTTATTAGAAAGATAAGTTACTATTAATCACGATTTTTTAATCGTTTTAATTGAAGATTAATTAAAAATATTAAAATTTTTGAGAAATTCAAAAAAAATCATATTTTTCCCTTGTAAACCGTTTTTCAAACTTCAGGGCCGTTGAGGGACCTGTTCCCGATATCCGATTATCCTAATTTTTTGCCAGACGTTGTTTTATACCTAAATACATATTTTTAGGGGGGGGGCCCAGTCAATAACTCGCATTTTTTTTCTTGAACCACCCTAATGTGTCTGTTGCTTTGCATTCTTTGACTTTTGTGGGAATAAAACAAAAAGTATTGAGCAAGAAAATAATGACACATGTGCTTGCACTGGGTCTTTAAATAATTTTAAGTATTAATATTATTTAACTGTAACGTCGTCATATGATTGAACTCTGTGTTTTATTTTGCAAATTAAAAATTAACGAATGTGTTCATAGAAATCGAACAGGTACCGTGTAGCAAAAAGGTGTTAACACATCGCCCGTGAGTTCGAACACTCATTGGATTTTTTATTTGAAAGTACAATCGTTCCGATTAATAATGGAAAATAATTTCATTCAAATGGCTGCCTCAGCTGGCCATGCAGTAGCCTACACGATCGGTCCAATTTTTAAGCACAATATCGATTGTGTGCAGCTGTATTTCGCCAATGGCTTCACGAATATTGTCCTTTAAAGTGTCAATTGTCTCTGGCTTGTCGGCGTAACACTTATCTTTGAGGGCACCCCACAAATAATAGTCCAACGGTGTCAAATCGCAGCTCCGAGGTGGCTAAACGACATCAGCTATGCGGGTGATAATGCGATCTTCAAAAACAGGGCGCAAAGCATCGAGTGTAGCTTCGGCTATGTGGCACGTAGCGCCGTCCTGTTAAAACCAAATGTTGCCAATATCCTCCTCTTCAATGTTTGTGAATAAAAATTCGTTCAACATGGCCCGATAACGATCGTCATTGACTGTAACGGCCACTCCTTGCTCATTTTCGAAGAAAAATGGCCCAATTATGCCTCTGGACCAAAATCCGCACCAAAGAGTGACTCGTTTTGGGTGCATCGGCTTTTCAATGTATTTCTGTGCCCCAAATGCGATAATTTTGCTTGTTTACATACCCGCCAAGATCAAAATTAGCTTCATCTGAAAAGATGATATTTTTGGCAAAATAGGCGTCTGCAACATTACCATGATTTTCAAATTAATGTCGCAATATTTCCCAGCGTTGTTCCAGCGTATACACAACCATATTCATTCAGCGGAAGGATAAAACTAATTATCTGTCAAATCAGACATGAGCTAAGTGTTACCATTCACGAAATAAGCACTAGTTGAAAAAAAACGTTAGATGGCGGACCCTTTATTATGACTGACACCAAAATCCATAAAAGCGTCAAGCTCAACACTTGTCATATCAACCCATACACGTGGTGTGCAGTTTGCATGTTCTGCGTTCCATTTGCGTGTAACTTTTTCTCCATAGAGATTTGTTTGTGTTACGATGATGAACGTAATATTCGGTGAATAGAAAAGCTTGAACACCTCAAGCGGAGTGGTCAGGTTTGTTTTTGGTCCACCTCTGAAACGCATGATGTGCTGGCGGAACCTCGCTGTAGCGGGTTCAGCTGTACTACACTTGGTACCATCTTTTCCAAGCAAAAAAACGTTTGCAGCTTGAGTTGGTGCATTCTAACTTTCTCCTTCGGATTCTTCATCGCTGTCGAATATTTCATTTGCTTCAATTTCCAATTCATACTCAATGTCCGATGCGTCATCTTCGGGCACAAAATCTGTGTTTTCACCGCTTTGGTCTTCAAATAAATCTAGTTCTTCGTTTGCTTCTGTGTGAAGTGCGAAATCACGCTGTAACGCTGATGAAATTATCAGTAAGGCTGCCTGTACGCAAGCGCGTATTGTACACAAATTCTAAATCCTCTGCCACAATAATAGTAATAATTTCACATCAGATTCCGCACAAAAAAATTTATATTTCGGAGTGTTGATGTTGTATGTTCAGCATTCAATAATAAACTATCTGAACTCAAAACCAAAATCACAAACGAAAGAAAGAAATAAGAGAAAAATTAACACAAAAACTACCTGGAAGCAAAGATCTGCATTGAATTCACATAAAAACCCAAAATTTAAACAAAATACCTGTACCCCGTTTCTGCAGTTCTTGTATCGAAAAAGTTTTCACATTAAACAAAAAATTCCATCGTTTCTCGATTTGCGAGTTAAAATTGTTTCTGTATATCAATGCGGAAAGTGGCAGTACTGATGACGTTTTTATTGGAATATTCCAAGAAAGCTCTCAAGTAATAAAAAACATAAACAAACAAAATAAGCTAGTGCGAAAAATAACAGCAAACAGAAGTTGTTTTAAGGGATTCCACTGCGCGTTACAATTTTTGTTGAAATTTAACCCTCAAAACTGTCTCTTGCAAATTCCAAATTAGTTGACATACATATATTCAACTATATTTTCTCGTTGTTTTTTGATTTTTCTGTAATATTTAGGGAAAATTAGTTGAAATACATAACAAAAAATATATAATTCTTATCTTCTCCACTTAAAATATAAATTCTTAATTTCTTAAAAAGCCTTGTTGAAGAAACAATATCAAAATCTCGCACCATTTTAATTTGTGAGTATTTTTGACGTTTTAAATTTTTCGACTCCCTACTTTTTAGAAACAGTTTTTCTCGCATTTTCCCAATAAGCATGGAAAAACCAGAACGATATTTTTGAATTTAGAAGTAGAAAGCCAACAATATTTTAGGTGGCTACCGAGAAATACAGGTATCTACCTAAACTGGAAGTATGTTTAATTAGCGCTCAAAAATTAAATATGCCAGGCCAGAACCATGTATTTGTCCAAGAGTTAAACTGTCTCAATTACGGTCCATCTTCCTCGCTCAACAACTGAAAGCGGTGAACATCTTGGCACCAGGTGTACAAATTTACGGAGCTCGCGGACGCCAGCGTAAATTTTTCATGTATCTTTCACGCAACGAAAACAATTCATTCCCGTATCGCAATGACATTCCTGTCTTGACGTTGGCCACGAATTACGCATACAAACCAGATGAATGGTGTTTGTTTTTAGATGGTTCGAAAAGCAGCCTCAAATCAGTATGAACTTCTCTCTTTCGACAACAATACAAAAAATCCTGTTCATACCGCGCTTGCAAGAAATACGATGGAAACATACGATTCTATGCAGTTAATTCTGGATTCCGTCAAGTACAATGAGCATCTATGGAAAATTTGTGCTGATGTGAAAGTAGTAGCATTACTTTGTGGTCTTCGTCCACTCTACACAAAAAATATGTGCTATGTATGCGAATGCGATTACAGATTTAAGGCACAGTATCAAAAACGGAACTGGAAAAACCATACAATCGGTCAAGCGAATGTCATCCACAGAGAACGTGTTCCGATGGAAAGAGTTATCCTCCTCCATTGCACATTATACTGGGGATTGTAAAGAACTTCATTCAATCCCTGGTAGCACGAAACAACGAGTCAGCATTTGAACGGTTGCAGTATATTTTTCCTCGTTTGAGTAAAATAAAGATCAAGTCAGGTGTGTAATTGCATACTCTCCAATACCTTTTTATTTTACTAAAATTTAATATTTTTATGTTAGGTATATACCTGATACTGGCCAGATATTAGAAAATTTATGGAAGACGTTACTTTTAGCGATGTTCTTAAAGACAAAGAACTTCACGCTTGGAACAGTGTAAAAACAGTCATAGAAAATCTACTTGGCATTCACCGAGTAGAAAACTGGCGTGATTATGTGGAGAGTATGAATGAATTCACAGTTTTGAATATGTCTTTGAATGTCTTCCATTCCAATCTGACGAGCACGGCGAGAGCTCAGTTGGAGGACTGGTACTGTGGCAAAATATTGTATTCTCTTTTGGCCGAGCTATTCTGGAATCTGGAAATGGAATTGGAAACTGGAATCCACAAATGTAATTCCTCTAAATTGTTGTAACGCTAGTTTGTATCTTATTTACAATATATACTAAGTATTTTACAATTAAAAGCCAACAACTCAAACAAAAAATCAAAGTTCTTGACAAAATGATCACCAAATTCTCAATACATACATTTTCATGATCCAAACATTTTCTTGATCCAGGTCTAATTTGGTTCACAGGTCATGTGACTTTAGAATTAACTAATAAAATTTAACACTTTTTGCCGGTTGTTATGTTTAAAGATTTTTAAAAATAAAAAATTTAATTTTTTAAGTAAAAGATATTTTTTTCACCATACAGAAGAAGTGTAACAATAAATTAACGGTATTGTAATTCTTGACTTTTCTGGATTAAGTTAGACAAAATCGGAAACGTCGTCCTTCAGTAATTATGGTATACAAAAAAATTACCATTTTTAAATTACAAAGTGGGATTTATGAGCTATTTAGGGTGCCTAGGCACGTTCAGCTTGTGTTAATATGTTCACAAAAGTTGTTCAGCTTTATCGTGGTTACAATTCCGCTACATGGTGTCAGTGAAAAAAATTCGAGTCCCTTCAAGTTATGCGGAAAAGGTGAAAAAAAATCTTTTTTTTTTCAAAAAAAAAGTGCCGGAAAATATGAGAAATGGAAAAAATCAATATTTTTTCCAAAAATTTGACGTGATACAGACATTTCAGGGGTACCTATCAACTAAGTGGCCATCGGTGGTGCAATGGTTAGTGTGCGCGGCTCTTGTACATGAGATCCTGGGTTCGAACCAGGCTCTGACCACCTTCAGAGTTTCTTTCGGCGGCGGTCACCTCGCATAGTGACGGCGACACTATCGAGTATCCAGCCATGAAAAAGCTTCTCAAATTACCGTTCGGAATCGGTGTAAAACTGTAGGTCCCAATCAGTGAGTGAAAACTGGAAAGCGGACATCTCAGTGCTTGTGAGAAGTTCTCCCCAGTCCCTTCATGGGATTGTAATGGGAAACCATTTATTTATTTATTTATCAACTAAATAGGCTTGGCTCTACGCGATACAATTTACTACAGCTCTGATAAAAAAAATTTCATATCAAAAACTACAGCAGTGTTATCTAACTTGCATACAATGTCTGGAATTTCAATAATTTCATCAGACGAATGTTGGTATTGCGTTAATTGCTCATCGGTATACAAATGAACACACGGCGGTGCGGTTAATTCTATTTTGTTCCAATTTATTATTTCCGCATATGTCGCAATGGAAATCAAAAATTTTTTGGTATTTGAAATTCGCGAATCTTAGCCGGTGAGTCATCTCGAGCTGGACGCTACGGAAGATGATGCTTCACAAACATGGAAACGATCGTCCGGCGAATGTTTGAACCGGAGAAAAACATGATCTGTTAGCCTTAATGGAATTACAACTTTATAAAATAAATCGGATCAAAGACAAAGGAAAATAATCATATGGTTTGGCCAAACCAAAACTACAATAAGAATAGTTGCGTTCTATAAACAGACCTTTCAAACTAGTCCCACCCACGGCATTTACATGTTTTTTCACCAAACGGAAAAAACATGATCTGTGAATTACAACTTGAAAAATATAAATCGGATCAAACACATCGGAAATTAAATCATATGGTAGAGCCAACCCAAAAAAGTGTGTAGCTTCGGCTATGTGGCACGTAGCGCCGTCCTGTTAAAACCAAATGTTGCCAATATCCTCCTCTTCAATGTTTGTGAATAAAAATTCGTTCAACATGGCCCGATAACGATCGTCATTGACTGTAACGGCCACTCCTTGCTCATTTTCGAAGAAAAATGGCCCAATTATGCCTCTGGACCAAAATCCGCACCAAAGAGTGACTCGTTTTGGGTGCATCGGCTTTTCAATGTATTTCTGTGCCCCAAATGCGATAATTTTGCTTGTTTACATACCCGCCAAGATCAAAATTAGCTTCATCTGAAAAGATGATATTTTTGGCAAAATAGGCGTCTGCAACATTACCATGATTTTCAAATTAATGTCGCAATATTTCCCAGCGTTGTTCCAGCGTATACACAACCATATTCATTCAGCGGAAGGATAAAACTAATTATCTGTCAAATCAGACATGAGCTAAGTGTTACCATTCACGAAATAAGCACTAGTTGAAAAAAAACGTTAGATGGCGGACCCTTTATTATGACTGACACCAAAATCCATAAAAGCGTCAAGCTCAACACTTGTCATATCAACCCATACACGTGGTGTGCAGTTTGCATGTTCTGCGTTCCATTTGCGTGTAACTTTTTCTCCATAGAGATTTGTTTGTGTTACGATGATGAACGTAATATTCGGTGAATAGAAAAGCTTGAACACCTCAAGCGGAGTGGTCAGGTTTGTTTTTGGTCCACCTCTGAAACGCATGATGTGCTGGCGGAACCTCGCTGTAGCGGGTTCAGCTGTACTACACTTGGTACCATCTTTTCCAAGCAAAAAAACGTTTGCAGCTTGAGTTGGTGCATTCTAACTTTCTCCTTCGGATTCTTCATCGCTGTCGAATATTTCATTTGCTTCAATTTCCAATTCATACTCAATGTCCGATGCGTCATCTTCGGGCACAAAATCTGTGTTTTCACCGCTTTGGTCTTCAAATAAATCTAGTTCTTCGTTTGCTTCTGTGTGAAGTGCGAAATCACGCTGTAACGCTGATGAAATTATCAGTAAGGCTGCCTGTACGCAAGCGCGTATTGTACACAAATTCTAAATCCTCTGCCACAATAATATTAATAATTTCACATCAGATTCCGCACAAAAAAATTTATATTTCGGAGTGTTGATGTTGTATGTTCAGCATTCAATAATAAACTATCTGAACTCAAAACCAAAATCACAAACGAAAGAAAGAAATAAGAGAAAAATTAACACAAAAACTACCTGGAAGCAAAGATCTGCATTGAATTCACATAAAAACCCAAAATTTAAACAAAATACCTGTACCCCGTTTCTGCAGTTCTTGTATCGAAAAAGTTTTCACATTAAACAAAAAATTCCATCGTTTCTCGATTTGCGAGTTAAAATTGTTTCTGTATATCAATGCGGAAAGTGGCAGTACTGATGACGTTTTTATTGGAATATTCCAAGAAAGCTCTCAAGTAATAAAAAACATAAACAAACAAAATAAGCTAGTGCGAAAAATAACAGCAAACAGAAGTTGTTTTAAGGGATTCCACTGCGCGTTACAATTTTTGTTGAAATTTAACCCTCAAAACTGTCTCTTGCAAATTCCAAATTAGTTGACATACATATATTCAACTATATTTTCTCGTTGTTTTTTGATTTTTCTGTAATATTTAGGGAAAATTAGTTGAAATACATAACAAAAAATATATAATTCTTATCTTCTCCACTTAAAATATAAATTCTTAATTTCTTAAAAAGCCTTGTTGAAGAAACAATATCAAAATCTCGCACCATTTTAATTTGTGAGTATTTTTGACGTTTTAAATTTTTCGACTCCCTACTTTTTAGAAACAGTTTTTCTCGCATTTTCCCAATAAGCATGGAAAAACCAGAACGATATTTTTGAATTTAGAAGTAGAAAGCCAACAATATTTTAGGTGGCTACCGAGAAATACAGGTATCTACCTAAACTGGAAGTATGTTTAATTAGCGCTCAAAAATTAAATATGCCAGGCCAGAACCATGTATTTGTCCAAGAGTTAAACTGTCTCAATTACGGTCCATCTTCCTCGCTCAACAACTGAAAGCGGTGAACATCTTGGCACCAGGTGTACAAATTTACGGAGCTCGCGGACGCCAGCGTAAATTTTTCATGTATCTTTCACGCAACGAAAACAATTCATTCCCGTATCGCAATGACATTCCTGTCTTGACGTTGGCCACGAATTACGCATACAAACCAGATGAATGGTGTTTGTTTTTAGATGGTTCGAAAAGCAGCCTCAAATCAGTATGAACTTCTCTCTTTCGACAACAATACAAAAAATCCTGTTCATACCGCGCTTGCAAGAAATACGATGGAAACATACGATTCTATGCAGTTAATTCTGGATTCCGTCAAGTACAATGAGCATCTATGGAAAATTTGTGCTGATGTGAAAGTAGTAGCATTACTTTGTGGTCTTCGTCCACTCTACACAAAAAATATGTGCTATGTATGCGAATGCGATTACAGATTTAAGGCACAGTATCAAAAACGGAACTGGAAAAACCATACAATCGGTCAAGCGAATGTCATCCACAGAGAACGTGTTCCGATGGAAAGAGTTATCCTCCTCCATTGCACATTATACTGGGGATTGTAAAGAACTTCATTCAATCCCTGGTAGCACGAAACAACGAGTCAGCATTTGAACGGTTGCAGTATATTTTTCCTCGTTTGAGTAAAATAAAGATCAAGTCAGGTGTGTAATTGCATACTCTCCAATACCTTTTTATTTTACTAAAATTTAATATTTTTATGTTAGGTATATACCTGATACTGGCCAGATATTAGAAAATTTATGGAAGACGTTACTTTTAGCGATGTTCTTAAAGACAAAGAACTTCACGCTTGGAACAGTGTAAAAACAGTCATAGAAAATCTACTTGGCATTCACCGAGTAGAAAACTGGCGTGATTATGTGGAGAGTATGAATGAATTCACAGTTTTGAATATGTCTTTGAATGTCTTCCATTCCAATCTGACGAGCACGGCGAGAGCTCAGTTGGAGGACTGGTACTGTGGCAAAATATTGTATTCTCTTTTGGCCGAGCTATTCTGGAATCTGGAAATGGAATTGGAAACTGGAATCCACAAATGTAATTCCTCTAAATTGTTGTAACGCTAGTTTGTATCTTATTTACAATATATACTAAGTATTTTACAATTAAAAGCCAACAACTCAAACAAAAAATCAAAGTTCTTGACAAAATGATCACCAAATTCTCAATACATACATTTTCATGATCCAAACATTTTCTTGATCCAGGTCTAATTTGGTTCACAGGTCATGTGACTTTAGAATTAACTAATAAAATTTAACACTTTTTGCCGGTTGTTATGTTTAAAGATTTTTAAAAATAAAAAATTTAATTTTTTAAGTAAAAGATATTTTTTTCACCATACAGAAGAAGTGTAACAATAAATTAACGGTATTGTAATTCTTGACTTTTCTGGATTAAGTTAGACAAAATCGGAAACGTCGTCCTTCAGTAATTATGGTATACAAAAAAATTACCATTTTTAAATTACAAAGTGGGATTTATGAGCTATTTAGGGTGCCTAGGCACGTTCAGCTTGTGTTAATATGTTCACAAAAGTTGTTCAGCTTTATCGTGGTTACAATTCCGCTACATGGTGTCAGTGAAAAAAATTCGAGTCCCTTCAAGTTATGCGGAAAAGGTGAAAAAAAATCTTTTTTTTTTCAAAAAAAAAGTGCCGGAAAATATGAGAAATGGAAAAAATCAATATTTTTTCCAAAAATTTGACGTGATACAGACATTTCAGGGGTACCTATCAACTAAGTGGCCATCGGTGGTGCAATGGTTAGTGTGCGCGGCTCTTGTACATGAGATCCTGGGTTCGAACCAGGCTCTGACCACCTTCAGAGTTTCTTTCGGCGGCGGTCACCTCGCATAGTGACGGCGACACTATCGAGTATCCAGCCATGAAAAAGCTTCTCAAATTACCGTTCGGAATCGGTGTAAAACTGTAGGTCCCAATCAGTGAGTGAAAACTGGAAAGCGGACATCTCAGTGCTTGTGAGAAGTTCTCCCCAGTCCCTTCATGGGATTGTAATGGGAAACCATTTATTTATTTATTTATCAACTAAATAGGCTTGGCTCTACGCGATACAATTTACTACAGCTCTGATAAAAAAAATTTCATATCAAAAACTACAGCAGTGTTATCTAACTTGCATACAATGTCTGGAATTTCAATAATTTCATCAGACGAATGTTGGTATTGCGTTAATTGCTCATCGGTATACAAATGAACACACGGCGGTGCGGTTAATTCTATTTTGTTCCAATTTATTATTTCCGCATATGTCGCAATGGAAATCAAAAATTTTTTGGTATATGAAATTCGCGAATCTTAGCCGGTGAGTCATCTCGAGCTGGACGCTACGGAAGATGATGCTTCACAAACATGGAAACGATCGTCCGGCGAATGTTTGAACCGGAGAAAAACATGATCTGTTAGCCTTAATGGAATTACAACTTTATAAAATAAATCGGATCAAAGACAAAGGAAAATAATCATATGGTTTGGCCAAACCAAAACTACAATAAGAATAGTTGCGTTCTATAAACAGACCTTTCAAACTAGTCCCACCCACGGCATTTACATGTTTTTTCACCAAACGGAAAAAACATGATCTGTGAATTACAACTTGAAAAATATAAATCGGATCAAACACATCGGAAATTAAATCATATGGTAGAGCCAACCCAAAAAAAAAACGGAATAGTTGCGTTCTAGAAAGAGAACTTTCAAAACTTCGGCACCAGTGCGTGTAAGTAGGAAAGCAGTGTGGAAGTAGATCACTCGACACAATAATAGTCTTCGGTTAGTGACAAGTGTGAATACACACTACGGTGACTTAACGGGCTATAGCTGCTGAAAACGTTGCTTCACAAACATCGAAACGATTGTCCAGCGAATGTGAGTTCGAATACCACCCACGGTATATACATTTTTTTTCACTAACTGTTAAAAATATGATCCGTTAGCTTAAAGGAAGTACAGCATTAAAAAATAAGTGGGATCAATATAACAGAAATTAAATAATAATATTATGAATGTACCTGTGGTTAGAGCCATATGTTTTTGAGAATTTCATTACTGATTGTGAAAACGAGGAACGTAAGATTGTACAAAATTCATGTTCTGTTTTGACTATTTCTACACGTATTTTGACCCTAGATCGTTAAATTATAGATTTTAACAATTTTTACATGATTATTTTATAATTTTTTTGTTAAAAGTACTTCCATTTTAGGCACTTATATCGTATTTTACATAATTCTAGTGTAGTTTTCCTCCTTGTTGTTTTGGAATTTAGCCCAAATAAGATGTTTTGTCTAACAAGACTTGCCATAACCCTTAACAATATGACGGGTTTCATTAACTCGCCACTCAAAAACAAAATGCTAAATTAAACTCTAATTATCTCTCATATTAAGTAACCCGAAAGTTAACTATCCAAGTGACCATTTTAAGGTACAAGAAAATAATATCATGCATAAAAATACTTATAGTTTCGGAACCATTTAGTTAAGATTCTTTTACTACTCACAAACGTATGAATTTTTTTCGTATCGAATATTTCGGCATTTGTTTTAAAAAATAATCAAAATCAAAAAGAATATATATTTAAAAAATAAGACTTGCATGCATTTGTAATTTCTTTTATTCGAACTCGAATTGTGTACTTTTTATAAAATAAGAATAAAAATTTGATACGCCTACGTTTATGGGATGTGTGGGTAGCAGGAGGAAAAGCTACTGTTTGAAGAAAACACTGGTCGAATATAAACTACACTATATTGATAAATTTGGGTGCAGTGATTTTGATAGCTTAAATCAGTTATTGAACATGAATGGAATAATTGACCTTTCTCTTTATTAACGGTCTCCAATTATATGTAGCAAATATTTGGTTGCCTTGTTATATTGAATAATACTATAACCAGTGTTGTGCAGGTAGGTCGAAGGATTACGAATTTATATTTGTATGCAAATTTAAAATCAGGAATAACAGGGTGTGTTATTTTTTAAGTCATGGAAATATAACCATATGGGACACCACTACGTAATAAAACACCAGAAAAAAGACCCGTGTCTCCCAGTTTTGGCCAAATTCATGGACTTTTTTTATGGGCCCAAAGATTTGAGGCCTCGGTGTCATTATTGCAAAACTGTAACCATTTTTCAGGTTCATATCATGCAATTCGTTTGGAATTTTGGTGAATTCTCTGAGGGAAAGATGTAGCTCTTGTCATAAGGAATACAAATTGCCAACATCTAAAATCAAAATAATTTCATCTTCAAGGTCAAAATAGTAAAAAACTTTAAAAAATTCGATTTTTTTACCTATTTTACCCATGTTCAGGTCCATAGGTAGTAAACCGTTCAAGATTCAAGGAAGCAATCAACTACAGAAATGTATCTAAGATCTCAGTACAACAACCTTCTAGAATATATGATCTTCCTACGATTGATTCTTATATTGTGTGCTGCGTCCCTGGTTGCGTGTGTTGAGCTTACTGCTTTGCCTGTGCTGCTGCGGTCGGTGAGATATCATAGTATCTCAATGTTGAAGTAAACGGTGTTAAGAATCATTCATGTTCCAACACCTCTTTTGACCAACCCTATAAGCGTTGCGACTGACGCCATGTGGAGTTCGGCGGAAGAGGAGCCTGCCCTTGCTAGTTCGTCTGCCTTTTCGTTCCCTAGGATACCTTTATGGCCTAGTATCCAAGTAAGAACCACATTGGCCAGCCAACCTAGCTCGAGAAGTTTTTCCCTACATTCACTAACGAGTTTAGATGCAGTGTTGTAAGATTTAAGTGATAGGAGAGCCGCCTGGCTATCTACAAACTTTCCAATGTGCTCTGTTTTTCGCTGTAGTATAAGTGCGGCGCAGGCTTCTTTGATGTCCAGTACCTCCGCTTGGAAATCGCTGCACTTGCCTGGGAGTTTGAATGATAAATTGAGGCATGTCAAAACCTGTAAGTGGTTCCCCTTTACCCCACTCTATTCTCCTGGGATATCGAATAGGTTATCGAACGTCAATGAGGGGGTGCAGTAATCGGTGGTTATATTGAGTTCTCTTGGTATTATCTGTTGTATACTCGCATGTCCATATACGTTGCTCTTCCAGAGTCCAAGACCGTTTAGTCAGGTGGCACTCCAGGCCGCACTAGCTGTGATGTGAAGGTCGATTGGTATAATATGATACATCGTATTAATCGATTCAGCTGGACGCGTCCTGTTATGCCGATGGAAGCTGTTATGCCGTCTGTTATGACGTCTTTCCTGCGACAGGCCACCATACCATTGCTCCATAGGAGAGTATTGGTCTGATTATGCTGGTGTACGTTCATAGCACCATTTTCAGTCGGAGACCCACATTTTCCGACAAGCGTACTATGCAACGGTTGCCTTCTGTGCGCGGTGCTCTACGTTACGCTTCCAGGAAAGTTTAGGGGTTAGAATAACGCACAAGTACTTAGCGTGGGTTGACAGTGGAATCTCTATTCCACTTAACCGAGGAGGATTAAACTTTGGTATCTTGGTCTTCGTGGTAAAAAGCATGACCTCAGAAGGTTTCGGAGGTTATCTGAGGCGATACGTGAGTGCTTCAGATTAGTCTGCACGACTTTCAGCATGAGGGTCATCTTGGTGATGAAGTGGATGCCCCCTCAGCTGCATCTGGTCCAGCAGCTTATAGGCGTCTTCGTCTCCCTCGCCATAGGGGCCAGGTGAATCGTCTGGGCCAGGAGTGTCCAATATTTTCACCTTGGCTTGTCTCATGCCAAAGAATAGCTCATGCTCATGCTCATTTTCGGTAACCAAATCCGTGGAAGAGGGCTTAAAGGAATTTTCTTGCGCCGGGATCAGCTTCAGGCTGATATCTTCCCAGGCATCGCTCAATGAAGAGATCGACTTTTTCAGGAAATCCTTCGAGAACTCGTCCATGCATTTGACGCCATGTGGAGTTCGTTGGAAGAGGATCATGCCCTTGCTAGTTCGTCTGCCTTTTCGTTCGCTAGGAAACCCTTGTGGGCTGGTATCCAGGTAAGAATCACGTTGGCCAGCCGGCCTAAGATTTAAGTGATAGGAGAGCCGGCTGGAAATCTACAAATTTTCCAATGTGCCCTGTTCTTCGCTGTAGTATAAGTCCCGACATTCACTCGGTGGATCTCGCTAGAGCAATAATGGGGTACCGGGGAGCCCTTGTTTGCCAGTACGTGTTCCACACTATTTCTGACAATTTGGACTCCACTTTACTCCATGCCGAGACTGTGGTAGGGGTTAGCTTCCCGATCTTCGTGTTGGCCAGGGCAACCATTAAGTTTTCCTTCACTACCTCATTGAAGGACCTTTTCGCAGATATGGTCGTCTTTCACAGCTTCTTGACCTTGCGGGTTCATCGTCCTCCACTCGAGAACAATCCCGCTTCGAGATTGAGGGTCTGCCGCTTTGTAGGGAGGCCTTTTTATCGTCGTACTCCTGACCCATTTTGGAATATTGGACTTTGTCCACTTCATCACGCTCGTGCCCTGTGCCATTGGCATAATTCTTGGCAATCTTCTCAATTATGAACTTTGCCTTTTGGTACAGTGTCCTTCGAGCATCAGCAGGACATCTTCGTCTTGGGTTTTTAGAGACGGTCGCGTCTGACTTGACGGACTGGTCTAATTTTTCTTCTGTGGATGTTGACTGTGTAGACGGGGGAACGCTTTTGATGACATTCACCCCACTTTTGTGGCCGGCTTCCAAGTCCTGACTCGATGCCAAAAGATCCTTCTCTGATGGGTTGCCCAGAACCATCGAGTAATTTGTTTTTGGTTTGGTTTTAATTTGAGACATTGTGGTCTCACGGGTGTGCCGCAAGGGGATGGACCGTAGTGCACAGTGACGGCTTGCGCACACTAGGCAACTAAATTACAACCAAACTGTGCCCTGGAATCGGGGGGTAAGCTAGCGACCAGTTCTTTAAAGCACTTGCTGGCCATACAGATCCTCGGCACAACTCCTTCACCTTGATCTTAAAAGTGCAGATCCAGGTTGAGACATGTCCTACAAGGACCGAAAAGAACTGCCGCCTATTATAGGACAGACGCAGACCGCGGAGCCGCCTAATGTAGGACAGACGCTTGTGGGTTTTGACCGGTAGCCGCCCTATTAAGGGAGAGACAGACGCTACCTGCCTGGGAAGGGTAGTTCTTAGTTCGTGTACTAGTGCCCTTCTGGCATTGGTGGCCCTTGGGAGTTTCATGCAGGACAAGAAGTACTCATTCCAGCATGGCCACTATACGTACACTTAAGACCCTGCATTGCGGCAAGATGACTACCCAGCACAGACGTCCAGAAACCCGATAATTGAAACAATAATTCAGTTTTTGAGAACCCAAATGACGTCAACGATTGCTAGTACCGAGCTTCACAAAGTGTGGAATTTCATCAAGCTATTTGGAGTAAGGATGAAGTCAATTCTTACAAAAGTTTCAATCGAAATTCGATAAATAGATGGACGTAAATATGGAAATTAAAACCTCAATGGCAGAACCTTCACTTAAGCACTATGATGATCTAGGACCCGGTAAAGTCCACCCGGTAAAGTGACGAAGTCAGGGACACTTTTAAAGCTAGTAGAGGGCATACCAACGCCATTTTCACAATCAAATGTTTATTAACACTAAGCTACTGCGCCCATGTCGGAACTGGGCCTAAATCGAAATAAATATGTTAAACTATGGACGACATTATGTGATAAAATATACCAACTACTACCAGCATACAAAGCTCTTTCGGAAAAGAAGGAACATATTATACCAATCTGACGTCACCTTAATTTTCAATAATAATCAACATCTTAGGAAAATACAACGTAGTAGAAATGTGTGTTGACTGCATCAGTGGTTCCATTACGTGTTAAATATGACTCTTTTTCGTCGATATCTAACTCTGCAACTACCGCTAAATATGTATTGCAAAATTCAACCCCAGGATCAAAAGCCTCATGTAGACCGATCAAATTTTAAAACATTAAAAAAAGTTCGATCAGAACCAATAAACATTCATTTGATAATTTAAATCCTACGATTATTGGAATATATGACTGCTGCATTAATATACACCTCGAGCTTCACTTTACATTGATTGATGTAAAAGTAAACAATGTCATAACGGAAACGGAATCCGCCAGGAAATGTTCACTATGCAGAATGAAAAAATCAGAATTCTAATAATTTCCAGTTAAAGAAAAAGAGTTTCTAGAGTTTGGTATATCTACATTGCATGCCCGTATACTAATTACACTGTGCATGATTTAGAACATTTTTTCCCCCGACAAGCGTGGCACCAAGCGGATTAAACTAAATCGACTGCGCTGAATCCAATGACACTAACCATTTTTCTAGGTTAGCTCTTAAAAAAAAAGTTATCACGATTCAAAATTCTTGCTCTAAAATGGCATGTTTGAATAATACTGTTTTACTTATTTGATAAAAACTTTTGATACGCTTGACCGATATTGATCACAATAGGCTTGTTTTAAAGGTAATAATATTTGCCAAGTGTTATGTGAAGACATCTATACATTTTATCTAGAGGTTTTAATTTTAGTCTTCCAAAGCTTATGTTTTTTAAATTTTTCATCAAAATTTACTTACTTTCGTCCATTTTAATTTTTTTTTAAAGAATTTGGCTCTGTTTTTCGAATATCTTTAAATGCACTTTGAAAGAGAGTTTCATAACAGAAATTTTGAAAATTTTCCATTAGGCTTCTGCAAAACCACTCCATCACAGTCTCACATCAATTATATTAAAATATCTAAGATGGAGGCGTGTAAAAAGTTTAATTACTTTTGTATATGTGTGGGAAATATACAATTATTCCCAGTCGCCGCAAAATCACTATTGAAATAATCAACTTATATGAAAAATATTTTTCTTTAAGTGTTATATGTGGCAAGAGTTGGACACCGTAGATAGTGTGTACAACGTGCATTTACCGTTTTAATAAATGGGAAAAAACGGAGACGCCATGATATTTGGTGTTCCAGTGATTTGGAGAGATCCCATACACCATGTTGAAGGTGAGTGTTATGCGTGCATAAATCATACAGCCGGTATAAACCGAAGAAAAAGTGATTCTATATCTTACACTGCAACAATATATGATCAAATTCCGCTGCCACATTCTAATGAAATTCCTGTTCCGGATAACCAAATGTCAACAGAAGATATTACGTCAATATGTCAATCTGTTCCAACTTGTGGAGCGGCTGCATCAGTGTATCAACCGTCAAACATCTCGATTCCATGCACACTCATTGAAATCTCCCAAAATCGTCTCGATATAATGGTACGGCGCCTAAAATTGTCCCAAAGACAGAGCATTCTTTTGGCAAAAGAGTTTAAACAAGCTAATATCTTGGGACCAGATGTACAAATTTACGGGGCAATCCAGCGCCAACGTCAATTTACGACATTTTTTACATCTATTGAGCATAATTCTCTCGCGTATTGTACTGACACCCATGGCTTGGTTTTAACAATGCAAAATGAATATAATCCTGGAGATTGGCGATTATTCATTGATTCGTCCAAAAGTAGCTTAAAAGCAGTTTTGCTACATGTCACTAATTTAAAAAGTTCTATTCCGATAGCACTAAGCACAAATACTAAGGAGACATACGAATCAATGAAAAAAATAATGCAGTTAATTAAATATGAAGAACACAACTGGAAAATATGCGCAGATTTAAAACTGGTGCCTATTTTAAGAGGCATGCAATTGGACTATACCAAAAATATGTGTTTATGTGCTTATGGAATACGCTTTTTGATGGAGACCAGTACCGTAAACGGGATTGGCCTTTACGTGGCGAAATCAAATTGCAAAGAAATAATATTATAGAAATTCTCCCACGATTACGTGGCATGAAAGTAAAAGAAGGTATGAACTGTAAACTTCTTTATTCAATTAAATTTATATTTCAAATCTTAATGTTTTTATTTTACAGGAATACTTAATGGACCTGACATTCGTCGTCTACTGACGGACCAACAATTTGAAGTTGCAATGACTGATATCGAGCTAATGGCCTGGAATTGTGTGAAATCAGTACTTGAAACTGTTTTAGGAAATCATCGGCCTGAAAATTGGCGAATTTTAATTGTAAATATGCTAACCGCATTTCAAAAATTAAAAGTAAGAATGTCGTTGAAAGTACATTTTTTGCATCATCATGCAGAAAAATTTAATGAACAATCGCCAGCCGAGTCTGATGAACATGGTGAGAGGTTTCACCAAGTGACAGCCAGACTCGAACACTGGTATAGTGGCAAAAAACTTGATTCGCTGTTAGGGGATATTTGTTGGAACTTGCAGGAGGAAGAAGAATAAATGTCTATAATAAATTATATTATAAAAAAAATAAATTTTCTTAAATTTTAGTTTTAAATTCATGCAGTTAATTTTTCTTCACTTTCAATCGATTCAATTAAAAACTAAAAATTAAAATGGAACTGTTTTTTTTTGTAACCTAACTAAATCGTTTTTCTTACACAAAAAGATAGTACTCGGTTTTCGTTCCCTTTTTGTTATTATAGTTTAATATTCCTACCACTTAGCATATGTTTCTTGAATGGTACGGTCATACCTCAAATTTTTTTTTATGAAACTCTCTTACAAAGTGCCAAGAGCCATATTCAAGAGCCAAATTCTTTTAAAAAAATTTTAAATGGACGAAAGTAGGTAAATTTTGAAGAAAAATTTAAAAGAAATATAGCTTTGGAAGACTATAAAATTAAAACTTCTAGATAAAATGTATAGATGTATTCACATAACACTTGGCAAATATTATTACCTTTAAGACAAGCCTACTGTGATCAATATCGGTGAAGAGTATCAAAAGTTTTTATCAAATAAGTAAAACAGTATTTTTCAAACATGCCATTTTAGAGCCAGAATTTTGAATCGTGATAACTTTTTTTTAAGAGCTAACCTAGAAAAACGGTTAGTTCCGTTGGATTCAGCGCAGTCGATTTAGTTTAATCCGCTGGGTGCCCCGCTTGTCGGGGTTTTCAACTAGCCCAGTGTTATTGAATACAGTGTGCATATGGCGTACCATCTTCAGTTAGAAGACAACCTGGAAATCAACTCACAAATGTTAGAAATAACTTAAACATCTCTTATAACTCAAAGATCTCTTAAACCATTTGAGATAATACACACATTTACTCAAATTTTCTGTAGGTACTCAAGAGCACTATCACCATGTAAAATAGTGTTGGAATCGGTTCATAATTGGACTTTTGGCATTCTACTAAACATTTGACATGGCCGAGGTGAGCAACTTTAGACCCATGCTTTAGTTACCCATTGGCACACCATGGGTAGAAAGTGCAATTTTTGGGTTAAACTAAAAGTAAATATATAGAATGAAACGTTTTATTTTGTATATAATAATTTAGGTGTGTATTCGTTTTGGGCCAAGGTCTTAAGAAGGTCCCGCAAAAGCAGGACAATCCCGACAAAAGCGGGACGGTTGGTCAGATTACCCATACCCACTAGGGACAAAACATTTTACAAAGCATCTGGACGACACCTCCGCCTAGGCATACATATATTTTGATTTAATTATAGATCGATCGACTTTACTTCCAAAAGAAATTGATTTTGAACCACTAGGTCGTTCATACTTTTGGGTATTAAAAAAATCGATCCGAATCTGAAGAATGTAAAATGAAAATGATCGGAATGGTAACTACGGAGTTATAACCATTCCGAACGATACCTTTCCTAGAGCCTCGAAACCGGTTATCCGTTTTTTTTTGATATTATACGTTTGCCGGTGTTTAAAAATCGTAATTTTCGAACATACCGAAACCCGGTTATTTGAAGTCGGTTAACCGGGATTTACTCACTTTGTGTTAAATATCAATACAATATTTAAAAATTACATACTAAAAGATATAACTTTAAGAAACATCACTTCTATTATCAAATATAATTTGAATAGCTTCAGTAACTTCTAAATATGATTTTCAAAGAATTTTGTAAAATGGTTTAATGTGAACAAAAATTTAGGGTTTTGAATCAGTTATTTTTCAAATTTCCAAATTTATTTTAGTAACTACATTTTTTAAACTTAATAACGTTTTCATACATGTAAATCTGTTTCGAATTTTAATACCATTCTCAAAGTTAAATGAGCTTCCTTTCAATTTGAATGAAACTTTTAAATATTATTAAACACGTGTTCCAAATTGGAATATGTTTCAAATTTAAACTTGATTGTATAAATTAAATGCAGTTATGCAGTTTTGAGATTAAAACTCGAATTAGATTACGAGAGTGGATCTAATGTAACTTAATTTAAAAAAAAAAACGAAACCCGGATTCCCAATAAATTTAATTTCCGAACAAACCGAAAGCCGGAGTTTAAAAATTATGGTTTTTTGGACACTCTAATCTTAACCTTATTTAAAGTGAATGAAGCCGAAGGTGTCCCTTCATTTTGTATACCACCATATAATTAAAAATTCGCCCGCAACTTATGATGTATCATTTTCATATGTAGACGAAACTTCATTATGCGCGATCAAAATAATGCAGTTCCTAAAAGAATAAATTGGATCCATTTTTTTCTTTACAATTGCAGATAACATTATTTACATTTCATAGAGTTTTGTGTGTGAATATTTTTCATTTGTATTCGTATTTTTGTTGGCTTAACTTGGTTCTTTTAAATACATTTTTTTGAAACGCCCTTCTAATTATTTTTTTCCTCGGTTATATGTATAGCGGATATTAAAAACGCGAAGAAGAGATATTATGTTAACTGTAAACCGCGTTTAAAAGAAACAGTTGCCAAAGCAGTTTTTAGAGCATGACCACATCCTTGATTGACCATTGTAAACATTGATACCTTTTTTGTGTTCACACAGAAAATTACACTTAAATGCTGCTTAACGGAACCGCTTTATATTTTAATCAATATGCTTAAATACAGACTGTGCGACTATCATGATAACCCATAACGATTAACAATTCTGTTTATGTTAAGAATATTAATGTATTCGATATATTAATCCCTTTGACGTATAACGGCGCCTGATCATCGTCAACGGACACACCTACGGAGCACCGGTCTGCGAAGACATGCAGTCTGGTAATGTGATACATGTGTTTTGGGGATTATACCATGTGGTTGGGCTTAATTTTGTTGTAAAACAAACATACATATACAGTGATCAATTATTACTTCTTTCCGTCATAAGGGTAGCATTGTTTAGTCATGTATTACAAATTCAGCAGGAATTCGTTAGCTTTCTTTTGCGGCTTTTAGCTCTTAACGAAAAGTGAAGTGAAATGCAGACTATCATTATCATCATATTGCAACTAAACTAGATTTAGAGACGTTATCCCTCAGTTAAAAAAAAACAAAGAAGGTAACGAAAAACAGTGGATACAACCAGAATGTATAAAACCGTATAACCGTATGTCAGCTTTTTAAAAAATTGATATCAAACAAGTCGAATGAATCTATTTCGTCGGATTATCATTATTTAATGTGTAAAATATAATTAAAAAATAAATAATATTTAATAAAATGTTCGGATTATATAACTAAAACAATACCTTAAACACAGCATATTAAAAAATATTTTTGATGTGTAAACATCTATACTCTGGGGGTAAAAATCTTTTTCACAATACAATCACAAATTTAGAGTAAGATGTGCGATGTAATCGTTGACCAATCGTAAAGCGTTATTGAATCGGTGTGAGCTGTGTATGAATGTATTAGTGTACTCATACGCTCCATACAATATACTCAACACCATCTAGTGTGCAATAGTAGTGACTAATTTTCACTAATTGTCGTACATTATGATATCGTAGGCAAATGAAAACATATAAATAAAATGAATACAAAAACATTTAATTTTAATAACTTTTAAAAAGATTTTTTGCACTTTTAATAAAAAATTTACTAAAACAAAGCAAAATAAGGAAAACTAAAAACTAAAAGTTGTCTTCATCTTTGAGATTGTCATTCATACTTAACAGCTGCATATAAGCACCATCTAGTGTGCAATATTAGCTACTAATTTTCGAAAACCATTGCTGTAAAATAACATTAGATTTCAGTAAACAGCTGATTAATAACTTGTCAACCGCAACAAATACAAAATAATAAAATATTTTACAAAACACCAACAAAATTATAACTCAGAACATAAAACAACACAAAGTGTATCAAAGCTGAATGGAGGTAATGTTAATTCTAATAAAATTTCTATTAGATTAGATCATTACGTACTGTTGCGTTACACTGAAACTGGTGCACGACAATTGGGTAACAATCTCCATCTCATGCCAATTATTATGGGTGGAGATTTTAATACAAATTTTGCAAACCCACAGTCGCAAGCTTTATCAAAATTTTTATTTGACGTTTCCAACTTGCATATGAGCAATTCTCCACAAACCCCCACAACTAACAATTCCACTACTATAGATGCAGTTTTCCATAGATTTTTAAATACAATCGAGTCAAAAATTTATATATCTTATTTTAGTTACCATAAGCCAATATTAACTATTTGTACTTAAGGCATTTACCATAGATGGACACTTTGCAGTACTACTAAAATTTCAGTAAAAATAATTCTTTAACTAGTAAATTTTTACTGATTACTATAATTTTTTTCAGCAATTTTTATAAAGTGCCTACATGATTACGATGAGGTGCATTGAATTTTCAGTAATCAGTAATGCCCGATTACTGATTATTATGAATACGGCCCTATGATTTTACTGGTAATGCAAATTAAATTTCATTATCAGTAAAAATTTACTGAATTTTTTCAGTAATCAGTAAATTTACTGCTTACTGTAATTTTTAATGCAGTACATATATACTGCAGTGTGCCCATTTACTAACCAAATACGTTAAATAAAACAAACAAAAACCAGCAAATTCCTATGTAAAGGGTGTCCCAACAAGAGCGCATTTTTTTTTTGATGCAGCAATTGAATTGTTTCTCTGGCTGTATGACATGTGGCGCCGTCTTGTTGGAACCACATGCCCTCCACATTCATTTCTTCAATTCGAGGCAAGAAAAAACTGGTTATCATTTCACGATACCGAACACCATTGATTGTTTGCGCTTGACCTGCCTCATTTTCATAAAAAAAAGGTCAAATGATTCCTCCAGCCCAAAAACCACACCACACAGTGACACGTTGAGGATGCATTTGCTTCTCGTGAATCACTCGAGGATTTTCCTCACCCCAAATGCGACAATTCTGCCTACTGACGAAGCCATCAAGATGGACATGGGCCTCGTCACTGAAGATGATTTTAGCGGCAAAATCAGCATTTTTTTTGGTAAAACAATTTGACAATGAGAATGCCTTGTTCATTCGTGTAGCGCTCCGTTTTTACTAACCTCGTACCTTCTACTACCAAACAATAACAATTGTTCAAATGTCAAACAATGACACTTCGAATGTTGCCAGATTTAAAAATTGCGTTCTTGTTGGGACACCCTTTATTTACAATATTGAAAGTTTTGATACTTTTAATTGATTAATTAAAAAAATATACTAAAAGCATAAGTACTTCCACCTTCACTACTAGATGTTTACACATCTCCCATGTGATCGGACTCACATTCATTTTTTTTAATATACTTACTTCAGGACTTTCTAAGTATTAATTTTACAGGAATATACATACTTACGCTAGTAGGTCTTGTGTGCTGAAATATATTCTAAAAATGTATCTGTACAGATTTATCAGTTATGTAGTAATTAAAGAAAAACAACATATCTCTGTATATGCACGCAGAAAAATTAGTATATTTTTGTTGTTTGGATACAAACTTTGCTTGTCGCAAATATAATATATTTGAGTCCAAACACATTGTGTTTGCTATTCAATATTACATGTTTGAGACACAATGATTAATATGTTATAATATATGTGTTTGTGATGCAAATACAGCCGTATTTGTTGCACAGTTTATACTCTCGAGAGCAACAGAATAAAAGAGGGACAACGAGAGGGTCTATCTTGAGAGTGTATCTGTATTTTTGCATTATTCTCTTAGTAAGTGATTCGTAAATATTCCTGAATGTGCGTGCAAACTGCAGATGAAGTCAGTGTTTCTTATTGTGGCTGATGTATTGGGTTTGATGTGCTATCAAAGTGAGAAACGATTTTGAGGAAACAAACTGGAAAGGGCAACACTGTGAAGTCCTGAGCCTTTTCTGAGAAAATCTCAACGGCGGACCATTTGTGAAATAAGTACAATAAAAAAACGTGAGACACAACAAAGAAAGCAGAAGCAAAAGAACAGCAGATTCCCATTTCATGAAAAGAAATAATGAATTCAATGCCAGTAAACGTAAAATGAGGCCTTTTAAATCTTTTGTTTGTATTAACTAATATAAAATGTGGATTTATATTGATAAAATTAATTATAATAAATAATGCAAATATGTATGTTTAAATCAAAGTATAATTGGTTTCTAAATAATATTATGTTATGGAGGATATACGCATATGTTTCCACGTAAGTATATGTAAGTTTGGGGGAACAGGCGAATGCTTCCACGTAAGTATATGAATGTTTGGAAGGAAAACCACATGATTCCACGTAAAAGTATACATGTTTGCCAGTAAACATGATACTGTTTACATTTAAATACAGTGAGTTTTGGACTTGCAAAAATATGAATGTATACAGAATATGTTTGGGAGAGTATGATAAAGAGGCCATTATTTTTCAGCGTGTACACTAGGTGAAATGGCAAATTTTGGGAGAGAAAATCTTAAGGATTGTGAAATATTCGTATTGATAGGTGTTTAGATAATGATAGATGTCCATAGATAGATGACCAATATACCGGTAGATATCACCCTACACAATGATAAAGTCGAATATCATCACAAAACATACTATTCCAATCAAAACCTTTCAAGACATCCTCAACATATGCTTGACTGAGAGCCACTTTTATGTATGACGTAAGAAAATATAAAAGGTTTTCCAATTTATGATTTTTAAGTGACGTTTCGGATATTTGTAGTGTGTCATGATCTGAATTTTTTCCATTGTATTCAGTAATGTTTGCAATTTCATCATGGAGAGATATACGCAAAAACTGATTTTGCCTTGGAGCAACTTGAAAACGATAACGATTTGTTTAAGAAAAATCACCTTTTCCGATGAGGCTCACATTCACCGGAGTGGTGCGGAAAATAAACAAAAATGTCGATTCTGGTGCGAAGAAAATCCACAAATTATTCATGAAGAACCATTGAATTCATCTAAACTGACCGTTTGGTGTGAAGCTGGTAACTCCGTTACTGTCAATGGAGAGTGATTTAGATCGATGATAACCACCTTTTTGGATCAAGTTTATCTTGACAATATCTGGTTCCACCAAGACTGTGCTACGTGCCACATAGCACGTGCAACTGCCGAATTATTGCGAGTAAAGTTTGGAGATTTGTATTTGTATTTATTTAATGGTAAATCTGCACAACAAGACATGTTGTCTTATGATTATAGTGCAGGGTTTTCTATCTCAAATTAATTAATTACAATTTGATATAGTTACAAGTTTTTAAAAAATGTAGTAAAAAGTAATCAAAAGTATAAATTATGAGGTACAATCAATAAAAAAATAGAAAAGAAAGAGAAAACTCACAACGTATTAAATAAAATTGTAGAGCATAGATACTGGTTAAAAATCATCCATATATCGGGGAAATTGATTTCGAAATAAAAATACAAATATAAACACAATCAATTTGATCGAAATAGCTAAAATTAACAATATCACTGAAGTTAACAATAATAAGATAAATAAAATAAATAATAAGTATAACAATGCACATTGATATTATTAATTATAATTTATAGTATTAATTTAAATTTAATTTTCACATTATATTCTAATTTACAAGAATGAAGTTCTGTACTGTTTATTGATATCAAAAATATTCAATTTGAATGATTATACAATTCTGTCACTAAACGTTTAACTTGTGCGTTATTGCGAGTACTCCTTATAACTATTTACTGGTATAGCGTTCAACAAGCGAATTACATTAATACAAAATTGACGTTCAGACTCTGAATATCTATGTACAAATTGGATTAAAGTGATACTTCTCCTGGAGATACTCAACCGTTGCCGCTCAAAAAGATAAAACGGCGCAGAACTATTAATTATTTTATGGTGAAAAACCAAGCATGTAGTCATCAAATTTCATGTCAACTATTTTCGAGCTAAATGGAGTTATGTGGTCATATTTTCTCAAGCAAAAAAAAAAACATATCTTACAATTGTATTAAAAGTACAGTTTAATTTTCGTCTACTTTGCGAGTCACAATTAGCAAAAGTTTCAGAGCCATACAAGAGTGTAGGAATCAAATACGATTTTGCCAACAGCATACGAATCCTTAAAGGTGTAATTGATTGTGTAACCCACAATGATCTCAATAATGCAAACGTTTTACCACAAGCAGATACTACATTATCGTTCCAATTTAGCTTACTGTTAAACATTATTCCTAAATTTCTCGCATTAGTGACAACTTTAACAGTCATGCCATTTATCACAATATCCGGATTGTCTTCATCTTCATTACTCCTTTTTATTATCAAGCATTTCGATTTTTCTGGATTTATGCCCAGTCCATTACTCATATCCCATTTAGACACCAAGTTCAATTCCTGATTTAGAATGTTAACACATTCCGAAAAGTTACCATGATTTCCGCTGGCATATATCTGAATGTCGTCTGCATACATCCTTACTTTTGCTCTTTTCAAAACTGAGGATAGGTCGTTAGCATATATAGAAAAAAGGAGCAGACCTAAAATAGAACCTTGAGGTACACCTGTTCTCACATATCGTGCTTCTGACCGATTACCCTTAACATCAACATAATGCGATCTATTATCTAGGTTTGATTCTATCAGATTTAAGGACGCATTTGAAAAATGCATCATCATTTGTAGTTTTTGTAATAAAATTGTGTGATCCACGGTATCGAAGGCTTTAGAATGGTCCAGCAAAACCAAAACTGTAGCTTTTCCCGCATCCATTTCCTTATTGATATCATCAATAACATCAATGAGTGCGGTTACGCAACTGTGCTTTGATCTGAAGCCCGATTGTCTTTCAGTTAAAAGTCGATGAGTAGATAAAAATGTGTTGATTTGGTAGCAAATAATACGCTCAAATACTTTTGACAAAAATGGAAGAATAGCAATAGGACGGTATTCAGTGTTCGTTTTCGGAACAGGTATAATCTTAGCTTCTTTCCACCTTATCGGATAATAGCTAGTAGTTATAATATTGCTCATAACAAAAGTTATGTATGGTAGAATAGGGGGGAGTAATACTTTAAAAAATCTGGGATGCATTTGGTCAGCTCCTACTGCATTTGAAGATATAGACAAACAGTTTAACAAGACGTCATTTTGAGTAACGCACTGAAATGAAAAATCATGTTCATGAAAAGTGTCATCACGAAAATTTGTGTAATATGTGTGGTCAGCCTGAGGCATTAATATATTCATAAAACGGTAATTTAATTCAGTGGGATCAACATTAAAATTTAATGGATATTTATTTACTGGACCTAGCCCCATATCACGAATGTTCCTCCATGTTTGTTTTGTATTTAAAGCTCTATTAAAACATTCCGAAGAGAAGATGCGCTTAGCTTCTTTAATTTTCCGGTTAACTCTAGTCCTCGCAACACGAAATTCATCATACAATTGCGATGTATGGAACCTCTTCCAACGAGAGTATGCCATATTTCGAATTTCTATCATGACTTTAATCTCTGGCGCGAACCTGACTTTTCCTATATTGTTAGCCTTTTTAGTTCTCTCAGGAACAATTGCATCAAATAAATATTTTATATTATCTTCCAAAAAAGCAATTTGATCATCGATAGAAAGTAGATAATAAGTCATGTTCCAGTCTATTATAATAAATTCTTTCAATAGTGCATCATAATAATTAAGGGTATTGTAATCAATTCTGTGGTCAAAGTTAAAGTCAAGGGGACAAGTCACATACCATGTATATGAGGGCATGTCTCGAAAAACAGGGTGCAGATATTTGGCTATAAAAGGAATGTGGAGATTCATGAGAAAAAAAATAAATCTAGTAAAGACGAGCTAGTAGATGTGAAATGAGTTGGAGTAACTAAGTTCAGAGAATTGAGACCAATTGCACGCATATTTTGTGTAAGATCAGAATTTTCTAGTATATTAGAATTGAAATCTCCAGCCAGAATGATTTTATCAAAATTTAAAGATATTTCCTCTACCTTATCAATTAGGGGGGATATATTAATATTTTTCCTGGATCTGTAAATGCTTCCAAACAAAAGTTTATCATTATTGCCAGCAATTTCAACAAAGAAGTATTCCATTGAGTCATCACTGTCAGATTTGGATATAATTTTACATGTGATTTCTTCCTAACATATGTATATGGCAACACCAACACCATGTCGACTGGTTCTATCGGTTCTAAAAATGTTATACCCATGAAGCGAACCAATGTATCTTTAATATGAGGTTTTAACCACGTTTCCGATACAGATATGTATTATGTCTACATTTGAATTATCAAATATGTACCGAAATTCATCAACTTTATTGCGTAGACTTTGTGCATTAATTTGACATATTTGCAGGCCCTGTTTTTGTTTGGTCCATATTTTCATCATATTTGCAGTATTAATTGTGGATCGCATATCATCATTTGTGTTATTCATTTGAGGTGTAAGTTGTAAAAGACCCTATAACAACGCAGAATTTAGTTAATACAAAAGTTTGAATTAAGTTACCTATATTTTGTGACAGAAAGACAAAACAGTAAAAATTAAAGTGTTTGATGGAAAAAGTAAAAAAATAAGCAATTGAAAGACAAGTAGTACATTGAATTATCACATTGAATACAATATTGATCAACATCCTTCCGAATTAGATGGTAGAAAAAACTGGTCAAGTTCACAGTTATCTAAAATGCATCTTGGGGTGTCGGTAGCAGACACTTTAACATAGACAAGGCCTCGAATGGTAAAAACTGCTTGCAGACTATTTTGTTTTTAAATTTCAAAGCCGCCTGTAAGATCTTGTAATTGAACTGCGTAAGATTTTCGTTGACGTAAAATTTAGCATGAGATCCGAAACTAATGTCATTTAACCGAATGCAGAAATCGCTCTGAGATTTTCGATGTTCAGCTAGAGATTTTAAAAAGAAATTTCTATTGTACGCTGACATTAGCTTAATGACGATTACAGCATCTGGGGAATTTGCTTTATTTTTATTGTCGGCATTTTTTAGCTTATACAATGCAGATACAGCAGGTATTGGTGTTTTTATGACATTACAAATACTTTTAAAAATCGCAAATAAATTTTCATTATCATAAAATGGTACATTATTTATGCGCAATTCTGATACCACAAGTGAATTTTCCTGTACCCTTATTTGAGTTTTCAAATTCTTTATTTCGGATTTCATTGCTACAAACTCATCCGCAACTGTTTCCAGCTGTTGTACTCTTTCACCTAATTCTTTAAATTCATTTGGTAAACAGTCCATTCTCTTGTTAAATTCAGCTAAGAGACGCGCCTCACTTTCCATCAACAAACTCTTAATTGACTCGTTCTGTCTGTCAAATTTCTTCTCCAATATTTGTATCAGCTTAAATGACGAATCAATACCTGTGCGTCTAAGTGTATTGACAGTTTCATATTCGCTGAGATTATCGACTGGAGTAAATGAGAGGTTGCCTCTGGATCAGCGGTGCCCACAAAGTGAAATGAGCATGGATTAGTCATTTTACAAAAAATTAGATTGTATTGGTTCCTTTACACTGAACAAAATCACTTCGTTTTGTTTGTTTTTTGTTTTGTTTTGTTTGTTAACAATGTTGTACTCGTATTGTTTTAAACATAAACATAAGAGGAAATTAATAGGTAATAAAAAAATGTTCTTTAAGAAATTAGGCACATGAGTTATTTGCCAATAATGTACTGGGAAAACAAATATATATAATAATTTTATGAATATTGATAAATAAATTAAAAAAACAAAAAGCAAAAAACAATTATTTTATATTAAATCTTATAAAATACAACAAAATATCTGCGATGTAATTGTTTTTAATATAAACAGTTATAGTTCAGAGATTTTTAATTTCTTAACTTTTTGTTGATATTAACAGATCTCTGTCAATTCCAGTAACTGAATGACTATTGCTATAGTGCCGCCTTAAAGTGGAAGCATATTTATCTTTAAATTTTTGGTTACAAACAAGGCACTCTGCTTCATTAAAAACATTCAAGCTATGTAAATAAGAATGATTTTTCCCAACCAAAATACCACATAATGAATAAAATTAAATACAATTCAAAACAAATTATAATAAACTTGTCTTTATTAAATTTGTATATTACATTATTAAAATATCATTGGTTGTTGTAAAGTATTGTCAGTGTACATATTTTATCAAACAAGGCGCCATCGACTTACTCCAACTAAACCATATTTTCGGTTTCTCATTTTCTTTTTATTTACGTTCGGGTTATGTGTGTGTGAAAAACGATTAGGCTTCGTTGTTTTAACAAGTGTTTGGGCATCACTGCTCTGGATCGTTTAGGCGCAGACATAATATCGTTTACTTCACTCATTTCGCAGAGAAATATTTTATACGATTTCAATGAGAAGCATGCTGTTTTGTTTTATGTATTCTCCAATTTTATATCAGTGTGAGAGTTGCTTAAAATTTTTGAGAGTTTTTATAGTCTATATCCCTGTAAACATTTTCAATCGCCTAATGATCGCCCGTGAATCGCAGTTCAGTTGTATAGAATCGCGATCGCCTGTGTGCCTGTTGCGATTCGCTATTAATGAGCCGCGGGCGATTCGCCAATAGCGACTTGCCGGCGATTCGCATGTAATGAACCGCGGGAGATTCGCTTATGATGAACCGCGGGCGATTCGTTAGTAATGTGCCTCGGGCGATCGTTTTGGCGAAAATAAGGATGACAAAAAATGCATTGATTTTAATGATATTTATTGTTTCGATAATTTAAAATGCAAAGCTTTTAATTTCATTAATTAATTAATAATAATATAATATAATATAATATAATAATTAATAAATTTATTATATTTTAAATTACTTTATATTTCGGTCCTTTCGCTTTGCGAGCCGGTCGTTTGCATGGACGAAATGTTCCTGAAGAATGTGGTGTATAATGGTTTCGTCAGCACCGACAAATTTTTCTTGCCATACTTCTAAAGGGTTTTTCAACAGAGAGGGGTTTCAAAATTAAATCGATAGGGTTTTTCAAAATTAAATCGATAGGGACAGCAAACGACGCCATATTTTTTCCCGCTCTTTTGACATTTCTCTTCAGTAAGGTTTGCCATTTCATCATGGAAAGATATACGAGCCAACAACGAGTCGAAATTATTAAAATTTACTACCGACATTTGGAGTCAGTGGCCTCAACTTTAAGAGGCCAACTTTAAGAGGCCTTAACAATCAGCGATGAGGCTCATTTCTGGCTGAGTGGCTTCGTCAATAAGCAAAATCTTCGTTATTGGCCAGACAGCAATCCACACGTAATCCATGAGTCATCATTGCATCCCTAAAAAATTACGGTTTGGTGCGGTTTATGGGCCGGCGGCGTCATTGGGCCGTACTTCTTCCGTAATGATTAAGACCGACACATTACTGTGAATGCGAATCGCTACCGTTCAATGATAACCGAATATTTTTGGCCCCAATTGGATAATATGGACTTGGAGGACATGTGGTTCCAACAGGACGGCGCCACAAGCCACACAGCGAATGCCACAATCAATTTATTGGAAACCAAGTTTGGTGAACGTGTTATCTCACGAAATTACCCAGTCGATCGGCCGCCTCGGTCGTGCGATTTGACGCCGTTAGATTATTTCCTGTGGGACTACGTCAAGTCCATGGCCTATGCCAACAAGCCAGCGACGATTGATGAACTTCGTATGAATATCGAACGTGAAATTGCAACAGTATCGGCCGATTTATGCTTGAAAACCGTCGAAAATTGGGTTCAGCGTCTGGACTTCTGCAAGCGTGCCCGTGCAAAAGAAATCGAGTTCCATACATAATGTCATCGAACGTACTTTCACAGTAATAAAGAATGTCATTGGTATCTAAAACCGGTTTTGTTTTATTTAAAAAAACTTTTGTAGCGCTCGTATTGAAAACCCCGTTATTAACGAATTTAAAGACAAAATAAGTATTAAAGCAAAAACCCAACAAGAATTGTATAAAATCCATACCTCTTAGTAGTGAAATGAAGTTCATGTGTTCAATCGTTTGCTTTGTCTTGGTCCCCTTCCAAGTAAATTTTATCGCCAAGTCGTCTGTTACTACCTGTTTAATGGCAGCTCTGGCAAAACTTGGAGCATCAGCGCCTCCAACTCTTTTCATGATTAGTTTATGAAAAAGTACAAGTATTTACAAGTAATCATCAGCAACCCTTGCTGTGCAATCATCAGCAGATTTATAAGCTCCGCCGGTAAAATATAAAATCTGATAAATAAAATAGTATAACAAATTTTCAGTTTCGAACGCTATTGTGACTTATAAAACAAGTGCTCAGCTACTCGCAAAAGGTAAAATTATGTCTAAAAAAACAGGCGCAGTACAAGAAACAATAAAGTGATTTGTATTCAATGCAAACTTGAAATACAAGAAGATGAGGAAGAAAGCATAGAGTGCGATAAGTGCAAAAAGAACTTTCATATCGTTTGTACAACACTAGACAAACGCCAGTATTTACACTTGTTACAGCACGAAGCAGAGGAATTTGTGTGTCATCTCTGCGACAACAGCAACAACAACGCTGTTAAAGGTCGAAATAGACCTTCTCATGAGAACGGTATCATGAGAATGATTTTATTCTCGAGAATCGTGTAAATAGCAATGAGAATTAATTCTCATGAAAAAAATTCATTCTCATTGGTTTTCATGAGAATTATTCTCATGGTCGTGTAAACAGTTGATCATGAGTATACTCATGTTAGCATTTGTTCTCCTGATTCATATTTGTTCTCACCGACATGTTGGTGAGAACGATCGTTCTCATACATATTTGCGCGCCTTGACTTGTCTTGTTTAACTTGACTTGTCTGCCTGCAAGCAGTGGGAAAAGCGGGAAAAAATGGAAAAAATTAAAAACATGCAGGTAAGTGTTTATTTCACATTAAATTTGTTGTTAGGTTATAAAACTGGTTTTTTCAATGAAAATAGGCATGGACGGTCCAGAAATCATGGGCTATAGCTTTCCACTCATCTTCCGTAGTTGGTGTCTGTAAAACAAATTGTTTCATTAGGTACATACACTATAGAAATATTATTATATTTAAATTTAAATTATTTTCAGAATGAGAATCTTGAAGATGATCATTCCAGCAGTGATTGCGCCGTGTCGGTTGCATCCACGGGATGCACACCAAAAAGATCCAAAAAAAATACTGACAGTTTGCATACCAAAGCGGTGTACAATAAATATTTGGCAGAATTGGTCGCAAATCAAGAAGATTAATACACAGAGAAGGGTACTGAGATTGCCAACGCGCTTCGTAGAATTGCAAAGAAAGACACACAGATGGCCGATTAACTGTATATTAAAATACGCCGAATGATTCTCGACAACGAAGAAAATCTGCACAAACTGCTCCATCCACGTCATCAACCACGAGTGTAGAAACAAACGATTATACCTTACCTTCAATTATAAATTAACATGTAAATACGAAATAATAAAACATATCTTTACCTTTAAATAATCTCCTTTCAATTCCTCATATATTGCTTCACACACTTCTTCTACAATGCCATTAATCGTACAAGGAGATATATGGAATATGCAACTCAATGTAAGGAAACTATCACCTGTTGAATATGTACACTATACAACCGAATCAATTTAACTTTGTATATGCATTTACCTGATGACAAATAAAACAAAGTTACAGCCAAACGTTCCTCAGTGGTAATGGCTCTACGCATGACCGTATCTTTTTTTTTTATTTTGGCTTTGATGCGGTTATGAATGTAGTCAAAATCGGTAAACGAGATGCGCACAAATTTTTTGTAAAATTCCTCGCCTTGATTCTTTAATTGTGTTATTAAATTTTCAAAAACTTTGTCATTTTCACGTAGTAGATACATGTCTCGGGACCACATTTTTCTTTGTTTTTTTTGGTTCCACGAGATCTAGTTCTTCTGCATTTAATTCACAAAAAGATAAGAACCCGATTATTAATTTGCGCCTTTTCGACATGCTTACTAAAACAAACTGACACTTCATGTACTCTCATGAGAATGAAATCACGAGAAAGTGTATATACGTATGAGAATGCATGACAATATTCTCATGAAATCTGTTCTCAGGAGAACAAAACTATGGGAACGTGTAAACAACCACGAGAGTAGTTCTCATCGATGACGCTATCACAAAAGTATTCTCATGAGAAGGTCTATTTCGACCTTAAGGCAGAACTCAACGAGATTAAAACAGAACTGAAGAAACTCGATCAGCTGTGTGTTATAAATGAGTCCATGAACTTCTTGTCAAAGCAATTTGATGACAATCTTAAAGGTGTAGCGGAAAACAAAAAGAAGTTGGAAGCAGTACAAAAAGAAAATAAATTATTAAAAACCGAGATAGTAAATTTGAAAAATTCGGTAAAATATATAAATGAACAAAGAGTTAAAAACGATTGTCTGGTGACTGGTTTGAAAGCAAATGGTGATGTGTCTGCAGTGGATGCTGTTTTAAAGTTAACAAAAGATGCTGGTGTTGTGATGACAGAGGAAAGCATAAGTGATGCATACTTTTTAAAACCTTAAAACGCTGCAAGCAATGTTAAATCGGTCGTTGTTAAATTCGGCTCAAAGAAATCCAAAGACAAACTAATGTCAATAAAACCCAAATTACATGAAAATGAAGAAACGAAGAAGATATATGTTCAAGACTATCTAAGTAAGGAAACAATGAACTTATTAAACTACGCAAAATCGCTAAGAGCTGTGGGATATCGCACGGTATATGCTGCAGGTGGAAGAGTTTTTACCAAAAGAAGTGAGCTGTCGAATCCTAGACTTATTAGAAGTGTTGAAGAGGTAGACCAATTATTGCTGGAAGCTACAACTCATTCGAGGGAGAAGCCTACCAAACAAACATCAGTTACTGCAGACGACCCGGATAACCCAGATACATCTTTGTCGTAAATCTTTTTCTGTTCCTCAAGGAGTAATAATTTGTATGTTCAGAAAAAAAGAAAAAGAAAAAAAAATCATGTCTTTAATCACTAAAAGTCAGTATTTTCAAAATTTTGATGCATTTGTATGGAATTCTTTTAATTCTAGTAGCTTGTTTAATATAATTTCCGTTAATATCAGAAGCTTATCATCGATTTCAAAATTTAATAAATTTAAAAATTTAATTACAACATTTCCAAAACTACCAGATGTAATAGCAGTACAGGAAACCTGGATTAATCAAGATCTTGTTCAATTATACAATTTACCGTGTTATAAGTCCATACACTGTTGCAGATCTGATACCTATGGTGGCACGTCTGTTTTTATTCGTGATGATATTCATTTTACAATAATGACCAATATAAGTGCCAACTATATAGACTGTATAGCACTTAGGTTAAATGAAATAAAATTTGAGGGAAAACCCTTAACGCTTATTTCATTTTATAAATCACCAAAATGCAATGCTGATAACTTTTCATTGTTTTTAAAAAATATGTTTAGTAGTTATGGTCGAACACCTTGTTCTTTTGCAGGTGACGCAAATGTTGATGCTTTAGATACGAACAGTTCCAATGAGCTGTTTAACTTGCTGTCCACTTATGACTATAGAAATTGTCATGAAGTAATAACTCGGCCGCACAGTGGAACATCAATAGATCATATCTATAGCAATATTGCTAAAAACATGTTTATTGATTCAATTGAGTTTAATATGTCTGATCATAATATAATAGCTTGCAAAATTGATGTAGAGACTAAAAATCCTGATTTTTTTAGAGAAACTTACACACGGTGCTATTTTGATAGACTTAATTCTGTTGTTCAAGAAAAACTCTCTGAAGTGGTATATTCCGGTAACGCATCGACTGATACATCATGCTTCATTAACTGCATTCAAAATGCAGTGGCTGATTGTTCCGTAACACAAGTAAAAAGTACATATAAACTTGAAACGCAAAATTACGCCGTGGACAAATGAAAATTTGTGTAAACTTATACTGTACAAAGATCGTCTTTTAAAACAGCGTAGAAAACACAGTAATAATAAAATTGAAGATAGATTAAAAGCCATTAGTAATGTTATAAGGAAGGCTAGTTTTTCCTCAACGAATAATTATTACGTTAATAACTTGGAGAGGACGAAAAATGATTTAAGGAAGTCTTGGGCTTTTATGAACGAGTCTATGGGCAGGGTGCCAAGAAAAGAATTATGTTTAAAAGATCTAAATGGAGACATAATTGAAGACGAAAAACTTAAAGCGGAAACATTGAATACCTATTTCTTAAATTCGGTAAACACAATTAAACAAAGCATTGAACAGTTTCCTAATGATAATTACAATGCTCTAAGAACCATGAATACGTGTTTTCATAGATTTGAATTTAATACTACCACTGAAGAAGAAGTAAAGAATGTTATTGATGGTCTGGTACCAGGAAAGAGTTGTGGTCACGATAACATATATCCTAAAGCTTTCAAATTGTGTGTTAACTTAATAACCCCACATTTAGTAAATATCTTAAATTAAATTATTAATACTTCGATTTATCCTGACATTTTAAAAATCCATAAGATAATACCCTTACCAAAAGAAAGGGATCGACTACATGTGATCAATATCGTCCAATCCCCATGTTATCTATTATCGATAAAGTTTTGGAAAAAATTTTGCATAACCAACTTTTTAAATACTTTGATGAAAATAAACTTTTAAATGATTTTCAATTTGGATTTCGAAAAGCTTGTGGTACGGAAGAAGCTGTTATTAATGTTCAAAATTTTATTTGTAATGGTTTAGATGAGGGAAAAAAGGCTGTTGTAGGAGTGTTCTATGATTTATCTAAAGCTTTTGATCTTATAGATCATATGATATTAATACAAAAACTAGAAAGCTACGGAGTTGTAGTTGTTCTCTTGAAAAATTATTTAAGAAATCGAAAATAATTTGTTAAAATAAATGTACAACAAAGTACGTTGGAGGATGTTAAATACGGAGTTCCTCGGAGTTTTAGGGCCCTTGTTATTTTCTTTATATATAAACGATATAAAAAACCTTGGCTTAACGGGTAAAATGTTTGTGTATGCCGACGATATTAGTTTATTTTATCCGTATTGTTACGAATCTGCAGTAAAACCATACATTGGAAGAGATGCGGCTTTATTAATTGAGTACATGCGAATAAACAAACTTTATTTAAATCCAATAAAGGCAAAACTAATAAGATTTAAGCCATACTTTAATTTTAGCAATCAGTTCAGTGTTTATATTGATGGAAAGGAAATACAAGAAGTATCATAGGTGAAATTTTTAGGAATTTACTTCCAAAGTAACCTTTCATGGGATCAGCATATAAATTATGTCAAATCTAAAGTTTCGTCTGCAATTGGAATACTGTATAAATTCAAAAACAAATTTAATGAACACTCAAAACTTTTAATATATCAAGCGCTCATTCAAAGTCATTTTAATTACTTATCAATTGTATACAGCTACAAAAAGTCAGTTGAACTAAGGTCTCTACAACGACTGCAAAATAAAGCCTTAAAAACAGTTGCTAATTTGCCATTATTGCATTCTACAAGAAGTCTGTACAGTGAAGTTTTTCCATCAATTTTACCCATTTACGGATGCTATAAGTACCAGTTATTAGTATATGTTTTTAAATGTTTGCATAATATAGGTCATCATATGATAAAGTTTAACTATAATTGACTGATTGACAACACCCGAAATAATAATAATTTAAAAGTTGCACCTTGTCGAACTGAAACCACAAAACACCGTGTACAGTTTAGTGGTAGTAGTGAATATAACTTATTGCCACCAAATATAAAATCAATTAATAGTCTGTGCCTTTATTAACAAATTCTAAAACAATTCTTGCTACAACGCCTTGATGAGCTTCTGATATAACTAAGAAAAACCTCTCTCGAAATAATACGTTTATATTTAATTTTGTTTCATTTTATTTCTGCCATATAATTATAACTATGTATATACATATATACATTAAACTTATGGATTTAACTTCTTTTGCCAACTTGCCTCTATAATGCCTATCTTGGCGCTGAGGCGCTATAAAGTATATAAATAATTTGTATGTATATTGTTAAACATTGTAAACAAAAAATAAAAAAAAAAAAATTTGCATATATTACATATCTATATATTACATATAAAAAAAGGTATTAACTTACCAACTCCGCAGCCATGTCGCTATTTTTTTTGCTATTATTTTAGAGGCTTCTCTCTTACTTTTTAACCGCAGTGCTTTGTTAGACAAAATTTTTATTAATTTATTACTTTTATAGTTATTACTTTTACCACACCTTTCGCTGATTCACTTATTAATTTATTTATTTTTTGATACCTTCACAGATCACTTACTCAACTGAAATGACAATTTTGCTAATTACTCTAGAAACCAAATATTTATTTTCCCGTTACCTTTAGAAAACGCTCGCGTATTCATCGCTTAGTTGTAAGGCAAAATTTTTGACAGAATTAAGTGTTTTCAGGAAAAATTGGACTTACTTGTGTACGCTCGCGAATTCATCGCTTAGTTGTTAGGTGTAGGCGATGGTTAGCGATTCGTATTAGCTGAGAAGGATCGCGTAATCATCGCCAAAAAATCTCAAAAATTTTTGCAGGGATTCTTGTTTTATTATGGTTTATTTTTGATTTCCTTTGGTAATGAGAAAAATTAGTCTATTCTTTATTGATTGTTGTTGTTGTTGTGTTTATATTGTTTTGTTTTGAGACTGGTTGTTGTGTAGAGAAGAGACTCAACGTTAGTGTTGGTTGTTATTGCCGTTGCTGTTGTGTTTATATTGTTTTGGCACTGTTTGTTGTGTTTGGGTTTGGAGTATGGTTTTAATAATCTCCTGAGCACTTTGTAGTTTTTTGCTTTTAAATATTGTTTTGTGTGTTTTAATAATTGATTCCAATAATGTTTCTTATTCAGAATGTAGACAATATCACAGATCACCAAACTATATGTAGAGATTGCATCACATCGTATGTTTTTGATTAAGATTCCAATAAATTACGGAGCTTATAATAAATACGACTGCACTCTTCCCTTGTCTTCTCAAATAATTCGATTAGATCAAGAAATTGTCACATTGAATGGCCTCCAAGAAGTTTGCTATTTGACACCATTGGGCTTTAGCAATCAACTAGACTCTCTTCAAGCTTTACAAGTCAATATTGAACGTGCTATTCATGACAAACGACTGGATTTAGTGGAAAAATTGGTCGAAAATTAGGTTTATCGAGTTACAAAAAGAAGACGTGGAGTCCATTTGAACGACGTTTTATTAAGAACTTTATTGTATCGATTGTAATTCACATTAACTTAAAACAAAATTTAATTTTCTTAACAATTAGTGTGTTTTTTTAAAGAAATCCTAGCACTCAAATTGGAAACCGCTGTTCTTCCAAATTGTGTTCTTGACGACATAATGGGACAATATGATAATACCATTTTTCAATTTTCCTTTTTTACTCTTTCTTTAGGCTATGGTTTCATAACCCATAAGTGAATTAACAAAGCGAAGGCATTTTTAATAATGTGAGTGTGTTGAATGACATCAAAAGCGAATGCGTCAAATATTGCATTCACATACATACATGGTTTCCCATTACATCCCATGAAGGAATTTGGGAGAGCTTCTTACAACCAGTGAGCTGGGCGCTTTCTAGTTGTATACTCACTGATTGGGACCTACAGTTTTACACCGTTTCCGAACGGTAATTTGAGAAGCTTTTCCATGGTGACCGTCATCGAAAGAAATGTAAGGCGGGCAGAGCAGGGATTGAACCCACGTTCTCATGTACAAGAGTCGCGCACACTAAGCATTGCACCACGAGCATGCCATCATTATAAGATTGATCTCATTTGGACAAAATATGATAATATCAGACATTTTAAAAATGTGGGCCAGTACAAAAATCCATGCGGGTACCGTGGTGAGTATTCGAATGAGTATAACTTTATTAATACTTACTTACTTACTTCTTCGGTCTCGAGTAACCCCGGGGGGTCAGGGCTTTACAAAACGTAGATAACATATTTCGCCAACCAGTTCTATCTTTTGCCTTATCTCTCCAGCTAGCAATACCAAGTGCACGCAGGGATTCGTCCACTTTATCCTTCAAGCGGAGTATTGGTTTTCCTATTTCCCGCCTCCCCTGAGTTCGGTTTCGAAAACCCTTCGCGCTGGTTCATCTTCCACCATTCTATTGACATGACATAGCCAGCGCAATCGAGTTATCTTGATCCGCTTAACTATGTCAATGTCGGGATAAAGCTCATCCAGCTCTTGGTTCTTTTTTCAGAGTATTTTTCTCTCGAAGACACTTACAGATGTTTCACCTGCTTACGATAAGACCCAGGTTTCTGCACCATAAAGCAGGACAGGTTGTATGACAGTCTGGTATAGCTGGATTTTTGTTATTCGAGAGAGGACATTCGCAAGCACAATTCTCCGCTTGGCCACAAGGCTAACGTTGTCGTCCTCGTTCACTTCAGTTATCAACATTTACGCTTTGGTCTAATCGCGTGGAAGCCCTGCTCGTTGAAACCATTAATTTTGTCTTGTCCTCATTTACCGTCAGATCCACTTTTGCTGACTCCTTCTCAATTGACGAAAACACCGCAGTAACCTCTCTAACTGTGCGCAAAATGATATCTATATCATTAGCATACGCGAGCAGCATGTGACTTTTGCTGTTGATGGTTTTATTCATGTTGACTGCACCTTATCTCAGAATAATCTCCATTAAGATGTTAAAGAGATCGCACGATAGGGTGTCGCCTTGCCTGAGGACCCGCTTAGTTTCGAAAGGTTCGGTAAGATCCAACTTCGGTAAGATCCAACTTCCACTGCGGATTTGATGTTCCCACAAAGGCGTATGAGTGAGTTTTGCAGGAATACCAATCTCAGATATTGCTTCGTAGAGTTTCCCGAGTATCGGGCTATCGAAGGCCGCCTTATATAGCATACAAATATGTGATAGGTGTCGATTTGTCCTCCGCGGGTGCCCTTCAGAATTTGCCGTAGCGTGAAAATCTGGTCAGATGTCGATTTTCTAGCCCTAAAGCCACACTGGTATGGTCCAATCAGGTCAGCGATAATTTGCCCTATGGATGAAAGGCATATTCCACGGTAGTCGGCACATAGACTCGGGTCACCTTCCCAAATATGGGACATAGTACACTGAGACTCCAATCGCTGGGCATGCATTCATCTAACCAAATTTTGCTAATGAGCTGATGCTTGCACCCTATCAGCTCATCGCAGCCAGCCTTAAACAGATCCGCCTGTAATCCACCGGCTCCTGCGGCTTTGTTGTCCTCAAGTGGGGCAATAGCTGTCCTGACCTCGTCTTGGTTAGGAGTTGGCAATCGAAGTCGCACAGTGGTCGAAATACAAAAAATGTGGCCAAAATTCTGTAACTTTTGATCTAATAAAAATTTTTAAATTCTGTAAAAAATTGATTACAAACAAGGAATTAGGGATTACTATAGCATATCAATAATGTAAATCGCACAGCGGGGTATTTTTTAAAAAAATTCCAAAGTTGACTACTTTTTGTTTTTTTGGCGATTTCCAAGAAAAATTTTTTTTTGTTGTTTTGCTTTAACATTTATTATACTTATTTTGATGCAATTGTTTATCATACGTATGTTTTTCGTTTTAAATATATTAGGTTTTTCGATTTATTTAGAAAGGATAATTGAATTTCTTAATTCTTTGAACTGTATCTCGAACAGTTTTCGAGCTAAGCCACTCAATTTTTCTGTAATGGAGTGTCGGGTTCCTTGGCTTTAAAATTAAATTTAAATTTTGTTTCTCTAACATATACATAGGTTGTAATAATCATTTTAAAAAAAATCGACTTTAGAAAAAAATTTTGTTTGGACTAATATATCATAAAGTATGTCTACTATGTCAATGAATTTGATACATAATGGAAAGGCAATTCTGTTTCCCATATTCTGTGGGTAACTCTTACATGCGTCAATTGTCAGTCCTGGAAGACAGAGTAAATTTAGTGAAAAATGTATTTATTATTTTTCTCAACCACAAAATCAAAATACACAGTTGGAAAGACGGGGAAATGTATGTGACTCTTTCTGCTGATGGTGCATTTTATATAGATAGGACTTAATAAGCCCTTGATGTTATCAAAAAATAAACCAAATTAAGTTTTTGCGTTTTATAGAATTGCAGTACTACTTGTGTGAAATTATCCTACAGTATTTTAATTTACCTAACAAATGGCTTATAGTGTATTATTGCTTATTGTGCTACTGTAAATTTTACAAATAAAGTTACACGTTTATGCTCCAATACATGAATAACAATTTATAGTATTAATTTTGAGAGTTTTTAGAAATTTTATTTAATTTTTTTTAATAAAATTTATATTTTTATTTTATATATTTATATTTCATTTCTTTTAATATATACATACATATATATATATATTTATTTTATGATTCCTCATTCGTACATTTGCTTATATGTAACGAGCTTATTGCCTCGGGTGATAAATCTTTACATTTTTTATCCTTCTTGGTCCTTATAGAGCTTATTTGAGGGTCTGATGAAATAAGTACGTGGTGCAAAATATCCTCGTTGGAAGCTTGACGAGAACATTTACGACTATGGAGCGCACGACAACTTTTAAACACTTTATTGCTTGCTTCTTGGGCCTCTTCCGACAATGAACCTATAGACAATCCAACAGCTTTTATTATGCTACTTCCGTGAATAAGTACTTTGTTAGTTGTTTGTTGTTGTAATATAGTACTTTTTAGAAACAATTTTTGGCTTGGAGAAAAAACTTCTAGCAGTATTTCCATCATTGCTCGTACCGTATCCTTGTTTTACAAAATCGACTGAAATTGAAAGTTCCTCCTTCATTTTCTTCTGTATTTTTTCTTTTCTTTTTTGTTTTAAAATCTTGTCATCCCCTCTTGTAGCTGCTTTCTTGAAGTCCAAATTGTAACCGATATGTAGAAGATACTCCATAAAACGTATCCAACAGTGCAATGTCGATAAACCAGACTTATAGTACTCTTCTTTGCATTCCAATTCTCTTAATCTTTCCAGATTATTCATGTCTTTTGGCTTAGCTCCACAAATGTTACAAGATGACGTAGATTGTTGCTCAGTTAGAACATTACAGACTTTTCCATCGATCATAGTACATTGCAGATGGTGAATAATTTGTATTTCCTTTTCGAATATTAATGCGTTAGTCGGCAAAAGGTTTTTAATTTTTTCAGAGTAATTTAAATATTCTTCTCTTGTGTTGGCTGTAGATTCTTTTGTAAATTCGAATTTAATGGGTCTACAATACCTTACAGAAGATGGACGATCGTTTTTCCCAATTACACCATCTTTTTTAGATGATAACTCCAAGGGTATATAGCATATACAAAAAACAGACTTGTCTGAAAAATCTTTTTCAATGAACTTGGTGCTATCTGCATCATTTTTATTTGACCACATTTGTTTAAAGATTTGTTGTCCCGATGCGCCATCCATTCCCCATTTTCCATTTAAGATGAAAGAATCATCTTTTAAGATTTTAAAGTTTTTACATTTAAGTATTTTTTGCGCAGTGTGGTCAAGTAATGATTGCAGCTCCACTTCAGCACCTCGTTCAGTAATATATATTTTATTAGGATAACACTCCGTTTCTGCCTTTAAAAGTTCATCTTATGAAGGATAATGTTTATTTCCTAATAAAATATTGTTATATGACCGAAGTGTGTTATATTTATAACAATTATAAAATCATTTTGATCGGGTAATGCATTTTCAGTGGCTGATTCATCTGTTTGGCTGCTTTGTGTAACTGCAGCTTTGGACAACTCCTCGGATGCAAAATGTGACCGTAAATCCTGGACACGTCTCCTTTTAGTTCTTCCCGAGCCAAGATCATAACTAGTACGCGGCCGACCAACTTTACTGTGAGTACTTACGTGTTCTGGGCGATCCACAGATGTGTTATTTTTATTATTTGTACTTGAATCAGATTTTCGTTTATATCGTAGAGGATATGATGTACCAAACTCAACTGTTAATGATGCCTCCAGAAAATATTGAAATTTTTGTTTGAACCTGCATTGTGAGCGTTCAGTTTTTTTCCACTTTCGTTCATAACAGGGCAAAAAATTGGTATTAAGCTTTTCTTTTATTTGCTTTACTTCATTTTCGGTGTCATTATAAGCACTTTTAATTTTTGCCATTATAACATCCGATTTTCTCTTCTGCTTGTCTTTGTCATGCCACAACCATTTACATAACACCTCGTGTTTAATTTCAAATTTACTGGTCATTCTAGGAAAACAATATTTTAATTCAACAGTATTCTCACAATTCTGCTGAAATAGATACCTCATATACACAGCAGATTTTAATTCGGGCTAAAAGTAGCGTATGTGGCGTGATATTCCGTTTTCTTTAATTGATTTGCTACGAATTTTTATATGTTTGATTTTTTTTTTACTAAATATTGATTGACGGAAATGACTTCTAAGGCTAAACCCGTGAACGAACGCAGCTAAAAATTTCAGTATTGGAATATTACACATTGATAAATTAAATGGACTATGTGCGAAATTGTCGAAATCCGTCTAAATTGAGTTATAGGAGTTCAATGTCAAAATTTAGGTAAAAATATAAAGTGCATATGATGCTTACAAAAACCAAAAATTTTGGGGTAAAATGTTTTACCATCCGCTGGTTTAATTAGTGTTTCTTTTTTAATTTTAACAGTTTTACATATCATTGAAACAATTTTGTAAAATGTGTAATGGGCATATAATGTATACTTTTATATTAAGACATTTTACCTCAATAAATTGGATGTGTTGGTAACCAACTTTAAAGCAAAAATAAATGATGTTAGTGTTGATACGTGGCTACGTACTTTATTTTTTGAGCACTTAGTTATGTTGTGAATCTATTGCAGCATCTTAATATTTTAATTTACACAATTGGTATTTTTCTAATTTTGGCCGGAAACACATGAAAATCGACCACTGTGCGTCGTCGTACAAATTGTAATTGATTGTCCCGTCGTCATTGGATATCTCAGGTACCAGTATTTGTTTTGATGCATGAAATAATAACGCACTCTTTCTTATGAGCCAAAACACATTAACGGATGAGAATACATTTTCTTGTCTCATGTGCCAAAACACACCAACGGATGAGAACAAATTTTCTTGTCTCATGTGCCAAAAACATTTTGACTGACCCTATGTTTTCATCCTTCGAGACCGATATCTCCCGAACCACTAACAAAACTACAAAACAAACGAAAATCTATTTCTAGTGTGAAATAACCACTGTTTACATAATATTTCGTACAAAATTGGTATAAGTATACAACGTCTTGGATGTGATGAGTCTAGGTCCGGAATCCTTTTGGAATCAAAAAAGTTGAAATGTTTGTATGTTTCCCAAAATATTGTTCCTCTTAGTTCCTTTAATGTTATGGAGCAACATTATTTGTAAACAATGTAAAACGTACATGTGTTTTTTAATTTAATATGGAAAGAAATGCAATTCAAGAGTATAAAACCAGTATAAAATTTCAGTCGGGTGAACCGACTTAAACACCCTCACCCGAAGTAATCAATTGCGACCGAGTTCTATTGAATATTGGCAAATTTGCGTGGTGGCGGGTGGCATGGTGCTACACATTATTCAATACCCAACTTAATTACGATCGTAAGCGATTACGAGTAGTTATCATGACTACGAGCCAATTATCCGGCCAATATTCACGTGCGAGGTACAAAAATGGGCATGTCGAAGTTGTTTATCTGCTTACACACAGTATTACAGAAAATATTTTGGTAAGTACTAAATTTTGTTAAGATCGGATGTGGTATACGGGAGATATCGAGTCGTCCAACTGGAAAACCGGCCAAATTTTGTACGGGAGGTACGGAAATGGGCGTGAACGGCAGTTAATCTTTAATTTTTAGGAAAACATTGCCTAGTACCGAATTTCATTATGTTAGCTTGTAGTGTATGAGAGTCGATCAACCGGTCATCCGCCCAACTTTGGAGTGCATTTGACTACATTATGTCTAGTACCAAACTTCATTAAGAAACGGCCGGTCGCACAACTTATCTTGGTAAGGCGGGTCAAAATCACCCTTGTCTTAATCGGTGACTGCCGTTTGATAACACGAAGCCTATAACCTAATTTCATTAAGGTCAGAAGTGTTTCACGCGAATGGGAGTGGCAAAACGACTCATTTTCCTTAGAAGAGTGGCATTTGACTTAATTTTGTCTAGTACCAAATTTGATAAAGATTGGTTCGGTTTTGCGGTAATTATTTTGTCGAACAACAAGCCGACCGAACAACTTACGTATGGGAGGCACCATCATTGGCGAGGCAAAATCACCCTTGTCCTACTTGGTGAATCGATTTTGATGACATGAAGCCTTTAACCTAATTTCATTAAGATCAAAATGTTTCACGCGACTTATCTCATTGGCAACCCGAACGACCACCAAGATTTTGTATGGGAGGTACCAGAATGGTCGTGGGAACCTCGCCAATTTTCTCCAGTTAAGTAGATATTTACAGATTACTGACCAAAGTTAGAGTTGAATACAATCACATCTACCAGAAAAAAGTTTTAGAAGAAACATGAGTTTGTACTAAATATGTCGATTTTTATGGGAGGTACCAGAATGGGCGTAACCAACACATCCATTTTCAATCCCAACCTAAGCTTGCACAACTAATGGTCACTAACAAAATATCATTGTGATCGGCAAAGATTTACGGGAGTTATGTGGCCGAACAGACAGCCGGCCGGACAACTTTTGTATCGAAGGCACCAAAATGAGGGTGGCAAACCCACCTTTGTCTTAAGCGGTGACTGACGTTTATTGACATGAAGCCAAATACCCAATTTTATTCAGACCGGAAGTGTTTTACGCAACTTATCGCATTGACAACACGGACGACCACCAAGCTTTTGTCATCAAACGCCAGCCACCAAGTAGGACAAGGGTGATTTTGCCACGCCCTACCAAGATAAGTTATGCGGCCGGCTGTTTGTTCGGCAAGACAACTCCCACAAAACCGAACCTATCTTTATGAAGTTTAGTACTAGACACAATTTAGTCAAAACCACAGCAAAAGTTTAGCGGATGACCGGTTGATCGACACGATAACTCTCATAGACTACAAGCGATCTCAATGAAGTTCGGTACTAGGCAATGTTTTCCTAAAAACTAAAGATTAACTACCGTTCACGCCCATTTTCGTACCTCCCATACAAAAGTTCTGGCAGGGTGACTCGAAATCTCCCGTATACAACAACCGATCAGATGAACAACTTCGACATGCCCATTTTTGTAGCTCCCATGAAAATATTGGCCGGACAATTGGCTGGTAGTCATGATAACTCCTCGTAATCACTTAGGATCGTAATTAAGTTGGGTATTGAATAATATTTAGCACCATGCCACCCGCTATCACGCAAATGTGTCAATATTCAATAGAACTCGGCCGCAATTGATGACTTCGGGTGAGGGTATGTTTAAGTCGGTTCACCTGACTGACATTTCTGTACTGGTTTTATTCCATTTTGCACAATTTTGTTGGTATTTTCAGCATAATTTCCTCTCAATTTGCGCAATTTATTTGGTCATTTAGCATATTGTTTTTACGGCTTCTGGCAACACTGGTACTCACTGTCGTTTCAAATGTAAAAAAACTGTGCTTGTGACTATAGTGGTTGCACACATAAATACACGCTGAAAAACCGTCATCTGTAACATATTCTCCCAAACATATTCTGCAGGAACCATGTACATGTTTAGAACACACTTCAAACATTCATATGTTTGCAAGTCCCAAACTCACTTGTATTTAAACGCACACAGTAGCACGTTTACTGGTAAACATGTATGCTTTCACGTGGAAACATATACGTATTTCCTGCCAAACATAATAATATTTCGAAACGAAGTATTCTGTGAATTATATATACGTGTTATTTATTATAATTAATTTTGTTAATATAATTCCACATTTATAAATATTTAATACAAAAAATTAAAAGCTTTTAAACGGCAGTTTTTACATTTACTTACATTGAATGCGTTATAATTAATGAAATGGGAATCTGCTGCTCTGTTACTTCTCCTTTTTTTAATACAAATCAAGTTCGTGGAAACCAAGCGTGTATTAATTACACGTGTTTTTCCATTATACCTCGCAAATGGTCCGCCATTCGGATTTTCTCAGTAAAGGCTCGGGCAGACAAAGAGCCCTTTCCAGCAGAGATGGGCATAATGCACTATATTTTTAGTGCACTAACAATTTCACTACCAGTATTCACTTAGTATTAGTGCAATTTTTTTTTCACTACCACTGAATGTATAGTGGTAGTGAAACATCAAATTGCACTACCACTAACCATTTCGTGGTGTTTATTTAAAAAAAAATTGCACTACCACTAAATTTTAGTGGTAGTGAAATTGTAATAGCACTACCACTAAATTTTAGTGGTAGTCAAATTTTAATAGGACTATCACTAAATTTAGTGGTATTTAAAAATTTAAAAAAATTGCACAAACAGTAAATTTAGTGGTATTGAAAAAAATCAAAGTGAAGCAATTTGGATGAATTATGTAATATAATAGAAAACTAAACTTATATTTTCAGGCTTTCATTCAAATGTTTACAATATTTTTTAGTTTATTTCAGACATGTTGGCTTTTCTTAAAACAAGCATTTCAAAATTGCTGTCGCTCAGGTTTTGCCTTTTAGATCGATTGATAATCCCAGCAAAAGAAAGCAATCGTTCCACTGGTGCTAAAGATGGAAGTGCGGTATTATATTTGACAAAAAAATTTTTAACAATTGGATAACTGTTCGGCATTTCCAAACTAGTTTCGTTATCCGAGAGGTACGCCCCAGTTTCACGCGAAACATTCCCCAATTCAGGTGTTTCATGAATGTATTCGACAGAAATGAACAAAACATATGGATAAATATTTTGCTACTCTTAATTATTACTCAATTTAGGCGACTTACCAATGGATTCATCACTAAAATTTAGTGGTAGTGCAACTTTTTTTTCAATACCACTAAAATTTAGTGGTAGTGGAATTTGTTTTTAATACCAGTAAATGGTTAGTGGTAGTGCAATTTAATGTTTCACTACCACTAGCTATTTAGGGGTAGTGCAATTTTAATAGCACTACCACTAATTATTTAATTTTTAGTGCACCAAAAATCTAGTGCAATATGCTCATCCCTGCTTTCCAGTTTCTTTCCTCAAAATCGTTTCTCACTTTGGTAGCACACATTCATACATATATACTAAACACATACACAAATATCAAAGCAACATCACAATCATTTAACCGTCAGAGCCTTTGTTTATTCTTTTTTCACTGATCAAGCGCTTTTTATATCCTCCGGCCGATGAACTATTGACGACTGAATACGTGAAACTACATCAGAAAAAATAAAAAACACTGATTTCATCTGCAATTTACACGCACATTCAGCAATATTTATGAATCACTGACTGAGAGTATAATGCAAAAATACAGATCCACACTTACGAGATAGACTCTCTCGTTGTCCTTCTTTCATTCTCGTGCTCTTAAGAGAGTATAAACAGTGCAATAACTGTATTTGTATCTCAAATATATATATATATATATATATTATAACATTAATCATTGTCTCAAACATGTAATACTGAATAGCAAACACAATTTGGTTGCACACAAGTATATTATATTTGCGACAAGCTCCAAACACACATTATATTTGGCGCCACGAAATAACCCCCACTGAAATAACCCCTAAACTCGAAAATGAAGAAATCCCCAAAAAAAAAAATTAAAAACTTATTTGGGGATAATTTCCTAATTTTCGGGAGTTATTTCATTTTACCAAATTATGGTATTATTTCGTAATTAAATAACCCCCAAATGATAAAAGGCCCAAATTTTTTTTTGGGGATAGTTGAGGTTTTGGTTTTGGGGGTTACTTTATCTTATTTGTGGTTTATTTAATTTCCGCTAGAAATTACCCTTTTTACAATAATGAATTCCTCTATATTCTTTAATAATAATGTTATAATTAATAATAACTATTTTGGGGTTTATTTCATTTATATGGGGCTTGCTTCGTTGGCGGATATTTCTTTTCTATTTTGGGGGTTATTTCATAAGGCGGTAGTACCGATATCTTCTGGGGGTTCTTTCATTTCTAATTTGGGGTTATTTTCATCTTGATTTGGGCTTTATTTCATTTTTCATTTTGGGGTTATTTCATTTGATTTTGGGGGTTATTTCATTGGGGATTATTTCATTTTCGAGTTTGGGTGTTAATTCATTAGGGGTTATTTCGTGGCGCCGTTATATTTGCATCCAAACAACAAAAAACGACAGATTTTTCGGCGCTACGAAATAACCCCTGTCTAAACTTCAAAGTTTATCCTTAATTTTAAGCATTTTTTATGAATTATAATGTATTAAAGTGAATTTCTTTCTCATTTGGTTTTTTTTCCCCCATTTTTCCTTTTACCTCGCATTCGATTGTATAATTTCTCGTCTGCTTGAGAAATTACACAATCGAAATCCAATTCCTTAGCACAGCGAACACTCCGCCTAACTGAGGAATTGACCCTAAGCACTAGCTAAACCCTCTATAAAATACAGTCCACTAGATATCATCCCAGTTACTTTGGCAAGTAACGAAAATCAAGAGATTAACCAAATTAATCTCTCCCGCTAGAGTGTACATGGTCCATCAAACCGTCCTCGCGAACGGTCAAACAGAAGAGCAATTACAACAAAGGCAACCGAGGATCAACGCAATCACCACTGTCATGAGGTAACGAAAGATCTCAGATTAAAGTTAAAATTAGTTACTCGGAGGCGGTGAGTGGAAGAACACTTCATTTATTGTGTAATGGTTTGTGTGTAAAGTGTAAATATACTTATGTGCGCAAGTGTGTGGAAGATAAATTAAAAATGACACTGCTAATAAAACTATTCTAAATCGCGAAAAATCAAATAAAATTATTGCAAAAAAAATATTGAAATCAATAAAAGAAAGAATAATTTAAATAAATAATTTAAAAAAAAATAGAATTGGAAAAGCGAGTGAAATACAAATGCTGTAAAAAAGAGCACAAAAGAAAAAAGTGAAAGAAGTAATAAATCGAAACGTGTAATAGAACAGCGCCGTAAAAACCACAAATATTGCTGAAAAAATAGTTTAAAGAATGCCATGAAAGACACTAAATTACAAAGAATAATGACCAGCGAAACCAAGGACGTAAACTACCGGAAAATTTGAAAAACGGGAAAGCAGAAGTATTCAGCCGTAAGTACCACAACAAGATTTGTCTTAATTTTAACCGGATTTCACTGAAAGAAATTGCAAATTTGATAAGTTCGTTTTCAAAAGCACTAAAAATTAACTAAAAACCTAGTAAATGTAATTTAGATTATGTCGCTAATTTTAACTGTCATAACGTGATTTTAACCGTAAACATATTTTTTTCTATTTAAACTTCACCAAAATTTCTCGAAGTTGAGAAAATAAGGCAATTTCATAGAACTCGCTAAAATTTATCAATATTTCCAAAATAAAAATCGCTAAAATGAAACTATATTTCCTACATAAGTAAAAAAACTACAATAAGATAACATAAACTCGCACTAAAATTTCATTATATTCGAAAAGCACAAAAATTTTTGATTTTGAAATTAAATGATTTTTTATGAATTCTACAAATCCTAAATTAAAATATTAAATTAGCAAAATTTACAATCGCATAGAGTGAGTTAAATTTATAATTGTCTTAATAAAATATAAACCATTAGATCCTCCTACGTTGATAAAATTTGTCAAATTAAAATATTTTGTCCGGATAAAAAAGTCGATAAAAAGTTAACTAAATTCTTGCAAATGCCATTTCGCGTAACTCCCTTAAACTAAAGAGTAAAAGTTGCCGAAATTTTAAATAATAATAAAGAAAAACAATCCCACAAAATTCATTAAAATTCAAATAAAGGAGGGAAAAGATTATTTAAAATTTAACAAAAGTGAACAATTAATATACACATAAAGACAATTACCCGGTAGCTACGTAAAATTACATAAATTCGTGAAAACAAAGCTCCTAATTGTAGAATTTGGCAAGTTCGCCAAATTTCCAATTTCGTACCAAAATCGAAAAAAAAAATTTTAAAACACATTTACGGTAAAATTACCGCAAAACGAAAATAACTTAAATTGTCGAAAAAATTGTAAATTTCAAGCAAACATCAAAAGCCCCGTTTTCCTGCACCCTTAAGCATGAAACACATAGACGACGACAGGCTACATGAACACACGACTACAAATGCCGCTGACTGCAAATGTAGACGTGTGGCAGCTACTGAATTATTTTCAAGACGGCAACTGCAAAGTAAACAGCTGATCTGTATTGTTTGTGTTATTGTGTTATTTGTGTTAGAAGAATATAAAATGTCTGGAGAATATTTAATAAATATTATTACAAACATAACAAAAATTGTGAAAACAGTTGATTATTCTGTCAGTGGTGCCACTTCAGACATTGACAGCTCTAACCTGTTGATTGTCGCCCACACAAATAGAAATTAGTTTAATTCAACTACAGCTACATAAGTAGTATAGACAACAACCTGCAGTCGTGTCGCCTTGCCGTCGTTAAAATATTCACTTGCATATAAACGCATGTATTTTATTTTTGACAGGTTGTGGTCGGTAGCCTGTCGTCGTCTATGTGTTTCATGCTTTAGATGATAATTTATTTGTCACAAACAACACAACAATATTTTCAATAGAGAATAGTTGTATGTATGCACCCATATGTATACACATGGGTGCAGGAATATATGACTAAAAAGAAAGAGTAAATTCGAACGAAAACAACATGAAAGCAATACAATTGAACATGCAGACATAAAGGCAATTAAAAATAAAATTCTCTAATCAGAAATCCCTATTACATGTAGTTTAGTCACTGCTCCGAATTTATCGCTGTTTTGCATTACCCCCTTTTATGTCGACTACGTTTGGCTTTGTATACATACGTTTTTTGTTAGCTCATTTCTTTTATTGGTTACTCTTACTGGTGTAACTCTCTTACATCCTTCACTCTTATTGATGCAAATGGAATTATATGATCACTGCCGATACGGCTAAGCGGTGTACAGTCGGTTCAAAAAAGCAATGTGCAGGCGTATATGTGAATGATAATAATAGTGAAAAAGACAAAATTAACTTAAAGTATATTGCGAGACGGAGAACATAATACAGTGAACAAAATTTGTTGAAGAAAGTCACGAAAAGCAGGCTACCGGTATATTGAACAAGAAAACAACTAACAACAAGAAGAAAATATATATATGTACATATATACATAAGTACAAAAGAAAGAAAAGAAAAAAACCAAAGGGAAGGACAGATTTTTATTTTTTGCGGTCTAAGATAATAAGAGACTATCGATAATTACAAGCGTACCGTGATATCGAAAACGAGCGTCAAAAAATATTAGCGGTTGCTATAGACACAGCCACAATCATGATATCTTTTGATTTTGATTCACGGTTGTTTGTCTGTCCTCTCTTATACGATCGGTTTTAGCATCCAATGGTGTCGAAAAGTTGACTCCACCTATGACAGAAAATACATATACACATATATTATTGTTAATTGGAAGTTAAGTACCTCTTAAAAGGGGTTTAACATAAAACATTAACATCTAAACTAAACATAAATAAATTTAATGTAATTAAAAAAAAAGTGTATATAAAACGAGTTAATTAAAATTAAATTAAAACAAAAAAAAAACTATTCAACGGGTTACGGAAAATAAATAAAACGCAAACACATTAAAAACTTACAAACACAATTTTTTGATAAAAATTTACAAACGCTAAACTTTACAAACATTAAAAAATTACAAACATAAATTTTTAATAAAAATTTACAAACAATAAATTTTACACACATTCAAAAATTACAAATATAATTTTTGATAAAAATTTACAAAAGCTAAATTTTGCACACATTCAAAATTTTACAAGCATAAACATTTATAAAAAATCCACATTTGCTCATTTTCACATTCATATTCTCAAATGCACAAAATATTTACACTATTATTTAAAAATTATATCACAAAATATTTAAACGCCTCAAAGCCCCAAAGCGTACAAAGCTTGGTCAACTGCTAATTGCTAGACTAACAATGAATTGATTTGGAAATACTTGCAATAATTCTAAAATAGTTTACGGAGTTACTCGACATTGAAATCTGATTGTAACCCCACAAATACGAATGGAAACAGCCAGCACTATACACAGTCAACAAGAGGACATATTAAAAAAAAAAATCTCCAAAATTGTTTACCAAATTCGAACAATTGCGAAAAATCTGAAATAGTTGATCAAGCTACGAGGCAATTCATCACAACTGAGTTACATACTACACGAAAACATTTTCATTCTCTATATAGATTTATTTTCATTATACACTAATCCCCTTTTCCCACATTTAGCAACTCTGATCCAAAGTCTGCAACGAACTGTAGTAGACTTTGAGGAAAATTTCAGTAACAAAGTCTTCGCCGAACTGGAGAAACTTTGTACAAATTTCGTTGACAAAAGTCTTCGACGAACGGTAGGGGACTTTTGTATGAAAAACAAAAGGGATAAACTATCTTTCTCGTCAGGAAAGTGTTTAAAGTCTTTTGGAAATTTTCAAGACGAGGATTTATCATAAGTTCAATCCTGATCTTTTCTTAAATATCTCGGTTGGGTTTGTTTCCTACAGGAAACAACTTCCTACTCTAACCGGTGATAACTTCCTGTACATTTGGAAAATATTTGACAATTTTTAATCATTTCCTTCACATAATTCTGTGGAAAATTCGAAATTTCTTTAAAGCGTTTCTTCAAACGATCAACATTTACTTGTACTCATAAAACGTCACAAAGGTTTTATAAAAGGTACATAATGTCAAACCCCAATCATCCAGTAGATAACTCCCACGTCGCAAGCGACACCCAATCCATAGCTTCAGGCTCCACTGGTGCAGCGAAGCAAAGGGAGAGTAGTTTAACATCCCTGGAACATGGTCGATACCTGTTTGATTGCGATCAGCTCATTATACTCTGCTCTAACATTGAAAATCTCAATATCCAAGAGCAAACAGACTCTATTTTAGAGGTCCGCCTGAGCGATTTAGATTGCTAGTACAAAAGACTTCAAAATAGTTATAAAACGCTCATGTTGTCTCCTTCCACATCTAACTCGCGCGATTTTAAAGAGAACGCAAAACTAAACTACAATGTTTGTTCAGAAACATATTATGTCGCAAGATCGAACATGATAGATATGATGAGGTTATCCCACGGACACAATGCCCCTGGAGAAGTACCTAGATTTTCTCTGCCTCCTAACGTGACTCTTCGACCTTTTGCACCTCAAGATATTTCTACCGAAAACTTGGGAGTTTTTCTCAAAGTTCCTCCATGTGATACAGAGATTTTCAAAGGCGGTTACGAAGAATGGCCGTCATTTCGTGACATGCTCACAGCGGTCTACGTAAACCATCCAAAACTCTCTCGTGCTCAGAAGCTGTACCACCTCAGGAACAAAACAAAAGGAGATGCTGGCGCAATTGTTAAACGATATCCTCTCTGTGACGATAACTTTGATTTAGCGTGGAATGCTCTCAAGACCCGGTACGATAACAAACGCGTTCTAGTGGACAAGCAACTCAGAGTCCTCTTTGATATTCCAGTTGCAACGGTAGAGAATAGCTCATCTATTCAAAAAATACTCGCTACAGTCGTTGATTGTCTCTCAATGTTGACGTCGCTCGGTGTTCCTACAGATGAATGGGATCCAATCCTCATTCATCTAATTTCAACAAAACTTCCCGATAATACTCTTGCTCTTTGGGAGCAATCTTTAAAGTCCCATCGGGATTTGCCCAAATGGTCTCAAATGAATGAGTTCCTCAGCAATAGATTCGAAGTTGTTGAACGAATCTCTAGTGTTCGGACAACTAAAGTTCAAAGCAGCGAATCAATTTCCAACAATAAAGTGGAAACTTATCTATCACAAGATAAATTACATAACATGTGTACACTATGTGAGTCAGATCACAGCATTAGAGTTTGTCCTGAATTCAGAAAATTTACACCTCAACAGAGGATTGATTTTGTTTTTAAAAATAAATTTTGCAATAACTGGCTGTCTCCCACTCATACTAAAGGTAGTTGCAAGAGCAAAAATACTTGTCTCGTTTGCAAAAAGAATCACCACACTCTGTTACATATGCAATCAAAATTTTCCTCTACTCCCTCTGGTTCGGACAAATCTAATGTTAAATCCCAGGATGTGAAACAAAGTTCTGACCATGGTGATAAATATCAGAACGAGCATCCAAGCAGTTTTTCTCAAGTGCGAGGTTCGCAAATTCAAGCCAATTTTTCATCAAATGACGAACCAATCCTACTCAGAACAGCTCTAGTTCAAATACGACATCGTGGCGAGCTATACACGACAAGATCGTTAATAGATCACGGGTTCTCAGCGAACATTCGTGTCGGAAAAATTTCGAAATCTCCTAAAGCTCCATTATCACAAATCACATTTTGAGATCATTGGTATTGGGGGCCAGAGCCAAACTGCTAAAACTTCTCATTTGTCATTAACGCAATTGTCTTACCTAAGGTGACAAGACGCATTCCTTCGACCTCCTTTAATCTCACTAACCCAGAAGAGCTGGAACAATTGGATTTAGCAGACCCATACTTTAATCAATCCTCGCAGATCGATTTGTTTATTGGAAATGATTCGGTGCGATTTATAAACTTGGATGGTGTGATAAAGAATATTTGCGGTGAAACGTCCGCATATAACACCATCTTCGGATGGGTTCTCAGTGGTTCCATACGCGCAACCCAAATTCAGTCATTCACCACAAACGTCATCCACGCTGAAGATTTTGAACTTAACACTATTGTAAGAAAGTTCTGGGAACAGGAGGAGATTCCAACGGCAAATATATTATCGGTGGAAGACAAATTCTGTGAAAAATTTTACGAAAGAACGACTACACGCAATGCCGACGGAGATATGTGGTGAGACTTCCCTTCAAAAAAGAGTTTCCTGACACTATGTTTCTTGGATCATCTCGTTTTCTTGCTCTGGGACAATTTTCACGCATGGAGCAGAACTTGTCCAAAAATCTCGAGCTCGAGGAACAATACAAAGCGGTTCTGAATGAGTTTATCGATCTTGACCATATGGAGGAAACTTCTACGACGGAAATTTGCTCTGATGGCAAATATAACACTTTTTATCTCCCACACCATGCTGTAGTAAGTGTTTAACGCATCTCGCAAGACGAAGTCTGGATTCTCACTTAATGATGTGTTACATACCGGTCCGAGATTACAAACCGACTCAGTCGGTACTATTCTCAATTGGAGGACCGCCAAATTCTCGTGAACCCGGCTGATAGGGTTTACCAAAAGATTCTGCATCAAAAGGATAAATTTACCCCTATCAAAGATTATCAGCTCAAAACAGTAACATTCGGAATTAATTGCGCCCCCTTTCTCGCAGTACGAACATTGCAACAATTGCCATCTGATTCAACTGCTCAATTTCCCCTCGCTTCCTCCATAATTCGTAATGAGACTTATGTGGATGACATCCTCTCTGGAGGGTTTACTATTGAGGAAACTGTGGAAAAACAAAACCAACTTATATCCCTTCTCAACTCAGCAGGTTTTCCTTTAAAGAAGATAACCGCAAATGACCCTCGGCTATTGTCCCATTTACCACCTGAAGATTTATACGATCAATCTTTTTTGCATTTTCACGAAACAAGCTCAGTGAAGACTCTAGGCCTAAAATGGAACGCGCTAACTGACTCATTCTCATATTCGATGCCCAATATGGAACACAACTCGAAAGTTACTAGGCGGAAGGTTCTGTCACTTGTAGCACGCCTTAACGACCCTTTGGGTTGGATAACTCCCGTGGTAATTATGGCGAAAGTGTTGCTGCAGCAAATATGGCTAGAAGGGCTAGTTTGGGATGATGAAGTCAGTTTCGATTCTCTGAAAACATGGAACAATTTAGTATCTGATCTTGCTCACATTGGAAGCATAAATATTCCACGATATACGCTTTGCAACCCTTCCGACAGCGCTCAAATTCACGGATTCTGTGACGCATCCAAAGGAGCATATTGTGCTTGCGTGTACTTAAGATGCCAGTCGGCGCAATCGTCTGCCTTTTCGAATCTCTTAATAGCTAAAAGCAAAGTAGCCCCTTTACAACCAGTCTTTCTACCGAGATTAGAACTTAATGGAGCAGTATTACTTTCGAAGCTGGTGCAATACGTCAAGTCAAAATTGAAGATGGAGAAAACAGAGACGATCCTACGGACGGATGCTTCAATTGTGTTTGGATGGCTCTCAAAATCGCCGTGGACATGGGAAACCTATGTGGCTAATCGCCTATCGCAGATTCACGAACGAGTTCCCTGCTGATTTGGGCACTCGTGGTTCTAAACCGCTAGATCTCGCGCAAAGCTCACTTTAGTAGAACGGCCCTAAATGGATAGCTAATTCCTCGGATTCATGGCCCAAAGGAAATCCATTAACTCCGCCAGAACCGAAAAATATTATACAATCGCTACAAGTTTCGATAGAAGAACCCGATATTCTGCTTCGGTTTTCCTCTTATGCTAGAGCTCTAAGAGTACTTGCATATGTTTTTCGGTTTTATGACAGAAATCATATATGTCATAAGGACAACTACCAATATCTCTCGACAATCATTTCGTACAAGGAAATACATTTTGTTAAGATGAAATTAATATATTTAGCCCAGTCTCAGTATTATAAAGAAGAATTCAATGCACTTGAAACCTCGCGACCGATTTCAGATAAAAGCTCACTCAAAGTGTTAAATCCTTTTATTGATTCCGAACAAATAATTCGCGTTAATGAACGTTTATCGCACTCTCCACTTCCATATAAGGAACGGCATCCGATAATACTGCCTCGCAACTCTAGATTTTGCCAACTTTACCTGTCCCATTTACATCTTTACCTCTTTCATGCAGACTGTAATCTCATGTGCAGAATGGTGCAAACTGAATTTTATATCTCACGTTTAAAACGAAAGGTTAAAGCCATAACACACAGTTGTAAAGTATGCACTATATTCAAACATAGACAATGCACCCAACTCATGGCTCCATTACCGGCTGATAGATGCATTTTCACACCGCCATTTCAAACTATCGGTATAGATTTTGCCGGTCCATTTGAAATCAAAAGCTCGTCCTTACGCCAAGCTCGCCACATCAAGGGTTACGTTTGCGTCTTCCTGTGCTTTTCCACAAAGGCAATACATTTAGAATTATGCTCGGAATTGTCGTCAGCATCATTCGAAGCCGCATTCGCTCGTTTCGTTGGGAGGCGAGGGCTACCGTACAGGGTAGTTACATACAATGGACGAAATTTCATTGGCACTAGCAGAGCCCTGCTCAGAGAGTTTGGAAATTTTCTAAAAAACTCCGCTAGCGATATTTCCCAAAAATACGCCACTCAAGGTTTTGAATGGAGAGCTTCAAGTTCCATTTCAAGAGAATCGCTGGCTCTCATAAGTTTACTTTCGAGCAATTCTCTACTATACTCGTTCGAATAGAAGGGGTGTTAAACTCTCGCCCCATCTCCGCTATATCGGATGATCCCAATGACCTGACAGCACTAACTCCAGGTCATTTTCTCAGAGGTGCCCCCATGTTAGCTATGCCCGAATCGCCATCTCAAAACTTATCCCTAATCAATCGCTGGTTGAAACTCAAAGCGCTTCACCATGAATTTGCTATCCGATGGAAGGGGGACTATCTCAAGACCCTCCAAAAGCGCTATAAGTGGAAGAATTCCATGCCCAATCTCAATTGTGGTGATCTAGTAGTAGTAATGGATGATTTACTACCTCCCAGTGAATGGCGTTTGGGAAGGATTGAATGCACTCGTCCAGGAGTGGATGACCAAGAACGTATTGTAGACGTACGAACTGCGACAGGGGTTATAACCCGACCCATCGCTAAACTCTGCTATTTGCCTTGCAATGCGGATCAAGACTAAGCACAATCTTAATTTCCACTTACTTTACATTAATATAGTCACTGCTCATTCTTCACTATCGTGAGGAATGTTGAACACACTAACCATTCTATTTTTTTTCTGCTTATAGATCTAACCGTTGCAGCCGTCAACGTGATCGTAGTCAAAAGCGGGAAATAGGATTGTTCAGGTGCAAGCTCTGCACCCATTTTCATTCAATTCGGTACTGCTCAAAATTCCTAAGAATGGACTTCGAGGAGAGAAATCGCGTGGTACGAAAGTTTGATTATTGTATCAACTGTTTGGCGCAGAGTCACACTTTCCGAAAATGCAAGTCGAAGAATACGTGTAGGAAATATCAAAGTTACCACCACACCTTGCTTCACCCTCGCCATCCACGCATAAAACCGCCAAGTGTCAGTACCCAGCAAATCCAACCGAACCGCAAGAAGCTTTTGGAAACAGAAGGAAGAAATCACCACCACACCTGACCAACTCATTTTGTCCGAAGCAATCCGCTCGTTAGCTTCGGTCCTATGCGTTACTCATTCATCTGCACAAGTGCAAGGCCGGCGGCATGTCTAAACTTCAAAGTTTATCCTTAATTTTAAGCATTTTTTATGAATTACAATGTATTAAAGTGAATTTCTAATATGAATTTATAATGTTAGATTATGAAAGAAAATGAGTTGTAACCTATGAATTGTATTTAAATTATATTAGTTATGAAGTACCCTGTATTGCTGAAATGTGTAGAGTACCTAACTTGAATTGCGAATTTTGCTGAAAAGAAGAAGACATGAAATTTGATGTTAAGTGGTCGACCACAATCTCGCCACTTATTTTCAAACCCCCAATTGGTGAGCAACACAACGCCCAATAAATACAAACATCTTGAATTTATCTAATTCATTTGGTTTTTTTTCCCATTTTTCCTTTTACCTCGCATTCGATTGTATAATTTCTCGTCTGCTTGAGAAATTACACAATCGAAATCCAATTCCTTAGCACAGCGAACACTCCGCCTAACTGAGGAATTGGCCCTAACCACTAGCTAAACCCTCTTTAAAATACAGTCTACTAGATATCATCCCAGTTACGTTGGCAAGTAACGAAAATCAAGAGATTAACCAAATTAATCTCTTCCGCTAGAGTGTACAACCCCCAAACAAGAAAATGAAATAACGCCCAATAAACTTACGAAAAATCTTTTGGGGATTATTTCATATTTTTTGGGTGTTATTTCATTCCCACTTTTGGGCAATATTTCATTATGAAATAATCCCCAAATGAAATAACCCCCAAAGAAATTTTGTTTGGGAAATATTTCCTTTTTTTGGCTTTTGGGGATTATTTCATGTTATTTGGGCGTTATTTCATGGGACTGTCCATGGAGGTGGAAAGTTGCTGAGTGTTTCACTTGGGAGTGGCCAGGTGTGATTCCTTCATTGGGCAGTCCAAGCAGCTCACTACGTCCACGCAGTATGTCCTGGGCATTGGCTTTTCGGAAACCTCCGTTAGCTAGCTAAAGTGAGAAGGCGAAACAAATGAGCATCAAATCAGGTTTAGTAGGTGACTGATGTCACTGAAGCTCATCAAACAATCGGGCATATTATTTTGTCCTTAGAAGGCGGATGAGCCAAACATACGGGCCAACGGCGGATAGAAACTAAAAGAAGAAGATCCAGGTTCAACATATCGCATCCCGGTCAGCGTCTGATCCGTAATGGCCGGCTGCAATCAAATATCCTGGCAGTAGGTAAAATGCAAAAACATGGTGGGCTGGGTTTGCCTCCCGCCACCGTTCATAATGGCAGTGAAAATACGTAGACGAACGGGAAAACATAAACAACCCCTATTTGTTGACGACCCCCGCAAATGTTATAAGGACCACGATTTACGGATATGCACTTGGAATGTAAGAACTCTATATAGATCCGGTGCAAGTATCCAACAGGCAGATGTCCTCGAAAGTTATAAGGCTGACATTACCGCTATCCAGGAAATGCGATGGACAGGACATGGCTGCACAAGAAAAAGAAACTGCGATATATACTACAGTTGCCATGAAAAAACATGAATTTGGTTACGGATTTGTAGTTGGCAAAAGACTGCGACATCTAGTATCTAGGTTCAATCCTGTGAGTGAACGTATAGCCACAATCCGCATAAAAGCGAAATATTTTTATATTTCCCTAATTTGTGTACATGCCCCGACAGAAGAGGAAGATGATGATGCCAAAGACATATTCTATGAGCTCCTAGAGGAAACGTATGACCGCTGACCTGGCCATGACATTAATATTGCACTAGGAGATTTTAATGCCAAAGTAGGAAGGGAGAATGTGTTTAATCCAACTATTGGCAATTTCAGTCTACATGCTGATTGACTTTGCCGCGGCAAAAAACGTGGTCATTAGTGGTACAAGATTCTCGCATAAAGACATCCACAAGGCTACTTGGGTATCCCCTGATCAAAGAACTAAGAACCAAATTGATCACGTGGTAATTGATGGAAGGCACTCATCCAGTGTAATGGACGTACGAGTGATTAGAGGAGCTAACATCGATTCTGATCACTAACTGGTAGCAGCAGAAGTTCGCACAAGATTGAGTAGAGCGAAAATCGTACGAAACCAGACGCAGAGGAAGCTGGACATCGGAAAGCTGCAATTACCAGAGGTAGCCTACTCAGGGAAGCTCTCGCAACTTTTGGCACAGAACTCACCCCCTCCCGATGACGATCCTGATGCGCAGTGGAAATCCATTTCCGACTCCATAAAACTGCCGCAACAACCGTACTTGGTTTCGAAAAACCGCTTCGCAATAAACCGTGGTACGACGCAGAGTGTCGCATTGCAAATGACGAAAGGAACGCTGCACGTATGGTAATGCTTCAGTCAATTGCAACCAGAGCTGCAACTGAGCGGTATAGGGAGAAAAGAAAGGAGGTAAACCGTCTCTTTAGGCGTAAGAAAGCGCGAGAGTGAGAAAATTGAGACATACAGAAGGAAGAACGAAGTCCGAAAATTCTACCAAAAAGTTAAAAACGGGACTAATGGGCATGGTTCAGGGCACTCCTTCTGTAAAGACAAGGACGGAAATCTCGTCGCAGATGTGCAGGGTATGGTGGGAATATGGAGAGACCATTTCTCCGCGCTAATAGTACCTGGGATATCCAATGACGATGGGACAATCGATCACAATGTGGACGGCGACTTCGATTGCCCCCCTCCTAACCTAGACGAGGTCAGAACAACTATTGCCCGGCTTAAGAGCAACAAATCCGCGGTAGCCGATGGGTTACCGGCGGAGCTGTTTAAGGCTGGCGGCGATGAGCTGATAAGGTGCATGCATCAGCTCATTAGCAAAATTTGGTTAGATATATGCATGCCCGGCGATTGGAGTCTCAGTGTACTATGTCCCATATTTAAAAAATTTGACCCGAGTATCTGTGCCATCTACCGTGGAATAAGCCTTTTATCCATAGCATATAAGGTTCTATCAAGTATAATGTGCGAAAGACTAAAACCAATTATCGCGGACCTGATTGGACCATACCTTTAGGCCTGGAAGATCGACAACTGACTAAATTTTCACGCTACGCCAAATCCTAGAGAAGTCACACGAAAAACAAATCGACACCTATCATCTATATATCGATTATAAAGCGGCCTTCGATAGTCCGATACGGGAGAAACTCTATGAAGCAATGTCTGAGCTTGGTATTCCTGCAAAACTCATACGCCTTTGCAGGATGACCTTGACGAACACCAAATCCGAAGTGAAAGTTGGTAAGGATCTTACCGATCCTTTCGAAACTAAGCGAGGCCTCAGGGAAAACGACACCCTATCGAGCGATCTCTTTAACATCTTAATGGGGATCATTATGAGAAAAGCTGCAGTCAACAGGAATAAAAACATCAGCAGCAAAAGTCACATGCTGCTCGCGTATGCTGATGATATACATAGATATCATTGGGCGCACAATTAGAGAAGTTACTGCGGTTTTTTTTCGAGAATTGAGAAGGAGCCAGCAAAAGTGGGTCTGACGGTAAATGAGGACAAGACAAAATAAATGGTTTCAACGAGCAGGGCCTCCACGCGATTAGACCAAAGCGTGAACGTTGATAACCGTTATAACTTCGAGGTAGTGGACAAATTTATATACCTTGGATCTGTCGTGAACAAAAACAACAATGTCAGCCTTGAGATCAAGCGGAGAATTGTGCTTGCGAATAGATGTTATTTTGGGCCAAGCAAGCACTTTAGAGATAAAGCCCTCTCTCGAGTAACAAAAGTCGAGCTGTACCAGACTCTCATACAACCTGTCTTGCTTTATGGCGCAGAATCCTGGGTTCTATCGCAAACAGACGAAACATCTGTAGGAGTTTTCGAGAGAAAAATACTCCGAAAAATTTATGGCCCTATAGTGCACACCGGCGAGTATCGGCGACGCATGAATCATGAGCTGTATCCTGACATTAACATATGTAGTTAAGCGGATCAAGATAACGCGATTGCGCTGGCTAGGTCATGTCGAAGCACGAAGGGTTTTCGAAACCGAACTCGAAGGAAGACGAAAAATAGGAGGACCAAGACTCCGCTGGAGGGATCAGGTTGACGAATCCCTGCGTACCCTTGGTATTGCCAACTGGAGAAATAAAGCAAAAGATCGAACTGGTTGGCGAAATATGTTATCTTCGTTTTGTAAGGTCCCTGACCCCCCAGGGTTGTCCGAGAGCGCATAAGTAAGTAAGTAAGTAGGGTATAGGATCAAGACGGACGAAACACATTCTTCGTAGAATGGGATGTGCAGCCAAGAAGGCATGTAAATGACTGGAGAACCGTTGTATTTACGGATGAGAACTAATTAATTTGGATGGGCCTGATGGCTACAACTATTATTTCCATGGTCTGTGCAAAGAAAAGCGTTGTTTGAACCGACTTCACAACCGAGAGGGCGGCGTTATGGTGTGGGGTGGCACCATCGATCTTGAATTTCAAATCGCAAAAATGACTGGTGCAAGCTATGAAATATTATTGGAATCGGCTTTTCCGAAGTTTAGTGAACTATTTGGTCCCATATCTTGGATATTGCAACAGGATAATGCCCCTACACAACGCCAGAGTAGTAAAAGGGTTAATTGCAAGCAAAAGTGTTAATATTCTTGACTGGCCACCCTACTCGCCAGATCTAAACATTATCGAATATGTCTGGGGTTTGTTATCTCGTCAGGTCTATGAAGGAGGTAAACAATTTGATAGCAAGCAGTCACTAATTCAGGCCATTAAGGATGTTTGGAATCAAATTTCGTTGGTTTACCTAAATTCTGTTTATCTCTCAATGAAAACCTGTATATTTGAAGGTATTAAAAACAAAGGGGATTGTATCCATTAATAATAGTTCTTAAATAAAGTAAAACAAAAACTGTTTTTCATTAAAATTAGTTAAAGTGCCTTTATTCAAGTGAACCAAAAAAAAATAGCACATTTTTGGACTTTTTTATAAATTGCTCAAAAAAAGTTATTTAGTTAAGAAACGACTATTGTCGTGATTTTTTTATACCGTAAGATTTCCATTTTAAAATTCTGCAATCGGTTACAAATTGTTAAAGATACAGGCTGCTGAAAATGGAATTGTTAGTGCCTTGAAACAAGTGAACCGGAGTGTACATCAATAAAAAAAAAAATAAATAGTTTCCCATGAAGGGATCGGGGAGAGCTTCACACAACCAGTGAGCAATGCTCTTTCGAGTTTTATTCTCACTGATTGGAACCTACGGATTTACACCGGTTCCGAACGGTATTTTGAGAAGCTGTTTCATCATCATACATCAATATAAAGATTTAAAACCAAATCAAATCATAAAATATGGCATAACAAAACATAATCTTCACTTTCTTTGCATTTTATTGCGTTTCTTTTGCAATGTAAAATTATTTAGTGCACAAGTATTCTAACACTTATATATTCAGACCAATCAAAGCATAAAGAGTTCGTTAGTGCGAAAGAGACGAATATATCCGGTTATTTAGTGCGAACGACGACAAGCGCGTATTTTTGTTAGGCCCGTAATCATGCAATACTCCCAAATAGTTTTGCCAGTGCTTCACGATTTCTTCTGTTTGTAAGTAACATTTTAGATCACATTTCTCCAAATTTTCTAATAGAAGTATGAAATCAAATGCTTTTACTTATACTAATTACTTCATATCAAAAGTGACCAAAATTGAAATAAAATGTTACCATGTTACCAAGCCGCGTAAATGTTACCAATTTTGGATGGATATTACCAACTGTGGCAACCGTGCTAGTAGCTAGAGTTTATTCAAGTGAGCGCTCTTTTTAGTTCAGCTCAACGGAATGAACTAGTTCATTTATTTAGTTCACTAGTTCATTGTATCATATCAGCTTAACAGTTCATTTAAGAGTGTGAACTAAACAGCTCGTTTCTGTTCAACTTGTAGTGTGAATCGTTCAATTGAGCTTGTTTGTTCGTGAACTACACAACTCTACCAGTAGCTTTTCGATCAGCTGTGCCATTGAAACCCTCTGGTTGTACTCTGTTTGGATTTCTTTTTACAATACTTATTCTTCTATCATTCATTTGCAAAAAGTACCGCTTTGTAGAGTGCAATTAAATAAACTAATGCGTAGACGCAGAAATGAATGCCTTGCTGCAGACCTTTAATATATCGTGGGTACTACGGCAAAACCATCTATATCGCATATAGTTGTTATGGAGATGTATGAATTTGAATGTTTGACCAGTTCTGAAAAATCAATTTTTGCAGTTGGAACAGTGTATTCGTGAATATTATCGCATCATATGATCATGGTCATAGTTATTAATAAATTAATAAATTTCTGTCAAAATCATAAAATGATGCAGATGGTTTTGCTAAAAGTGCAAAATAATTGGTGATACACGAAAGACGCTTATTACACTTGATGATGCCAATAATAAAACGAGTCATTTACTTCAAAATTTATTCAGTCAACAAAAAAAGTAGCGAAAAAACTGAATGCTATCATTAATCTTCGTCGCTCAAATCCATATCACTCGAGTCGAGTAATTTTCGTCAGCCAGCGAACTAAAGAAGAGATAAGTATATGGGCCGGTAATTGTAATTATACCCACTCGAACCATAGATGATACTCGGGCGGAATCAGTCGACCATTGCAAAGTGATATAAAATCAGTTTTTTTGGCCTTCGATATAGCCAACGGTGCAGCAAATAAGTGTTTGAAATTGAAGTTTTCCGGGCGTCCACGTTTTTTACGAGGCTCTGCCAGTAAGCTCTGAAATATGAAATGATAGGGTGAAATCGTTTAAAAATTAAATAAGTTGGGCAACAAAACACCTTCCAATCATTGTCATCATGCGAACATTTGAATTTGATGGTGTCAACTGTATTTTTTTCAAAGCGAATACGTTTGGCTTTGAGCCATCCAATTTTTTCATTGTCAGTGTGCGTCGTTGATCGATTCATCAAATGCGTATATGCGTCCTTCAAATCGATGAAATCGTTGTGTTGAATACTTTGTACGATGTCGCCTTCGTTTTTTTGTTCTCGGCTCGAGCTTTTTTGATAACGTTACACCATTCATTGGGGGTGTAGATTGATATGTGTTGAATCGGCCCTTTCAATCGCCGAATGCGTGGAGTCGACATTCATTTGAGTGACCAGCTTCTAAATAGTTGTGTACGATCGAATCAAAAGGCAACGCGATTCTGCCCTCCACAATGTTCAGACCAAATTTTCACGTTTTTTTGACCATGCTGCACTTGATCTGAAAATTAGCAATTAATTACATTATGCATAGCAAACTTTTCAAAATGTGTGTGTATTCACCATCTAAAAACTTCTTGAGACACGAGCCTATTTCGGAGCTGCCACGTCCGTTTTTTTTGTCGTTTTCGACGTAAAAAGTCAAGTTGTAGCAACACAGTTTCCTTTTGTAGTAAAAATCGGCGGCATAGGGTATTTGGAGAACAGATTGCAAATCCATTGTAGCAACTAGTACCGTTGAATCCGATTTGGCTGCTTCTACGTCACGATGCATGGCCGCACGAAAAAGGTCTTTTCGGCGAATGCGGCTTTCATGTTCTTGTTTAACCTTTTCATATTCAGGATCTGTCGAAGGCGTATTCGCGAATTTGCAACAATTTGAACACTTGTCTTTTTTTGGCACATGGAACCAAATATTGTAATTCTGACAGAAAATTTTCTGATTCAATGGCAAGGAAACTTTCACGTTTGGGTTTGCTTCCATAAATAGACGATGCATTTTTGTAATACTGGGCTTCGGGTCTTCTAGGTATTCACGCTTGCTGTCTTTCCGACAATAATGGGACGGGGCTTTTGGGAAAGACTCAATATGGTTGCGTATTGCTGTCAAAATTTCTGGTTTCGTTTTATTTGCCGGAGAGTGTGATCCTCTCACATCTTTATGGTGAAAAAATTTGGCTTCATTCGCGTGTTTGTGCGCATGTATGACTCTTTCAAAATTGATGTCCAGTGTTTTTAGGAAAAAGTCCTTACAAAATTTGACTTTTTGTCCATTGATGGGCATGAAGTAAAAATAGCTGTACTGCTTTCGAGACGACGATTCTGCCGATTGATGTATTTTCCTGGGTCTTTTAGCTTTGACTTTGTCCGTGAATCGTAAAATTAACTCTTTTTTAGCTTTATAGTTATCGCCATGGCTCCAAAAACTGTCGAAGAACTTTTGGCGGCTATCGCCGTCGAATTTGCAACACAAATATCCACTTTTGTCGTTGTGGTGCGGATTTACTATGGGCTTAACTTGCTAGGCGGCATAACTTTTTCCGGTATGACTGGTGTAAGGCTTTCCTGAATTCCGAGCCATTTTGATTGTTTTACGTTTGTGCTTCTTGGGATTTGTTTGCCGCCAACGGGTATTGCTGCTGTTTCCAGGTTTTCCGTTTTCCTGAATTAAATTGAGATTTCAGCTAATAATAGCTATATGTCAGAAAACCTTACTCACTGCCGTATCATTAGCATATTCGTTTCTAGTCGTATCGACCGCTGATTCGACGTCTGTCGATTCGGCATCAGTTGATAGTTGGGCATCAGATGATAGTTCCTCCGTTTCTGAGAACTTAAACTCCGCAATACGTTATTCGGCAGATTTTTTAGACATAGATTATATTGGAATAAATTAAATTCTGAAAATAGTTAGTGAAAATGATTAATAAGTAGTCAGTAATAGCAGTGATTTTGTGATATAGATGTTTTTGCCTCACCGTTTATTTAATACAAACAGATGAGAAATATTCGAGCAAAACCATCTAAAAAAAGCGGTGATATAGACGGTTCTGCTTAAACGACGAATTGGTATGAGGTATTTAGACGCTATATAAATACGGCATAACTCAATGAATACATATGCGTGGATATAGACGCTTTTGCCATCTTATAGTACATGACCTCACACGCTTGAAGAAGTCGAAAAGTCCAAAAATTCTAAAATGTTATATAGACGGTTTTGCCGTAGTACCTACGATATACAGTAGTAGGCTAAAATGGACAATGTGGACAATAATGTGATGGCTAGGATTAATTTTTGCAAACCGCATAAAAACTGACGACTGGAGATGAGTGATTTGGTCTTATTCCAATCTGATTCAGTACAATGTTGTTGGAAGAGGGGCGGTGAAACCATTCAGCGAGACCATGCCAAGCAAACAGTATAACACTGTGGCGGCGGTGCAATGGTGTGGTGATGTTTCACTTGATAGGGCACTGGTGAAAATGGAAGGAATTATGAATAAGGAGTACTATCTAAGTATTTTGCAGAACATCTTACCCGTTGCTATTGAAAAGTATGCCTACACTGAACAGAAATGACTTTTTAGTAAAATGGGGGTTCAAAACACACTGCCAAAATTGTACAAAATTTATGGCTGAATAATAATAATTCCAAACAATAAAGTAGGCAGCTCAAAGCCACGATATGAATCCCATCGAGAATTTGTGGCAATTTTTAAAAGAAGGCCCTCCCAATACGAACAAACTCCGACCAACTTAGATGATCTTTGGTCAAAAGTTTTAGCGGAATAGACTAATATTCCAACTCAAAGAATTGAAAATCTCGTAGAAATCATGCCTACTCGCATAAAATGTGTTTTAAAGAACAATGGACTTTGGACAAAATGCGTTCCAATATGGACAATTTGCAATATTTTTTTGATTTGCTTCTTAAAGATATAGTGTACGAGTATTTAGGTTCTTGTTGAAGAAGTGTGTTTTAGCTTTATGCTTTAAAAAAAATCATTTAAGTTTCTATAATAAAAAAATTATAACAAATTTCGGAATATCTTGAATTAATGTATCCACTTTAGTCCACTACTGTATGACTTTTGGCTAATTTGGAGGAGACTTGCACAATAGAGAAACCGACTTTGGAAAATAACAACAAACTGATGTTTTCCGATAAAGTTATCCAAAAAACTTTATTTCTGCAGAAAAAACCGTAAAATTGTTAGAACCATATTTCAAATAAAGGTTTAGAGAAATAATATTCATGTCATATCCCGTAACCATAAAAGTCCTGGTAAAAAGAGGATATTTTCAAGAAACACATAGTTGATATATGTAAAATGGATTTTTGTCTTCTGTCGCGAACATAACATATCTTAGTTCTTGGTTTTCAGAAACACTGAAAATTAACTGAGATATCTGGGAATATTTGGAATCTCCAATTTGAAAAAATATGGCGGGTGTGAAAATTTTGGAAGAGGATTTGGAATCAGGAGACCAATCACTACCAATCCATATACATAGTTTGATTCCAGTAATATACATAAGAACAGACACGGCCAAATGTAGACATGCTTTAATGTGAAAAAGAAACAAGGTTATATTGGTCCATAACCGATAGTTTAATACACTGAACACAAACGTGCGTCCGTAATATGTTTATTAGACCAACCCGATTTTACCTTGTTGTCGAATTTGGACTTGGGACCAAATTTTTTTGAGTCTATAGAAACACACAAGAATTTTGATATATATAAGTTTTTATTCGGAGAAGGGCTACTATCCGCGCAAACGCGATTTGTGATTTTTCATAAAAAATGGCTTTTTCCAAAAATTCAAGTAATATGGGATTTGCATTTTTACGATAACTCAGAAAGGTTTTACTTGATTTGAAGTTTGTTGCATTCGTTGGAAAGATAATTAAATTTTCTAGATTTTTCCTAAAGAAACATTGGTGTTATTTTTAACCAGTTTTTCTACACAGTTCAACAAAGTGAGATTTTTAAATTTTAGGTTTCAAAATATATCGTTTTTGGGCTCTTATTATCCTGTTCTGTGCAATAACTAGCCAATATTTTTTAGCTGTGTAAACTCAAAATGGTAGGTAATTTAAAAGGTAACAGTTTGATATGCGTAACAGCTATATTTAGTTTATTAAACAATAGAATAGGGGGTTTCAACAAGTGCAGTCATTTTTTTTTATTAATATTTTTGTTTTAAATTTATTTTTTTACACTTTGCCCGATATTTGATTGTATAAAATATATTTATCTCTAACTTCCTTATCAAGCGTTGCTTTTAAAAAATGTTACTTTTAAAAAAGGCAAACATTTTGTTCGCAAAATAAAATGTTGTTAGAATTTTCGTGGTTCAGTCGTAGAATTTTTGCGATTAAATAGTGTTTTTCTTTCAATACTAAAGTGAAATAATGTTAACTAACAAGGAAGTTAGCCTGTCGTGGATTGTAGGTAAGTGTTTGTCAAGAATTGTGGAAAACAATATTGCCTATTGTCTCACACATGAAATCTATAAGAGCCAAAGTCATTTAGCAATGTTTCTCCTATGATTCTTAATTATTTTTCATTCAACTTCTTTAATAAATTGTAAGTGCTTTATTTTAGATCCAAATACTTATTTCAGCAGACGAAAAATACCTTCAGGAAGAGAGGTAATCGCCAGACTTTTAAGTCTTACAAAAAAAGGCAAAATGACGTTGCACGAACAAGCTTTGATTATTGCAGATGAGGTTCTTGAAATATGGCGAACGTACTTCAAGTTGAAGCGCAGTATAAATCGGAATACTTCCACTGAGGAGAAAAAGAGGCGTCAATTTCAGCAAAAAATAGATAGCGAGTTTGTCATAACAAAAAAACAGCTTTCATCAAGCGGAACTTTTGACACTCCATTACTTGAGCCATCATTTGAAGACAATGATCAGATGCAGGAGTGCGCATCGGAAAATGAAGATTCGGACTATGAGCCTCCCCAAAGAAAACCAAAAAAAATACGCCGTAAATTAACTCAAAAGTTAGTTGCCAGTTTGGATCAAGCAGGCTTAAGCAATGCAAAAGCAGCAAGTGGTAGTGTTAACAACAGCACACTACCTTGACATTGATGCACGGGATGTCCCATTGTCGAGATCGTCCATTCAACGCAATCGTTCATCCATTCGAAGTCAAATAGCCAACGATATTAAAAATGTATTCCAAGAAAACTTGACTGAATCTTTCTTTGTGCTTCATTGGGACGGTAAGATTCTTCCTAAATAGCATGGAGTTGATGGTAAAAATGATAAGCTTGCAATGGTAATTTCAAGTGGGGAAATTACGAAAATTTTAGGCGTCGCAGACCTTAAAAGAGGCACAGCACTGGAGCAGTTTTTAGCGTTCGAGAAACTTATAAAGGTATGGAATGTGGAGCATGTTATTAAAGGCATATGTTTTGATACAACGAGCGTGAACACAGGTGAAAGATCTGGAACATGTAAGCTATTACGAGACAAGTTCAAAGGAAAAGTATTGACTTTAGCATACAGGCATCTTGTGCTGGAAATATTGTTATCGGGGGTCTATTCAACTGCCATGAAAGATAAAAGCCAGCCTCCGGACATAAGTCTTTTTGTCAGATTCAAGTCCCAGTGGAACAAACTTGATTTAACAAAAATAGAGTCTGGCGTCAGTTATGAAGGAATTCAGTCCTGCTTAGGTGAAGCAAATTTAGCGCAACTAAAGAGCCATATTAAGTACCAACTTTCTATTCAAAAAACAACTAGAAAGGATTATATTGAATTGTTGGAGCTGGCGCTTATATTTTTAAACGAAAAAACCTACAACGGCAAACAAATCCATATTCGTCTTCCTGGAGCATTACACCGGGCTCGATTTATGGCGCGAGCGATTTACAGTTTAAAAATATTTGCTTTTCGAAGCCAATTCAATTTAACTGGTAAGTGTGTGAGAGTAAAAATAAAAAAACACAAAATCTCATTCACAACTTTGTTTACTTTTAGATGAGGAATTGATTGGGTTGTCTGAATTCAATATATTTTTGGTCAAAATATATCTCGAACACTGGCTCACTTGTACATTGGCAGCACAAGCCGCATTAAATGATGTAAAATTAATCGAACAGCTTAAACAATATCGCCAAATAAATAGTTCATTAGCAGAAGCTGCACTGAAGATCATGTCACGACATATGTGGTACTTAAGCGACATTACTTTGGGACTTTCTTTTTTTGATCCAAGACACTCTGAAGAGAGTTTGGCTAAAATGGCGGCATCTTTAGACAGAACGGGAGATCAACAAAATTTGTTTCGTAAAGTTCTTAATAACGATGACGATGAGCTTGACGTAACCAATATGGTGTCACAAAACACTTGCAAATTTTTTGAAATCGTAGGAGTTGACTACGACTTTATAAGGAGTCCCCCATCCTGTGGGCATGAAAATTACGATTACATAAAAATAAAAGAAATAGCGAATAACTTAACAGTGGTAAATGACCCAGCTGAACGTGCAATCGGTCTTTTAAAAACGTAAATAACACATTAACAATGGATTCAACCCAACAAAACAACCTGATTCAAGTAATCGAAAAGTTTAACCAAAATCATCCAAACGGCAATAAAGGCACAATCTTAAAAAATCTCCAACAGTAAATCATATTGAAAAAAAATACAAAAAAAATTATGACTGTACTTTTTGAAACCCCCTATTCTATTGTTTAATAAACTAAATATAGCTGTTACGCATATCAAACTGTTACCTTTTAAATTACCTACCATTTTGAGTTTACACAGCTAAAAAATATTGGCTAGTTATTGCACAGAACAGGATAATAAGAGCCCAAAAACGATATATTTTGAAACCTAAAATTTAAAAATCTCACTTTGTTGAACTGTGTAGAAAAACTGGTTAAAAATAACACCAATGTTTCTTTAGGAAAGATCTAGAAAATTTAATTATCTTTCCAACGAATGCAACAAACTTCAAATCAAGTAAAACCTTTCTGAGTTATCGTAAAAATGAAAATCCCATATTACTTGAATTTTTGGAAAAAAGTCATTTTTTATGAAAAATCACAAATCGCGTTTGCGCGGATAGTAGCCCTTCGCCGAATAAAAACTTGTATATATCAAAATTCTTGTGTGTTTTTATAGACTCAAAAAAATTTGGTCCCAAGTCCAAATTCGACAACAAGGTAAAATCGGGTTGGTCTAATATTTATACCTGAACGAAATTTGTTTAAATAAAAGGCAATATTATGAAGATTGACACAATTATATGTCAGCTATTTCAAAATGTGGACCCATATAGTCATTTTTAGAAAACGATAGTTTAGAGTCGCAAACATCAGCATTATTATTTAAAAAACAAAAATAATTCAAGCAAAAAGTTTTTTTATTCCTCTATCATTTTTTGCACAATGCGATCTAATTCTAATGCGTTTTTATTTGGTCGTCGCCATATAGAAGTGACATACAGATAAGAACTTGTCAGCAGTCGATGGAAAACGTCAGACTTTGTTGAAACCATAGTGTACTACTTAAGAGTTTCCATTACTCTCTTCGATGCCTCTTCCTGACGACGAGGTTGTAGACCATTTCATAGAGTTTCTTTTGCTGTTGTATCTTATTTATTTATTTTACCAATTTTACACTTTCGTTGTACATAGAACGGACAGAAATCAAAGGGAATACGTATTTTCGTTCAATGAAAACAACATAAAACATAATTTAGCTGTCATTAGTATGAATGAACACTATTTAAATTTAGTTCCTGTCTTCTTTGCTCTCTCATTCTCCATCATCGGCCTAGTACCTTTTCGATCAGCTGTGCCACAGAATCCCCCTGTTGAAACTCGATCACATTCTAGAAAACATAAGCCTGAATTTTCTGTAATCCTTATTCCGGGCTTCTTCGGCTTCCTCCAATAGCATTCCAATTGGAAGTATTGCAGCATCCATAATTTGCTTGCCATGTATAATAACCTAGTGCACAGTTACAGGCATATAAAAGCAGCTGTATTTGTCGACAAAAAACATTGTTGTATTCGTTGCATAAGTGTTACATTTTTCGCTATTAATTTTTTGCTCACATGTTATTATTTGGAGGATAATTCGAAATCAGTCTATCAGTTCTTGTTTTTTTCCCATTACATCGGCCACAATTTCAGGGTTTAAAAACAACGCCTTGGCATGTTCCCGTCGTTAGATGTGCCAGTCCCTAGCTTTACAACATCCATTCGTAAACCCAATCTCTCTCTGAAACGCTCCTGAATACGAATTTGACTTTGGTGTTTAATTAGCTTATTTTTACAAGTCGCAGCCCACTTTTGAAACAGCAAATTATATTCTAAACGAATTCTTCAACTTTATCTTTTGTTTCTTTGGCAAATTCCAACGAAATGGTCCCGCAATATCGGGTTGACGATGGACTATTGTTTCGCCAAAATGCATTATTGCTTTCTGAATTTAATGTTAACGCTACCACTGAAACTTATATCACTTGCATCGCTTAGAAGACTTTGCTGGTATTCAGCATGTCCATATGACCCTTCGCAACCCCATTTACTGGTGAGAGTTAAATCGTATCCCGAAAGACCAGTTAATTTTTCCGCTTGGAATGTTTCCAAAAGGCGGTTTGATGTGTGATCCAGCAAACTTTGCAGATGACGTTGACGCAACCGTTTCTGTAATTTTCAATTCGTCTGGATAGCATTTTTTTTCTAAGGCCTTCTTATAAGGCGGCACAATATCAAAACCTTCAGAACTATATAATTTTCCTCTGTTTCCTCCATCCTGCATTTCACTTGCCATTACAAGTTGTTCTTTCGGCAACTGACATACTACAGCAACAGTCTTATAGCGTTTTGCGCGATCAGAACATTCACTAAAGCTCTTCTCTTTTCTTCCTTTGCCTGCAGCAGTAGATTGGCTGCAAGGAAACTCCACATCAAATGTATCTATAAATTAGAACAACTATTTAAATTTACAATTTCTTTTGTATTATCAAAATATATTTACTTTTCAACCAATTTTCATTTTTTTTTTACAAAAAAATCATGCATTTCTATATGAATCTGTCCACCGCTTGTTAAAGCTGCTTAAAAATCGATGTCTTATACCTCTTCTCACGAAAGTTTTTTGTTCCTCGGTTAGGTCGTTGTTTTTTTGCTCTAATAAATTCAGCCAAAGCATTCACATTTTTACCACAATTTATAAGCTCTTCACATAATTCTTTATGTAAAACTGAAATTGTACTCATTTTAGTTTTTTAATTTATTTGAATGGAACTTTTATACAATAAATTTTAAACTTAATGTAAATGTCACCAAATACTGTCTTTGCAGTTACATTCGTAAACAATAATATTGTTGTTTTTGTTTTTACATTTTGTTTAACTATAAACTGCCTTATTTATAAAAAAACATTAATGTAACTCCAAAGCGTTCATAAGTTATTGAAACCTTTAAGATTTGTCGAAGGTTTTATTAGAACCGTATTCATATGAGTAACTAGGGAACAGATAATTGACTGACAACCCTGTTTTATGAATTCTCACAGTTCTTGTGCTGTAAAAACAAGAACTATTAATTTTATTTTATTTAAATGCGTCAAGGCATTTTTTTACAAAGTTTTAAACATTAACGGAAAGAACTATTCAATAAAAAGATCAATTAATATTTCTGCATATATTCATAAATGTGGAAGAAGGGTCACAAATTCATATTGAATTGGGTTTCAGCTTTGGGTAGTCGAATATAAAACCGGATAATAGGTTGAAGTTTCACTGGTTTGATTTTATATACATCACTATGTAAACAGAAATTCATTTTCGTTAAAAATTATAAAAACTGGAACGAAACTGTTTGGTTGATTAGTAGGATAATGTGACACTACAAACGCTGCAAATATACACAAAATAATTCCAATTGTTTATATCGCATAAAAATTTAAGTGTGTATTAATGCCGATAAAATAGCCTTAAAGAAGGGTTAAACGTTCAATAAAAATGGCGACGTTAGAGAACTTTACCTTCTTAAACCTTTAACAAACCCATGAGGAATTTTTATGAATAAGGCCGAAAGAGTATTTACAGGTAGAGAAGAAAAAACAGCTCGATTTGGCAACCGCCGTAGAAGAGAACCAAAAAAGTCGACGCAAATCACTCAAACGCATTTGTCTCTCGCGTCATAACTTGATTATTTCACACTTTTTACATGCATTATGTAATTTTATTTAACTACGCTTGGAATTTAGTATATAGTTAGAAACAACACCCTCATCAAAAAACTGCTCGTGTTTTGAAATTTTCAACGAAGAGGAAAGAGAGAGAGAGCAGAGAAACGAGGCACTTCACTCGTTTTCTTGTTGGCATTCCACTCCACGAGTAAATTTTATTCTCTTTTTAAAATGCCATACTCTTTGTTAAATACATTAGCGTTGCATTTATGATGGCAATTAACTAGCATAATCCTAAAATTATGCCGTGTTTTTCATGCGTTTTTCACGATTTTTAGAACACTTTTTCGACATTGCAATCGCTTTAACTGCGTTATTTGCAAAAACCCGCAAATTTTTTTTTTCAGAAATTCAAACAACACATTTCGACCTTTAATTTTCATACACCTTTTTATAGGCGTAGTGTTATTTCACCCAAAACATTTTTGCCCAAAACTGTTTTTGCCATTTCACCCAAACAATGTCATAAAATCCGAATCTCAAAAAATTTGTTGCCATTTAGACCAAATGCAAATGTCATGGAACCCAAATAATTTTTGGGATCAAATGACGATATTAACAAAAAGACCGTCATATTGTCCAAATCAAGTAATGTTATACCGGCCAAAGAAATCAGCGACATTAATCCCAAAACAATTTAGGCGTCAACATTCTGCAGGAAAACGCCACAGCGCCCAAAATTTTAATTAGCAATTTTTTGGGGAAAATGACGCTTGCTTAAAATAGCATATTTCTACATCTTAGTACAATAGAAGACCCGTTACGTTTCAAAGAATGAGGTAAAATATGCTTCCAGTCATTGTTGGGCAATCAGTAGAAAAGTGCATATCGTTGGAATGGCATCGCAGAATTTTGAATTTGTGTCTGGGAGAAGGCTCGACTCAAGTCTTTTGTATTTAAGAGAAGAAAAACAGCAATATAAAAAAAAGACTGCATATAAAACAAAAGTTTATTACATATGTTACCGTGAGAAGTGTAATGCAAGAATTATATTTGACCTAAACGAGAACTGTGTGAAAAGCGAAAACAAAAAACACTCCGATCACCCTGATCAGGAAGACCTTTATCAGGAACTTAAATCTATTCAGAGTATAAAAAGAAAGTGTAAAAATCCTTCGGAATTTGTGTGTGACAGCAACTCAGGGAGTGTAATTAGAAAAATATTTAATGCTGAGTGTGAAAAGTAAGTACTTCAATCTTTACACGTAGCATAATTCGATTTTTATTGAGTTTCAAATATTCACTTAGGAATCAGGAAAGTACCAAAAAATTAGTTTACTCTAAAATAGTAGGGACTTGCCAACGACTCTCATCAAGCATGTATTTCAAATCACCAAAAACAGCGCTTGATGTTGTGGAAGCATTTCAAACGGAGTTTATATGGAAAACGTACGGTGTATCTAGAGATACAAACAGTGCCAGGTCTTTTTATAAGGCTTGTATTTCTGAGCCTGAATTTTCACATTGCATTTTTGCATCAGAAGCTATAATGGAAGGTATTAGAGAAAACATTTCTCCTGCGGAAAGACGGTATTTTATTGATGGTACTTTTAAAGTTGTCCCTTTTGGTTGTTTTAAGCAACTGCTTATTATCTACGTTCAGTATTTAGATGATCAGGTAATGATATGGTTGCATATAATATTCATTCAAATATTTAATATGGTCTTACTTATTTTTCAGATATTTCCTGTCTTCTATATTCTCACGTCAACAAAATCATCAGACTGCTACACTCATCTTCTAAATTATATAGACAAATCAATTTTTCAATTTCAACCCCACTCGTTTATGTTAGACTATGAATCAGCGCTGAGAAAGTCTTTAAAAACTTGCTTTCCGGCAGTTATTTCAAAAGGATGCTGGTTTCACTATTGCCAAGCCATTAGACGCAAAATTTCGACCAAATTCAAGGATGTAATGCAGCTAATACGCAGCAGCAATACAATCTATTCCTGTTATCACAAGCTTCTAGCATTGCCGCTTTTACCAGCAACCTCTATATTAGACGTTTTCCAACGTATTGAGAATGAATTACACACACACACACAAAACACGGACATTATTAATTTTTTGAAATATTTTGAAAAGCAGTGGTTAAAAAAGGTAATATTTATTTTAATACTGATTGTATTCTAAATGACTCCTAATAAATTTGTAAATTTCAGTTGGGGCCAGATAATATATGTGTTTATAAGGAGCCTTTTCGAACGACGTCAGCAATCGAAGCTTACAATGGAGCTTTAGGCAGATTAATACATCCGAATGGAAACTTCTTTAAATTCGTCCTTGCTCTTAATAAGGATGAATTCGGAAAGAGTCGAATGTTTAACTTATTGACTGAGAGCGGTGGTTCTTTTGGTGCAGTAAAAAAACGTAAGAGCAGCAGAGATAGCAACTCAAAAATCTTAAGTGCTATTGAGGACTTAGAGAAAGGAAAAATTACAATATATTCGTACTTGAATAGATTAGTTTTTCGCAATAATTACATATGTACCGAAAAAGAACCGATTGAAGATATTTTTGAGGAGCCTCCTGCTTATGATTCTGATGACGAATCTAGTGAGGACGGCGACGACTTGAGCGATAGTCGGAATGTAAACAACGGTTTTTGTGTTATCTGCTTGGATGTTCAAGCAAACATATTACTGCTGCCGTGTAGACACATGAAAATGTGTAATGCTTGCTGCTTAAAAATGCAAGCACGAGCTATTGCAAGCGGTGATTCCAATATGAAATGCCCATACTGCCGTGAGGCTGTTTGTGATACTATGCAAGTGTTTTTGTAATGATTATTAAAGAAATATAAATTTTTTCTTTTGATATTTTGTTGCTGTTTACATAATTATAGAGAATGGAATAACATGTCCTTATATCTATAAATTTTTTTTTGTTACTGTGAAAATGTCTTATGTTATACATTTATTTTGTACTTTACTTTTTTGTTATATATTTATATATATATTGTATATCTATCAATTTGTTTTTTGTAACTTTGAAAATGTTTTATGTTATACATTTATTTTGGACTTTACTTTTTGTTAAATAAAATCAAAATACAGTTAACGTTTTTTTTTTCTTCGACAATATCGTGTCAATATCCCCTGGAAACTTAGTTGCTTATATGTTAACTTATAATTTTGGATAAATTTTTAGGTGTGGCAAAGAAACACACTTGGGTGATGTTGGAAAAGGGGTGGTGGGGGGGGGGAGCGCGGTCGTGCGAGCGAGCGCGGTCGTGCGAGCGAGCGCGCCGTTGAATCTCAGCCCCGGCGCGTACGCGGCGCGCACGCGCGGTCTTTTTATTTCATTTTTTTTCTTAAATTGCCGATAATAATTTATTTACTTTAAACCCGAAGTGTTTTAAGTAACATTCAATTTCCGAAAATAGGATGTCCAAGATTTCGTTGGAAAGAATCTCTTGGTGTCGACAAAAAAGCAAAAGTTCGAGCTGGTCGGAGAAATGTGTAATCATCGGTTTAAAATTTCCCAAGTCCATGGCCACAATGTAATGACGTAAATATATACGTAAGTACGTCATTCCACCCAAATATTTTCCAACGGAAAATTGGACCTAATGACACTTTTTATTTTGGGCGTTGTGTCATTGGGTAATGTGACACTGTACCATCTAAACAGTTTTGGGCTTTATGTCATTTTGAAAAATAAAAAATGTAATAGAAAAGGGACATTTCGCCCAATCGTTCGACATTTGACCCAAATTTTCCCAACAACAACTTACATGTACCGATTTTCGGGCTTAATGGCGTTAGTGGTTTGGGCGAAAATGTTTTGGGTTAAATAACACTACGCCCTTTTTATAGTAGCAAGACGTAGCACACAAAGTCGGGGTCGCCAGTTTTTTTTATGTGAAATCCCCAAATTGTTATTTTTAATCCCCGAAAATCCCCCAAAAAAAGCTAAAATCCCCATAGTTTTAACGGAAGTTCGAGAAAGTTTTAAAATTAAAATTTATTTAGAATTCAGTTTAACAAAACGAAAAATAAAATATTGCAAAATTTAAACATAAATAAATTATTCTATTATAATTAAATTATTAATATGAACTATATTATTATTAAATTATTATTTTAATAACAAATTAGTTATAACAATACGATTATGACAAATAAGATCAGGTTTTAATTTATCTACACATTGGGTAAAAGTCATTAAGGCTTAATATATCAAATACTTCAGTCTCATAATCTTCAGATTCATCTACTTCATTATTTGTGTTGTACATGGTTTTAGTATTTCCCGTTATTTCTCCTCCACTACTTCTAGTTTTTTCAGTAACGCCAAAAAAAATGTTTGTTACATATTTTATTGTTGTCATCACGTACAAGCCTTGCCAGTAATACATTTTGATATTTGCAGGAACTAACAAGTGTATGCAGTTCTTTTTGCTGACAACATTTAGCAATAATGATTTGCAAGTGTTTACTAGCAACGCAATAAAAACGGTATAGACTTGTCACATTAACTTTCTTCTGTTTGTTTTTGCAATCTCACATACGCAAAACCAAATATTAATTGTGTGCGTATGCTTGCTTTGATTTAGGTATTGCCAGACCAAAACGTTCAAACAATGACGCAAAAGAAGCGCTTTTAATACATCTTAAATTTTCATCCCCAAAAAATCCCAGATCCCCACACCAAAAAACCAATCCCCTATTTTGAAAAAAAATCCCCAATTTGGGGATAAATCCCCTAAACGGGCACAAAGTTGTTGTCCATCAAATGTCGCCATATTTTTTTTTAAATACTTGATCGATTTCATTAATTTTTTCTTTCAACTGCGAAGAAAGTATTACATTTTAATACTAAGCCCCAAAAATATAAATTCGAATTATTTCATCAGTAAAATTTATCGCTCAATTCAGCAAATCTTTTTCCGAATTACAGCTGAAAACATTTCTTCTGACTTCCATTTCCGTTTTTTTTTTTGCATAAAAAAATAAATTTTGAAAAAAAATTTTATGAATTCCCCGTGTTCAAATATTTCTTAATTCACCTGACCCATTTATATATAAGAATTAGATGTTCGAAAAATTTTATTTTTTCCGATGACGCACCACTGTGCTTCGCCGTGCCTGAGGCGTCGCTTGGTTTCGAAAGGATAGGTAATATCCTTACTAACTTTAACCGCGGATTTGGTGTTCTTCAAGCTCATACACCTTTGCAGAAATACCAAGCTCAAACATTGCTTCGTAGAGTTTCTCCGCGTATTGGGCTATCGAAGGCCGCTTTATAATCGACAAATAGGTGATAGGTGTCGATTTGTTTTTCGTGGCTCTTCTCCAGAATTTGGCTTAGCTTGAAAATCTGGTCAGTTATCGATTCTCAAGGCCTAGAGCCACAGTGGTATGGTTTCTACAAGTGGTCCGAGTTATTATCTGCCACATCAGAGACACATAGTGGCTCTCATGTTAAGATAGCGTTTCTCTGGCTTCGTTTTCACAGCAGATATTGCTAAAATGTATAGGCAGATTTTGCTGAACATGTTACCAGACAGTGATTTATTGTGCCTCAGAGAATGAGGAAGTAGGTGATTATGAGCAAGACACAGAGACGTTTGGCGTAAATTGTGCCCCATGCTTGGCCATTAGAACATTACATAAGTTGGCGGAAGACGAAAAAGATTGATTCCCAATAGGAGCAAATGTTGTTTGACGAGAATAGAAGTTCTTTCGATTGCTGCTCGGTTGTACGATCCGATAGGGTTTTTGGCACCAATCGTCGTTACGGTGAAAATTATCACGCAGGACATGTGGTTAGACAAAGCAGGATGGGACGACGATTTAAAACCCGTAGCTCTACAAAAATGGTAGTATTTTGTATATCATTTTCAGGAAATAGATTTGATAAAGATACCAATATGGGTAAATTATTCGCAAAAATGTTGAATACAATATCACGCCGTTTTGTGCCGCGTCAGAGGTGGCTTAAGCAGTAGCCCAGTATGCAAGAATTCAGATATGGAACAATATATACAGCAATTTGTCAACATCGAAGACGAAGGTAGCTCCTATAAGGAAACCATCGCTCAAAAATTACATTACATTGCACGGGCCTCACGTCTCATACTGAATACCATCCGCTTAGATTGCTGGATTTTGAAAGCGAATAATCTTGTAAAAGTTGCCCTTAACAATTGTTATACGTTATACGTTATCACAAACCAGTTCAATGTTTTTTAGAAATAAACTAAAAATAAGTTTATTTGAACTCAAATTGAGTAAAAGTTGTACTTAAAGTAAGTATACATTGAACTCAAAATGGGTAGAAATTTGGCATATTCAAGTTAACAATTCCGCGAGTATTATTCTAAGTTCAATACTTCTTTAAACCTGGTAACATGTACCAACATGAAATAAATTGAACTAAAACACAGTTCAATTTAACTAACATGTAGTTTATTTGAACCTACATGGAGTATAAATTGGAGTAATTTAAACTTAAACTGAGTCCATATGAACCAGAATCAAGTTCAAATTGAATAGATATCAGTTTAAATTTTGGTTCCTTAAACTGAAAATCAGTTCGGCATTTCCTCAAAATAAGTATATGTGAAGTAAAATTTAGTTCATATACATATACTTGATTTGAATAAAAAGATTACTAAAAACCAGTTTGAATAAACGAAATTTTAGTTTATTTGAACTGTATTTGAGTAAGCATATTCTTCCAATTTGCTTTATTTCCAGAAACTTTCAGCTTAAAATCTTTTACCATATTCCATTTGTCCCTCACGGTAAAGTATGACATTATCGTTATATAACTTTTGGTGGTGAAAAAAATGTAGAATAGGATTCTATCAAAAATCCAATAATATTACGAATTTTACAGATTTTTAATTGTAGTATATTCATACAATTATATCATCGAAAGTGTGCTAACAATATGATCTAAAAAATTTGCATGCATATATGCTGCAGTTATATATGTATCAATAAAAGTAGGAATAACTGTATGTTGAACATGTTATATGATTTGCCAAAGCTAAAGGAAATTAAAAGCTGTTCCCTAGGTTCCCCTACGGCACAATAAACTGTCCAAAGTTTGCCCATGCCTAGTTAATGCTATCGTATATTTACCATTTACATTGTAGCTTTTAGCTCATTGGGAAATAATTGGTGAAAAATACAATACAATAGCGTAGTGGCTAGCGGGAAGCATAATGGCCAAGCGTACCGCTACTGCGACTTTTTTACCACGTAAGCGAAGCTATCAGTGGTAACTAAGCACAGCATGTTTCTTCGTTCACACCAAAAACCCAATGGCCTAATATAAATTACCGGACCTTACAGCAAACTATGGAATTTAAAAATTTGAAGTATTATTGTACGCAAGCTCAAGCTTTACAATTTTGTAATTATTGGGAAATCGTATGTAAACTATTACACAATTTATTAACGTACTGTATATTCTAAATATGTAATACAAATTTTTATGTGTTTCAGCATTTGTGTAGATTTCAATAAATTGTAAAATCATGCTTAAGGTTTCCCTACGACATAATAAACAGAATCAATCTGTTATTACTCGAAAAAGCCAGCTTTAAAATTTTCCAAATTAACACAAATCTTCAGGCAGATACATATAAATTATTATTCTTTACAATTATTTAAGTTTTGGAAATTCTGGTATAAACAGGTTCAAAATATTCTGAAGTAGTGTCGATGTTAGGTATGAAGATGTGGAGTTTGCAATATAAATGTTTAAAGTTAAGACTTAGAAGTACTAATAATAATATAAAAAAAAATTTTATTTATTTATTATTCAATGGTTAGTTATAAACTAAAACTACAATCAATTCTTACAACTAAACCTAGGTCATGCTGCTCATCGAGAACGACGCTGCTGACGTGGTGTTGAAATACGATGCTGGTGATGCTGCTGACGTGGTGATGAAATGTGACGCTGTTATAAGTGGTGTGATGCCGCCTCTTATTACATCGGAATGTTGCATTACAAGTGGCGTGATGTTTTCAACATAAACACAAGTGGTCTTCATGAAAGCTCGAAAGAACCTCGTAAACTCGAAAACATCGTAAACTTGCACAGCAAACGTCAAAACAAACAAATTTCCCATACAAAGCAACTTGCTCAAAAGTGGAAAGTTTTCGAGGCAAATTTGCTGCACAAACGTGGGATGGAGAAACGAGTAAACTTTTGACATTTCGTTGTCATCTGACTGGTGCACTAGAACAGTAGAAAAAGTACACATACATAATACATGCAATTGCTACTGCTACCACCTTATGTATCCATCTTGGTCAGCTGATATGGTTTTGAGCACAACTACGCTGAGCAACTTTACCTGGTGCCTCATGCAACGGTGCGAGGGAAACTTGCGCTGAGCAAAAATTCTCGGCTTTCACGTTTGCATGAATGCCGCTACTGATCCCATTGGAGCGGCGGTTCCTATTACTTCGCCGAGAACGTAAACAATTTGGGATATTGACAAGATAGTGTGTTAACTCCTCCCTCCTTAAAAACAAATGCCCCCGTTTGTCTGACCCCTTCTTCAATTGCATCTGGGGCAGATTCCGGATGAGTTTCCGCGATAGGGTTTTCGCATTGGGCTAACACGAAATCGTTATTTTTAAATTCCATGACCTCTTTTGGTAATTCGTTATTCTTGTGTTTCAGGATTTTAAACACCAGTATAGAAACAATTGTCAACATTATTAAGTAGATCTACAGTAGTTTTAATGATATTTCCACGCCTCATACTTTTGATGTGTTCCGTATTATTCAACTGTAGGTCTTTCATCATTTCTAGAGACAGTACCTGATCTAACTGATCAACAGGTCCCAAGGCTGTAAAAGCGCAGGAAGTGGCTGCAAGTTCGTAACCTGTTTCGAAATGAATTTCCTCGAACCGATCAAAATGGTGGAGTTTCGGAACATAATTATAAAAGTTCCGTGGAATTCTGTTACCTCGTCATCTATTGTCACATTTCCTTGGAAGTCGTTCAAAAACAGCATACCTGGTTCCAATTCCTCATCATCAGCAATGTGGTTGGCATTAGTTTTGGCGCAGTTAGGTCTTACATTCTCCAGAAAATTTTTAATAAATAAATCATTATCTAGACTTACAAATCATTAGCTTTACAAATCGTTAAATCGTTCAACTTCGTACAATCTTTAGGAAAACCAAATATATTCCGGTCAAATTTAAATATCCAATTATAAATAATCTTACACAGTGCAAAAAGAAAAAATATAACCATATACGGACACCACTACGTGATAAAAGACCAAAAAAAAAAGACCCCTGTCTCCCAGTTTTGCCCAAAGTCCTCCAGGTTTTTTTTATGGCCCCCAAAAAAGTGGGGCCTCGGTGTCATTTTTGCAAACAAGTGATAATTTTCTTGCAAACCGTTCGGAATTTTGTTTAGCTCTTGTCATAAAGAACAAAAATTGTAAACATATAAAATCAAAAAAAACTTCATCTCCAAGGTCAAAATCGCGAAAAACTTTAAAAAATGATCGAAAATCGTCCAAAAAGCGTTTTTTTTTATTTTCCGCTTTTACGAACAAATTTATATCATGAAAAATGCGCCAATTTTTTTTGGCCTGCTAGTGCTGACAGCGCTGATTAAAACCCGAAAGTTTTTTTTAAAGAGGCCTATCCAACTTCTTGAGATATAGGCTTTTATAGCTTGAGTATATAATCGCTTATATCTCACCCATTGCTTATCCGATGTGGTTGAGATGGGTATCATTGAGAATACCTTTGAAAACGCTATAAATCTGTATATAAATATGTTAATTTTTATTAACTCATTGGGGCAAATTGAAAAAAAAAGATTTTTTAACCTCACTTTTTCAATAACAATCTGGTTTTCTAAAAAAACAGCCCTAGTAAACTTATTTCTTCCTAGACTCAGTAAACGACAACACTTCAAGATTTTTTTTAAGGTATAATACTCCGCATTAGCCCGGAGATAATGAGGGTTATCTAACAAAAGTACTTTCTGGGAGCCAAAATTTCGCTTAAAAACAATTGAAGAGTAAGAAAATAAGCGATTTCTTAAAAAAAATGTTGATTTCCAAACATTTAAACGTAAATAATTGCCAGTGAGGAGGACGAGTGTGTGAGTGCACTGTACCTTCACTGATAGTAAGTGCATTCTAATAAAAATTCTCAAGCTGGTGGGTGAGTTCCCGTGCCCAAACTATCAAACAACTACCTGGAAGCAAACATCTGCATTGAATTCACATAAAAACAACCCAAAATATAAAAAAAAAATACCTGGAAACACATTGGAGCTCTTGTCATAGAGTAGAAATTGTGAACATATAAAATCAAAACAACTTCTATCAATAAACTACCTGGAAGCAAACATCTGCCTTGAATTCACAAGGGACGCAGCACACAATATAAAAGCGAAACGACGCTCACATCGAGGCATTACACAGCGCGACGTCAACGAGAGCTCAGCGGTGAAAATTATAAAGTGGAAGTAAAAAAAGTGAAAGTGCTACAGCATAATTCGCACACAATATTGGCAACTGACAATTTCAATATGCAGCGTGAAAATATTGATTTATTTTGCTACGTTTGCGGGCATAAAATCAGAAAAAATAGTTCTACAACATTGCAAAAGGAAAAGAATCCTTTAACTAGTGCATTCAAGAAAGCATATAAATTGCTTTTCGACGAAGAAGACTTGACCGGTGAAAATTACACACCTAATACAGTGTGTCGCCAATGTTATAACAATCTCATGGCATGGTAGAGTGGAGGCAAACATAGTATAGTAAGCCGGTAAACTGGATTAATCTCCCAGGTGATCATGATGAAACCAGTTGCTATGCATGCGTAACTTCGGACGATTTAGATCCACAACTTAAGAGAGTGCGATTTGCAAGTCCAGGTCCATCAACATTATAAATATAATACGAATATTTTTTTTTTATAATTTTTGTAGTAGATAGCATAGTATTGTAGTGCCATCCCTGCTGAGACTACTAATCCCTACAACACTGAATCATTATTACTAAATATCCATGCTACTACTCTTTGTTACAACGCTAACTCTAAATATCAACCCAAACCACCTAAGGACTAAGATTAATAAAATCAGTAATAGTATAACAATGAAACCTGCAACATGCCTTTTCACTTACGGGAGAAGGCTTTATAGTATCTCAATGTTGAAGTAAAGAAATAACAAATGAAATTAAAAAATTTTCGGGAAATTTTTCACTTTTGCGGCTATCTGAGGGCTACCTAAACGGTGTTAAGAATCATTCCTAGGAAGTTCATATGTTCTAGAAAGTTGTTTGTCTTAGGATCATTCTTGTAGTTGATTGTTTCCTTGAATTTTGAACGGTTTGCTACCTATGGACCTGAACAGGGGAAAAAAGGAAAAAAAATTGAATTTTTTAAACTTTTTTGCGATTTTGACTTTGAAGATGAAGTTTTTTTGATTTTATATGTTTACAATTTTTGTTTTTTATGACAAGGTTTGCAAGATATGAGCTTGAGAAAATGATCGCTTTTTTGCAAAAATGACACCGAGGCCCCACTTCTTTGGGGGCCATAAAAAAAACCTGGAGGACTTTGGACAAAACTGGGAGACAGGGATCTTTTTTTTTGGTCTTTTATCACGTAGAGGTGTCCGTATATGGTTATTTTGCCATGACTTAAAAAATTACACACTGTATTATTAATTTCAACTGACTCTATTTCCAAATCAGATAATATGAACGAATTAACAAGTCCCGATTTTGACCAATGTAAAGCATACTCTATATTCTTCAAATATTCCTTAATAATTTCCAATTTATATCTTAAGGTCAGAGGCAAATATATTTCTGTCAAGTCCCTTTATAGAGGACAATAAGTCATTGTTCCTTTTCGAAAGTTCATTTAGCCGGTCAACCGTTCGTCTATTAATTACCAACTGCTTATTATTGTTTGAAACCAAACTACATATGTTACCGTTTATTAACTCCAAGTCCTGATGATCTGGAGTTCCAGCTATCCACTTGAAAGCTGTCCCAATGAAGTCCAATGATCGCTTACTTCTTACTCTTGGGTGAGGCTTCCTAATAAGGGAATGTATTTGCGATATATCGTGTAGGAGGTACAAATGCAATCGATGTCCCAAAGTAACATTCTTCATCACATATTGTTCTATTTGGTGTGTTACGTTAGCATAGTCCTGCAGATCAATAACGTGTATTATTCTGAATGTCCCGTCCTGTATCCTGCCCATTCCGTTTCCTAGAACTATAAGTTGCGAGTTCGAATAATCTAGGATCCTTGTGTCATTTCCATGTACTATTTTCCCTGTCCTTGTTTTGACTATGCTGTCAAAATTTTCGCCTACAATCTCCTTTTTATACTATGGTGTCAACTTACTTCCCAATCTGATATAGGTTGGATATACCTGCCTATTTGAATAATATTGTAATAGAATGTTCCAATGTCTAATGAATTGTGTTATTAATCTTTTACAAGTTTCCGATTGTCAAAGTTAATGAGATGAAATAAAGAGTCTGGATTTCTGAGTTGATTAGATACAACATATTGGCGACGAGGCGGAAAAAAAAAATTAAACAAATAACTAAAAATGTCTAATGAATCCGAGGTACTTAAGGAAATGCTGCTACAGCAACAGGCATGGGCAAGCAAAATGTTAGCTGAACAGAAGCAGTGGATGAATAGTATACTCGAAAAAACTAATACCTCGGGGGAGACAATGGTAAATGTACCCGCATTTCAGTCATTTAATAAGGAAATTCAATCCTGGGACTCTTACTTAGAGCAGTTAGAACAGCATTTTGGCGCATATGCGGTTGAAAGTGGGGACAAGAGGAAGTCATTCTTCTTGTCTTGGTGTGGTGTCGACATATTCGAGCTACTGAAAAAATTATTTGGCGGAGAAGAGGTGCGGAATAAAACATACAGTGAGGTAACCAAAAAATTAACGGAACATTTTGAAGCTAAAGTACATGTTGTTGCGGCTCGCTACAAATTCCATACAGAGACCATGAAACTAAATCAAACATATAGAGAATGGGTAGCAGAGCTACGAGGAATCGCACGAAACTGCAAATTTGTTTGTGTCTCGAACCAATGCGCGACAGAATATACGGATGAAATGATTCGCGATATGTTAATTCTCAATACACCGCATGATGCAGTACGAACTGCAGCTATGCAAAAATTGCAGCCAACTTTGGCAGAGGTTCTCTTAATTGCAGAGTCATATGAAGCAACCGCCAAGAGTGTTCAACTGATGAAAGAGAAAGTGGATGATAAGAATGACGGGTTCTCTATGGTTAATTCTCTTAATAAAGTTAATTCTCAGAAACGGGAATACAGATCATGTTATGGTTGTGGGGTTTCACATGCAAGAGAAAATTGTAAATTTCGTTTTGTCGTGTGCCATAATTGCAAGAGAAAGGGACATATCGCGGCCGTATGTCTTTCAAAGAAAGAAAATAATCAAAACAAAAACAGAATCCAAACTACCAACAACATTGAAACTGATGAAGAAGTTTATAGTGTCAGTGGAATCATCACAAACGAGAATAACAAAATGTTTATTGACGTAGAAATTGCTGATACAGTAGTAAAATTCCAATTAGATTCTGGAGCATCTATATCGGTCATAACAAGGCTGACATATGAAATGCTAAATTCTCCTAAAATGCGAGTATGTAATCGAGAATTATTTGGATTTGGGCATAAGCGCATCATTACAATGGGTGAAATTAGCGTTCAATTAAAATGTGGTAACAAGGAAAAAATGGTGACGTTGGTAGTAACAGATGTAACAAATGGAAATAATTTATTTGGTGCAGATCTCTTCCGCGAGTTTGGATTTACAATTAATCAGATTGCAAATATTCAAGATGACAGTGTCCTAGATGTGCGCTGCAAGTCGTTGTGCGAAAAGTATTTCACTGTTTTTGAAGAACACTTGGGAACCATTAAATCATTTAAGGCTCGGATAATTTTGAAAGATAATGCGGTGCCTAAGTTCTATAAGAGCAGACCCATGGCGTTTTCCCAGTTGCACAATTTTAAACTTGAAGCGGAAAGGCTTGTTAAGGACGGAATTTGGAAGCCTATACAATTTAGCGATTGGGCCTCACCGATCGTAGTGATTAATAAACCTGACGGATCCTTAAGAATATGTGGGGATTTTAAAATGGCGGTGAACAGCCAAATTGACATTGAGCAATATCCACTGCCTACTCGCGAATATTTATTTCATAAAATACGTTATGGAAAATTTTTCTCTAAAATTGATTTAAAAGAGGCCTTGGCTATCGTGTTTGGCGTACAGCGGTTTCACAACTATTTGTACGGACGTAAGTTTACCCTAATAACAGATCATAAACCCCTAGTGACCATTTTCAGTCCAAATAAACACTTACCCAATATGACAGCTCACAGAATACAACGATGGGCTATTACTCTTATGGCCTACCAATTTCAAATTAAATTTAGATGCACTTCTGAACATGGTAACGCCGATGCATTGTCCCGTTTACCAATTGGGCCCGATCCGGAGTTCGATAGTCTAGAAATTTGTAATTCCATTGAAGTATTTAGTACACCAATCAATATAGACATCATCAGGGAATGTACTGAAAAAGATCCGGACTTAATAAAAGTTAAAGAGTACATAAATACCGGTTGGCCTGCTTATATTAAGAAAGATGAGCATCAATTACGTCCTTACTTTCAAAAACAGCTGTGCTTGCTAATTCACGACAACGTAATTTTTTTGCAAACAGCTTCTAACTCGCGAGTTGTAATTCCAGAAGCACTCAAGGATCAACTGTTAAAATTAATGCATGATGGACATTGGGGCATTGTGAAAATGAAACGGTTGGGCCGGCAACATTGTTGGTGGGCGACCATGGATAAGGATATTGAAGATATTGCCGCCAAATGTGAAGTATGTAAGATACATGGTGCCAGTCCTGTTCGAGAATTTAGCAGTTGGCCCGAAACTACACATGCCTGGCAAAGGATACACATAGGTCCAATTTTCAACCATATGTGGCTTATATGTGTAGATGCCTACTCGCAGTTCCCATTTGTTTGCCAAATGAATTCAACGACGACATCGAATACCATATCGGATCTTTCACAAATTTTTTCAAGTGAAGGACTGCTGGAGACAATTGTTAGCGATAATGGCCCGCAGCTAACCGCCAACGAATTTAAACAATTTTGCATTCACAATGGCATCAGACATCTGACAACGGCTCCATTTCACCCAGCTTCTAACGGCTTAGCAGAAAGGTTTGTCCGCACATTTAAAACTTCAGTTTCTAAAATCATCGAAGATGGTCTGTCTGTTAAAACTGCGGTTTTGAAATTTTTATCAACATATCGCTCTATACCCAACAATGAAGGGAAATCACCATCCGAATTATTACATGGCCGTCAGATTCGTACACTCTTGACACAACTTCCACACAAGCCAAAAGAAAAAGGGGAGAGCAAAGGTAAAAAACGTAGAAACTATTTAGTAAACGATTTAGTCTTTCTCAGAAACTATGGAAGAGGGCCGAAATGGATTAAGGGACAAATCACTAAATTCCTGGGGACAATGATGTATGTGGTAGAAACAGATTTCGGCAGATGCAAGCGACATCAGAATCAATTAAAGCCTCGAATGGAGAACTTTAGCCACCCCAACCCCTTGGACTATTCTTTGGATTTGCAACGCGAGAATGAGATCCGTGAAGAGAGCACGCAGGAAGAGGACGTCGGGCCTGTAATAAGAAGAAGCGAGCGAATACGAAAGAATGTGGAGCGATTCCAAGCTGAAGATTTCCGAAGATAAAAAGGGGGAATAATGATATAGGTTGGATATACCTGCCTATTTGAATAATATTGTAATAGAATGTTCCAATGTCTAATGAATTGTGTTATTAATCTTTTACAAGTTTCCGATTGTCAAAGTTAATGAGATGAAATAAAGAGTCTGGATTTCTGAGTTGATTAGATACAACACAATCTATTGTGTATTTTGACGAAAATAGTACCCCTATCTTGGTTAGGTATACTAGGTCAGTATCCTGTTTACTTTTAAGTAACTCCTAATTATTTCGTCTAAACTCATCCAGCTGTTTAGGATCTGCAAATACTCTGTTCCCAAAGAAAACCACTATAGGTGTCCTTTTAATTGTGGAATGAACTGTTGAATTGTATTCTCTAACGGATTTATAAAGTAGCTCTTCGAATGATGCATACACTCCATCCGGGTTTAAATCTTTCCACTTGCCCGTTTACCCCACTAGAGTAGGGTGGTGTCGTGAAGACATCTATCCCCATTTGGTCCTTCAACACGAATGATATTGATGCCGAATTCAAAGATTTTTCATTGTCAATAACTACGGTTTTTGGTATTCTGAAGGAATTCATCAATCCCATCAATGGTCCCCTAATATGTTCAATTGCCCTTGAAGAAATTAACTTTACCTGGGCATATTTGGAAAATTTATCCAACGCCGTGAGGACCAACTTTTTCTCAGTGGAAAATATATCAATATGGACAATTTGTCCAATAAATTCAGGTATAGGTGTCGATTTAATCTCAATTTTCTGAGGTCATACTTTTGCTCACGGCATACTGAGCATAATGTAATAATCTTTTGAATTTTAGAATGCATTCTAGGGAAATAATATTTCTTTAGAATCTGAAATTTATTCTCTCGACAGTTCCTATGAGCTCGTCTATGTTCTTGCAAAATGAGCTCATCCTGAATGCTCTCGGATATGACATCCTTTAATTTGATTTGCGTAACTCTAACATTCGCAAAGTGGAGGGGATACAATTCTTGAATCGTATCCATTATGTTTTCTGAAATGTAAATATGGTTTTTACCGTCTTGAAACGATATGTCTCTGATATCCGGGAAATGGAATCTGAAATTCATAATCTTATTATTTCTCTTCTGCTCGGCTGAGAGCTCTTGATAAATAAAGGGTAGGGAGGAAACTATACTAATAAATTAACGTCAACGTTGTCAACCGGTGGCGTTGAGAGTACCGAGCTTTCATCCAAATACTCTTCTAATGTCTGGTCCATGTTTTCATTTGATAATTAACCCTCCCGACTTACGTTTTCCTTCGAACAACCGAAATCACCATGTTCATATACAGGATCATCCGATTGGTTATTGATGTGGAAGTTCCGCTGTATTTTGTAAGGCACTTGGTCTGAAACGTGCAATTGTCTCTTCTCAGGTGGTTTGGAAGTTTGTGGACGATTCATGTAATTTACATTCCTTGTCCTCATGGACTGATCATCATCCATAGGTTCCGGCTTTGGAACGAAGGTCTGCGAAGTGGATGGTTGTGGTCCCGTCTGCTGTTGAGGGTAAGCTCTTGGTATAGCACCTTGAGCCTGATAATTTATAAACGGTCTGGGTGTTTGAGAATATTGAGGGGCACTGTGTTGAGCAAATTGAGTCGCTGACTGAAATTTAAATGGCGATGCCATTTGTGGCATTGGCCTCGGTGGGTAATTGTTTTGTGCGATAGTAAACTTCCGTGGAGGAATCTGAGGTGGTTGAGGTTTGCTACTCTTATGTGGGGAAAACTTTGATTGAGCTTCCAATGACTAAGCCAAATGCAAAGCATGGGGAAGATCCCTTGGCTGAGCTACTCCTAGTAATCGGGGTAAATCGAAATTAAGTCCGTTGATAAAGGCATCCTTGGCCTTATCCCTGTACCATTGATTTAGATAATTCAGCGATCCGGTGTTCTCCGGTAGGCACGAAATCTTATCCAAAATTAAGTACAAATGCGAAAAAATGGACTGGTAAAAATCACGAATAGACTGCCAACCCTGTGTCATTGAAGCCAATTGTTGCTACAATGTCTTCAGATCGCGTTTGTCAGCATAGTGCCATGCTAGACATTTCTTGATAGCTTCCCAATTCAAAGGGATGTTATTCGAGAACTCCATCTGCATTCCCCGTGATCTTGTTTCGAATTATCATCAGAAGACTAAAATAACGTGATGTTCCTCGGATAGGGGAACAGAAACTAAGTAACCGCTCTACACTTTTCCTCCAACTGCCGAATTCTCCAGGATTCCATGAAAAATCCCTAATAGACTTAGCCAAGTCCGAAATATTGCCCAAATTATCGTCTGGACGGGAATCATATGCTTCATCCTCCCTATTAAGAAACTCGTGACATGGGTTCATGTAATCTCGTACGATCCCAGGTCCCTCATTGTTCAATACTTGAGAAGTGATCCTTCGGATCAAGTCCTCCAAATCTTGAGGTCGCATCTGTTGGAAGTTATCCTGATTTTGCCGTTGAGGCGGATTCTGTACCTGAACTTGTAGCACATTTAGAATCGGTGGGCGTATCACATTATTTTCCATTTTATTTGGCACGATAAGAACAATTGAAAATTGTAATTACACAATAACAATGTTAAATACAACTCAATCTTTACTAAATATTCCGATTTCAATCAATTAACAGTAAAACTGATGTATTATACGGGTTTTCTTTTAATCCCTTACTTTATTTATTACCACTGGTTTACCAAATATAGATCTTAAAACTCACAAGACTAATACTACTGCTAGGGTCTGCATACCGCTGTTGTTGTTGACACTGATGTTGATGCTGTTGTTGATGTTGTTTATGATGTTGTTGTTGTTGATGCCGTTGTTGATGGTGTTGTTGATGGTGTTGTTGTTGCAATTTTTACCACAGCCTTAACTGTCTTTATGTATTTCAATGCTTTCAATCTTTAGTTCTCTGTTCAAAAATATTTTACTTAACTTCACTTCAGTTTTTTTTTATTTTGTTTCAAAAATATTTCCGTTTAATTTCACTTCAGTGTTCTGCTTTGTTTCAAAAATATTTTCATTTAGATTCTCTTAATTATTCCTTTATTTCTTTTAACTTTACTTAATTATATTGTTTTATCTCTTATTTTTGTTTTCAAATCCAGTTTGTGTTTTTTTTTTATTTTTGTATTTAAATTCACTTAATTATTCCGTTGTTCTTTTATTTCCTTTAACCTTATTTAACTATATTGTTTTACTTATTTTTTCAATTCGAGTTCCTTAAATATTTTAGATAAATCCACTTAATTATACCGCTGTTCGTTTGTTTCTTTCATTTAAATTTATTTCATTTTCAGTTTCGGTTTTTTCTTTAATCGTATTTTGTTTCTTTCACTTAAATTTATTTTACTTTCGTTCGTTCACTTAAATTTATTTTATTTTCAGTTTATTTTTTTCTTTAATCGTATTTTGTTCCTTTCTCTTAAAATTATTTTATTTTCGTTCGTTTACTTAAATTTATTTTATTTTCAGTTTCAGTTTTTACTTAAAATTATTTTATTTTCAGTTTCTCTTTAATCGTATTTTGTTTCTTTTACTTAAATTTATTTTATTTTCAATTTCGTTTTTTTCTTTAATTGTATTTTGTTTCTTTCATTTAATTTTATTTTATTTTCAATTTCATTTTTTTCTTTTAATTGTATTTCGTTTCTTTCATTTAAATTTATTTTCTTTTCAGTTCCAGTTTTTCCTTAATCCTATTTTATGACCCATCTCCCTATGTCCTTTTTGGAGAGAATCTTACTAAGGATTCTTCCTCCCACAGTGTTCCACGTAAGCTGTGTCCACCGACTACAGCATAAGGATCGCGAACCCTTTGTCTTATTTTCCGTGGTGTCCCGGCCACCTTTTTAGAGTGACGATGGAACCAGAAGGAGGGCTTTTTAGATCCTCCAACGCGAATCACGAGACTTGCCGAGGTAACCTTTTTAAAGTCACTATTAACGCGAGTGTGGCCGTCGGTGGTTAGTTTGCGCGGCTCTTGTACATGAGATCCTGGGTTCGAACCCGGCTCTGACCACCTTCAAATTTTCTTTCGCCGGCGGTCACCTCGCATAGTGATGGCGACACTATCGAGTATATAGCCATGAAAAAGATTCTCAAATTACCGTTCGGAATCAGTGTAAAACTGTAGGTCACAATCAGTGAGTGAAAACTGGAAAGCGCACAGCTCAGTGATTGTGAGAAGTTCTCCCCAGTCCCTTCATGGGATGTAATGGGAAAACATTTATTTATTAACGCGAATGAAGGGCTTTTTAGATCCTTCACTCAGTTACTCGACGACGAAGGGTCCCTGCTCGGGCGCCAATTAAAAATCTAATAACTAAATTTAAAAAATGTTTTCGGCTTCCGCCGTATTTGACTTTATTATTCAATGGTGAGTTATAAACTAAAACTACAATCAACTCTTACAACTAAACCTAGTGTCATGCTGCTCATCGAGAACGACGCTGCTGACGTGGTGTTGAAATACGATGCTGGTGATGCTGCTGACGTGGTGATGTAATGTGACGCTGTTATAAGTAGTGTGATGCCGCCTCTTATTACATCGGAAAGTTGCATTACAAGTGGCGTGATGTTGTCAACATAAACACTGATCCCATTGGAGCGGCGGTACCTATTACTTCGCCGAGAACGTAAACAATTTGGGATATTGACAAGATAGTGAGTTAACTTATATAAGCACTTTATAAAGACTAAATTTGTGCAAAACTATGCTAATAAATCGAGAAAATAACAGCACATTGAATTATGCTGACATCATATACACGCTATTCTATGAGAATTTTATTCTCATAACTACAACCTTTAAAGTGAGATTGTGGTAAAGATTGTGGTTGGCATTTATCTCTAATCGGGAAATGTCGGAGTTTACCAGCTATTTCTGAATTTCCTTGTAAATGTACGCACCTGTTTTATTTTTAACTCATGTGGTGTTACTTTTGGTTGTTAAAATTATCGGAATTTCAAAATTCCGGTCCCAAACAATTATGAACCAGTTGTTAAAACCAGTTGTTACTAGTTAAAAATAATGACGGAAGGACCCGGTTTTGCGTGGACTGTAGAAAGCTGGACGATGTTACCTAAGAGGACAGCTATCCACTACCAAGAATTTATGAAGCATTGGATACGTTGAAAGGAACAGAATGGTTATCCAACCTGAACCTGCAAAGTGACAAGTAGAAATACGCGATAAAGATAAGAAGAAACCTGCATTCTGCGTAGGGAATGGTCTGTGGCAGTTCAAAGTTAGGCCATTTGGTCTACGTAACGCTCCAGAAACCTTTGACCTGTTAATGGATTGTATGTTGGAAGGACTTCATTGGTGAAAATGTTTGGTGGAGCTAGACGACATCATTGTCATGGAAAAACATTCGTTGAACAATTGAAGAATCTTAAAGAAGTCCTTAAAAGTATATCTGTGGCTGGATTGAAACTCATTCCGAAGAAGTGTTCTCTGTTCCATGAAGAAATACAATACTTGGGACATCGAGCGAGAGCAAATGGCATTTCCTCTGATGAAGACAAAGTCGTAGCAGTGAAGATTGGCCACCACCACAGAATCTCCATGAATTACGCAGTTTTCTAGGGCTCTACATGTACTATAGTAGGATTGTTCCAGGTTTCGCCATAGTGGCTGGAAGTTTTCATAAGTAAATTATGAAAGATTGGCCATACTGTTGCAGCGAAAAACAAGAAGAGTCATTTCACCAACTAAAGGAATATTTATGTACGGCTCCTTTACTTACATACTTTGATGCGGGCGAGAAATGGGTATTGGATATTAATGCTAGCGGTTATGGAATAGGAGGTGTGCTCTCCTAAGTAATCGATGGCCAGGAAAAACTTATAGGGTATTACGAGGCGAGAGCTCGTACCACAGGTATCTGTACTGCCAGCCTTTTCAGCTAAGAACCGCTCATGCAGCTCTAAGGTGGCTACTGCAGTTTAAGAACCACGAAGGCCAACTTGAGGAGGAAAACATGGTAATGCTGATGCACTCTCACGTCGTCCATGAAAGCCGGATTGCAAACACTGCTCAAAAGCTGGGGTGAAATAAAGCATCATTCACGTCCATTTTATTCGACTGATACTGAAGACTGGTCAACAGCACAATGAAGCGACCCTAGACTGGCAAAAATAATTTCTGCGAAAGAAGAAGATAAAATACCAACCAGCAATGACATCGCCTCAGAGAGTCGCCTCATGAAAGCCTATTGGGCCCAGTGGAACAGTCTAAAACTATTCAAAAACTTAATTTTTCTACCTTCATATAAGGAGAAAGAGAAATTTAAATTCTTCAAAAGAAGAAGATAATATACCAACCCGCAATGACACAGCCTCAGAGAGTCGTCTGATGAAAGCATATTGGGCTCAGGTCAACAACCTGAAATTATTGAATGGTTGCATATACCGGTAATGGGGAAGTGAGTATTGTAAAGTAGTCAAAAACTTAATTGTGGTAGGAGAAATAGATAATTTCGGAATTCCATAACGGTCCGAGTGGTGGACATCTGGGTATAACCAAGGCCATAGAAAACCTAAATCAAGGGTTATATTGGGTAGGTTGTCAACAAGTGGTAACCGATTGGATAACGAATTGCACCCAATATGTCAGCTAAGGGGCCATCGCGAAGAAGTCGTGGCCAAATTCAGCAATACAATTCGGGCCCTCCCTTCGTGCGTATAGCAATGATCTATTTCCTCTCAGTAGCTCGGGAAACCGTACGTCTTAGTGGTTATGGATTACTTCAGTAAATGGCCTGAAGTTTTAGTGTCCCTTCAGAACTTCATTCTTACCAGGTTAGGTTAGCATACAGATCAACTCCAAAACTACATACTCACTGGGAACGCCCTTACAAGGTTGTCGAACGAATAAATGGCGTGTTTGAATGAGTCCAGAAACCCCAATGTCCAAGAGCTAAAATTAAGGTTGTGCATTTGGAAAGACTAGCCCTGTATGAAAAACGCGGAGTTGAGCTTGCCCGGGACGAACAGGTTTAAGTGGGGGTAGTGTTACGATTAAGTAAAACCTTTTACTTATTCCTAATATCCAAATTGACATCATATAAATAACAGGACGATTAATGCTGCGTCTGAAATTATGCCCTTACATCAATCAAGTTGGCTAATCCGCTTGAAATGCGTTAAGTTTTCAAAACTGCAATACTGGACCATTATGTAAAGATCGAGAAACAGGTTCTGGAATCGGGTAGAACAGTCGGTAGACAACTGGTAGAGTCCCGTGGAGAGATGTGGTTTTCATTTGGAGTTAGTCTAATTAAACGTTGAAAACTAAGCAACTCGAAGTAATAGTAAACATTTTTAAATATAGACTTGCTGTGAATTGTTGACTTTAAATCCGTATAATTAAAATAAACGGAATAATAACTGTTGTACTTATCAATTTAAAAACGAATCTTGTTTTCTTAACGGGAATAAAACAACGCTGGGAAGGACGCTTGAAGGGAATTCGTAACAATATAGCAAAATAAAATGTTTTTTTATGTAAAGTTAATTCCAATGTAGCTCTAAAACATTTTGTCAAAACAGTTTTAAAAATTATCGGTTTTTGTATAATAGTTATTTCGTATCCGTGAGAGCTGTCGTCTTTGTTCAATTGCAAATCTGCATTGTTTTATGAACTTTTGTCTGTCACACGCAATCTGCACTGTCGAAAAAAGCCATCGAGTGGACAAGTTACATTATGCGAAACAAAACGATAGTCTTCAAAGGTAAATCAAAATTGTTACAAGCAATCTTTGTCGAAAACAGGGATAGCCATTTCATTGCACAATTGTGATTTTCACTACCTCACACATATTCTTATGCTCTTTCAATTACTCGTCGATGAGACTTCGACAAGTGCACATGCCCAGTGGATCCTACGATATTTTTTTTCAGGTTAACAGAAAAAACTCAATGATGACACTCAAAACATATTTTTTGATCAAAAATGCTTTTGGTAACATTCAATGCCTTATATGTTATACAACATTTAAGGAGGGTACGGAATACGTTATTAAAAACATTGCGATCGTTTTCATAGTCATATAAGTAATTTAAATGATAAGCAAAGAGAAGATCTGTTTATAGAAATAATTTTTTTTTTTGACAAATTGAAAGATTTTTTTTGTAGAGGAAATTTCTGAACCAAAATCAGTTCCCAAGTTAAAAAAGGAGATTTCAAATTTAGTAAGCTTGGAAATTGTCAGGAAAGTAAGACCATTGTGTGATGGTGTTTTTATTAAGCAATAGGTGAACAAAATTTGGCAAAAGTCTCTTCCCCTGTCCAGTCATACTGTAGGAACCTGTGTAGAATCTGCGGAACATGTGTAGAATCTGCGGTTAGGGACAAATTAATTAGTTGCGAATTTTTTTCAATTTGTTTAGACGAAAGCACTGACATAAACGATATCTGTGAACTTGTAATTTGCATTCGATGCGTAGGCAGCGAATACAATATTTTTGAAACAGTGTTTACTTTAGAAACGTTTTATGGCAATGTAACTGGTAAGTTGTTGTATGATGTTGTCAGAGAAAAGCTTCTTTCTATTGTAGACATAAAGAAATTGGCTGGAGTCTGCACAGATGGAGCCAATGGCAAATATAAAGGTTTTATAGGCCAATTAAAAAAACACGAATTTTCAGTTCATAATTTCCACTGCATAATTCATCAGACCGTTCTAGCATCGAAATTCAGAAATGATTACCCAGCTATGAAGACAGCAAAGGATATAATAAACAAAATTCGAGGCGTACATCAAAAGATTATCTACCGAAAATTTGTAACCTTTTTAAAAAACAAAAATGCTGTGAAGAAGTTCGGTGGCTAAGTCGCGGTGATTGTCTGAATGGATTATATGATTTAAGAGAAGAAGTACTTCAGTTCCTAGAAACTGAGAGGTTAGTAGAGTGTTTAAAAGACAATAATTTTATTTTAGACTTAGCTTTTTTGGCAGGTACAACAAGTATGTTAACTTAATTTGGAATTGCAAGGAAAGGAACGCAATATATGCGATTTGTCAAAATCATTTTTAATTTTAAAACAAAACTTTTTCTACTTCTTTCCCAGATTCAATCTGGTGATTTTTTCAATTTTCCAAAAACTTTACTTGTTAACAGAAATCCAGAAAAGGACAAAATATATGAATATGCATGAATAATTGAAACACTTTTCAATAATTTTCAAGACAGGTTTCAAGATTTTGTAATTATACAACGGCTATTAGATCTTTTCGAAAACTTTTTTCGTTGCGATGTATGCAACTACGATTTTGATATTCAATCGGAACTTATTGTACTTCAAAGCGAAGTAAATGCTGCAGACGAAATTAATATTATAGAGCTCTGGAAAGATTTGGATGGAGCGTTCTATCCTGAACTTAAAATTATAGAGCTCTGGAAAGATTTGGATGGAGCGTTCTATCCTGAACTTAAAAAAAATTCATTTAAGTGTCTGTCTTTATTCACCACTACTTACCTATGCGAACAAATTTTTTCGGATTTAAAATTCATTAGTTCAAAGCAGAGTAATAAAGTAAGTTTATCCCATTTAAAAAGTATTCTGCTAATACGAAACTGCCGTAAAAGTATAAATGTAGAAGATTATATTTTATAGAACATGTCTGTCTGTCCGTCTGTTTATTTGTCTGACATGATTTAATGTTACTAAATCTAAGCTGTATAATTTTATGTATGTTGATGGAAAGTAAATCGATAGGGACAGCAAACGACGCCATATTTTTCCCGCTCTTTTGACATTTCTCTTCAGTAAGGTTTGCCATTTCATCATGGAAAGATATGGAGCCAACAACTGGTCGAAATTATTAAAATTTATTTCCGAAATTTGGAGTCAGTGGCCTCAACTTTAAGAGCGCTACCTCCAATTTCTGAATTTCATTTCTGGCTGAATGGCTTCGTCAATATGCAAAATATGCGTTATTGGTCAGACAGCAATCCACAAGTAATCCATGAGTCATCATTGCATCCCGAAAAAATTACGGTTTGGTGCGGTTTATAGGTCGCCGGCATCATTGGGCCGTACTTCTTCCGAGATGATCAAGACCGGCACATTACTGTGAATGCGAATCGCTACCGTTCAATGATAACCGAATATATTTGGCCCCAATTGGATAATATGGACTTGGACTACAGGTGGTTCCAACAGGACAGCGCCACAAGCCACACAGCGAATGCCACAATCAATTTATTGGAAACCAAGTTTGATGAACGTGTTATCTCACGAAATGGCCCAGTCGATTGGCCGCCTCGGTATTAGAGTTTAAATAATTAACATCTGGTAACACTAAATGCATTGTCAAATGTCAAATCAAAGTAATTGCATCTATACCATTAAAGAAGAGTTTTTTCTCTCTCTCTGTCTTCAACCTTCATACGAAGAAGCTTGTGTTTTTATTTCTCGGTGGTTTAGCAAGTTAACAAATTTTACTGCGCAACTTAACGTTTAATAATCTAACAGGTTATGGGCCATCCGCGGTTAATTTTGTTTAAATCTCGTGGCAAATAAAACAATCGTTGTACACAAGTACATATTTCCTTTAATAATTAAAAAGAAGTCGGTATTTTTTCCTTTAAAAAAAATCGTGTGGTGTGCTTGGCCGCATGCACAAGGTGGAAAAGTACGACATCAGTTTAGCAGCCAACGAGACATTGCAAAGCTTTTCAGACCAGAAAAATTTTAATATCGATACGGAAAGTTCATCGTGTGACACAAACATGAACACTACAATTCCGTTCGACAGATTAAAAGGCCGGGAAAATTTTGGCGAGTGGAAGATTGGTGCTAAGTCGCATTTAATTATAAAAGACTTGTGGAGTGTCTGTGAAACGCAGGTGGCAGACAATGCAACGGCAGCAGAGAAAAGGAAAGATGAAAAGGCTATAGCTGAAATTACGCTATTGCTTGAGCCGTCCAATTACACGTATGTGGAGTCAGCAAAAACAGCTAAACAGGCGTGGGACAGCATATCGGCAGCATTTGATGACACAGGTACCAGCCGTAAGGTAAGATTATTACACCAGATGGTAACACTCAAACAGGAGAATTACGGTTCGATGGAAGCGTATGTAAATAAAATGCATCAACTGTGGTCACAAGTCAAACGCGCTGAATTTAACATCGACGATGAAGTTGCAGGCTCATTGATGCTGGGAGGATTGCCATCCAAGTACGAGTCAATGATAATAGGGCTAGAAACGGCCAAAGAAAAAATCAGCTTCGACAAAGTCAAAAACATGCTGTTGCAAGGTTTTGCATTTGGAGATGAAGCCGATGATGTTAGTGAAGCTGCATTAGCTGTCAAGTATAGACACAAATACCAAAAGCAGCATACAGAAAAGCAACAACAACATCAACAGCAAAAAAGTGTTAAAGTGTGTTTCGGTTGTGGTTCCAATGAACACTTTATTCAAAATTGCCCAAAAATAAATGAGCAAAATAAAAAGAAAAATAACTATAAAGGCAAAAACAAATTTAATAAACATAAAGCGTTGATCACATCGTTTATTGTGGACAAAAATCAAAAACCAAGTTCGGACGATTGGTTTGTTGATAGGGTGCAACGGGAACAATGTCAAACAGCATCTTTTTAATAAAAAATCAAAAGAAAATCGACAAAAAAGAAGTGACAGTCGCGAACAATGATAAATTGACAATCGATTGTGTCGGTGATGTGCATCAAAATATTGTGGTGAACAGCAAACAAGAAAATATAACTATTTCCAACGTTTATTATGTGCCAAATATTTGTGCTAATCTTTTATCGGTTTCTGAAATGGTAAAGAAAGGACACACTGTGATTTTTAACATTGACGGTTGTAAAATTTTCGATTCTGATTGGAACTTGCTTGCCACAGCGAGTTTAGTGAATGATCTGTTTAAATTAGATGTTGTACGTAATGAAAAATCATTGATCGCTGAAAAACAGAAAGAGTTGGTTGTCGCGGAAAAGCCAAAAGAAAATTCTATTTTATGGCATCGTCGTCTTGGACACACAAGTTTTGATTACATGAAATTTTTAAATAAAGACATTAAAAGTTTACAAATACCAAAGAACAGTATATGTGAAACGTGCGTAAAAGGCAAACACAGTCGTAAGCCATTCAGTGAATCGGGAAATCGTGCAAAACAGTTGCTTGAACTAGTACACACAGATTTATGTGGTCCCTTACCTGTAAAATCGCACAGTGGCAATAAATATATTCTAACTTTTGTTGACGACTTTTCGCATAAACTATTCGTGTACGTAATCAAAAGAAAAAGTCATGTGTTCAAATGTTTTATTAACTTTAAAAAATTAGTCGAAAATCAAACTGAACACAAAATAAAGATTTTGCGTAGTGACAATGGCAACGAATATTTTAGTAATGCATTTCAACGATATTGCAAAAACAACGGAATTCAACAACAAAAGACGGCAGTTTATACACCACAGCAAAATGGTGTAGCAGAACGAATAAATCGTACGATTTTGGAAAAAGTACGATGTATGTTGATTGACTCAGGTGTTGCAAAGGCGTTTTGGGCTGAAGCAGTAATGACAGCTGCTTATATCATCAATCGTGTGCCATGCAAGGGCAGTGGTGATAAGTCACCTGAAGAAATCTGGTCTGGTAGAGAGCCGAACTTGTCATTGCTGAAAGTGTTTGGCTGCAAAGCATATGCTCAAGTTCCAGCGGCTAAAAGGAAGAAATTGGACGATAAATCAACTGAATGCATTTTCGTCGGATATTCCGGCGATTCAAAGACGTATCGGCTCTACAACAAGCAAACAAAAACGATACTTACCAGCAGAGATGTAATTTTTCTGGAATCAAGTGCAACAACTCAGGTAAATGATTCTGAACTTGATAAAATTAACCATTTTTGTTTGCAATATTCCAAAGATGAGGACAATAATGACAGTAGTGAATCAGGGGAGAAAGTCCAGCCAAATCAAGCCGACTTGTTATCGAATGATCCGCATACTGTACAACCAAATGGTTCATCGTCTGGTTCCCCGAATGTTCAGCCAAGTCAAGCCGATTTTAGATCGCAAGATGATACAACGCAGGTGATGGTGGAAGCAGATCGATCGTCAAACGAACCGTTAGAAGATGATGGTTGTGTTAGTGAATGGGAACCAGAAGATTCATTTGAAAGGCGATTGATAAATCAAAATGCTGATGAGACAACAATAATGAGACAGTCAGCACGAAATGCAGATAAACCGAAACCAAACTACGCTACGTTTGCTTATGCATTTATGTCATGCGATCCATCCACATTTAAGCAAGCAGTATCGAGTGACAACGTTGATTTGTGGAAGGATGCAATGAAGGAGGAGTTTAATTCTTTGCAAGCAAATCAGACATGGAAATTGGTTGACCTACCGCCGGATAAAACGCCAATCAAGTGCAAATGGGTGTACAAAACGAAGCGAGACACTCATGGAAATGTGATACGTCACAAAGCGAGACTAGTTGCCAAGGGCTACACGCAAATCGAAGGTGTTGATTATCATGAAACGTTTTCACCGGTAGTTCGGTTCACTACAATTCGATATTTGATGGCAGTTGCAGCAAAGTTTAATTTAAACATCCGTCAATTGGACGTTGTAACAGCTTTTCTACATGGCACACTTGAAGAAGAGATTTACATGACACAGCCGGAGGGGTTCAGCGATGGATCAAAACGTGTATGCAAGCTCACCAAATCGATTTATGGTCTCAAGCAATCGAGTCGAGTATGGAACACCACATTGAACAAGGTGTTATTAAATTTTGGACTGAAGCGATCATCGACCGACCAATGCGTTTACTATTTAGTCGAGGGTAATCGCATTTTTATTGTGGCAGTTTATGTTGATGACATCATCATATTTTCCAACAACAACGAAATGGAGAAGAAGCTGACCAAGGTGCTGTTCGAAGAGTTCAAAATGAAAGATATGGGAGAGATATCATCGGTGCTTGGTATTCGTATAACGCGTGACAGAAAATCAGGTACAATTTCTCTTGATCAAGCTAATTATATTGAAGATCTTTTGTCTCGTTTCAACATGAGTAACTGTAATGCGATAGCAACACCAATGGACACAAATCAAAAGCTAACAAAGAAAATGTGTCCAAGCAGCGAAGAAGAGGCAAGAGAGATGATGAATGTGCCATATCGTCAATTAATTGGTGCATTGCAATTTTGTGTTCAAGTATCTAGGCCGGATATTTGTTTCGTCGTAAGTGTGCTCAGTCGATACAACCAAAATCCAGGTAAAGCACATTGGGCTGCAGCTAAACGAGTTCTACGCTATTTAAAGGGTACAATCAACAAGAAAATAACGTACACAAAACAACCGACTGAAATTCAAGGATATTGTGATGCTGATTGGGCTGGCGATGAAGACGAGCGCAAATCAACGACCGGCTACGTATTCACATTGCAAAATGGTGCCATTTCATGGTGCTCAAAACGACAACCAACTGTCGCCATATCAACAACAGAGGCTGAATTCATGTCGATGACCGCAGCAATACAAGAAAGCATTTGGTTAAAGAAAATAGAAAATGAGGTTTTTATCAATTCTCTTCGTATGATCAAATTGTATTGTGATAATATTGGCGCGATTAATTTTGCTGTTAATAACACATATTCAGCTAGGACAAAACACATTGATATAAAACAAAAATTTGTCCATCAAAAGGTTCGAGAAAAGGTTGTTGAACTAATCCATTTAGCTACAAATGAAATGCCAGCTGATATACTTACGAAGCCAGTGTCGGGCATAAAAATCAATTCAGTTCTGAAATTACTCGGATTAGATTGAACAATATTTTCAAAAAAAAAAACAAAAAAAAAGATAATAATTAGATTTGATTGCATAGAATATTTAAAGTTTTTGTCATTAATATTCAAAATAAAATTCTAGTCATTTGAATTTAATTAAATGAATTGAACATTATGAATTGCTGTAAATATATATTTGAATTTAATTAGATGAATTGAACATTATGAATTGCTGTAAATATGTATATATAAATATTCAATTCAGGGAGAGTATTAGAGTTTAAATAATTAACATCTGGTAACACGAAATGCATTGTCAAATGTCAAATCAAAGTAATTGCATCTATACCATTAAAAAAGAGTTTTTTCTCTCTCTCTGTCTTCAACCTTCATAAGAAGAAGCTTGTGTTTTTATTTCTCGGTGGTTTAGCAAGTTAACAAATTTTACTGCGCAACTTAACGTTTAATAATCTAACACTCGGTCGTGCGATTTGACGCCGTTAGATTATTTCCTGTGGGGCTACGTCAAGTCTATGGTCTATACCAACAAGCCAGCGACGATTGATGAACTTCGTACGAAAATCGAACGTGAAATTGCAGCAGTATCGGCCGATTTATGCTTGAAAACCGTCGAAAATAGGGTTGAGCGTCTGGACTTCTGCAAGCGTGCCCGTGGTGGCCATGCAAAAGAAATCGAGTACCATACATAATGGCATCGAACGTACTTTCGCAGGAATAAAGAACAAATGTGTATCACCTTTACGACACAAAATAACATATAATTATACAATATAATACTTAATATTAAAACCATTTTTAACCAGGTGTATTTGATTATCGTTATCATTTCCTTTATTTTGTATGAATATCAGAATGGTGTCTGTTACTAAAATTTTTCTATGACTGTAAATAAATAAATGCTCTCAATTTTTTTGCTCTCTCTTACTCACTAATACACAAGCAAACATTTTTTGGCTCTCCCTGGTCTGAAACAACATTCTGTAATACATTCCTTGCTCAGTGTTGCCAGTTCAGCACTTCTATCTCTATTTTTTTAGCTTCTGCACTTTATTTTTTAAAAAACAGCTAAATGCTTTTTAGCACTTTTTTGCGCAATTTTTGCCAACTTTTGACATTTCTCACTTAATTTTTAGCATTTTTTGTAGAAAAATTACAGTTTTTCTATAATGTACGACTCTTTTTTTTGGTACTGAACTCTGAAATAATGCTTTTTTCAATCAGGAGCTATAAACAATATAAAATTGCCAGGGGTGTGAATGGAAAATATATACGTGAGTTGGCGTTTAAAAAATCCCTTACTGCAAAAGTATGTTAGTCCATACTTTTTATTAGCAATTTCATTAATTTTGATGTACGGAGAGGAGAACATGACTCTAAAAAACAAAAATAAACTTGTCGATTTGTGAATTTGCCTCTAGGTTCATTAATGGTCAAAATCGATTAGACGGTTCAACCGTCTAATTACTTTAATACGTTTAAAACCCGAAAACAGCTTTTACTAAAATGGTTACCGCCTTTGAGTTTATATTTGAGTACACCAAATTTGAATATGGCTTACTAATTTTAGTCTTAAATGATATACATTTTCTAAATTTATTATGATTTTCGTACATGAAATCCTACACAAAAATGTGCAATTTAATCTAAATTATTAATTTTGCATAAATTCATGCAAAAATCATGGTTTTCAAAATTTGATAAAACAATTTATTTTAAACAAATAGAATTTTAAAATAAGAATAAAATTTAAACAACCTAACTCGAAACAAGTACAGAAATTTCAGTTAGGTAAAACGACTTAAACATAAGCTCACCTTTGGTTATCCTTTGGTTCCGAGTTCCATTTTAGTTAATGTATGAGAAGTTCATACTACAAGCTTACAAGGTCAGGAACATTTTTCTAATTGATAAGTGTTTGGTTTTTGCCCCAACAATAGACAATTCAGTTAAACTCATGCCTAACTTCTGTGCCTGAATTGATATATATTTTTGTTTTCGCAGTGGACAAACCGTCAATTACCCGAGGTAAATTTGTCTATATTCAATAGCAGAGTGATATGTGTAAAATATTATCTATTACCAATTTAGGATGTGTTGTGTTTTTGGAGTATTCATCATGACTTGGAGTGGGATCGGAACATATATTTTCAATCCCAAACTAAGTTTGTTTAAATACTAGACAATGACAATGTTGCATTGTGATCGGTAAAGGTTTACGGCAGTTACCATGCTAACCAAAAAACGAAATTGGTCCGCAGATACTTAGGTATGACTCCTTCTATGCGTTAACTTTTCTCAGTATCAATTGATATATGAGCCGTTCAGAGCACACATCGATTAACTCCATAAAACAAAAAGTTGAGAAACGCGATGATGTAATATATATTGTTTTTAAAAATTCCTGTGATGATATGAATTCAAATATGTAATGTAGAATGCACAATTGCAGATATAGCTTTCATCTAACGGTATATAAAATAAATAAAAAAGTAAACAGTCGTCAGTAATGTTACAGTTTTTATGTGACAGGTGGAGTTAATCGATTTGGCAACTGAAAAAAAATAATAAGATTAAATTTATACTTTACATTTTTAAGTTTTTATTAAGAAAAAGTTAAATTTTATACATTTTAAGCACAGCTTTTAATTTTTTTTAATTAATTTATAGCAGCTTTGGGATGTTTCAGCAATATTATACATAATGTCTTCTTCATCAGCTGTAGGCGAGGATTCGTCATTTCAATTTGTTGACAAATTATTATAGTAATCGTGTTTAACAGGAGGAATGAATTTTAGCAGGTCCATCATATCTCTCTCATAATCCGAATATGTTATTATTTGTTCGTGATTTGCAGCGTAAGTCTTTATGTACTTTGTTAGACAAGATGAAATTTCTTGAGACCCACGTGATCCATCAGTTTCTGGCCAAACAAACATGTGGCTTGTATTTTTATTGAATTTATGACATCCAAAATTATACACATATAAATTTCGCTTATAATAAGCTACGGATGTGGTCAACTTGGGAAAATGTGATCTTCGTTTTTTAGTTTCATTTGTAGGGCGTCTTCTTTTTATTTCGTTAACTTTGATACAACCTCTTAAGAAAATACTTTGGTCAAGATGACTAGGCAAACTATAAAAGTCTTTCATGGCAGCCTCTCTTTCATCAGAACTAATTTTTTCATTGCAATTTTTACTGCATTTGCATTGTATATCGACAAATGTTTTTGCACGTATTAAATTTCCACCTCTATTTCTGTATGCCAAACCTTTTATCCTCTTATGCTTTTGTAAATTCCGTTTCCATTTACCAGGATTACGACTTCTTTTCCTCCAAATCGATATGTTAGTTGGGTTTGTGCTGTTGCACTCCGATGAATCCGAGGAAAATGATAAACGTCTGCTTGGGCCAGACCTTTTGTTAATAAATCGTATTGAAGAATCTTCACTGCTTTCCTCACTCACATTATTAGTCTTATAAATAAATAAATAAATGGTTTCCCATTACATCCCATGAAGGGACTGGGGAGAACTTCTCACAATCACTGAGCTGTGCGCTTTCCAGTTTTCACTCACTGATTGGGACCTACAGTTTTACACCGATTCCGAACGGTAATTTGAGAAGCTTTTTCATGGCTAGATACTCGATAGTGTCGCCGTCACTATGCGAGGTGACCGCCGCCGAAAGAAATTTTAAGGTGGTCAGAGCCGGGTTCGAACCCAGGATCTCATGTACAAGAGCCGCGCACACTAACCATTGCACCACCGACGGCCACAACACATTATTAGTCTTACTCATCTTGATTATAGCGGTATAATAATTATTTCTTTAAAAACAACGTGGGAGTAATATTGAAAAGACTAAGAGTACACAGTAACATTCAGAGTGCGAGATCTCTTCTATACTAACTACCATCTGTATTATGCTTCTCACTGTTGCATGTTTTCACTTGAGTTTTTAGCTTTATTTTGCCAGCTCCTTCTTCTTTGTTTACATTTCAAAGTACAAAGTACATGCAAAATTAACAACACAACGCTGACACACAATATTATATTATTGAGAGGGAGAGGGCATCTTCGGCTGTTTAAAAACAAATAAGTGTCTATGCTCAGCTGGAACAGATACAGCGTTTCCAAAACGATTTACATTGGGGTATGGAGTTAATCGAAATGACTTCTGAAATAAATTACGTATTATTCAATGGCCAAAAAAAATTGACATTTATCGGTGCTAATCTTTATTATTCGGGAAAGTTATTATAAATATAAAGAGTTATGACTATTCCAAGGCCTTTGACACTTAAATTTAAAATTTTCCAAAAAGTGGAGTTCATCGAAGTGTGCACTGAGCGGCGCATATGTATACCCCCATCCCTATGGGTGATGGTGTTCGATTATGTATGGCCTACGAAAATGTATTTTTTGATGTGTAAACATCTATACGCTGGGGGTAAAAATCTTTTTCACAATACAATCACAGATTTAGAGTAAGATGTGCGATGTAATCGTTGGCCAATCGTAAAGCGTTATCAAATCGGTGTGAGCTATGAATGAGTGTATTAGTGTACTCAAACGCTGCATACAATATACTCAACACCATCTAGTGTGCAATAGTAGCGACTAATTTTCACTAATTGTCGTACAGGAAAACTAAAAACTAAAAGTTTTCTTCATCTTTGAGATTGCCATTCATACTTAACAGCTGCATATAAGCACCATCTAGTGTGCAATATTAGCTACGAATTTTCGAAAACCATTGCTGTAAAATAACATTACATTTCAGTAAACAGCTGATTAATAACTTGTCAGCCGCAACAAATACAAAATAATAAAATATTTTACAAAACACCAAAACAATTATAACTCAGAACATAAAACAACACAAAGTGTATCAAAGCTGAATGGAGGTAATGTTAGTTCTAATAAAATTTCTATTAGATTCCAAAATAAATTAAGATTATAACATATCTTTATTACGTACTGTTGCCTTACACTGAAACTGGTGCACGACAATTGGGTAACAATCTCCATCTCATGCCAATTATTATGGGTGGAGAGTTTAATACAAATTGTGCAAACCCACAGTCGCAAGCTTTATCAAAATTTTTATTTGACGTTTTCCACTTGCATATGAGCAATTCTCCACAAACACTCACAACTAAGAATTCCACTACTATACATGCAGTTTTCCATAGATTTTTAAATACAATCGAGTCCAAAATTTATATATCTTATTTTAGTTACCATAAGCCAATATTAACTATTTGTACTTAAGGGATTTACCATAGATGGGCACTTTGCAGTACTACTAAAATTTCAGTAAAAATAATTCTTTAACTAGTAAATTTTTACTGATTACTAAAATGTTTTTCAGCAATTTTTATAAAGTGCCTACGTGATTACGATGAGGTGCATTGAATTTTCAGTAATCAGTAATGCCCGATTAATGATTATTATGAATACGGCCTATGATTTGACTGGTAATGCAAATTAAATTTTATTATCAGTAAAAATTTACTGAATTTTTTCAGTAATCAGTAAATTTACTGCTTACTGTAATTTTTAATGCAGTACATATATACTGCAGTGTGCCCATTTACTAACCAAATAAGTTAAATAAAACAAACAAAAACCAGCAAATTCCTATGTATTTACAATATTGAAAGTTTTGATACTTTTAATTGATTAATTAAAAAAATATACTAAAAGCATAAGTACTTCCAACTTCATTACTAGATGTTTACACATCTCCCCTGTGATCGGACTCACATTAATTTTTTTTTATAGAATATATGCTGCAAACTACAATTTTTGTTCTGTTATTTCACTTTTTTTGGTATATTTTGTATGACAGCTTCTGGCAACACTGGTGTACACTGCAATAGTCATCTCAGACGAAATGTGCCTGTTTCTGTGTTATCGCATTTGGTTGTTTGATCTATAGAACATATATGTATGTAGGTAATAATAGGCATATTAATATAATTTTCTTATTTTTTATTAAAATTGTTCGTATTATACTTGTACGACAAAAATACAAAAGTCCACAAAACCATAAAGTACACAGATTTTGAATGAAACAATAAATACTTACATCGTTTTCATTCATCATATAATACAATATTTGGGGTTTATTCTAAGAATTTTGCATACGTAAGTTCAGCTCGCATATATCACATCTACATGCAATGACCTCTGTTTGCTTACTGATTGGTATGTTGTATGAATTCAGTGAGTACTGCGAGTGCAGTACGGTAGGCTTCGATTTCAGTAGAGTACACTAGGGCGGGTCGATTTGTAGGGAGGCAAAAAAATCGCTAAAATGACAAGGAAAATCGTATTCTAGGGATCAAAATAAGAAATGACCGATGAATCATTCCTCTAAAACGAATTCGGATGTCCCGACTTTGGAAAAATCCGAAATTTTGAAAAATCCCGCATTGACCCATTTAGAGTTCCCAATAGAGTTCAAATGTATGACCGACCCCCACGTACTTTGGAGGGCCGACCCACCCATGCCAGTGACACGCCCCTGGAACCTCCCAATGCAAACATTTCAAAAAATCAACATGTTTGTCATTTTACATAAAAAAATCAGCGAAATGGCTATGTTCTTTTTCTTTTTGGAGTTTATTTTTCTCTTTAGAAATTTATTTAGTCAGAACATAGGTATGTAAATGAAAAAATTAATTTAACTTAGTAACAGAAAAGAAACTAAAAAAAATATTCTTTGAAACGCTAGCTAGCTAGTGTGATGGAATTTTTGGACCATTAAACGGTGGATGATCATCTTGATTTACATATTCCTTCAATGTATCGTTCGGAATGCTTCGCGTTAATGGTGGTTCAAGGACATTATTTATATCATTCAAGTTGATCATTTCCGTGTAACTTGTGCACTTAAAGTTTATATTTGGTTTTTTATAAACTCTATAACTTTTATAAACTTTCCAAATAATGACAACTTATAAATGTGCGAGGAATTTCTGTAAAATAATCATCAGTTGCAGGTAGGAAACGGAAAAACACAGATCAGTAAAAAAGTGCACTTTACCTTTTTCCCTTCAACTGAGTGTGAACGGATTAGGTATCATAAAGGAACAGGAACAGCATTCAGCATCCACGCAGATTTATAGACGTTTATTAGTTTGCTACCTAAATCATAAAAATTAAATAACCTTTTGTTTATTACTTATTTTTTTTTTAAATCTGAGAATTATAAAAGAGTCATCATCGGTTTTCCCAAAGAATTTTGTGCATATCCTCGAGCAAATTTTTGAAATTCATGTAGAGGTTGTTATGGCAACGATATTAGAGAGCCGTGCGAAATTGCCCAGACTTGAAAGCAAAAAGACTTCAAACAATAATTGGCTTTAGTTTCTTTTCTGTTACTAAGTTAAATTCATTTTTTCGTTTACATATGTTCTGACTGAATACATTTCTAAAGAGAAAAATAAACTCCAAAAAGAAACAATACATAGCCATTTCGCTGATTTTTTTCATGTAAAGTGCCAAAAATTGTGATTTTTTGAAATGCTTGTATGGGGAACCCCCCAGGGGGTTCCAGGAGATGTGCCACTGGCATGGGTGGGTCGGCCGTCCAAAGTTAGTGGGGGTAGGTCATACATTTGAACTCGACTGGGGCACTCTAAATGGGTCGAAGTGTGATTTTTTCAAAATTTCGGACACATTTCGGATTTTTCAAAAGTCGGGACATCACAATTCGTTTTAGAGGTATTGTTCCTCGGGCAAAGTTTTTTATTTTGATCCCTAGAATACGATTTTCCTTGTCACTTGGGAAATTTTTAAATCGACCCGCCCTAGTGTACATATTTCATTTTGAAGAAGCAAAACGAGGAGAGTGAATAATATAAACACAAGCATAGATCATGTCTTGACTTCAAAAACTAAGCAGTGTACAATTTGCAGCTTTGACATGGGATCACTCAGTTGTATCGTTACTTGAGTGAAAACTACAGTAGTTCAGTGTGCAATGAAGTGAGTGCAATACTGTAGACGAAGAATTGAATGTTTTTATGCAGAGGCTTAGTATGTACGCCAATTGAATTACAACACCAAAAACTAAAAACACTAGAAGAACAGCGAAAGAAAGATACGCATATTGTTAGTAAGAAATAAGTATCATACACCCAGTGAGACCAGAGAAGAATAAAATACCACCAAAAATAACATCAGCAGGGCAACAATTGCCACTGTAACTACGATCACTGGAATGCCTTTCAACGACGTCCTCAGAAACTAATTGTTTCTATTTTGTTGTCGATCTAGTATGTCTGTGCTCTACTGTCATGTTAACATTTCTGTTTACAGCGTGAAAGCAGCAAAGAAACCAAAAATATAAAAGACCCAAAAAGGAGACAGAAAACTCGAATATATATTTACATGGTAGAATTATCTATTAGGTAGTTGCAAAATTAGCTGACTAATGCAAAACACTATGTGCACGAAATGTGAAAAATTTAATAAGCTTGTCTTACTTGATACAAAGACTATGATATAAATTGCATTTTGATTGAAATTCTTTGAATTTTATTAACAAACAAAAAGAAACAAAATCAAATTTGATAGCTTACCCACGGAAAATATGAAAAAGCAGAAATCAGCTGGGCCGACGCGTTTACCCGATGTATAATTCTAGCATGATATATTTATGACACCAAAATAAGTAGAGTGCAAGGACTCCATTTGTGTCTGTTCTGTTACATTTTTTTATTGCATTAACGGCAAAAAGAGATAGAGCTTATTTTGCAAAATGAACAAAACTGTCACATTCTTTTTTTAGTAATTTTTCTATTTCTTGTTTGTTTTTGGATCCTTTTATTCCAATTGCGTCTTAAAGGCTCGTTCACAATGATAGCAACTATTTCAACAGGCGTTCACAATGCAAGCAACAAATTTGTTCGAATAAATTCGAAAAAACAGCTGACTGGCAACATTGTTTACATTATACAGCAGTATACATATTTGTGGAGTGAAAAAAAATGGAGAATTTTAATACAAACGAAAAAGTAAGCAGTGAAAAATAAAAAAATTATATGTGATAACGGATATCATATTTGTAACACTACTCGGAGCAAAAAATAATAAGTGGTTTCTTTAGAAAAGTTTTAAAATTTTTCTATAGAAATGTTTTCAAATTATGCTTTAGAAATGTTTTAAAATTTTTCTATAGAAAAGTTTAAAATTTTTCTATAGAAATGTTTTCAAATTTTTCTTCAGAAATGTTTTCAAATTTTTCTATACAAATGTTTTCAAATTTTTCTTTAGAAAAGTTTTTAAATTTTACTATAGAAATATTTTAAAATTTTTGTATAGAAATATTTCCAAATTTTTCTTTAGAAAAGTTTTAAAATTTTTCTATACAAATGTTTGCAAATTTTTCTTTAGAAATGTTTTCCTATTTTTTTATAGAAATGTTTTAAAATTTTCCTATAGAAAAGATTTAAAATTTTTCTATAGGAAGAATGTCCATAGAAATGGTTAGCAGCTTATGTTCCACAATATGTCAAGGCCTTGGACGGTTTCGATAAACCTGAAAATATCAGCTTCCTCCATTTTTGTAAACTTTTTTTTGTTTATTAATAAAAATGCCGCGAACTAAACTTACTACAAACAACTATACATTTCACATTTACATCAGCTGATATATACGAATGCCAGCGACAGGGTTGTATTTTTGGTAATAAAAAGTATAAATATATGTGAAATTATTGTTATTGGCAGATTCTACAGATAATATTATTTATTAAAATGTTTGTTTTGAGATAAAAGTAGCGTTCACAATGGCAGCAACGCATTTGTAATTCAAGCCTTCTCGTTCCAACTCACAGTATTGCATATAATGCCCTCTCATGTTTTTCGTGAAATTGGAATTCAAATTTGTCATAGAAGTAGGTTCTACTCTACTTCAAATTGGAATTTGTTCGAATCAGTTTATTCTACAGACCTCTAGGGGCGCTCTACTTCGAATTTTGTTTTAAAACTTGAAAGAATGAATGAAAATACAAACATTTTGTATCAAAACAAACATTTTAATAAATAATAGTATCTGTAGAATCTGCCAATAACAATAATTTCACATATAATTATAATTTTTTATTACCAAGAATACAACACTGTCGCTGGCTTTCGTACATATCAGCTGATGCAAATGTGAAATGTGTAGTTGTTTGTAGTAAGTGTAGTTTGCGATAATTTTGTTAATAAACAAAAGAAAAAAGTTTAAAAAAAGCTGACATTTTCAGGTTTATCGAAACCGTCCAAGGCCATGACATATTATTGAACATGAGTTTCTAAACATTTCTATAGAAAAATTTGAAAACATTTCTAAAGAAAAATTTGAAAATATTTCTATAGAAAAATTTTAAAATATTTCTATAGAAAAATTTTAAAACTTTTGTATAGAAAAATTTTAAAACTTTTCTACAGAAAAATTTGAGAATATTTCTATGGAAAAATTTGAGAAGATTTCTGTAGAAAAATTTGAAAACATTTCTATAGAACAATTTTAAAACTTTTCTAAAGACAAATTTTAAAACATTTCTATAGAAAAATTTTAAAACTTTTCTATAGAAAAATTTGAAAACATTTCTATACAAAAATTTCAAAAAATTTCTATAGAATAATTTTAAAACAATTCTATAGAAAAATTTTAAAAGATTTCTATAAAATTTTACAATTTTTCTATAGAAAAATTTTAAACGTTTCTGTAGAAAAATTTTAAAACTTTTCTAAAGAAAAATTTTAAAACATTTCTATAGAAAAATTTGACAACTTTTCTATGGAAAAATTTTAAAACTCTTCTATAGAAAAATTTGAAAAGTTTTCTAAAGAAAAACACAATACTTTTTGCTCCGGGTAGTGGTACAAATCTGAGGTCCGTGTCGCATATTTAATTTTTTATATTTTACTGTTTGCTTTTTCGTTTGTATTGCAATTCTCCATGGTTTTCAATCCCCAAATATGTATACTGCTGTATAATGTAAACAATGTTGCCAGTCAGCTGTTTTTTCGAACTTATTCGAACAAATTTGTTGCTTGCATTGTGAACGCCTGTTGAATTTGTTGCTATCATTGTGAACGAGCCTAAAATGTTTACAGTTTCATTAATACTTTCAAGTTTTAAAACGACATTCTAAGTAAAGCGCCCCTAGCGGTCAGTAGCATCGAACTGATTCGAACTAATTCCAATTTGAATTAGAAGTAGAACCTACTCCTATGACAAATTTGAATTCCAATTTCACGAAAAATCTTTGAGCACATTATATGAAATACTAGGAGTGGGAACAGGAGGGGTTGAATTACAAATTCGTTGCTGCCATTGTGTACGCTACTTAAATCTATTGTTTTGATGCAAAATACTAATGGTATGTGTGATTTGTTTTTGTAAGCTCTAATTAAACTAGCAGTACACATGTACGTACATATATATCAAAGGCTAGCGCGAGATGAATTGACTGAGTTGTGATTGTCATGTATGTGTTACTACTTGGTATACATAGGAATTCGACGGCAATGTAACGTTCGACTCAAGTAAATTAATCCAACGTGTACGAACATGAATCGTTTTACTAGAGTGTTGCATGGTACATACGACCCCTCATCCAAGACTGTATGGATGACGTTTTGTCGCCCAAACTGAATTTATGTTATTCTAACGTTTGATTTGTGTGCGCACGATTGTAATTAAAAAAAGGGAAAATGGAGAATATTGATGTTTAAATTATCGCAATTAATTATTTTTCACTTGTTTTCTTAAGATATGTACATTTTCTTTAAAAAAGTATTTTTACTTAACAAAAGTACCTTTTCTTAAAAAGTAGTACTTTTTCTTAAAAATTATCTTTTCTTAAAAAACATTCCTATTCCTAAATAATCAGCTTTTTCTCAAAAAAAGTAAATTTTCTTAAAAAATTACCTTTTCTTATAAAAAATACATTTGCATACATTTATATTCTTACTTAATTTTGTCTTTTTTTATTTTTGTAATGAATTGATTTTTTATGTTACTAAAGTAAATCAATAAAATAAAAGCAAAACAGTCACATACATACATAGATTGCTGGATACTTATATATAAAGCTAGTTCAACAAGCCAAGCGCGGTTTAAATACTCCTGTTTCTTTGTATTAAATTTCACAAATCGTCCGCCTCTCCGATTTTCTTAGTAAATGCTCGGGCAAACAAAGGGCTTCACGGTGTTGCTCTTTTCAGTTTCATTGCTCAAAGTCGATTCTCGCTGTGGTAGCACACATCCATAAAAACCAATACAACATCACAAACCACTTAACCATCAACCCACAAATATTTTCGACTAACATAACTTTTTTCACAGCGTACTTACTTAATCGACCAAGCTCTTTTTATATCCTCTGTCCGATGAATCATTGACGACTGAATGCATGAGACTAAAGCACAATACATCTGCCAAAATTAGAAACACTCACTTCTTCAGCAATTTGCATACACATTCAGGAATATGTATGAGTCACTTTCAAAAATACTGCTACACACTTACAAGATAAACTAAATAATATCTCGCTGTCCCCCTTTCATTCTCGAGAGAGCATAAACAGTGCAACAAACACAGCTGTATTTGTATCGCAAACACAGATATATTGGTATTACAAACAAATATATTATAAAATTTTTATCAATCTGTCTCCAACATGTAATATTGAATAGCAACCACGATGTGTTTAGACACAAGTATACTATATGGTGGCCGTCGGTGTGCAATGGTAGTGTGCGTGGTTCTTGTGCTTGAGAACGTGGGTTCGATCCCTGCTCTGACCACTTTAAACTTCTTTCGACGGCGGTCACCTCGCTTAGTGACGGCGACAGTATCGAGTACTTAGCCATAAAAACGTTTCTCAAAAATACCGTTCGGAACCGGTGTAAACTTGTAGGTCCCAATCTGTGAGTGTAAACTAAAATGCGCACAGCTCACTGGTTTGTGAGAAGCTCTCCCGAATCCCTTCATGGGTTGTACCGGGAAAGCATGTATTTCTTTATACTATATTTATAACAAGCTCCACACAAACGTTATATTTGCATCCATACAACAAAAAAGGCTGATTTTTCATCGTGTATGAGGTCGCGATTTTTCCTAACCATGGTTCATGGGCGGCTGGATGATGCACTGTAAGCCGGGTCGAAAAAAAGTTGAAGCTACTTGATTTGGTGAGCAACAAAAGCGTTCTTTGGGTCGAGTAGAATACACACAGAAAATTTCAGAAATAACAATTAACCCCAATGTGTGAATGAAACAATTTTAAGGAAAGTATTTGAAGTCTGCAATAAATGCAGTTTATTTAAAATTTTAAATAAAAAAAGAGTTTTGCCATGAAAGTGCAGAAGCACAATTTTGAGGACTTTATCGAAATGAGATGTGGAAAAGAGGTAATAATCAAAATAGCCCATTACCAATATCCTCAAAAAATAATGCAGGGGCAATGCGGTGGGAGCGGAATCCAACAATATTAAAATTATGAATTTTATAAAAACCATTTTTCTTTCATGTTGAAACTCCATGATCTTATTGGTGGCAACTTGTAGATGGAGATTATTCATAATATTCACGCTATATAAGAATAGGTTTGAATATATGATGGTTTTGGTTTAAAATTGCAGTACTTTTTTTTAATGTTTTCTTTTTAAGTGACAATTTCCGAATTATTTGAGATAGATTGTCAAAATTTAGAATACATGCATATGTATGAAAATCATATGTTTCCATCGTTGGAAATTAATAAAACTCTCATAAGGAAATAAAAAAAGACAATTTTTGATTTCGTCGCTAAATATCCTGCTATAAACTTTGTTTTTGTTATAATTTCTAGCCAATTGAATAGTATGCCTAGCTTTAGTAGGAGTCATGAATGAATTAAAATAATATTATATGTACATATGTAATTAATGCAATATTTTTGCAATAGAATTTGGTGTCGAGTTGTTTTAAATAAATTGAAGAACTCAATTTGCAATGAGTGGGCTTTATAAATGTAGGATAATTGGAATATGCAGTGACGTTGCATTTAATAAGTTAACAACACATTTGGAAGGTTTGGGGTCATATTATTTCTACGTCCAAAACAAGTTAAAGACTGGAAAAAAATTTGGTTTCTCCCATACTTCAAAAATCTTAATAGAAAAGTTAAAACTGGTGTGGATTGAAGCAAATATACCCGTTTTAAGTGATGGACGAAAAAAGGCTATATTAAAATTAGATTTAAACCAAGTTGACACGTTACTAAAGTCGTATAAAGAGACCACAAAAACCGTAAAAATAAAAAAAGAAATTAAACCAATTTTATTTCGAGAAATCTAAATTATTTGACAAAGCATATTGTAAGTATGATGATCAGAAGCCATGCCATTGTGATATGCATCTTTCAAGTCGTATTTTCCTACGTACCCAACGAAATAAAAGAATTTTAAACTTGCCATGGAGGTATTCCTAACACATGGAAAGCTTACTTGCAGAAATTTGGCGATCGTAGCCATATAAATCGTCTTACGTTTTCTAAAATCTGCGACAGGTATGGAATAAGCCATAGGAGTGGTGCATTGTTGGCCTCCTCACTTTTACCTGACGTAAGTAAATATGCCTAGAAGTGAGTAAATTGGTTCTAGACCACATCGAAAGCTTCCCAACTGTGGAGCCTCACTACTGCAGCAAAATTTCAAAGATATTGCAAACAGATGTCAACCTGAGTACATCAAAAATGTATTCCTTATTCTCAGACAAATACAACAGTGACAAGCCAACAAAGCTACCTTCACCGACCACCTACAGTATTCCGTGAATACTACAATTTATCGTTCTTCCACCCAAAAAAAGGAAAAAGGTAAAGAACCCCAAATTGAAGATTATCTGGCCCAATTAAAGAGAAAAGACAAATCTAATGCAAAATCCTAGGACAAAGAAACGGCCATCTAGGCGCCTAATTTCATGGCATGCACATTCGACTTACCATCTGTGCCACAAATTCCATCCAAGTGATGTAAGCCCAATGTACTACAGCACAAAATTTTGTGCATACAATTTATCCATCTACAACACTTCTCAACCAAACGATGCTTTCTGCAGTAATGTATTTGGTAATGAAAGTAATGAAATTGGTTCGTGCTTGTATAAGTACTTGCATTAACTTTCATCGGAAATGAAAGAAGTATATTTTTTCTGGTACTTGGCAACATTTTTAACAAAATAGACAAGCATTGGAATTCCACACGCAGCATTAAAACTTTTTCAGTAACCGAAAAAATCATGATGTATTAGCTCAAAAGAAATTACAATGTACAATGTACCTCGGATCAAAGTCGACTAAAATCGAAAAATCATATTGTAAGACCTGAAACTAGAATAAGTATAGTTGCGTTCTACAAATAGAACTTTCAAAATCTTAGGCACCAGTGTATGTAAGTAGGAAAGCAACGTGTAAATGGCTGACATCCGAGAATTAAACGGTCTCTAACCATTTTAATCTCAGGTTGGGTAATGTCCCTCATCGCACACTAACCCTCATCGCACGGGGTAAATCAGAAAATTGTTGAACTATGCCGTACTACTTTTCCGTCTCAGTATCATGAGGTTGAATTTCCAAATAATTGAAGACTTTTGTGGGCAGTATTACCTAGGTTGTCGCAACCATTTCGGACCGTGCCACCATATTGAATTATCAATTAAGTCACTAGATAGATATCCACGACTTGCCAAATCGGCGGGGTTGCGTTTGGAATCTACATGAGACGAATTCTCATTTCCAACTTTACTCTCACAATTTACGAAACTCTGGTCTTAACAAACAAAAAGGCCAAGGGCATGGGGTTTCCAAGCCAAGATAAAACAATGGTAGATCCAGTCCACAGATAAATCCTTTTCTTGGTTGGTGTTTTCTTTTGACTACATAACGATTCTACAACTTTTTCGATTAATGTCGCTCCACAGAGCGGCGGGGTAAAATAGCTTAGTTATTTTAGACAAGACTGCACGCCTAGTAAGAACCTCCCTTCTTGGCTGGGAAACGGGTTTAAAATAATAGCTGGCACTATCAACATTCCATCGCAAGCCAAGGGTCTTAGCAGTACTAGCATCCGAAATTTCAAGAAGTCTGCATCGAGCAGATTCTCGCAGGGTAAATGCTCTAAAAATCGAATATGGTTCGCTGTCCACTTCCTTAGAACAAAACCAGCAGAACCAAGAACTCCAATAAGTTAATTTCTTCTTTTATAGTCATCTTCTAGCTCGTGAGGGCCAGCTAGTAATTGATCAACGTATATTTGGGCTTTACAAATTGCGGATGTGCCTGGGGTTTGAGCCTTACAATCGTGTGCTAATTTTTTTTTGTTTGTTTGTATTCTTTATTTGCAATCTATCTTAAAACGACAATAAGCAAATTTGAATAAAAAAGTTAAAATTATATACATAACAGAAGTTAATCAGTTCCATTGAATTGAATAACAGTAGAGGAAAACAAGAGTTTTTTTGTTAAATGTTTACATTATACGGCAAGTCTAGGATATATCTTCGTTTCAGTCTTCTTGTTTCATTGCTGTCGTCTAGGAGGGAAACAGCTAAAGGATTGCGATGATGACACAGTCTTTGGAGGTCATTTCCACTATAATTTCTGATTTCTTCCTTAACAGATACCATGTTGAGATCTCGGGCGATTACTTTATTAGAGACAAACTATGGAGCTTTGATTATTAATCTTAAAGTTTTCGACTGGTATCTCTTCTAAAATGTCAATATTTGATTTACTTGCAGTTCCCCATAGCTGTATGCCATATGTCCATACCGGCTTTAGAATAATTTTGTATATTCGCAGTTTGTTATCCAAGTCGAGCTGCGATTTAGGACCAAGTAGCCAGTAAAGTTTACGTGTTTTTATTTTCAATTGTTGTTGTTTAGCTTTAATATGAGACTTCCAAGTAAGCCGTTTATCTAGGGTTATTCCCAGATAATTTACTGTGTCTTTTGCTGGGATTGTTTCGCCGTTAATGGTTACAGGGGGGCAGTCACCTCGTCTTAATGAAAAAGTTATGTGATTCGATTTACTGGAGTTCACTTTTATCTTCCATTTTGTCAGCCATTTTTCGAGCATATCTATCTGGGTTTGTAGATAATGCGAACCTTGTACTGGGCAGTAGCTGGATGCAGTTATTGACGTGTCATCCGCATATGTTGCCACTGTAACATTGTTGGATATTGGCATTACAGAGGTAAATATTGTGTACAGGATGGGTCCCAAAACACTACCTTGTGGAATACCAGTGCTAATTGAATCAAATTTTTATAGCAAGAAACGGGGTGCACAGTTCATTCCGAATGTCACCATCGTTATCACGTAATCCCTTACATTGCCCTCGAGGAATAAAATTCGCCGAAGGGAGGCTTATGGGGATTAATCAGAATTTGCTGATACATTTTCTCGATATCGGTATTAATTATGACTATGCTTAAGGTCAGCATGTAATACAGGATCAGGGTAGACTACTTGAAGATTGGTAGTAACGCGATTAGGTTTAAACACTTCGTGGCGAGTAAGCGAGTCGACTCCCTTGATATGACCCAATTCAAAATACGCGCCAATAACATTACCATATTGACTTTTGATTGTCGATTCTCATTTCTCATAAATTGAGCCATTCCCAGAGAGACATCAGCCGAAAATTTCCGCCGGAATGGAAGTGATACTACATAACGACTAAACTTGCTCACAAGTTGCCTGCCGGTAACAGTCCATTCGAATGCCATACGGATGTTTTACACATCAGGCAACAAAATGTGAGAGTAAATATCTCCTCCGAGAAGGAGATCCATACGGGTTCATTTATAATATTCACAATTTATAATATTCACAAATGAACACGATGTTAACCGGCTAATTAACTTCTCCACTACATAAGCTCCTGTACGAATTTTAAAATTGGGTTCGATTGAAGATCCAATCGAAATAAAACATATTCTTGACGCAGTGGCCGTCAGAAAAGGTGGGGATTGACAGTTTTCTCTGTAACTTTTTGGAAATAGAAGTCGCTTGAGAAGCTGGATCATTAAGAGCCCGATCTACACACTTGATATCATCTACCAGAACTTCACAAATAGTTGTTCTCAACAATACGATTGAATATGGTTTGAAGTCCACCCGCGTGGCGTATGCCTAAAAGAAACGATATCTAGCCGACGTATAAGGTATATCAGCGGAATTACTTAGTACTCTCGGTACATTAAAAGGTCCAGGATTATTCGAGGGGGTGTTGTTGGTACACAAGTACTAGAGGCAGGCCTCGAAGACTGATTATCCCTATACAAAGGAGAGTTATGCTTATTCTTACATAGAAAGCAAACATTTTTGTTTTTATAGGCTTTACACTCATGGGATATTGCAAAACAATTCCTCCAACAGTTAAGTGTATTTAATGTCGACAATCTTTCATCCACGGTTTGCCTCAAAAACGAGCCGCAAAGTCTGAAAGGACACAGCGAATCACTGATAGATTCGAACTGGTTTTGGTCGCAAAACTCTTAATTTTCCTCGAATCGTTAAAATTGTTTCTGGAGTTCGGTACATTGGAAACGTTGTTTTGGGTCTGAGCTGGATTTGGCACAGGACCCTGAATGTCAGATACAGCCTCCAGTGTGCAAAAATACCAAGTTATGCACTTATCCATTTCTTCCCACCGGTGATTCTTAGCATCTTTCTTTGCAGAGTCCTCCCATAGCCCCACATTATTATCGGGTAACTTTGATGAGCACATAAACAAAATAGCGTGATGCCTTGTAATACAGAGTTATAAATTGTGCATATACGATAACGCTTTGTTTCAATACATACCAACTAAATTTTTCCAAGCGAGTTCAAAACCATCGATTGTCAGGGGACATGTTGGTATTATGTCGTGAGCTTCGCCTTTTGCTTTTTGCGAAAGTTAGTACAACTTTTCAACAGTGGCTAATCGTGATATACTTTTAAAGAAAGGTGTAAAAATCTCCTTGAATATGGGCCAATTTATCTAATCCCCTTCGAAAATCTAAATATCACACGGTGGTCAATGTATATTGGGGATGAGGGGACACTCATTAACCTTTGCCGCATTATGAGAGTTTTCCTTAATTTGATCGAGATTATCTGTAATTAAGGACGTACCACGAAAAAAAGCCATTGTATGAATCCATATACATTTGTTTGATCTCCAATTGGTACTTCTGGTTATCACCTCCCCTCAAAAGAAAATCATTGCATTCGCGAATGGATTCCCATAGCCATGTATGCTCTTTCTCATAAGTCCTTAACGAACCTACTCTATGTTCCGCTTGTAGAATTATGGCAATAAAAGCTTCGTGCTTGGCCGATCGATCGTAATTCCGATTAAAAGTGGTTATATCAGCCATATTTTTTTTTTCTTATTTTCCTTTTCCAAGTGAATTTCCCCAAACTATGGAAGGTATGGAACGATAAAAACTCAATATTCCCAAAAATTAATAGCCTGTTTTTGTAACTTAATTTTTGATCATTCGTACGCCAAATGACTAGCGAAGATAACTTTTGCTTTTTGTACGCTTTGTTTTGAGTGAAACGAAAAGGGCTTTCGTTTTGCTTAAAAAATTTGGTTCAGCGAAATCATACACGAACGAAACAAAACGTCAGATTAGACAATCAGAAAATATCAGTCGCTAAGTTTATTTACAAATGTGTTTCTTTACGCATTTACAAGAAAATTAATTAAAATTGTTGTTTAATATGGATATTTCTAACAAAAAAGTCGCTACATGTTCCCCAAATGACACGGATGCAATCATTTTAAAAACACTAATTATCTCACGTAACAACTTAAATTTTTCCCACTTTTCTTCTGGCAATTTGTTGTTTGTTTATTTTATTTTGTCTGCAATCAGCTGCTTCCAATTAAACAGCTGATAGAGCAGTGTTGCCTGCAGTTTGCTAAATTTTGGTATTTTCCAATAGAAAGAGCTTTTAAAATCAACAAGAATAAAACATTGGCAACAATGTACTTTGACATAAGGGCAGCTAGTAAAATGAGCTTTCACTCCCGGACGAAAATGGAACAAAAACTTAAATATAAACTTGATCGCCTGGGTAGCAATCGCACGTCTGCTTAAACAAAAAGTTCGCTGAACAGGCTATAAGGTATTCAATTGTGTTAAAAAATAAATAAGTTTCGCTCAAACTTCAAAAATGTTGAGATAATATTCAAAATAATAATATTTGGAAATGTCCAAAATAAGTAAATTACACTGTTATTCTCTAATTAGGAGAAAAATTTTAAGAAACGGGTGCAATAAATTGCTTAGTAAGAAAAAGTTACTTAAACCAAATTAATTAAAAACATTCCACCGATGGCCTAAGAATTCTCAAAAACCGGGTACATTGAACGGAAAAGCATCGTCACAGGGATGAAAATGTTCATCACCCCAACAACTCTTGTCATCGAAAGTGAGCTAACGTACAATTTCGTTCCCGCTATGAAAATGTGTTTATCAACTGCAAATTGTTCGTTACTGTGGTTAAAGTATGGTTGTTGCTGCAATGAAATTGCTTCATTATTGCAACGAATTTGTTTCGTTAATGTAATGAATTTGTTTCATTGTTGCAACGAATAAGAATCGTTCTTGCAATGAATTTATGTCATTGCTGTAATGGAAAAAATTCATTGGTGCAATGAATTTCCTTCAACTACATACTTCGGGTAGCTTTCCTGCTATCCACGCGTCACCTTTTTTGCTGTTGTGTTGCTCCTTGCATTCTGTTTATTTATCTATTTGATTTGAAAATTATTACTAAGTAAATCTAATTCGTCTTTTTTTTACAAATTTATTAAAATTATTCTGGCGGAGAAATATGTCTACCGCTTTCGGTTGTTGCAAAGAAACTGATTAAGATGTGTTTTCTCTTGCTGGCCTCTGTTTGACGCTCTCTCATTTTCTTTACCTTCATAAAATTAGTTTCGTTACAATAACGAAATTGTTTCGTAAACTAAAAGTGTTGGAAAACCTCCAAAATAAATAAATTTAAACTATAAAAAGTAAGAGATAAACCAAATATCAGTAGTTCAAATATAATGTCTCTTCTGTTTTTGTAATTTTTAATCCATTTTTCTACAAAATTCAAATTAAATAAAATTGTTGCAGGAATCGAAAAGTAAGTTGTTGCAGCTGCGACATGAAAACTTGTCACAGAAATCATGTATGCAATTTTTCGTTGCAGCAACTACCAAATTGTCGGATATACGACACTTTTCACTATAGCGACGTCAAAACATTAACAAAATTGTTTCATCCATGTGACGAAGGGTTTTTCTTTCAGTGTAAAAAAAAATAAATATTCCCACAAAAATGGTACTCAGACAAAACATATTTAACAACAACTTTTTGGCGGTGTAATAATTTTTCAGTACGACAAAATTTAAGAAAAGCTCCAATTACAATAAAGTTGCAACTTATAGACTCAGATAGTCTCATACAGGTTCACTCTATTAACTAAATAACCAAAAATTTAATTATATTTCGATATGTATTGAAACATTTATGGGTGTTTGCACAAAATTGAACCGAATAATTAATTCGCTCTGACTTATATTGCAAAAACGAGAAAGATCTTACAATTTTGAAAAAAAGCACAACAAATCTGGGTTATCGGGTTGTCCGAAAGCTTGCAACACTAATGAATGTGTTTGACAGTAGAAGAGAAAATTAAAATTAAAAGAAACCACCAACAAATTCCACAGCGTAAAGTGCCGACAACCCAAAATCCCTTTTATGAAATGCACTCACACGTATTGGAAATTAACCAAATTAATTTGATGATTGAAAAATAAATCACACAAAAATGTGTATCAGAAGCTATATGTGAAATTGGGATTGGCAAAGGCAAGGGGAGCAAAATCAGAACAGAATCGATAACAATGCATACCACTTTGAATTTAGCTGCATCGATCAGACAGAAGTTTACACCTGTTTATCTCTGATCAAATCAAATGCCACTGGATGTGATAACATGGATCCCAGGTTTTTAAGATTGTTGTTTGCGTTTATTCTTCCGCACATTACACACCTTTTTAATCGAATGATTTACACCAGAACTTTTCCAACTATATGGAAACACGCAAAATTTCTACCTATTCCAAAATCGGGTAATGAATACAGACCAATCGCCCTTCTTTGCTTTCTTTCTTAAGTTCTTCAAAAGATACTCCATTGGCAAATACACATATACATTTCTTCAAACTCGTTGATATACGAAAAACAGGCAGGATTTCGCCCCAACTATAGCTGCATCAGTGCATTAATTGAGGTCTCAGAGAACATAAGGAGTAATTTGGAAGACCGTAATATTTCTTTTTTAATTCTGTTAGACCACTCCACGACCTAAGTGTGGCAAACTTAAACACCAATTTGGATTTTCCACCACATCGGTCAAGCTAATCCAGTCGTATCTCACTGGTCGTTCACAATCGGTTCACACCACTATTTCTATATCTACTGCGCTACCTATAATGAAAGGAGTTCCTCAGGGATCCATACTAGGACCCCTGTTGTTTTCTTTGTACATAAATGATCTTCCCCGACACCTATTTCAAGAAGCAGTTCATTGACAGAAGTTAACCATAACAGTGGAGACAGAACTCTCCCCAATTGTAACACCACCCCATTCAGCTTTGACGGATCTATCCACTAGAAGCTTCCCAATTAGGCGTGTCACTAACCTGTCGACTCCTAGATTCTGTAACGATCTAAGAATCGCCGAAGGTTGAATGTTATTGAAGGCTCCCTCGATGTCCAGGAAGGTTCCTAGAGTGAAGACCTTATTCTCAAGAGAGTTCTTTATTATGCTGACTATAGAGTGGAGAGCCGTCTCAGTTGACCTGCCTTTGATATAGGCATGCTGAGAACTCGATAGTAGATTCTGTGGAAGGTTACTTTGAACGTGAATGTCCAGTAATCTTTCAAATGTCTTAAGAACAAAGGATGATAGACTGATTAGTCTAAAGTCGCTCGGTTTGACATGAGAGCATTTTCCCGCATTCGGGACAAAAACCACTTTGGTTTGCTTCCTAATGCTAGGAACGACTCCCAGCATAAGGCAGCCCTTGAAGATTGCCTCCAACCAACTATAAGATAGGTATAGTGCCTCCTGTAGTAGCGCGGGAATTATCCCGTCAGGTCCGTCTGATTTATAGGGCTTAAAGCATCTAATGGCCCATATCAGATTTTTTCTGCTCACTATTGAGCGAACTTTTTCTAAGCTAGGTGAGTTTCCCACTAGCTCTTCTGGCTGATGACCAGCATTCCGGTCATCGTTGGGAAAGTGGGTATCCTGGAGAATCCCAAGAGACTCTTCAGACGAATACGTCCACGTTCCATCATCGTTCATTAAGAACCCCGCACACGGTGGGTTTTTAGCGAGCACGAATCTTAAACGTGCAGTCTGGTTGGTTCCCTCAATGGATTCACAGAAGTTTCGCCAGGATTTCCGTTTGGCCTTCTTGATTTCACCTTTATATAGATTAAGACTAATTTTGTAAACGTCCCAATCCCTTTGGTCGCCGCTCTTTTTGGCCCTGTTGAAAAGCCGCCTAATGGACAATCTTAGATCCTGAAGCTCAGCGTTCCACCAATGAGGATTTTTGTTACCCTAGGCAGCATTATAACCACTGGTCTCACAGGACTCATTGAGCGCGTTCCTGCACGCATCAGTAAATTTGCCAACTAGTTCTTCCAGCTCTGACACATTACTCGGAATATTCGGATGGTAACCTATGGGTTTCCTTAGGCGCCCACGATAGGCGTTCCAGTCCGTTTTCCTATGTATAATTTTTAAAACCTTCCTTTTTCAGAGGTTCGATATTTATGTGGAACTGTAGATATCTATGATCAGAAAATGAGTGATAAGAAAGTACGCTCCAATCGGATACAGTTACATAGTCGTAACCAAGTAGTAAAGTTAGGTCTAGTACTTCCCTCCTAACCGAAGTACTGAAGGTCGGTTCCTCGCCTCTATTACATATAGTCAAGGTTTCGCCTATAATGAAATTAAAAAGAGACTCACCTCGATCATTGGTGCCGGTACTGGCCCATATTGTGGGATGAGCGTTGGCATCAACACCTATAATGACGCCCCAATTCCGTCTTTTTGCTTCCGCTACAATATCCCTGACGCACTTCGGAGGGGGTGATTCAGTATGGTCGTGGGCCATGCACGATGAAACTAGCCAGATGTCCCGCTCGCCGTTTTCCAGCGAGAGGCTGATGGCGGTTGTATCGCTATCACAAAAATTCTGCAATAAAAGAGCATCAAATTTGTTTTTAATGAGTATGCAAGATCATGGCCTACCTGGGGTTGATAGGACGAAAGTCTTGCACCTGATACCACATATACGATCAATGACCGTCCATGGTTCTTTTATCAGGACCAGATCGGCTCCACCCTTCGCAAGATGGATAATGAGGTTGGCAGATGCTGCCTTACTGCGGTGAAGATTTATCTGGAGGACTTCCATCGTCTACAGGATCTTCAACGCCGGGTACCTCGATCACGGTTGTGTCGTGATCACCCTCGCTAGTGATGGACAGGTCGATGATGCTGCCACTGTCGTCATCCAGTAGTGCTTCTTCAGCACGTACCGCCGTTTCAGAATGCTTTACAGCATTTACATCTGTGACTTCCGACTTCAACTCGGCCAGTTTGCCACGCAGCGTATCCACTTTGTATACCCTGAGGGGTACACTCATGAACCCAAACCGAATTTGGCTTTGGACCCCCCAAGGTGTTTTAAGAAAACCTTGTTCAGGACCAAAACTATCTGCCGGGAGGTTCCTACAGGATCCTCAACCTTGACCACCTTCCAATCCTTTGCAGGAATGGAGGGATTGCAGTGGCTGATGTTCTTTAGGATCTCCAGTGGGTCAGTAGGTGAGTTTGACGGAACCCAAACCCTAACCCTTGGTCTAGAAGGTATATCCTTCCCATCCACGGCTTTGAGTTTGGCCCCCGGCCAAACCTCACCTACCCGACTCATGGCGGACTTATACAACCGAGCTGCTCGTTCATCAGAGCAGCCGATAAGTTTAATACTTCCCTGGAACCATTCCGCGTCTTCGCAGATTGGGCGCCATTTATCCTTGGGGATACGTCCATCCTGGGAACCTTCATCCAAGACGCTAATGATTAGGCTGTCCTTGGCGACATCACTAAAGGACCTGCCGAGCACTGGGTGGCTTTTAAGCCTCTTAGATGAGGGACCAGATTTAGTATCCTCCTCCACTGAACGCTGTCTTTTAGTAACAGCCAGTGGAGGCTTTGTCCCTACAGACTTGGAGCACTCACAGATTCCCTTAGCCCACTCCAAGGTGTTTACCTGTGCAGGAGTGAGTGCGGTGACTGGTCGTGCATAGAGTTGACTAACCAATCTAGTGGCCAGTCGAAGACCAGCTCTCCGCTTCCGGGAGGGGCAGAGATTTTTAGTTTCCCCGTAGTTGGGGAGCGTTAACCTCCGCCCGCATTATTCGCAGTGGCAGAGGCCCCCTTGCGTGTGGCCGCAGAAGGCTTACGAGCACTAATGCTCGAGGAAGAGCCCGTAGGCTCGGGGGAAGTCACAGGTTTTCCTGTGGCCGAAGCCTTTTCAATATTAATCTTCATGTTGATTGGGCCTCAACTTGTAGCCGCTATCTACGCCCGTAAAGACGCAATGTGTTCAAAAATAAGGGCCCCGTGGTTGTCTATGAAGCAGGGAGTTCCACGTGAGGGTTGACACTCCGCCTTATGGGACAGAGTGTTCAGAGCCAGGCCGAACCAAAGAGGGAGTCATCTCAACCTTACCATTACCACCATCTTAACGGTGACGGATTTCGAACGATTTTGGTATGTGGACAAACTAAAACATCTTTGTCTTTTTCCCAATTACCCAAAAAGCATGAGGGAGAATCTTGAAATTGAGTGATCTTCAATGAACTAGGAGTGTCGGCTACTATAGCTCCTGGATCTTTGCCGAAAATTGGTGGTCAAAATGACCCACAAATTGTACACGTGTAGGTAAAGTATTTAAAATTCATCAGAAGGCCGGCCCTGACTGAGGATACGAAAAAGTTGTATAAACGTGTAGCCATCCTAAGACATGATTTTAGCCGTTTGTTCTTCAAAATTGGGTCATTTTGCCCCAATTTTTGCAAAACGGTTAAATGTATACTGACCGATGATTGCACCAGCCCATAAATTCTTGCGGTGGGATGGTAGTTCGAAAATCTCTTCGTCAAATGCGACAGTTTTGTTTATTTAGCCAGAAATGTGCCACCATATGTTGCTCGAAATGCACGGAAAACATTTTTTACAGAACGCTAAGTTTAATAATACAGCTGAATAATATCGAGACGTTGTTCTGGTGGGAGTATTTCTATGATGAATTGTCAAACAATACTGCATAAAAATATGAAGACACTATGACACCAGTCACGCATGATCTGTAAAGAAAGAAACAAATAAAAAAAACTCTAAATGAATCACACGTTATTATTCTCGCCCATCGCGCACACTTTCAGCTTCCGCTTCTCTGTTTTCATTACTAGGTGTTGGATGTCTATTTGGTCGTAAATTATCCAATAATAAAAATTGTACTTCAAACTCGTCCTTGGTATCGCGAATAGTTCGTTCGGTAATACGATTATGTGGACATTAAGTTGATCTATGGGCACGAAACACGTTCCTCGTAGAACGCTGATTTTCGTAACGCAGCTGAATAATTTGAATACGTTATTCCGGGAAAAGTATTTGTGCAATTAAATTTCAAACACTACTAAATGTACATGGTTTCATCAGTCATAAAATCACGTATTCATGCGTACAGGGCGCTGATTTGGCTAACCATTTGCCTCACCGACGTTCACTAATTTGTATTTATGTGCAAAAACTAGCGTTTTAAAGTTGCGGTTTTTCGAATTTTGTTGACGCTTTTTGATGCCCAATTGTTGGTATCGTTAATCACACCTGTTATGCGATTTGATGTGTTTACGATTGTTGGGATGCTTTTGCGTCACCTCGTAGTTGATCGATTGAATATACGAAAATTAAAACAATTTTGTTTTATTTAAAACTTGGGCTCCAGACCTAGGCAACTACCTATATTGCCTCTATCACTTAGTATAAGCCTATGTGCCTAGTATAAACCTATTTGAAATTAGGTTGAAAATAGGTTGAAATGTTGTGAACTGTTCATCTAACTAGTTTATAGGAATTAAACGTTTAGTAGAACTAGCTTGTTCGTACTCTGCACAACTCTAACTCAAACTACATTGTGTATCATTGAAATATTTTCGCTATCAAATACTTCTTGTTAGACATCATTATTTACCATATCAAAGGAGATTTCGTTCACTATATTTTATAGTTGTTAAGTAAACTACAAGTAAATCTGCGAATGAAATCAGATAGATTTGTTCGTCTATCCAACAGACCACTTGTTTGCTAAGAACAAATAACCTTCCGTACAAAAAACATTTTCCTTATTATTCTAATGGAGTTTGTTGCCTTGTCTAAACCATCTGGTCACCCCTGGCGAGGATGAATCTCTTTCGAGTACAGGAAAAAGTGATTTCGGTACATGTCAGCCTTTATACGCATTTTCTATTGTTCCCACATTAAATGTTAAATGTCAGACAATATTTGTTAGACATTTTTTTTATTTTTTTATATCAAAATAACTAACAACGATACAGAATACCTTCTACAAAAAAAAAACGCAAAAATGAGTATGACAATCAATCCTTTAGAGTAAACCGGATTTGAAAAAAGGCCTAAACTTCACTTAGGGAACAAAAAGTGAAACTGATTTTGAATTCAATCTTAGGTAATTTCCGCGCAGATGCCGATGCCATTAATCTCTGAAAATAGATACCCTTAAAAAATCAAATTATTTTCACTCGTTTTTTATTTGAATTCAATCCCAAAAAAATGAGAATTGTAGAAAAAATTACCGAAAAAATTTATTTAATAACAGATTTCAAACATATGCAAATGATTTTTTTATTTACCACCGTGCCTGCATGTGATTTTGTATCCCTGTCGAAATAAAAAATCCATGTCAAATTGATATAAAAAAATGTGAAGGGATCGAAAAAAGGATTTGAAAAGTGTGTGCCAGGGGATTCCGAGCGATTACTTTTAGGGGTTGAGGTTTATTTACAGCACATTAATATCGTTAAATACGGAGAACAACGCAAAAGTAATGACAAATACAAATAATGACAAAAGGTAGACAGAGGGACCCTAAAATTCAGACGAACAAAGATATTCTAAAGTGAAACCGAATCATCTTTCAAATTGTTTACGGAAATTGTTCTGCACAGCACAAAAAACTATTTTACGTTTAACGATATCTTAGAAAGTGGTGAAGAATGTTGCTGGTGCTTCTCGGTAAATTATTATTGTTAGCACTAAAAATTATTATTGTCAAAAATGCATCACCAACTACAAAATGTGCAAAACTAAACAATAATATTCATACAAAGGATACGAGGATTCAATCAGCTAAATCGAGACGGTGAAAACGAGTTCATATTACGGGGATATTTCAGTAATTGTTAGTGCTTTAGTGCCAATTTAATCTGTTTGCAGCGAAATATGAGATTGGTTAGGAAACGACGATCAGTCCGTGTACGACACACATCGACTTCTAGTCGACGGGTAAGCAAAATGTATCGCTTTAGACCTCATGAGGACTGCCAATATATATGTAAGTATTTTCAAGGAAATTCATAATATATTCAATGACGTGATTCCAAATTGTAAGTGCGGTACCCTACATTTCAGGAAGTAACGTAATTACATTGAATACTTTTATTGATTATGAAATAATTGATGACATATAAACAAATATGTAGCATTTTCAGATTAAATGAATCATTTTCAAATTAAACGTAACTTATTCGAGAATTATATAAGACCTTATGCTAACCAAATGAAACCTTCTCGAAATGAAATAAGACGCTTTACATCGGAAATGAAACAATTATTAAATTCATTAAATTATCAACAGAAATAAAGTTGTTTCTGAATAGAATTGAATGGTTTTCTAAGACGTCATTTGCAAGTTCATAGGAAAGTATGTGCCAAGAGCAACTGTAACAGCTGAATCTGGATTACCTTCTGTATTCTAAGCATTTCAGACAACCGAGGAATAGCAAGAGCAGGTTGCAGAGCAAGTAGAAAAGGTCGGGTAGTACGTACGATTATGGCAGGTATTCTTTTATCATCGGCGAATATATCTGCAAAGACTCGCATTTAATTCCTCTGCACAAATCCGGAAGTGTCGCGATCGTTTTAAATTATAGGAGTATCGCGAAACTGAGTGCCACTCCAAAACTATGTGAACAATTTATGAGTGGCATTATATCTTCTAGCATCTGTTATTGATTCCCGGCAGCATGGGTTTCATAAAGGTTTTTCTACTGTCGCAAACCTACTTACATTTTTCTCTCACGTAATTCCAGCAATGCTAGGCGGTGATGGTTACACTGATTTTATTAAAACATTTCCATCGACAAGATTAACCATCGACGACTATTAAACCGTTTCCTATTACATGCCATGAAGGGATTGGGGAGAGCTTCTCACAACCAGTGAGCTTTGTGCTTTCTAATTTTCACTCACTGATTGGGACGTACAGTTTTACACCGGGTGCGAACGGTATTTTGAGAACTCTTTTCATGGCTAAATACTCGATAGTGTCGCCGTCACTATACAGGGTGACCGCCGCCGAAAGAAATTTTTAAGGGGGTCAAGTCAGAGCAGGGATCTCATGTACAAGAGGCGCGCACACTACCCATTGCACCACCGACGACGACTATTGCTCAAGTTAAATGTTATCAATGTTAGTGGTACAATAACACTGTACATCAGTTTGAAACGTTTCCAAAATTACGTGTTTCTGGCAATAGATTCTGGTAGAGGAGACCAAAAACACATATACGTGTGTCGCAGTTTTGAAAGATTACATCGGAATTTTATTTTGAGGGCTGTCAAAATGCCCCCCCCCCCCCAATGGTGTGCTCGTGCAGCTTATCGGTACATGAAACTATGTGTTCTTTACATCTGAAGTGTAGGGTATGTTCCGCAAGGTATATTGAACGGGAAAGCATCGTCACAGGGATGCAAATGTTCATCACCCCAACAACTTTCGTCATCGAAAGTGAGTTAACGTACAGTTTCATCCCCCCTACGAAAATGTGTTCATACACTGCAAATTGTTCGTCACTACGAAGTACGTATGGTTGTTGTTGAAATGAATTTCATTCATTATTGCAACGAATTTATTTAGTTGCTGCAATGAATTTGTTTCATTATTGCAATGAATATGTATCGTTCTTGCAATGAAATGATTTTATAGCTGCAATGATTTGGTTGATTCATTACTGCAATGAATTTGTTTCATTGCAGCTATGAATTTGTTTCATTGATGTTATGAACTTATTTCATTGCAGCAATGATTTTTTTCAATGCTGTAATGAATGTATGTATGTTTATTTATTATATAAATATTAGAGTGCCCATGAAATACATAGAAATATGGAAAAGTGTTATTTTTCCGCTCCCCGAGCATTTTCTAATGGATTGGGCATAAAAAATAATATACGTTCAAAAATTTGGTCCATCGGATGCAAACCGGCCAGTCACCCACGACCTTTAGCCCTAAAAAAATGTTGGGCTTTCTATGACCTTGCAATGTGTTTTCAGAGGTTAAAGTTCAAAGTTCAAAAAAATAAAGTACTAAAAATGTCTATGATTTGTCTTATCTATAACAACGGTAAAAATCGGATTATCGCCATCAGACCAATCGAAATATTGTCCGTTGTCGAAACAAAACAGGACGCATTTCAAAAACGTAAAAACATTAACCAATTATTAGAATTGTTCTCTAACCGAATCAGCCAATGTCTTAAAATAAAAATATTTTGTCGATTTCATTCAAACTTTCGATACACTCGCACACGAAAAAGTCTCACATTTAAAGATAATAGAATGGTTCTATCTCAGTCAAAATCGCAAAAGCACATCATCAACGCAGGGAGACGCACAAGGTTTTAAATTGGATATGACAATAATTGTATCACACGAGTCCATAGATACATCTATACGCTTAGCACGGGTGTTGTTTGTGTTCCAGGCAAAAGTTTATTGACCGCCATTTCTGAAGAGAATATTTTAGCAAATTTTAAGGTTAAGATTTTTTTCGTCTTGGGGCAACGTATGCATTGACTCAGTGTATAGATGAGCAGATTTGCAGTGATGGGGCCTGGATACAACACCAGTTCACGGAAAACATAAGTACTACAATAATAATAAATAAAATATATTTAGAAAAATATAAACCGTTGGCGTTAAAGGAAAAATTGAGTTGAAATCCTAAATTTTTCCTATTTGCAGAAAAAAAACCCCGATCATTGCCGCTCGTAAGAAATAGAAAAATATTCTTCTTTCTGTTGAACTTATTAAATCATTTTATCTAAATAATCGTTGAATTGTAAAAATGTGAAGAATTTTTCCTTTTTTTTTGGCTTAAATAATGTGCCAAGCAAGTCAACCATTCAGCGCATTGTAAAGAATTTTGAAACTTTGTATGCACTGGGAGATAAAGTGAAGTCTGACAGAACTCGTAGCGTACTTGCGGCACAAAACATTTCAGATGCTAAAGAACAACATTATTGAAGAAATTAGAGTAATAACACCCGTAGTATGGCAAAATGTTATGCAAAATGTGGTTAAACACATTTGCGCAGCTGCCAGGGGCGGCCATTCAGCCGATATTATAATTCATGATCAAACTGGCCAGATTCTGGAAATATAGCTTACAAAGAAATATATGTATCTCCCGGATTTTCTAGGTCAACTCATATAGTTTTTTTACGCGCAATTAAATTTTTACTATGAATCCAGAAGTCTATCACTTGAGGAAGTTACGATTACACCCCAGATGTAAATGTTCAAAAATTATGACGATATTTCATAAATACAATTTCCTATGTTGTTGCTCGATTTTGCCACAAATGCATACAGACAGTACGATAATGTAACTCAAAATATTAACGGGTTACCGGGATGAGACCTAGTAAAATAATTTGGAGGACATACAACTAAAAAAAAATTACATATGTTAGAATTATTCTGGCAAACTGTTTTAATTAAAAAGTGTGTAAGTGTTCAAACCACAGAGTAATGTCATATAGAGCTGCCATTCCTTTCGTCTGACATTTACTTTCACATTATTCGTTGTGCGGTCGGTGCGATAGAGAGTTGTTTGACATAAATTCCAGGTGGAATTACAAAAATTGTTGACTTAAATTTTTCATGTCGTATTGTTAGTACATATATATTTGTGGTGTATTTACACAAAAATTTTAACGCACAAAACGAAATGCCGTTGCTGATTTATTGTTGGCTGGTTTGACCCATAGCCTCTATCTGTTATTATTAAAGCAATACTTTCCAACATCCAACCGCCCATCTGCAACACACCAAATGTCATCAATTTACTGAGAGTCCGCTGCTCTATACGGCATTACCCCAATGTTCAAACGGTGAAATACTGGAGTGCCAAATACGAACTTGCACCTCCAACACATTTAAGATTAATTAATACAAGTGTTGTAAAACGTTTTGAAGAGTATTTCGATGTTGAGTAATCTGCGATTATTGCTATCGGTGTTTAAATGGATGGAAAAGTGGATCGGGTTTTCACAAAATGAAATATGTATGTCCGGCCAACTATTTGGGTACGACGGACTGAGCATTCATCTCAACGCTGTTATTTTTGTTTAACAGAGAGTTAGGGGTTTCGTTATAACACAGGTGAAACAATTATTTACCCTGACCTTCAATCAGTTATAAAGGCACAAATTATATGCACACAATATCCAACAGCTCCTTCGGAAGACTGCCAGGAAATGAAAGTTGAACCATTGGCTTATTATTGAATTATTCTGGCAAACTGTTTTAATTAAAAAGTGTGTAAGTGTTCAAACCGTAGAGTAATGTCATATAGAGCTGCCATTCCTCTCGTCTGACATTTCCTTTCACATTATTCGTGGTGCGGTCGGTGCGATAGAGAGGTGTTTGACATAAATTCCAGGTGGAATTACAAAAATTGTTGACTTAAATTGTTCATGTCGTATCGTTAGTATATATTTGTGGTGTATTTACACAAAAATTTTAACGCACAAAACGAAATGCCGTTGCTGATTTATTGTTGGTTGGTTTGACCCATTGCCTCTATCTGGTATTATTAAAGCAATACTTTCCAACATCCAACCACCCATCTGCAACACACCAAATGTCATCAATTTACTGAGAGAGTCCGCTGCTCTATACGGCATTATCCCATGGTTCAAACGGTTAAATACTGGAGTGCCAAATACGAATATATTTTGCTATGTTTGTGGTTTATTTGCACCTCCAATACATTTAAGATTAATTAATAGAAGTGTTGTAAAACGTTTTGAAGAGTATTTCGTTGTTGCGTATGTTGCAAACCTATGGTACGTGCCAGAAGTAATCTGCGATTATTGCTATCGGTGTTTAAATGGATGGAAAAGTGGATCGGGTTTTCACAAAATGAAATATGTCCGCCAACTATTTGGGTACGACGGACTGAGCACTCATCTCAAAGCTGTTATTTTTGTTAAACAGAGAGTTAGGGTTTCGTTATAACACAGGTGAAAAATTGTTTACCCTGACCTTCAATCAGTTATAAAGGCACAAATTAGATGCACACAATATCCAACAACTACTTCGGAAGACTGCCTGGAAATTAAAGTTGCACCATTGTCGACAAGAAAACCATCTCGTTCCATCAAAAAACCGGTTTTTCAAAAATTTCGGTTTTCGGTTTCTTCGAATATTCTGATTTTGGAGAAACCGGCTTGCGTTTAAACCGAGGCGTAGAATCCGGTTAATACCTGGTTTCGGCTTTTATGACAAAATGGAAAACTATGCGTTATATAAACATAGTTTATTTTTCATTCAGTCTGCAATTGCATTTTGTATTTTAAGATCGAAACTAACATTAAGAACCGATTTAAAACTGCAGGTCCCAATCAGAGTGTGTAAGCCAATATCATCATGGTATTGAATGGTGAACTAATGGGTGGGCCAGGTAAACTTTGGAATTTAATTTCGCTTTAAAAAAAATCTAATATATATTTTTTTCTTAATTATGATTTTGTTGGTAAGATGGTACATCATTGATATTTATGAATAAAATACAACATCGTTGAAATGGTTTGCATATTTGCTTTACCGTACCTCATTCGATCACCTCAATTTTTGAGAATATGTTAGATTGTTTGAGCCTCTATATCGTGTTCTAAGGCCTCAATGGAGTTGCGCAACTCTCATCTTTCAACATTTGCGAGGCGGCCAATGCACTTCCGAGTTTCGGCGGATTATGCCGTTTTCGACCACATTGCGCAATATATCAATTGTAACGTTGACTGTGTGGTACGTAGCGCCGTCCTGTTGAAACCATACTTCGTCCATGTCATCCTCTTAAACGTTTGGGAACAAAAAGTCGCTGAGCATGGCCATTGATGGTCGCCATTGACAGAAACGGCGGTTCCTTGCTCATTTTCGAAGAAAAATGGGCTTATGATACCGCCATTCCAAAAACCGCAACAAACAGTCACTCATTGTCGATTCATCGGCTTTTCCTCGGCGAAATGTAGTCTTTCTGAGCCCTAAGTGCGACAATTTTGTTTGCTAAAGATGTTAAAATGTTCATCTTCAGCCGAGTGATCTTCACCCCTTAGTTCTTGGACGAATTGGACTTTATAAGCCTCCATACCGAGGTATATATGCAAAATTCTGCACAAAATTATATGCAAACTGTCCAAAAAGGACTCGCTTCACACAGACCACAAATTGATCCACAAACTATGTTTATGGCACTCTATTTCTATCGAATTTATTTCGTAGATTTCTTACAGTTCGAGTTGAAGACTCAGAACTTTAGAAAATAATGTTCTAATCTTTCGCAATTTTCTGCCAGAGAACACCGACTCATTTCGTAAATGTCTGACCTCTAACTATGTAATAATCTGTCACTTAATAAATGTCATATTGGACATCTGCTTCAAAATAATGGGCGGTTCAAATTCCAAATTTTACATGGCCCACCCTTTATTTATTTATTTTATTCGACCTATCTGTTCTCATAATTCTCTTACCCTTTTGGGCAAAATCATCTTATTTTGTGATTGTGAACATTCCGATTTTGTTGTCTGATTTTCTGCTAACATACTACGTGTATTGTTGACATTAAGCGAAAAAATAACGCTGTAACAAATTCTTTAAAAATAAAATACTAGAAGTGAAAATATATAGACAGTGACTATTGAAAATTATAAAACTAGCTATTAGCTGTTACTGAAAGTACGAGTTTTATATGAAGATAAAGTTATTTATTTATAAATAAACTTTTATAAGTCGTTGAAAAATGGACGATTGCAGCAAATGTCAAACGTCCATTCGCGGGGAGACGGGAATTAAATGTCGTGGAATATGTGTAAAAATCTATAATTCGAAGATAAAATATTGTGGATTAGGCCAATATTCAGTAAAAGTTCTTGAGTCCAATCATTTTGTTAAATATATGTGCGATGTTTGTTAGCTACTATACACGCACAATGTTGCTTTGAGAGACATACAAGAAGATGTAAACAAAAGTAAAATTAACTTAAGAAAATATAAACATGAAATTGAGTCGTCGTTAAAGCATAATGGATATGAAATAAAAACACTACTTGAAGCTATAGAAAAATGGAAAATGTTCAAAAATTATGTGAAAAAAATATAGAAGAAGTAAACAAACTGTATAAAGGGCACCTTTGATCTGCGGACCAGTCGGCCGACTATTAGTTAGGCCGAATTTTGTGTCGCACATTGTTTCGCCTTTCACTAACCGACTTTCTGGTCGACTTTCTGAAAATCCAGCTTTCTGAAAATCATTTTGATTCGTTTTGATTTTTGCCCGACTAGTCGGCCGACTGCCCGAATTCACCTTACACTGGGAGATGCGTGTAATCCGCTGGTCTGAGGTGCCCTTAAGAATATTGGTGATGTTGAAAACAAAAACAAAGATATGTGCGAGGAAATAAAGAAAACAATAAAAGAAACAAATTAAAAAACAAGTGCAACTAGTGGTGAAACCAAAAGAAAAGCAGGGTTTGGAAAAATCCAAGGACGATTTAACAAATAAAGTCGTTCCAGTTAATTTTAAAGTAACAAATGTTGAAAATCAGATAAATGGAGCAATTGTAATCCAAAGTGAAAATGTTGAGGAAAGAGAAAAAACTAAAAAGGCAATAACAACGGAAATGAGTGAAAATTTTGAAGTTAGAATACCAAGAGCAATAAATTATCAAATATTAATAACTGACATGAACTTAAAAAACACTTAAAATGAGCTTAAGGATAAATTAAAAAGACAGACTTCAATAATGGATGCATGTGAAATGGAAATGTTAAAAATTTTTTAAACAAAAAGATATTACGGAAATATTAAATGCTATAATAAAATTGGATTATGAATCATATGTAAAAATAATTAAGGCGAAAAAATTAAATATTGGATGGGAGCGATGCAGAGTGTTTTATGGTACCAACATAATGCAATGTTTTAAATGTCAAGGATAAAACCATAAGGCAGCAGAGTGCAAAAATCAAGAAATATGTTACAAGTCATACATAGAAGTCATTATTGTAAAGAGGAAATTATTAAGAAATGTCTAAACTGTATAAGAGCAAATAATATACTACTTGCTTTATAACTTTACAAGAGCAAACAATATATAGAATTAGAATACGATCACTATACGAATGATATAAACATACAAGGATTAATTAATAATTATAGTTTATTGGAGATACTGGCGGAAACAGAAAACTCAGATTATATAATATTATCAGAGACACATCAAACGAAGGAGATTGAAGAAAATGAAATAAGAATAAAAAATTACAATCAATATCCAACGATATCTAACGCTAACCGAACGGGAGGTACAATGATTTATGTTAAAAAAATTTGGAATATTGACAAAATATGTGAACAAATAACAGCTCGTTTCATAATTGTGGCAGTATAGAAGCTTTTGAAGAGATGCTGGATGGAATATGTGAAAATGATTGTGACATTGTTATAGCAGGAGATTTTAATATAGACTGGAATAAGGAAGAAGAAAAATTAAAATATATATTAAATGACAATGGCCTAAAACAAGTACACGATATTACGAAGAGCTCGCGAACATTAACTGATTATGTTATAACTAAAAAAAATGGTTTCCATTATATCCCATGGAGGGACAGGGCAGATCTTCTCACAGTCACTGAGCTGTGCGCTTTCCAGTTTTCACTCACTGATTGGGACCTACAGTTTTACACCGATTCCGAACGGAATTTTGAGAAACTTTTTCACCGCAAAATACTCGATAGTGTCGCCACCACTATGCGAGGTGACCGCCGCCGAAAGAAATTGTTTAAGGTGGTCTGAGCATATATATAACTAACACGAAAAAAATTACGGCACAAACGAATTTTAACAGAAAAATAGCGGACATATATTATGAATGTAATACAGAAAAACGGGGAAAAGAATCTAATGAAATGCAAATATTCAAATATTATAAACATAAATTTAACAATGAATTAAGTGCAATACTAAAACCAAATTCTAATTGTTATGTCAATAGTAGGACAAATATACTCGACATGTGCTTGAATTCAACGATAAAGAAATGTACATACAAGAAACGCATTATAGAAAATAACAACAATAAATGGTTTAGAAAATAATTAAATTTATTAAAAAAGGAAAAATGTGTTAAATATCAAATAGCTCTAATGGAAAATGCGTATGAAACTTGGAGCATTTATAAATCATGAGAAACACGTACAAAGTTAGTGTGGAAAATCAGAAGGAGAATTACTTGAATAGCAATATAAGTGACGCCAAAGACCAAAAAGAAATGTGGAACGTAATTAAAAATCTAGTGTTAAAAAAATGCCGAAATGTGATACAGACTGTGATATTTAAGAATATAGAGTGTAAGGAATGCAAAGAAATAGCAAATCGATTTAACAAATATTTTGTCGATAGTATACAAGAAATAAGAGATTCTATTGAAACCTGTCATAAAGAATAAATTTAACTTCAGTGCAATATCAATACAAGACCTTAAAAATGTATGTACAAACTTAAAAAATAAAATGGATAATAATAATGTGTCTGCCAAAATGATTACAGACACACACAGTTCCGGATAACACCAGTGGAAAAAACTAACTATATGGAAAAAATAATCTCATACCGATTCTTTGGTATTGGAAAAGGATATTCATGTGAACCAGTTGTTAACTACGTCGTAAACAGTTGGAAATATGGAGCCAAAAATAATAAAATTATGGCTTTATTTCCGGACTTCAAAACAGCTTTTGAAACAATAGACAGAGAGAATTGGAAAAGCTTAACAAATATGGAATACAGGACAATGAATTAAATGGTTTTAATCATATTTGACAAGTAGAAGATAAGTAACTAAAGTCAATAATATAAAATCTTGTGTAATACATAATGACTATGGTGTTCCACAAGGGTCGGTTCCGGGATCATAACTATTCAATAATTATACATGCGGATGCTACTCTTATTTATAATGAAGATACAAACGACGAAAAATAGAGAGAAAATATAACGCAAGACTTAACCAAAATAATGCTATGGTTCAAAATAAAACTAAACGAAAAGAAAACAAAAAAATTAATGGAAATGAATTATGAACTGAGAAATGTACAAAACTTTAGAACGCAAAAGGCAACAACAGCAGCGAGGCAGAATACTATATTTAATAAAGGCCTGAGGCTATATGATAAACTACCAAACGAAGTGTAGGGCGAAAGAAATTACAATATTTTTAAAAGACTAATTATTATATGTATAAGAAATGGACTAATATAATGTTTAAATTTGTCAGTTTAAAATTATAAATTTTGAAAAATAAAAGTATTTCAAATACAACTAACATCAATAAACTCCGGATCTTTCATCTAAATCGGAATTGACAGATATGACTTATTTTGTCTTGGACAACTCTTTTTTAATTTTAATTTTTAATTTCTAAATTTAATTTTTTGCTAATAATTTTTAAGTATTGCTAATTTATTACACATTGCACCTGATAGCAATAACAAATATTTTAGCAAAAAAGTTGCCTTATCGATCAACTGGTGTGGGTGTATCGTAACTTCCCAAGTGATAGACTGCTGGATTCACATTAAAGATTTAATAGCTCGTCAAAAACCTAAATGAGCTGATCTAGAAAAACAGGGAGATACGTATAATTTTTTAAGGTATATTTTCAGAATCTGGTCAATTGTATTGTTGTGAACCAAATTTTCATGCAATAAAATACTAATATCAAATATTGTACAGTTTAAGATTAATTCAAAAAACATCGGCCTGGACATGAAAACAGCCCTTATTATAACTGCTAATACGACAAAACCAAAAATAATAGATTTCAAAAACCCCACAACATTGAAAGTCTCCATGGAACATATGTATTTCACAACCAGCACCACAAAATACACTTGCTCAACGCGAATTCAACTCGTGGAAACCACCAAATATCCCTATTAAGGTAAGGGATCACCCCAAGGGGTACAGTAACTCTTTGCAGGTCACTTCAAAAACTAAAAAACCTACTTTTAAGGCTATTGAAAAAAAGCCAACACAAGACTCCCATCCTAAATTAAAATACAGCGTACACACGTATTAACAATAACATTCATATATCGTTATCATTAACAACGACAACAAATAAACCAAATCGTTTCACAAAGATTTTGATTTAAAATCATTCATTTAAAAATGTATTAAAAATTCATTCAAAATTCATTCATAACCCTGCACATTTCGGTTTATTCACTCTCTCTCTGTTCCCACTGCCATTTTTTCGCCTAAATAATTGGTTTTTCTCCCTTCTGAGCCTCTTGTACCGCTCACTCGCAGCACGGGTTGTAACTGACTGTTTCGTTGCGCATCTGGGTCTTCGGCCACCAGGTAGTGTACCTACCTGCCATCTATTACTAACTGAAAAATCTGGTTCTTCGTCCGCTGATCAGGAGATACCCAGGTAGCCTTATGTATGAGATGGTATCATGCAGACTGTGATTAGCGAGGGTTGGCCGAAAGACACTTTCCTTTCCTAATTTGGCATTAACATCGCCTAAAATAATCTTAATGTCGTGGTCAGGACAGCGTTCGTATACTTCCTTCATACGCTCACAAAATGATTATTTTACCTCATCACTTTTATCGTCTATATCGACAATATAACGTGATGTTGAAATATTTCGCTTTGATGCGAATTATGGCTATGCGTTCACTCACTGGGTTGAACCTTGAAACTAGCTGTCGCAGTCTCTTGCCTTCTATACATCCGCACCCGAATTCGTGCTTTCGCTCATGGTAGAAGTTTTCGAACTGTGGTTGCGAACAGTTGTGTTTTTAAAAACCGGAAAAAGTGAGAAAATCTAAAAAGTGAAAAAAATAAGTTTCAAACTTAGTCTGTTTAAAGACTTTTTTTAAAGACGCGTCCCTTTAAGCTACTTGGGCTTACGGATGCAGATAGCCGACGATGGTTCGGTTAGGAGGCCATCCTGTGCTACGATGTACAGGATGGTCGACTTTGACAGAATAGATGTGTACCTTGTTAAAGGTGCACTTAAATTTCTAGAAAGGGCAGTCTTTCTAGAAAATGGACTGGTTGAGAATAGTTTCGTCCAGGTCGAGCGCCTGGAGCGACTTCTTGAGTTAGGGCATATGCCGCCGGTTGGCCTCGCGACCTTGGGTAGAGGCGGACTCCTCTTCGTGAATTACAAACTCCTATTCTATCATAGGAGGATAGGATCTTTTGACCTGGACGACACTGTGTATATTACGGGTCAGTAGTGGCACCTCTTACCGTAGGTAGTGCTTGTAAATATGTATATAGTTGTAAATATGTGTAAATAGTAGTTTTAATATATTAGTTTTTTAAGTTTAGTAGTTAGTTAACGACGAAGTATCCCCTTTTTAATAGTCCTTTTTTGGGGAAGCCTCTAGTAGGCAGTAGAATTTTGATTTTTTGTTATGATTGTTTTGTATGTAGTTACTATAACTTAAGTTAGTGTGAAGTAGTTATATAGTTCTGTAAATATTATTAAATGTAGGAAAATACCTAGCGATAGATTTAAGTTATCTTTAGGAAACTTTGTTAAAATGAATTTTAGGGACCCAATAAATGAATTGAATTGAAATTGAACCAGCAGGCCGCTATCGAAAGATCAATTATGATTCTGTGATGGAGGAAAACCTCAAGTTGAGGGTGAATTTGGACAACGTTGAGAAGATGTTGGAAGAGAAGGAGAGGATGCCTGCTTCGGACCTTGAGTCCGAATTCGAGGAAGCAATGGATGAAGAGGCCAATGCACCGCCAGCACTGGTCACCTGTGCAATGTCAGCACAGAAGGCTCTGAGCGCGCCAGCCAGAGCAGACGTCACCCGTGCATCGCCAGCACGGAACGCCAGAACAAAGCCGGTTCTGGCGGAAAAGCCTACTACCAGCATGGACGTGATGGGCCCCAACGGCGGTAAACCAGCACTGCAAAATGCACCATCGACTTAATTTAAGGGTAAGGTGGTGGTAATAACAGTTTACCATGCCAACGTCAAACTAGTGACGGAAAAGCTCGGACAGCTTTGGGGCATGGTAATTTCATAATTCGCCTATTTAATGGCTCTATGAATTTTAGTACCCTCTCGATAGAGGACTCCGAAAAGTTGAAGCTTATGCTGCGCGAGCAAAGCTTCAAGTACTATACGTACTCCCCTAAGATTTTGACCCCCGCTTCGGTGGTAGTTTGTGGTCTTTCGACCACATAGGACGAAATTGATGTGAGAACCTACCTTGGGGCTCTCACATTCAAACTGAATATTCAGCGATTGACGAAATTGAGTAGTGATAAGTGGCTAATCCACTTGTCACGTGACTCCGATCTGGAGGGCTTTTATCGCCTAAAAGGTATCCTTCACTGTCGCGTGACAGTACGCAATGATAAGAAGAAGCGCGTGACACAGTGTCACAACTGTCAGTGCTTCGGTCATGTTTCGACCAACTGCGGCATGCCATTTCAGTGTGTGAAATGCAGTGGTGAACATGGACCCGGCAAGTGCACTATCCCTTCCAAGGAAGTGGTGGTGCAAATGGTGCCAGCTACCGACCCTGTCACGGGTTTGGTTTCGCGCGTAGTAGGCTACACGCTGAAATGCGCCAATTGTGAGGTCGATGACCATGTGGCTAGCTCTAAGAGCTGCCCAAAGCGCCAGGCCTTCCTCGCCAAGCGGGTGAGAGCACAACCACCCAAGGTTGTGCGAACCTTCCCTCGCAACAGTGGGGGGGTGGTAAAGGGTGTTTCCTACGCTTCGGAGTTAGGCGCCTACTTAGTAGGTGCTGTTCCCAAGGCACCTGCTCGAGCACCGGTTCGCCCTGGAGTTAATTCATGCCGCCTTTTCGGTAGGGACTTAGTCTCGTGTATGACTGAGATTGGTCATCGGTGGTGCAATGGTTAGTGTGCGCGGCTCTTGTACATGAGATCCTGAGTTCGAACCCTGCTCAGACCACCTTCAAAAAAAAATAATTTTCTTTCGGCGGCGGTCACCTCGCATAGTGACGGCGACACTATCGAGTATATAGCCATGAAAAAGCTTCTCAAAATACCGTTCGGAATCGGTGTAAAACTGTAGGTCCCAATCAGTGAGCTCAGTTATTGTGAGAAGTTCTCCCCGGTCCCTTCATGGGATGTAATGGGAAACCATTTATTTTATTTTTATGACTGAGATTGGCTATCTTTCGGCTGGTTACGCTAACTCTTCTAGCGATGCTGAAAAAACCCAGGCTCTGTTTGGGTTCTTCCTATCTCTTTCCAATGAACAGAGACGTTAAATGCATTTTTGCTAATATAAACTCTCTTGTGTCCATCCACAGGAGACATTGTTTTAAAGTTTTTATGGACGGGCTTAGCCCGGACAGAGTTCTGTTAGCTGAACATAAACTATCCGCAACTCACAAGTTGAGCTTCAAGGGATTTGTAGTTCATCGGCAGAACAGATGCGGAGGCCATGGTGGCGGCACCGCTGTTTTTATCAAGGACAATATACACCACGAAAGGGTGTTATTGGACCTTGGCGAAATTGAAAATACGTGCGTACGTATTCACAGGGGGTTGGGTCTACACTGACTGTGGTATCGATGTACCTCAGGCCAGGAGGTCTATATGACACAGAACAGCTGGAACCACTTGCGACTCTGCCTGGTCAAGGTGGCCTGGTGATAGGAGCTGACGTTAATGCTGGCCATGCTAGCTGGAGGGGCGACAGGACGAAAACTAGGGGCAGGTAATCTATTACCGGATGAATCGACGGCGATTCAACCGGGTGCTGGAGGGAGGGCTGAGAGGGAGCGAACTCCCGACTGATAGGAATGTCACAAACTCGGAAATCGACACTTGTGTTGAATCTTTGGGCGTGGCTTTCCTTGGGGCTGTGGAGGCGTCTATCCCTAAGGTCCCTGCCGGACCTATGGGACTCCGCAATCTTCCCCCGTATATCCTGGAATTTATACGGGAAACGAAGCGACTTCGGCGGATAATCGACAGGACTGAAGATCCCAGGGATCCATACGAGAGTTCGAGCAAAATAGCAGGGCGGAGTTTTTGCGTGGTATTAAAGTGAACAGCGGGACTTTTCGGACGGTGAAAACCGCTGCGGGCGTTCGGGCCAGGAGACCCATTCCTGACATGTTGGATACTGATTATACCCTGATTGCGATCGATGAAGACAAGGCTAACCTCCTTGCTGATTGCATTCAGGGAGATCCTCCTTCGGTGAGCGGCAGTGGAATGGGCGGCACTTTTGGCGTGGATGTTGAAATTCTGAGCTTGACGGATGGAGACCCAGCTATGACGTTTGGAGAAGACGCCATGGCAGACGGGTCGTCTTGCGTGGATGAGGGACGCTGGCGTCGGCATGGCTTCGTAAATCCTGCCGAAGTTGGTGACGTGTTGCGGTGGAGATCTAATCGTAGATCTTGCGGATTGGATGGGATACCAGATGTGTTCCCTAAGAGGGTTAATGCCGCTATTTGGAATTTTCTGGCGGTGCTTTTTAACCACTTCCTGAATTTGGGATATTTCCCGGCGGCTTGGAAGGAATCGGTTACGATCCCTATACCAAAGCCGGGTGCGGACTAAGGTGGATCGAAAATTTTTTTTTTTGTCCAAACGGGACTAAAAAGTTTGGTTTTGAGGTAAAAAAGAATATGCTTCAAGATGGGGCCCAAACGATGACTTTAACCCGGAGCGCAAGGGCAAAAGAAAGCTCGAAAAAACACATCGCTGCAGTATAAAATATGATACAAAATGGCTTCAGATGACTCCCACAAGTGGAGTATGCCCATTGTTGGGCGCATTATCGCTGGTAAACTTTCAGGTCAGTATGAACTTTCGTTAGAACCTCATATACAGGAGTTCGGTTTACTTCGCTGTGATATATAGGGTAACATTCAAGGAAATCGGCCAAAATTTTCTTTTGCCCTTGCGCTCCGGGTTAAAGTCATCGTTTGGGCCCCATCTTGAAGCATATTCTTTTTTACCTCAAAACCAAACTTTTTAGTCCCGTTTGGACAAAAAAAAAATTTTCGATCCACCTTAGTGCGGACCCCACAAGGAGTGGGGGTTATAGACCGATTTCGCTTCTGTCGCCCATAGGTAAAATACTTGAGAGCTTCATCTTAACAAGGATTGTTAGGACGGCAGAAGGTAAGAGGATCCTCAAAGATAATCAATTTGGTTTTCGGCGAGGACATTCAACGTCTCATGTGCTGATGTTGTTCGGAGACTATGTGACTCGAGCGTTGAACAAGAGATATGCCACCACAGCGGTAGATCTCGATATAGCCAGGGCATTTGATTCGGTCTGGCAGGACGGAATCTTATACAAAATGGTGAGAATGGGATTCGATATCGACACTTGTAGGATAGTGGCTAGTTTCCTTAAGGGGCGCAAATTCCGTACTAAAGTCGGAGATGCGTACTCTAGCGTTAGATATGTTGTGGCGGGAGTACCCCAGGGTTCACTTCTGGGTCCTGTACACTACAACATCTTTGTCAGTGATTTACCAGAACCGCCTGATGGTGGGCTGCTACTGGTATATGCTGACGACTTACTTGTTGCCATGACGGGAGCAAGAGCCAGGAACACAAATTCCAGGGTTAATGAGTATATGAGTTAATGAGGTACATCGACAAGTGGAGGCTTAAACTGAACGTTAACAAAAGTGAGGCTGCTATAATCAAGGGCAAACGGCGATTGCTGTTTCGTAGTGCGAGGGCATTCGTACCTGACGTATGGGTTGGGGACGCCCGAATAGGAAATACCGAGGTTCTTAAATACCTGGGAGTCCTATTTACGACGAATTTCGAATTTTACCGACACATGTAACGAACTTTGGCCAAAGTGAAGGGGATACTCGCGAGTTACCTCAATGTGCTCCGGTGCCGTGGGGGACTGACGAACGAAGTTAGACTTTTGATCTACCGAGAGATCATTAGGCCTATCATGTCCTATGCCTTCCCAGTCTGGTTTGGGATCTCTTCCCACCAGATGGAGAAGCTTAGAATATGGGAAAGACGCATTCTTGCAAGCTGCTTGGGTTTGCGGAAAATAAGAGCTGACGATGGCTCGTGGACTTCACTATCCTGTAGACAAATCTACAGGATGGTAGATTTTGACAGAATTGACGTGTTTCTAGTTAGGGGTGCGTTGGCTTTTCTGCCGAGGTCTGCCTCTTTGGACAACGCTTTAGTTGGAAATAGTCTGGACCATGACGTTGATCTGGGAGGACAGTTTGAGGGGAATTATAGACCGCCTATAGGCCTGGAGGGACTGAATAGGGACTGGTTACTTTTTGTCGACGGTAAGCTACTCTTTAGCTCAGTAACCGCACCTTATCCTGTAAATATTGTTAATATGTAAATAGTAGTTTTAAGTGTAAATAGTAGTTACTAACCCTTAGTTTTTAGTCATTAGCAGTGTTGCCAGTTTAGGGGATTTATCCCCAAATTGGGGATTTTGTTTCAAAACAGGGGATTGTTTTTTTGGTGTGGGGATCCCTAGATTTTTTAGGGATGAAAATTTAAGATGTATTAAAAGCGATTCTTTTGTATCATTGTTTGAAAGTTTTGATCTGGTACTACCTAAATCAAAGCAAGCATACACACAAAAATGATATTTGGTTTTGCGTATGTGTGATTGCAAAAACAAAGAGAAGAAAGTTAATGTGGCAAGTCTATACTGTTCTTTTTTGCGTTGCGAGTAAACACTTGCAAATCGTTATTGCTAAATGTTGTCAGCAAAATATATATACACTTGTCCATATACTACATACTATACAACACTTAACAGTTCTCTCAGGAAATTTATGACATTTGGCCTGGTGTGATATTTACGTAGGATGTTGAAAAGAAGTGCTTTACTAATACCAGATAGAGGCAATGGTTCAAAACAACGAACAAAATAACAGCAACGGCATTTCGTTTTGTGTGTTAAAATTATTGTGCCTCAAATATGGTATATTCTACTAGACATATAGAATAATTTTTTTGTTACCCAAATCCTGTAGCTTCGACTTTTTTTCAGCCCGGCCTAATGTATAAAACACAAATGAATATACTCAATTAGGGGTTTTTCAATAAGAGCGTGAAAGTACGTTCGATGCCATTATGTATGGAACTCAATTTCTTTTGCATGGCCACCACGGGCACGCTTGCAGAAGTCCAGACACTGAACCCAATTTTCGACGGTTTTCAATCATAAATCGGCCGATACTGCTGCAATTTCACGTTCGATATTCGTACGAAGTTCATCAATCGTCGCTGGCTTGTTGGCATAGACCATAGACTTGACGTAGCCCCACAGGAAATAATCTAACGGCGTCAAATCGCACGACCGAGGCGTCCAATCGACTGGTCAATTTCGTGAGATAACACGTTCACCAAACTTGGTTTCCAATAAATTGATTGTGGCATTCGCTGTGTGGCTTGTGGCGCCGTCCTGTTGGAACCACATGTCCTCCAAGTTCATATTATCCAATTGGGGCCGAAAATGTGCCGGTCTTGATCATCACGGAAGAAGTACGGCCCAATGACGCCGGCGGCCTATAAACCGCACCAAACCGTAATTTTTTCGTGATGCAATGATGACTCATGGATTACGTGTGGATTGCTGTCTGACCAATAACGCATATTTTGCTTATTGACGAAACCATTCAGCCAGAAATGAGCCTCATGCTGAAGATGATTTTCCGATGAAAATCCGAATCATTTTCAAGTTGTTGCTCAGCCCAATTCACGAACATACGACGCTTATGGTGGTCAAGCGGCTTCAGTTCTTGCGTCAATTTGATCTTGTAAGGAGGTAGGCCAATATCTTTTCGCAAAATTTGCCACAACGACGTCACAGATATGGCCAACGCTTGAGAACGACGTGTGAGAGACACATTTGGGCTTTCTTGAACTGAAGCCTCAGCGGCAGCAATAGTCTCGACACTACGGGCACTTCTTTGTCTCACTGGCAAGGGAACATTTTGTACTGTGCCTGTGGATTCAAATTTTTCCACTAGACGCTCAATTGTTGCTCTGGTAGGACGATTATGACGACCAAATTGGACGTAGCGCTCTTAAAGTTGAGGCCACTAATTTCGACTCGTTGTTGGCTTGTATATCTTTCCATGATGAAATGGCAAACCTTACTGAAGAGAAATGTCAAAAGAGCGGGAAAAAATATGGCGTCGTTTGCTGTCCCTATCCATTTACTTTTGTAGCGTCTCTTTTGAAAAACCCGTTTACGAAATATTTATCTCCATATTTCTTGCAGACAAGCCTATAAGGCTTTGCGAGATTGTTAATAAGATAAATTGTAAATATAATATATTACACAATAAAGATACAATTTTAAAAACAAATAAATTCTCAAACCTTCTAATGTATTTTGGCAACGACCTCTTTTAGGTGACCTGAACAATCGGCGTCACTTTTGCTAGCTCAAGCGCATCGGAATTCAGTAATCCACTTTTTTATCTTTGAACTGATAGTGCAGAGCTGCATGATATTTAGCGAAACTTTTCTTGGTTTCGTTGCTGAGTTCTTTACACTGAAAGTAATGCCTGGCGAGCACACGAAATTCAGTTTTTCCTATTGACTCTGCTTCCTTAAAATGTCACAGTAGACTATTATAGATGATACAAGCACAGTTGTTATACAAACCGGTGTAGGTTTTCAGCATACATATCTTTATTTGATTTGCTTGGTTCAAAATAGTAAGTTAAATTTTAGCTATAAATAAAAGTTAAACTTCATTCAAAAAAATCATTTCATTTTTATACGCGAAATTTTTTTGAAATTCATATTATTACTGTTAGCACCCATGTGCCCAGTCAGAAAAATACTGGGGACCAGTGTTGGCGAGGGTAGTTCAACCGTTGGGTGTAGACATTTACAGTTCGGAAGGATAACACCATAGGACCGTATGACGACATTTCGTTCTAGTAGTTTTCCAGTACTGTAGTTTCAAATAAAACAGATCTGTAACAGTACTGTGAGAACGAAAAGCTAGTACTTTCTCAGTACTGCACCTACAAAATTATAAGATATCAGATGCCTTCCAGTACTGTAAAGGCCAAAATCAGTACATTCAAAATAGTAGAAATAAATTTCTGTAGTACTTTCATAACGTTGAAATGAATACAAGAACAAATAATTGATATTTTATTTTACTTTACATAAAAAATTACACAAAAAATTAAATGCAAAATAAGCATATCGATCGATGCCTTTAAGATCTGAAGGGTACACTGTACTTCTAAAAGTTGTAAAGCATTACTGGATACGTCTATTGTATGCGGTAAAAATAAACTAAAGAAAAGTTCTGACGACACTTTGGAATTCTGTAATATTTTGGTATACAGCCCAATGCACTTGTGGCCATCGATCCTAAGAATTATTAAGAGGTTAATATTGATCTGTTTTATATTGATCTATTTTATTCCTGCTCAAACCACCTAACACTTCTTTCGACGGAGCACAGTGGGGCCGATTGGAAAAACCACGGTAATAATATCAGGACTTTTAAAGTATTGTTTTTATTATTTTAAAATCTACTAGACATTTGTTGAAGAGAAGTAAGGCTTTCAGAATATTGCATTCAGAGGCACCCTGTGTAAACCGAGTTGGTGTTACAGGACTAGTGTATTCTAAACCGAAACCGGTTAACCGAATTTCGGCCGTTAGTCGGTTTTCTAAAAATCTATATTTTCGAAAAACCGGTTTCACCGGTTATTTCCAGGCGATTACACAACTGATATAACAACGCAGAATTACAAAAGAATTTCATAGCCCACTTTGGTTACTGACCCAATCAGAGAGACACAAAAGACTTTGCCAACGAATTATTTTGCCGATAATTTGCTGAAATAAGTTGCCCAATGACAATAGAAATCATACTGCCAACTCCGATCTAGATGTAAGTCCCGTAATTAATGTGTTAGCAGAAATCCATAAAAACCACTACAATATGTAGAGGCTTTTGCCTAATTCAGTATGTCAAATATGTATGAGAACAGATAGGTTGAATTAAGTACATAGGGGTGGGCCATTCAAACTTTGGAATTTGAATCCTTCGATCATAGACGAATTTAGTGCAGACACATTAATTCTCTCAATAAAGACACATTAATTCTCTCAATAATACCAGATAGAGACAATAATACACAATGTCCAACAAAGGAACAACAACCTCATTTCGTGTTTGTGTGGCAAAGTAGTTGTGTTAAATACAAGACAAATGTATACCAAAGATAAAAGTAAAAAAAAGTGCAAAATATATTTAAATTTCTCAGATCTATAAGAAAACTTTATGAAACAGTTAAGTCAACAGTTCTTGTAATTCCACCTGCTGTAAGTGAATTTTCGTCGAATTTCTCTTATTTGCACCAAACATACGTGAAAGAGTGTGAAATGAAACGTTAGATGAGAGAAATAATGTGTCTATACTAAATTCGTGGCCGTCGGTGGTGCAATGGGTAGTGTGCGCGCCTCTTGTGCTTGAGATCCTGGGTTCGATCCCTGCTCTGACCACCTTAAAATTTCTTTCGACGACGGTCACCTTGCATAGTGACGGCGACACTATCGAGTATTTATCCATGAAAATGCTTCTCAAAAATACCGCTCGGAACCGGTATAAAACTGTAGGTCCCAATCAGTGAGTATAAAACTAGAACGCGCACAGCTCACTGCTTGTGAGAAGCTCTCCCCGATTCCTTCATGGGATGTAATGGGAAACCATTTATTTATTTTATTTTTTAATAAATTCGTCTATGCTCCCGATATTTCGAAGCAGATGACCAATTTGACATTTACGAAGAGCCAGATTATTAGTTAAAAATTATGTGTAAATTTACGAAATGGGTCACTTTACGCTTGAAAAAAATTGGAAATATTAAAAACTTTCGTCCAAAGTTCTGAGCCTTCAACTCAAACTATGACATAATCTACGACATAAATTCGATAGAAATAGAATGCCATCAACGCAGTTTGTGGACCAATTTGTGAAGCGAGTTCGTCAATCTAGGTCCTGATTGGTCGAAATATCTCGTGGACGTACTCGCCCAGTGGAAAATATTGCCGCTGTAGCTGAAAGTGCTCGAACAGACGTAACATCAACTCGCCAATGATAATTTCTCGTACTTCTTTTAGCAGAATTTTCCCCTCGGGCAACGCTAACAATCCAAATTGTCGCATTTGTGGCTCGGAAAATCCAGTTTTTGGTATGGCGGCTTCATAGGCCAATTTACCTTCGAAAATGAGCAAGTTGCCACCGTAACCGTCAAAGGCGACTTTTTGTTCCCAAAAGTTGAAGACAGGGTGGGGCTACGTGCCACACAGCTAACGTTACAATCGGTATTTTGTGCACTGTGTTCGAAAACCGTTCAGCCATAACTTGGAAGCACATTCGCCGCCTCGCAGCTGCGATTTGTACCCTTTCGACTATTACGAGTATCTTGACAGCGCCGTGAAATATAAGTGTTACGCAAACAATCCCGAGTCCTGTGAGGCATTAAAACACCAAGTATAGGCCCAAACAATCGGAAATGTACTGGAAAAGTTGATAGCTGGAATGAGGTACTATAAGGCAAGTCGTGGAAACCATTTGAACGATATTGTATTCATTTAAAAATATCAATAAAATGTCTATCAGTTTTTTTTGCAGCCAAATTAAATCCCTTTACATCCCATGAAGGCATAGGCTTACACACTCTCATTGGGATGAGCAGTTTTACACCAGTTCCGAACAGTATTTTACCAATCAATTTCATGGCTATGTACTCTAGTCGATCTCCAAATTAAAAGAGGCGAATTAAAAATAAACGATGTTTATAAATCGCACAGTTGTCCATTTTGTCATAAAAACCGAAACCGAAAACCGAAATTTTTTAAAAACCGGTTTTTGAATACACTATACAGGATATCAAAGTTGACCACTTTGGTGATGTTCAAACTTTCAAGGTCAGCTACTTCTACACTTATACGATGATTACAAAGATATAAGCCGAGTCATATGGAATATATTTTACCATTGTGGATATATTCGTTATCAAAGGTTAAAATTGTCGATTTTTTCATTGCATTTTTTTCAGGCTTTTATTAATAACTCGATTACTTGAGGTAAAAAAATATATCCAGAAACCCCACTAGAGTGGGTACACTTTAATAAAGAATGCACTTTAAAAGTCTTTAAATTACCTCCAGCCGTTTGGAAATGTCGACTTCTCAAATTTGGAATTTTTTTTCAACCTGTAAAAGACACAATATAAATAAAGTTACAATGATTCATTCAGCATTTATATGTTAAATGTAAAATTATGATCATATAGAAATGCACTTGTGGCCGTCGGTGGTGCAATGGTTAGTGTGCGCGGCTCTTGTACATGAGATCCTGGGTTCGAACCCGGCTCTGACCACCTTCAAATTTTCTTTCGGCGGCGGTCACCTCGCATAGGTCCGAATCAGTGAGTGAAAACTGGAAAGCGCACAGCTCAGTGATTGTGAGAAGTTCTCCCCAGTCCCTTCATGGGATGTAATGGGAAACCATTTATTTATTTTAGAAATGCACCCTACAGTGAGAAATTCTCTGAAAATGGAAATTTTAGAAAATTTTTTTCAATTCCGATGTTTGGCAAAAATTTTACTCTGGGTTTTTAATATGGTTTTTTAATCTTTATTATAGACTGAAATGTTCTTAAACTCACGCCAAAAAAGGATATAGATCCTACGCATAAATGAGGTCAGGAGAGTTTAATTTGTGAAAAAGTCAAATTTTCATCGGAGATTTGTTTGGGATTAAAAATTGTTATGCTTTTACCCATATGTGCAAAAAACTTTTAATTTAATTAGTTGACCGTGTATTGGTCTATAACATATAACAAAATAGTAGGATGCTATCAATGTACTTATATACTTTAAATCCAATTTTTTAAAAGATTTTCCAAAATTATTTATTTTGGGGTTTTTTTTTTAAATCGGGTTATTTCTGAACGCAGTTTTATAGAAGAAGAATTTACCTATCCAACGATATATTATATGTCTATGTCTGGATTTGTGGGCTTCTTCCGATAGTTCGACTAATGGAGGTATACTATTTTTGGCAATGTCTTTGCCATGACATAGAACTTTGTATACTGTAGGTTATACTGGTTTCAATATATATAAAGTATATATTATATTCTGCGTATTGTAAGCATATTCGTGTAATTTGCCAGCATTAATAATTTTTTGCTATAACATTTTATTAAGTCCATGTCCTAAACGGTAACCTTTTCTTATTAAACTTATTGAATAAGTATTAATAATTTCAATTCGTTTCTCTTTTTTGTCTTGTCATTGACATCATCCTATTCCTTGTTTGGGCGACCAGAAACGTTTTGCCAATTTCTTTGACAGTTCCAACTTTAACCAATCTACTTATGTTTTAATGTTCGTTTTGTGTTTTTGCAAGTTTGTAGTTTTCGCGGTATCGTTATTGTTCAGCCTTATACCATAATTGACGTCAATGATAAATATAAATTTTTCCAAAATCTCTGACGAACACTCGCACCGCAAAGAATATTGTATTTAATTACGATTTCCATGACGATATTGCTGTAAATAAAATTGTCACACGTCACGTTGTCACAGAGGTCCCCCTTGATTGTATAAGTTAAAAAACTTAATTTAGAAATGATTTAACTGAAGTATTTATATACCGTCGGTGGTGCAGTGGTTAGTGTGCGCGCCTCTTCTACAGGAGATCCTGGGTTCGATTCGACCACCTTAAAATTTCTTTCGACGACGGTCACCTCGCTTAGTGACGGCGACACTATCGAGTACTTAGCCATGAAAAAGCTTCTCGAAATACCGTTCGGAACCGGTGTGAAACTGTAGGTCCCAATCAGTGAGTATAAAACTATAAAGCGCACAACTCACAGGTTGTGAGAAGCTCTCCCAAATTCCTTCATGGGATGTAATGGGAAACCATTTATTTATTTTTTTTTATTTATATACTACAGAGGTAAAAAGTAATGAAGTGATTTTTATCACAAAAAATTGCTTTATGATAAATCGGGGCATTAAGAATATTTCCAAGGTAACTTGAAGTACACAGAATACATAGAAGGATTGGTATGTGTTTGGGGCTCTTAAAACAAGTGCATAGAATGTGCCACTGCAAGTACAATTTGAAGTGAACTCCGTCAAAATTAGGCAAGTTCAACGTATTTTTTCTGATACCAAAACATAGTTTCCTAAAATAAATGACATCATTTAAAAGTATGAAGTGTTTTCCAATGACATTATGTAGTTGTACTCCTGAACGGTGCAATCGGCAAGATACAGAAATGTCAAAATCAGGTCAAAGTGTTGGGTTTGAGAGTGACACCTGTGGCAGTTTATTGTAACAATGGCCCATAATTATAGATTTAAATATGTATTGAACAGTTTTAACATTTGAGACACCACCTGTATTCAACTCAAGAGAGGAGCTGTTTGAATAATATCGCGGCACTACGAGTTTATGCCGGAGCCCTGTATGGAATGAATCTATGAAATTCGAAAGTAATTGTCATCGATTTGCCTCGTTTTAGGTATAAACACATCGATTTGTAAGTGCGAAGGAATCAAAAAGGAAAAACTTAATGTCCCCAGCCAATTTGTGAAGTACCAAATTCTGTGAAGTGCAAGAGTAATCCGCTAAGAGCGTGACGAGAAGTACCCAGATGTCGCTTATCTACTAATGCAAACTTGAACCTCCAAGTACTCACATTCATCTACAATTTGCTAACTACAGCTTTCTAAAGGTTCTTACTCGCCAAATTTCAAAATATACATACTCATATTGGAACAAGTTATTTATCATCAAAAGTAGAAACCAATCTACTCGAATTATCTTATATTCTCCCACTGTGCTGTAAAACATCAATAAATTACAAAAAGAACCAACTCTCTAACAATATCATCTCAATGACATCACCGATTTATACCCAATTTGGAAATTTTTCCCATTCATTATTTCTGCGTGCATCAACTGACTATGAGATTATTCATCTCTACCATTACCAGCCTCGTCACCTCTACCTGGAACAGCAAGATCAACATTATAACGTTGCTAACGATGTCTAAGTGCCACGCAGAGTATTGATCTAGTTATTGATACTTACATTATTATTTTCTGTTTATCAGTTTTTTAATATTTTACATTGAAATCTAACACAGTACAACACATGATTTCGGGACTCAGTTCTGAGAATTGCACGTGAAAGTAGCCCAAAAAATAAGAACTTCTGTACAATTCGTTTTGTCAAGTTGGCTGCATTAATAATTTAATGGCCATATGAATTTGTTAGGTCAAGGTGGATTTTTAGAACTTTTCTATATTTATATCTGGGTATACCGTAGGAAATATCTCTTTTGTGTCTGAGGCAATGTTGTAGATATTGAATAGAAGAAAACATCACTTGAGGTGTCATGGGACACCCGGTTGGAATGAAGTTCCTTTCGCTATATATTATGTACTAGTTAGTTCCAATACGTATAAGGCGGACGTTGAAAAATACGATAATTTAAATGGATATTTAAGAAAGGTATTTTTGTAAAATAAAAAAAAAATTTTTTAAAGAAAAATTTTTTTTCTGCATTGTATTTAAAAAAAGTATATTTTTGGGCCCATCTTCTAAGAATATGTATTATATTTTCCTGAACAGGTCTGTTTATCCCTAATGGTTTTTAGGGGAGTCTTTATGGGCTGATTAAACTATTTAAATTTCGCTCAATAAAAACAATTATGCGACCGGTCGATTCGGATGTAAAAAACGCAATTCATTTATTATTTAAAAATGGAGATTATAAAGAAGATAGCCTATGACAGTATAACACTTTACACAGAATTTCCCTAGCGGAATGACAGTTAAACAAACAAAAGGGTTACTAATTAAGATTGACTTAAGCCTAGGGAATTCCTTAACTTAATTTGGACAGAAAAGAAAAGAGGAAATAATTCAAATTATAGAGAAATAGTTCAGTTAAAAGAAGAGAGAAAGAAGAGAAGAGAGAGAGAGAAGAAATCATCTTGCCAAACATCCAGGCCCCATTGAAGGACTCCGTCTTCAATCATCTGGCAGAAGAGCCAGCTTATGGATTGGGCGCCTATAAACGCCGCTGTTCGTCCTCACGTCTGCTACCCTCACTTTGCCGTCTCCGCCGGCGATTACGGCCTCTACTCGTCCTGTTGCCCATTGCAAGGGCGGGCGATTGTCGTCGTGAATGAGTACGATCTTGCCGACGACTAGATCTGGGCGCACCTCGGACCACTTGGTTCGCTCTTGCAGTCCTCGGACGTAGTCCCTCTCCCAGATGCGCCAGAATGCCCGCTTGAGTGCGGAGATACGCTGCCATCTCTTCAAGAACGTTAGCTTGGCCGGTTCTTCTAGCGCTGATTCGGGCAGCAGCGTGCCTTGAGCCTCCCCTATTAGCAGATGTGCGGGGGTTAGTGCCTCCCCGTCGTTGGGGTCGGTGCTGAGTGGCGCGATCGGTCGACTGTTGAGTACTGCCTCCACCTCGGCTAGTACCGTCTGCATCTCTTCTGTAGTGAGCAACGCGTTGGCGACGGTTCGCAAGAGCAGACCTTTGGCAGACTTCACTGCTGCTTCCCAAAGACCGCCGAAGTGTGGAGCTCTGGGGGGTATGAAGGCAAATTCTACCCCTTTCTCTGCGACGAATGACGCTACCTTCGTGTCGCTGGCCACCTTCTCTCTCCATTGCCGCAGCTCGGTGTTGGCGCCGCCAAAGTTGGTCGCGTTGTCGGCGTACAATTTCGACGGCACGCCTCGCCTGGCCACGAACCTTTGAAGAGACAAAAGAAATGCATTGGTAGTTAAGTCAGACACTAACTCGATATGTACAGCCTTTGAAGTGAAACAAACGAACACTGCAATATACATTTTAATTGGAGGACGGCCACGTATCTTCAACGTAATGTTTACTGGGCCACAAAAGTCAACTCCACAAATTTTAAAAGGCCGTAATGCCCTCACTCTATCAGCGGGCAAATTCCCCATAATCTGATTCATTAACTTCGGTTTGTAATGAAAGCAATGAAAGCATTTACGGATTGTCCTGCTACATTCCTCTTTGGCGTTGACTAGCCAAATTTTGTTGCGAAGAAGCGCAATAAGTGCCTTGGCACCGGCATGTCAATTTTTAACGTGCAAGTCTCGCAAATATATTTCAATAAATGGACATTTCTTCGGCATTAAAAGAGGGAATTTTGCATCGTATGGAATTGGCGCGTTAAGCAGCCGTCCGCCTACCCTTATTAATCTGAAAGTGCGATTTTCCTCCCTGAATTCGTGAATAAAGGGGTTCAGTCTTTGCAAATTAGACTGTAGGGCTCTGATTTTCTAAGTTTTTGAATAACCTCAGAATACTCGTTTATCTGGACTATTTCAACAAATTTTAAGAATGACCAATTCAGTTCTTTTGGCCTGAGAATAAAGGAGCTATATTTGGTTTTATTACGAGCTCCCTCGACAAATCGAAGTACATATGCAAATGTGCGTATCAGTTTTGAATGCGATGAAATTTTGTCGGCTAATTCTAGAACTGAGTTTGACGGGGATTTAACAGCGATAAATACAGCTGTCTTCCTTTTCTCTAAGGACTCTTGCTCTGCAGTGAGCTCAAAATTGGGGTTAACTGGCCATGATTGGCAATCCTGAAGTAGGAATTGAGGACCGTTGAACCATAATGAGTTTCCTAGTTCGTCGACGTTACACCCTCTTGAGACAATATCAGCTGGATTTTCTTTAGTTGGCACATGTCGCCAGTTGACATGGGCAGACAACTCCTGAATATCGCTCACTCTATTTGAAACAAATGTTTTCAAAGTTGATGGATGCGATTTTATCCAGTAAAGGGTAATTTCAGAATCGGACCAAAAAGTTACACTCTCGATTCTTCCAGGCATCATTGGTTTAACCTTTGACCATAATTTGGCCAATAATTGCGCTGCGCACAATTCGAGTCTCGGCAGAGACTTCGTCTTGATAGGGCCACTTTCGATTTTCCCGTTAACAAACGGCATGAAACTTCATTGGCGATATTGCTCCGAATATAAATGCAGCACCCGTATGCTCTTATAGTGGCATCTGCAAATCCATGGATTTGGTAACTAGCTGTGGTAGAAGTTAGGACATGTCTTGGGATTTCAATTCGGTCCAGCAAATATAAATTTGCCTTGAAATTCTCCCACGCAGTATGGAGGTGCAATGGAATTGATTCATCCCAGTCTAATTTTTGAAGCCAAAGTTCTTGTATTAACGATTTGGCCTTAGTTACCACTGGGCACACTAATCCTAGGGGATCATACAGTCTGGCTACAACTGACAAGATGTTTCTTCTTGTAGCCTTCACATTTTGAAACGTATAATCTAAGCGATATTTTAGTGTGTCGCTTTTAGGATGCCAGTATGTGCCTAACGCTTTAGTAGCATCATCGCTGAATTGCAACATAATTTCAGAACTTGACGAGTCGTCACAGTTCACACAGTTTGAAAACCATTTCGTCAAATTGAAGCAGGCTGACGATAAAATTTGAGAAACTTCAAGTTTGATTTCTTCTAATTCCTCTAGTGAGTCTGCTCCCGTCAAAAGGTCGTCGACATAAAAGTCTTGTCTGATGACTTCAGAGCCTTTTGGAAATGTTTCCTGGTTCAAATCACTCAAATGATTTAAACATCTTATTGCCAGGAAAGGAGCAGACGAGGTACCATAAGTGACCGTGTTCAACCTGTACATGCTGAGGTTATCATCAGGATTTTCACGGTATAAAATAAGCTGAAAGTCTGTATCGGCCTCGTCAATCAGTACTTGACGGTACATTTTCTCGATATCAGCCGTCATTGCGTATTTATGCAAACGAAAGCGGATAAGTGTAGAAAATAACTCCTCGTAATTGTGTCATAATGGCTTTCATTGAAGCCAGGACACTTCACATGGGCATGACTATCACAAAGCCAATATGATAGAAAACAACAATCAATGTACAATGAGTATGATGGTATTGAAGTAGCGGCAGCGACCAAACAAGCAGGTCGTCGTCGCCAAAGGGTATTGGATAGTATAGTATAGAATAGAAACATTGATGCCTTTTGAAACATTTATGCTCTTTGTATTGTTTTATGTAAGAACATTGTCGAAATGGTGCATTTATATTGAAATATTCTATTAAGAGAATAAGACTCGTTTATCGGACTCGTTTATGGTTAATCGGACTCTCTACATGAGAGTGGAAAAACAGTGCAATAAATTCTCTCTACCAGTGTTGCCAGAGGCCGACTAAAAAATTGTGTCAAATGCCTTTAAAAACTGTTCCGTTTGCAAAACCATTGTGCTAAAATTGGATTTTTAATATTTTTCGAAATGCTGAATCCAAAACACATACAGTTAGAAATGGGTGCTTATATCGCCTTCAAATAGCTGTTCTACCTTCACTCTCAACTTATTATTGCTTTCATACAAAAAAAATAACTTGAAATATTTTAAGAATTTCTACAACAACAATAGCTAAACTAAGGATGATTAATATATTATTTTGTTTCAGGTTCATTGTTTTTAGCGATTTCATTCGATCTTCTTGGAATAGAATTACTCAAGTTTTGAACAATTTCTTTTGGTATCTGTTCCACTTATCCTAGAGAACAGTGAACAAATCGTATCAACTTCAAAATTCTCCTTCCCGGACATTCTCTCTTAATGGTCCTTAAGATTTTACATTGGACTTTATTACAGGTACACACATGATTTCACGAGAACAGTATTTTGTCATTTATCTCTACATGGGCATTTATGAATTATTTCATGAATTATATTTTTGATTTTATGCATGTGGACTTACTATGTTCTTAACTAATGTCGATCCCAAACAATTGTTTTTTCATAAATTGTCATTATATTTTTTAGCAGTTTCTATTGAATTTTTGGTATACGGAAGTTAAAAATATTTGAATAAAACCTAATTATACTTCAATTAGTTGCTGACTGTTGTATACCAGTTAGGTGAACATGGCAAGTACGAGTAACTTGCATGTACCTTATTGACATATTGTGATATGATATTACAATATAAGTACACCTATAGACATAGTAATAGTTGCATTGCGCGTATTTTATTCGACACGCTTCAAACAAGTTTACAAATATTAGACGTTTTGATGTAGCGAATTCGACGATTCGCCGAAAATACGCTTAGGTGTGTGGGAACTTCAAAATGTGATATTATACCACAAGATACCGAAACATACGCAGTAAAAATTTACGATTCTCAGATAAACTTCAGTAGGAAAATTACACTAAAATTAAAAAATTGGAAAAATGTTGAGAAAATTGTGCTAAACAGCACTCGGCATAATTCTTCAAAAAACAAGTGCCAAAACCAACAAAATGATGTCAAAACGGCATAAATTATGCCAACATGGTAACACCGATCTATACTATTCGTGGTACAAATATAATGGTAGATGCAGATCGTCAACAAATAAGAAAAAAAAATAAATGGTTTCCCATTACATCCCATGTAGGGACTGGGGAGAACTTCTCACAATCACTGAGCTGTGCGCTTTCCAGTTTTCACTCCCTGATTGGGACCTACAGTTTTACACCGATTCCGAACGGTAATTTGAGAAGCTTTTCATGGCTAGATACTCGATAGTGTCGCCGAAACTATGGGAGGTGACCGCCGCCGAAAGAAATTTTAAGGTGGTCAGAGCCGGGTTCGAACCCAGGATGTCATGTACAAGAGCCGCGCACACTAACCATTGCACCACCGATGGCCACTGTCAACAAATACAACAAGCCAAAAACAACTGGAATTTTTTTTTTGCTCCGTGCCTGTATTGTGTTAATTCAGCTGATTGAAAAATAATGAAAATGTGCCATTTGCAAAATGTGTGTTTTATTTGATATTTTAAAAGGTGAAATTAAAACGTTTCTATATGAGTTTTACGGAGAAAACATTTTAGAACATCAATTGTAGGAGAACCGTGGTTGTATACAAACAAAAGTAAACAAACTTCGACATAAGAGAGAAAATCACTCCAGAAAAAAGTTCAAATCAGCTGAGCTAGTGCTTCTACCATTTGTTTGTACCATGATGCAATTCAATACTTTTTGTCGTCTCTCTGTTTATAAAAAAACAAAAACAATTATTTCAGTGTCCTAAATATTATTTATTTTAACAATGTTTTATCTATTGTTAAAGCAGATGTAAGAAAAAAGAAAGTGCAATAGCAAAAGAGCCACAGCACAAAAACTTTTCTCTTTTTATTTTCCAATATAACATTTAGTAATCTATGCATGGAAACAAAATTTAGAAACCTTTCAATTATTGTCAATATCCATACTCGTTGAAGTTGACGCTTGTGGTTCTGATGATCTTGTTTTCTTCGCAGGTTTTTCATATTCATGTTCTGAGTCCGAGTTGGACATAATAGTGGTATTCATGCAAACAAGAAAACCTATAACTTTTGCTCAGCGTAAGTTTGCCCGGAAGCGTTTCATGAGGCGCCACATAAAGTTTCTCAGTGTATCTGTGCAGCAATTGCCAGAAAAAGGCTGATAATGTAAATAAACAAAGTAAAATTAAAAGTATATGCTTTGCCTATTTCATTATTTTATTTTTTTCACATAAATCAAAAAGCCTCTCTTTTTTTCAATACAAAAATATTGACATTGAAATGTCAAAAGTTTTCACGTTTCTTTTTCCAGGTTTGCTCAACAAATTTGCCTCGAAAACTTTCCACTTTTGTTCAAGGGGCTTTGTATGCGAAATTTGTTTGTTTTGACGTTTGCTGTGCACGTTTACGATGTTTTAGAGGTTCTTTCGAGCTTTCATGAAGACCACTAATATTCAAGGGCATGTTTTGTTCAGTGTGTCCACCAATTTCAGTGTCATCTTCATCTTCGGTGCATTGTGTACATTTATGTAACGGGTCCGCCAAATGACTTTTTTTTGAAAATGCTATAAAAAGAAACTACTGAATATCTTCTCAAATTTCTTATTTTATTTGAATATTCCGGTTTTTAATGGAAAATAATTTCATTCAAATGGCTGCCTCGGCTGGCCATGCAGTAGCCTACACGATCGGCCCAACTTTTAAGCACAATATCGATTGTGTGCAGCTGTATTTCACCAATGGCTTCACAAATATTGTCCTTTAAAGCATCAATTGTCTCTGGCTTGTCGGCGTAACACTTATCTTTGAGGGCACCCCACAAATAATAGTCCAACGGTGTCAAATCGCAGCTTCGAGGTGGCCATACCAAGGTCTTTATGCAAAATTCGTCTCAATGATGTACCGAAATGTTCAATTGTTGAGAACGACGGTGAATTGATGTTGATGGCGCTTCACGCACACTTTCTGCCACAGCAGCAATATTCTCGGGTGTACGCACTATTTTTGGCTTTTCACGCTTTGGTTTATCGATGAGGATGCCAGTTTCTTTCACTTTTTTCACAAGATAACGAACATACGGAGCTGACGGTGCTTCTCTTCTTTCAAAATCCGTACGCAATTTCCGCACACATTCTGCAATATTACCATGTTTTTCACAGTAATGTCGCAATATTTCCCAGCGTTGTTCAAGCGTATACACAACCATATTCGTTCAGCGGAAGGATAAAACAAATTATCTGTCAAATCGGACATGAGCTAAGTGTTACCATTCACGAAATAAACACTAGTTGAAAAAAAAAACGTTAGATCGCGGACCCTTTACATTGTATTTGGTTTTCTCCAAAATTTCGCCCAATGTTTCATACGATTCCTTCGTAGTTGTGCTGAATCCCAATGTGATGAACGGTTTTTTTTTGTTTTGTGCAACAGCACAGCCTTCAAACTTGAAACTGAACCGTCGATTAATAAACGCCAGTCGCCATTTCCATTTCCACTAAACCTGGGGTATCATACCAGTAAGTGAACGTATTTGCTTCGCCAACGGAATACAATTTCTGAAAATCATCGTGGCGTTTTCGGTATGATGTTGCGCTGACATTTTGGTATGTCACTTTTCTACGCGTCAAAAATTATGAATTTTGATGTGATAGTCCTATCTTAGCCACAATGTAATCCATTTCGATTTGTGCTAGAAGTTGTGGTGGATTTTTTTCAATATCAGGTGTCCAATCTGCATCGTTCACATTGGTCGGATTGGTGAAAACGGTTTCGGCTTGCAGGGACACAGTATCTAGTCATGGATGTTTAGGTGGATCGGTAACAGCAGCGCGTTTTACCGGAAGTGTGACAGTAACAGCGGGAATGTATACTTTTGTTTTTAAGTCATAACCATAACCATCCATGTTCAATCCATAACCAGAGCCAGCACCTGGCTGCATCATGTCCAGTTAGGACTTCCACCCAAATTGATGGCTTCATAAAAGAAAACTGTACACCTTTTCCATGTATCCACATTATAAAGATATTATAACAAGTTTTGCACACTGTGTTCGGCATAAAATTTGCACCACTTAAATCTGTTTCATCAAAATAATGACAATACGCTGTTTGGAATTTCTCATTAAATAAGTTTGTTATATCTTGTTTGGCTATTTTTGGAAAGATATGAATACAACCGTTACAAAAGTCATCCAATTTTGGGTACTTGTTATTTTCCATGTTGACATATTCGATATTCTTCTGGTTTTAAAATGTAATTCACTTCGACCGAAAAACAAACACTTTCCTCTACGGTTATAAATCGAATGACATTTATTTAGATTCTTTTACCCCTTTATATACTCAATTTGCAGTTTTACAATCTTTAAGTAGTACAATTTGGTACTTGTTGCTCGATCACACATACGTACACAACTAACAACGTACGCAACTACAAATAACCTAGCCTTAGACAGACATCTGCTCATTGGTAGCCTGGGATTTAACACAGGTCATAAACCAACATATTTATGACCATTTCGGACTAATTGCGAGGTTTCCAAACATACCTCGTTGTAAGCGACGAAATTTTTCTTAACATTAGATTCGAATTACTATTCAATGAGTTTACAACATTGACCAATGACAAGTGCATATACTTGCTGGTGTGTATACACTTGCCGGTGTGTACACAATTGCTGGTGTGTACACAATTGCTGGTGTGTACACACTTGCTGGTGTGCATACACTTGTAAATACACTTAGTGTATACACTAAGTGGGAATTTTTGAGATTTTTTAGGCACTGGATGCACATTTTTCGGATAGGTTTGTTCCGCATTTTTTTCCTATTCAATATCTACGACTTTGCTTCAAACTCAAAAGAGATATTTCGTACGGTATACCGCGCTATAACCCTATTAAAATATTGAAAAAGTGCTAAAAATCGAGCTTGAGAAAAAAAATTCATACTGCCATTAAACTATTAATGCAGCCAACTTGACAAAACGAATGATGCAGAAGTTCTTATTTTTGGGGCTACTTTCACGTGCAATTCTCAGACTTGAGTCCCGAATCTATGACCCGATAAATGTTGCACTGCTTAATTTAACATAATCATTGACATAACAACCATACCTAGAGGATAAGCACTATTATAACAGATTTTTATACTCATAATAAAGTTTGAAATTTAATGGAGGTTGGCTAACACTGTAAATAATATTGATAAAATTGTAACCTTTTTGAGTTAACATTGGTAAGTATATTTTCTTCGCAAGTTTCAATTTATATCTAAGTCAAATTCTTTACATTGCTTTAAAATTGATACCTATGAATTGTAACTAATATCATAAAACGTAACGAATTTACTACTATCACTTATCACAAATCCTGAGCAATTGGCAATATTGTTATATATTTTTAATCTAAATTTTCTTAAATTACAGAATCAGTCAACGAAACGCTGGATTGAACTAAATACTCTTTTGGAGTTGAATATCATTTAATGCAAGGACTTAAGTTTGCAACGATAATTGTCCATTATTTCAAGCCATCATTCTACTTATAAAAGGATCTCCAAATGTAAGTGTTTCAAACATGCTTTTATAAATATAAAGTGCTCCGACTCACCTGAAGTATCGTAGAGTACATTTTCGATGTCTTCGGCAGATAGCTTACCTTTCTTGCTGGTCATAATGCCTATTGATATATATTCCCTAGTCAAAATACTACTGGGACATATAATCCCACGATCAGAAAACACTAGTTATATCACAAAATAATGTATTTCTAAACTTGTATTATAATTGTAAAGCACAAACACATGATAAACACACGATAAAAAACATATAACATAACATTTACCGCTTTTTTTGTAGTTATTATTTAATTTTTCTGCAGAATTTCGCAACACGTGCTCACTTTCTCACCGATTACTAGCAACTGTATCAGTCAAATGTCAAACCAGAGTCAATACTTTGTACTAGAGATGTATTGAAGACCATAAACAACTGAAAAAACACATTTCCATGCATATTCTTTAGCAAATATTACCAATAGGTGTTTTTAAATTTTTTTGGGATATATTGTACCGACCGGGTCGAAAGGGTTAAGAAATCGATAAAAAAAAGGATTGTTTTGTGTTGAACACACACTTTCGATTAAACCAAAATTATTGGTTTAAAATCCATTTAAACATTGTATGTGTGTAGGCTAACTGCCGTTCAAATACATGAAATATAAAAACAAATTGCAAATGGAATAGACAGTTTTTGAATTGGGTGTGATTGATCCAAAGGTAGCATGCATCACTGGATCAGGTAAGTCTGTTTAACTGCTACGTATAGGGAAATGTCCAGAATATTTATAATTGGGACACAAGGACATTTTCGGGAGGAAGGGTGGGAGCGCATTTCTTGTTCCCCGCAATATAACTCCTATTGCCCAAAGATGCAATCTAAGTGTACTTTTATTATATTTTTACTTTATTAAGTTTTTTGTTTGCAAAGTTTTGGAATGAAAATCTTTAATCTCATGTTAGCAATAATTGTTTTGATATGGTCAAATAACCTCCACAATCTGGCGAGCTTAGCCCTAAATTTCTTTAACAATCCAAGCCGACATATCTAACAAATTAAAGTTATTAATGGAAACATTCTGAAATAGCTGCAATAGACCGACACTTGTAATTCCGTACATAAACATATTATATACCGGAAAAAATGTAAACTCCTCCCCTATTTATAAACCAGTGTCCAGAAATATCCACATTTCGATAATTTTTTATCACTTTTGGAAAAAATACGACAAAACTCAAAATAAATAATTTTGGAAAAATCTTGTAACAATATTATTTAGAGTATATAAGTACCTATTGACGGTATTTTATATGTTATAAATCAATACACGGTCAATTAAATTCAATTAAGTTTTTTCCCAAATTGTAAAAAAATTATATTTAATACCAAACAAATCTCCTATGAAAATCCAAAAATTTTTACATTATAAGCTCTCCTGAGCTAACTTATGCGTAGGATTTATTTCCTTTTTGGCGTGCATTTAAGAATATTTCAATCTACAATAGAACTCAAAACAAAAACATAAAAATCGCTAGCTAATTTTTTGCCAAACATCGAAAGTGGAAAATTTTTTCAAAAATTGTTAATTTAATATCATATTTTCATAATTATCATTAATCATAATATCATCATTAATCGTAATTTTACATTAAGTATATTTGCCAAAGCCTTGTCTTTCAGAAAAATTTCAAAACTTGATTAAGTTTCTTAGAAAAAACTAAAGAAAATACTGAATGAATCATTGTACCTTTTCGGGAAAATATTGTATCATTTACAGTTTGAAAAAAAATTACAAATTTGAGAAGTCGGCGTTTCCAAACGGCTTGAGATAACTTAAAAATTTTTACAGTGTGTTCTTTAGAAAAGTATTTCCAATTTAGTGGTGTCTTTAGAAATAAAATGTTCATTCAAATGAAGGAGTTATTAACAAAAGTCTGAAAAAATTCAATGGAAAAATTTACAATTTTAAACTTAGATAGCGAATAACTGTGTTGGTTGGTTGGTTGAAAAAGCTGCAAGTCAGCACGCTGTCTAGCACACTTAGACTAAAGAAACCCATTGTGATACCTGCAGTTTCCTCCAAAGCAACTATTGAATAGTCGTCTAGCCAATTTGCCCATTTAATAAATTTGTCTATGAGACCTACAGGTATATCCTGTAGGGCTACTGTGCTAACTACATGTTTACTTATCAGTCCTGCCAGATCAGGGCAATCAGGGCAATTCGTCCTTTCCTCGTCCTCTTCTATGCAGCCTCTACAGAGAGTAGAGTTTCTATGTCCCAATATTAGGGCGTGTTTTTCTACAAGACAATAAGCGTGTTTTGGTTACACCGCTTGCTTATATATTCGCTTGTTTTGTATGAAGCACTTAACGAGAATCATTTCCGCCAAGTTTAAACAATTTTTTTTTACATCTTTTACCGTTTTCCAGACTTATTCATATTTTTTAATAAAATGACTTGTCACTAAATTGCCGTTCTCTTTGCAACTTAGCAAGCGACAGTCGCTTTATTGTAACCATTCATTTGCCTGTAGTGCCCTCTCTAGCTAACGCATCCGCTACGCAATTGCCTGGAATGTCGCTGTGTCCCGGTACCCAGATTAGTCAGATGTCAAAATACTCTGCCACCACCCTATGTGATGAGTGGCATTCTTTCACCGTCAGGGACGTAGCAAACATGGGATTTCATGGCAGCCTGGCTGTCTGTGTAGATAAATATTCTCCGGAGGGTTTTGACACTACTTTTCAGTAGTTCAGCAACCTCCAGTATGGCGGTAATTTCCGCCTGAAATACACTACAGTGATCAGGCAGCTTGAAGGAGATATTTACATTTATGTCCGGTGAATGGACCCCATAGCCTACTTGCTCGTCGAACTTTGATCCATTCGTGAAAAATTTGATACTACTGGTATCCCCTTCCATGTAATTTTCCCAGGTATTCCTGTTCGGAATAGAAGGCCTTTGATTTGTCGCTGGTAGAAGGTAGGGGAAACATTAGTCCATTTTTACGGGAATAGAGTTGATCCGGTGTAGTAATTCAGTGTCCGGAATGCCCCGATATCAAAACCCTACAATCTCTGATTCTCACCAGGGATGTGGCGGCTGCCGAATCGGCCATGATATCAGGAGTAAGTATGTAGGCTGGTTGTACGAATGCTAAGTAAATTGGGGTTTCTACCCGTACAGATGATAGCAATATCATCGGCATAGGCAAAGACCTGGCATTCGGCCCTGTCCAATTCAAGAAGCAGTTCATTGACAGAAGTTAACCATAATAGTGGAGACAGAACTCCCCCCTGCGGTGTCCCCCTGTTAACGGTCCTAGCAATTGTAACACCACCCCATTCAGCTTTGACGGATCTATCCACCAGAAGCTTCCCAATTAGGCGTGTCACTAAGCTATCAACTCCTAGATTCTGTAACGACCTAAGAATCGCCGAAGGTTGAATACGATTGAAGGCTCCCTCCATGTCCAGGAAGGTCCGTAGAGCGAAGACCTTATTCTCAAGAGAGTTTTCGATTATGATGACTATAGAGTGGAGAGCCGTCTTAGTTGACCTGCCCTTGATATAGGCATGCTGAGAACTCGATAGTAGATTCTGTGGAAGATTACTTCGAACGTGAATGTCCAGTAACCTTTCAAATGTGTTAAGAACAAAGGCGGATAGACTGATTGGTCTAAAGTCCTTTGGTTTGACATGAGAGCATTTGCCCGCTTTCGGGATGAAAACCATTTTGTTTTGCTCCAAATGCTTCCTTAAAAAAAATAAATGGTTTCCCATTACATCCCATGAAGGGACCGGGGAGAAATTCTCACAATCACTGAGCTGTGCACTTTCCAGTTTTCACTCACTGATTGGGACCTACAGTTTTACACCGATTCCGAGCGGTATTTTGAGAAGCTTTTTCATGGCTATATTCTCGATAGTGTCGTCGTCACTATGCGAGGTGACCGCCGCCGAAAGAAATTATTTTTAAGGTGGTCAGAGCAGGGTTCGAACCCAGGATCTCATGTACAAGAGCCGCGCACACTAACCATTGCACCACCGACGGCCAAATGCTTCCTTACTAATGGAAAAAAAATATCCCACAACACTAACGTGTGTTTTGTTTATCTTATATAGTAGATTCCAAAACGTAAAATATCTTTGTAAGCATACCATAAGTGTAAAAGTAGCAGGTTTTAAAATATTCAACAGCACCAAAGTGATCAACTTTGACATCCTGTAGCACCAACTGCGTTTGCACAAACTATAGGTCCCAATCAGTGAGTATAAAACCAGAACGCGCATAGCTCACTGGTTGCCCAATATGCACAAAAACGGATGCGCAGACTTAAAAAAAAGGAATCAGTGCAATCACGAATTTACGGATCCGGTACGGACCCGTTTCGGATCGGTAAAAAATTTAAAAAAGGAATCAGTGATATCGCGAATTTACGAATCCGTCGCGGACCCGTTTCGGATCCGTAAAAAATTTAAAAAAGGAATCAGTGTAATCGCGAATTTACGGATCCGTAAAAATTTTAAAACGTAATCAGTGTAATCGCGAATTTACGGATCCGTAAAAAAGTTAGAAAAGGAATCAGTGTAACCGCGAATTAAATAATCCATTTCAAATGCAAAGTGAGTGACAGGCTCGTTGGCTTATGTTTTCTTTCGACATCGTGGGTAATCAAAATTTTATTTCAATTGATTTTTACTTTTATATTTTAATTTTAAATGAACTGATTTTTTTTTCAACCTCGTACCTATAAGTATCACGGATGTGGTTTAGTGTATTCAAAACCGAAACCGGTTAACCGAAATCCTGCCAGTTAACAGTACCTTGGTTTTTTACAAATTTATATTTTCGAAGAACCGGTTTCACCGGTTACTTCAAGTAAATTAACAGGGTTTTTCGGCTTTTACACAACTGATATAACAACGCAGAATTAGAAATCCTTTTTCATACCTCACTATAGTTACTGACCGCACCAGACACACATAAAAGACTTTGCCAACTAATTATTTCGCCGATAGTTTTCTGAAATAAGTTAGCCAAGGCCATCTAAGACATATGTGCCAACTCCGAACTAATGACCGGAACTTATGACAACACAGGTAGTATATTAGCAGAAATACATAAATCAATAAACAGAATGCACAATCCAAAAAGAAGTTCAAGACGTTCAAAGGAAGCCAAATATAAAAACATCTAAGATTTGGAAGTTGAACCCCCCGTTATTCCGAAGAAGGTGTCAATTTGATACTTATGAAGAGTAAGATTACTAGTTAAAGGTAAGAAATTTACGGAATGCATCGCTTTACGCTTGGGAAATAGAAAATTAGGAAATATTGAAAACTTTCTTCCAAAGTTCAGAGCCTTCAACTCAAACTGTTAGTAATATAGGAAATAAATTGGATAGAAATAAAGATCCATCAACGCCGGTTGTGGATCAATTTGTGAAGCGAGTTTTTCAACCCGGGTCCTTACCGAACAAAAGAACTCCACTAAGTGATCGTCTAGTACAAAATATTGCCGCTGCAGCTGAAAGTATACGCGAACAGACATCAACATCAACTCGCCACCGTTCGGTGCAATTGAACATTTTTCGCACTTCTTTTCTGCATAAAAACTGCATATTCTGCATAGACACCTCTTAACGAAGGCTATTAAAGTCCAAATAGTCCAATAACCGAATCCTCGTGGCCATCCGATGCGATTTCGCTTCGTTGAAAATCATATTTGTGAATTTGGGTCTAAGTTTATTGCTGACCAAAACATAATAGTAGACGGTTCTACCATGTAATTTCTTTAATAAGTTTAAAAAACTGAACGTGCTTTTCTTAAAGCTGTTATTTTTTAAACCACTGTTGGGATTCTATGGTTAAGTATTTCAAATTTGAACATGGTATTTTCCAACTGAAATGGAATACATTTTCTAATTTCAATATGGGTTTCAAAATTTAATTTTATACAAATGCACTAGGCATAATTCAGGAATTGGAAGTTCCATGATAAAGTCTATATTTTGATTAGAATTCATAACTATTATACATCAGAATTATTTGTCGATTTTATTGATAAATTACAAATAGGTATTATTAAACAGAAATTAAGTTTTATCAACCAATTTAAGTAATTATAAAACCTCATTCATCTGAAGATATGTATAACTAATAAAAAGTACAATATTAGAATTTGTTTTCAAATATTAGTCACCGTAGTCATAATTTAGTTTCTGTTACAAAAACGCTTGTTAAAAAAAATGTATTTGATTTTTCATAAGAGGCTTTGATGTCAAAGAGAAACTAAATTTGACTGTTACTCGAGGACTTTTCAGAAAAACTATTATTTTAAACGGACAGTGAGCAACAAATTTGTGAAAAAAACAATAAAGTATATAAATATCATCCACCGAAAAATATGGTAAGTATACATATTCACATTTTACGCCGTATATACCCAGAATTTGTTAAGCTTTGGACAAAAACAACGGTTAACATATAGTTTTCTATACGAAATCTAAAGAAGGTCATTAAAGTCTATGTATGTATACTTTACTGTTATCGACAAAACAAATAGCCCAGTTGATATATCTCACCACACTAGTTTTTGAATCGTATGTATTTTGTTATTTTACTAGAATTACCATAAAATGAGGTGAAGTGCAACTTTTAAACACAATCGTTGAACCTGATGTCACCATTGACGCCTTCACAAACATGCCGCAAATTGTGGACACTTGTCGCAAATTGTGGACACACTTATTGTAGATGAAAGTGAGCTAACGTAACGTTTCATTCCCGCTATGAAAATGTGTTCATCAACTGCAAATTGTTCGTTACTGTGGTGAAAGTATGGTTGTTGCTGCATCGAATTTTCTTCATTATTGAAACGAATTTGTTTCATTGCTGCAATGAATTTGTTTCACTGTTGCAATGAATAAGTATCATTCTTGCAAGGAATATATTTCATTGCTGTTGTGAATTTGTTTCATTGCTGCAATGAATTTGTTCATTGCTGCTATGAATTTGTTCATTGCTGCTATGAATTTGAGTCACTTTTGCAACGAATTTGTTTCATTACTACAATGATTTTGTTTTATTGCTGCAATGAATGTTTTGAAGTGTGTTTGAAAGTATTTATTGAAAATTATACATAAATTCAGTGTTAGTATTACATTGCAGGTGTTTTGATAACAATTTTTTGAATTTTTTTTTCCCCAAATGGTGTCAATTTGCTAAATAGGTTATATAAATTCCATGTTGAAACACTCGACGGGAGAAGATTGTGGTAGTCGAGACCTTGAGTGTTATTGTGGCCGTCGTATTCAGGTCCTGCAATTAACAAATATGTGGAATTTATTTTTAAGATTTTCTATTAAAACATATCCATATCTATATATCTACCACTTTCGGTTGTTGCAATGAAACTGATTTAAGATGTATACGTGACCCACCACTCACGCTCACCATTCCTCTTCGTGGCCTCTTTTTTACGCTCGCTCATTTTTTCGACTGATTCTCTCTCTATACCATCATACAAATTAGTTTTGTTACAATAACGAAATTGTTTCGTCAACTAAAAATATTGACAAACCTCCAAAATAAATAAATAATAAATATAAACTATAAAAAGTAAGAGATAAACCAAATACCAATAGTTTAAAACTCATGCCTATATTTTTTAATTTTCAACCCATTTTTCTACAAAATTCAAATTAAATAAAATTGTTCCAGGAACGAAAACTAAGTTGTTGCAGCAAGGAAATGAAAAATTGTCAAAGAAGTCAAGTATGAAATTGCCGGATATACGACACTTTTCACTATAACAACGTAAAAGATTATCGAAAATGTTTCATGACGACGCGTTTTTCTTTCAGTGTAGGTAGTTACATAGTTCGTATTTAACCCTAATGTGTAACCCATACACGTCACCATGGGGGGGGGGGGGGTCGTTAGTGAACGTTTACTCATTACCCAGCACGATTATCCGTTAAAAATGGCGAATGGGTAAGCGGCATTAATCCCGGCAACGGACCACTTTATGGAAATCCCCTACAAGCGCACAAAAAGCAGTTATTATCTCGATTCGACTCTCCATTTCCGGCATACAATATAGACATCTTTTCTAATATTTTCGCTCAAACATGTGGATGGGTTACCCAGAGTAACCCATTACTCACGAAATATGAACCCTGGTTTCAAATAATAATAATTTTATTTATACTTAAATATAAAATACACAATTTTAATACAACATAATGTTTCTTTTCTATAAAATTCATAATGATATATGGCATCAACAAATGGGTGTGACGCAATTAAATTCAAGTAATTAGGTGAGCTTACCATCATATTATTTGATACAACCGAATTAGTTTTTACATTTTTCGTTGATCCAACAAATAATCACCACTACATTATAATTTGATTGCTAGAACTGAAAACTTGCCAGAATTAATACTCAGGTTGCTGTGGCTTCAACTAAATATTTGAGTTCTTGACACAAAAACTGAATTACAAATCAATTGACATTCACAACATATGGTGATACGAAACACAACTATTGGTAATCACAACTGAATATTGTAATAGTCCAAGGAACCGATAACTTTTAGTTGACTGTAAATATACTTATAGTTGTACCAACGAATCTCATCTCTGTGTGTACTGCCACTTGAACCGACAATACCGTTTTGTATGGAAGGTATATAAATAGGTGTGGCAAAATCACCATTGTTTTAGTGGGTATCTGGCGTTTGACGAAATGAAGCCTTTTACATTATGCTCTTGTATGAGAGGTATGTACCAGAATGGGCGTAGTGATTTTCTAGAATTAAGTACAAATTTACAGATTATTAAGCAATATTTGAGTTGAAGCTAATCACATACACCAGAAAAAAGTTTGAGAATAAACATGATTTATATCAAAAAAATCTTAAAATCCCCAAAAATAATTTCATCTAAAGATACCTTAGGTCCAATATGACTACACCCATGATATATACACCCATGCCAATGGATGGGGGTATACAAATATGTATTTTATAGAAATTGTGTTTTTTTTTGATTGAATATAATGCGTAAAGTACACGCACCACTTCAATTTCTGAATATTTTAGTGTAAACAATTTTTTTTTGTTGCAAATTTGACTTTTTTTGCATGTTATTTGTGCCAGCTTCTAGCAACGATGGATATGGATATGATATAATGTCAAGATAACACCGTTCTCCACGAAAGCTTGGATGATGTAATGAGAATGCAAAATTCTATTTAGTTGATATTTAGATTTCAAAGTAGGTGGATGTGTCGAAGTTAATCCATCTCAAAAAATAACACATAATTTAAAAGAGTCACCAATGCACATAAATCGCGCATTATGTCACAACATCCAAGCTGCATCTGCCTTTGACAGTCCTTAACTAGTTCTTCCAAGTGGGGGATTTCAAAGAAAATAATTCTTTACTTTAGCAGGTCGGTATGCGATTGCCAGTTTAACATTCCCTTACAAACCTGCTTCTGGGAAGGCAGTATTTTTGCCGGGACATAACGAAGGTATAGCTGTGAACTTTGACCAATTAGAGCGTAATTAACTTATGATGTGTTCCTTATATGTATATACATACTTATGTGAATGGAAATCAATTCAGATTTAAAAATCTTGCTTTTTGTTGTGATGTGTCTGCTAGAGCCATTATTAGGTGTTCAACAAGTCATACTGGCTTCTTTTCGTGTGAAAGTTGCTTTGGAAATGGAGACTCGTTCAGAGAAGAAGCCAAACCCCAACATCACATAGTAAAAGAAAATATCCATCGTTTCGGCATATTCCATTTTGGTCTTATAAAGTATGTAGTCTTGATGGAAAGCATATGATTTATTTTGTAATCAGTAAATAATTGATTCAGAAATAGATTTTTAAACACAAAGACTGGTTTATTTTACAAGCAAATGTAGTGAAACTTCATCAGAATCTTTTAAATATTTCTGAAGATGTAGCTAGAACTTGTGTAACTGGAAGGATATTACTTGAGGACAAAATGTATACGTTTTTTGATTTTATATACTTGTTGTCGTATTTTATCTTCCATTTCAACTATTTACCCTATTAAATTATTTAAACTATTAATGTTAAAACAAGTATCTTCGCTTTAGATACAAATGTGGAATGTGGGTTGTAGTTCCCGAAGTAAAGGGTAATCAAGGAGGGCTTTGTAAGGCAAATTGGTAAAAGCCCGTTACCTATAATGGACGCAAACCCCTTTTTGGATTAGTTGAAAGCACCCATTCTATTCACATGAATAATGTAATCAAAATTATTCTTTTTATTATTCTTAGGATGTACATTCGGACAGGCTATAAGACGGTTCTAAAAAGCTCTACAACCTATTTACAAATTTATTCAAGCTCAAGACCTTTTTAAATAATATAAAGCTTATTATCTTTATATTACTTTCAAAAAAGTCGAGCACAAAAATGCTCCAATGATACCAAGGCTGTCTGTGTAGCTATTTCGGATCTTGCCAAGATCTTCATCAGCAGACGTTTTTGGTGAATTCTTCAAAAATATATATCCAGAAACACTCATCATATTGTTGTTTTTGTAATGACATAACAAAAACAAATCATGTCTGATTAAAACCAATGGTTTTACGGCATGATAAAAAGTGTTGTGCATGAAGGTGTTCCAATGGTAGTGCTTGGAATTCTTCAAACGAGTGTATAAAGGAATTCTCATTAATATGATGAGTGTTTCGGGATATATGTTTTTGAAGAATTCACCAAAAACATACCAAAAACGTCTGCTGATGAAGATCTTGGCAAGATCCGAAATAGCTATACAGACAGCCTTGGTATCATTGGAGCATTTTTGTGCTCGACTTTTTTGAAAGTAATATAAAGATAATAAGCTTTATATTATTTAAAAAGGTCTTGAGTTTGAATAAATTTGTAAATATTAGAAAACAGACCAAATAAAAATTCCCGTGAGGGAAATGATGAAAGCTCTACAACCTTTAGGAAGTGTTGTGTGTCCTTGATATCTTAAAATTATTAATATTTCATTGATCGGTATTTTGTTTAACATTTATTTTTTTGTGTTATTCTTTATCCCAGTTGGAAATTTACTATAGAAATCATCAATGACAAAGAACTGGCATGTCAGAGTCACTGCTGACTTTCTGACCCGCTCACATACAAAAAACACCTCCTGACTTTTTTATACATTTGTTCAAAAGTCAGCAGGAATTTTCCACAGTTTGTTAACAGTGGTAATCACTTTATGACATGTACACAAGACGTCTTGTGTAACCATTCATCAGTGAGTCAGTTACTCAAGATGTCTTTAAATATGGCGTTTCACCTTGTAGGTACTTATATATTCGAATTTATGTATATTTACATATAGAATTTATGTATGTATATTTACATATAAATATGTGCTGTTGCACGATATTAAATAAAATCTGAAAGATAAGATGAGAAAAAGTGACATATACATACATACATATATAATTATAATGCTCTGAAAATGAGCGTATTCTTCTAAAAAATTTCAAATATTTTGATATAAGTTCTGAAAACTTATGGCATATATTTCATAACTACAAATAAATCAAAAAAATCACGAACGAAGTTTCTTTCGCTTTATATTATGTACTAGTTAGTTCCAGCACGTATTAAGCGACCGTTGAAAAGAACGATAATTTAAATGAATCTTTAAGAAAATTAAACTTTTTTTAAGAAAATTTTTTTTGGTCAATGTAATTTAAAAAAAATAATTTTAGGTCCTTTTTGTAAGAATATGTATTATATTTTGGGTAATATCCGGAATATAGGTGCTTTTTAAAGAGAGGATGTTTAAAATATAATGTTTTTTTTTTTAAGAAAAGGTGCTATTTTTAAGAAGAAGTACTTTCTGTAAGAAAAAGCCATAAGAGTATGACTTTTTTTTTACAAAGAAGTACTTTTGTAAGAACAGGTACTTTTTAAAGAAGTAGTACTCTTTTTAGGAAAAGGTTATTTTTTAACAAAATTTACTTATTTTATTTTTATTTTTAAGAAAAATAATAAATTTTTGTAAGAAATGGTATTTTTTATAACAAGATATTTTTTGGAAGAAAAGGTTTTTTTTAAGAAATGATAATTCTTTTAAAATTTGTCCATTTTTTTGAGAGTAGGTAGACAAGACAGTATATATTATCCTATTAAATGAGACAAAATTAAACCATAGACACAAGGTAACATTTAAAAAATCATAAGCAAATATCGAATTGATGCAACAAGAGGTTGGGGAACTACTATATTAATCTTTAGAGACATGCGCCATAAAGATACCCGTTGACTGCGACAACTTTTTAGTTATTACATGCGCGTACTACCCGGCCGGCTATATAAATTCAATACGAGTAGACTTGCAAAAACTATTTGATTTTATGAATCTTAAAAATTCCAATAACTACTATGTACTAGCGGGAGACTTGAACTGCAAGCACACAGATTGGGGTAATACTGTTAATAACGCTAAAGGCAACAACCTACAAAAAAGTCAACATCGAATTCCTTACACTTCCCACATGTTCAGCGACGCGCGCTTTCCTTAGCCGTAATTATGTCATAATGCCTTCCATTGAAGCCAGCACACTTCACAATGGCACGACTATCACACAGCCAACTTGAAAGAACACAACAATATACGTGCCTGACTGTACAAATCTAGTAATAATTACCAAATCCTAAACGTATGCAGAATAATACTGGGTTGTATACTGGGTTATAGCATAATAAGGTTAAAAAAATAGTTTAAAATTTTTTCATTTAGCCCCCATCCCGCATCGTGCGATAAGGAACTTCGTTCCAAAAAATTTGAGTGTGAAGTTTTTGAAAAATTTGAAAATCCACACACATGACAATCGAGATTCAGTATTGGTCTTAATAAGAGTCAGCCACGACAAAGTGCTGACAAATCAATAGGACGGTCTTACATTGATTGTCAGTCCATTCACAATTTATATCACCTAACTCAAACCTACTGACATGTCAAGAAGATGTGTTATATAAATTGTCATTACCTACTGACATAGTCCTAAGGAAATGCTACTGACAATGTCATCAAGACAAAATTTCCAACTGGGGTGTACTATTTCTTGCTTTGTTTATAATAAAATTAAATATTTAGTTTTCTTTTGTATTTAAGAAGGGTGGAACAATGTGCATTGTTGTAAATTTGACATTGTGCCAGTACTTCTGATTTTTCTGTATTTACGGTATTGCCAATCTTCTGATTTATTTGCAGAATCAGAAATGAGAATGTACTGACTTTTTGGGTTTACAGTACTGTTACGTTATTGTATTCTTTGTAATTACAGTAGTGGCAAACTACTGGCAGACGGTCCTATACAGCAGTGCTCCGCAATCGGTATGCCGTGACACACTGTTGTGCCGTGAGCCGGAAACAGTTATGCCGCGGTCAAATTCTATGTATTTGACATTTTACAATATTTCATTCTTATTTAATACACAATGACAAATTATTTATCATAATACATATTGTCTATTTTACAAAAACTTAACTCATCCATGTATGAACACAAATAAAAATGTACATTGAATTGGGTGCGTATTAAGACAACATATTCGAGTTACTTAAGTATTTTTTCATAGTAAATTCTGCAAATCAAACAACAATAAAAAACACATAGTTTTGGCTAGATTGTTTGAACTTCGTCACGAGGTGCGCGAGTTTCTTTTAAATCACAATATGCCCGAAATATATCAGCACCTCGATGATGATTACTGGATAGCCAAACTTTCATACATGGCTGATGTATTTGAGCCTTTACACAAACTGAATAAAATAATTCATGGTATAAATGAGAATATATTGATGAGCTCCGACAAACTAAAACGGTTGAAAACAAAAATCGAACTTTGGCAGAAAGGGGTGCAAAAACGATGCATGGAAATGTACCAAAGGACAAACCGTAGTACAATTCAAAACAAACAAATAAATGTGGATCAGGCCCAGCAACATTTACGTATACTTCAGCAGGAAAAATTGTTGTAAAATTTGTCTATTAATTTAACAATTTAATTTAAGGTGGTCTGACCAGGGATTCTGAAAGTTCAAATCAGCAGAGAACGCTGCAACCACATTTCATATTTATAAAAACATCATAGTGCTCTTTGGCACGAGTAACGACGGCTTCAAATTCAAATTTTAACAAACAGCCCTGGGCCTACCAAAGATATTATTACAAAATAAACATAAACAAAACTATGTATGAAATAAATCCAGATTGAAATCCTAATATAACTTTCAGGTGCAGGATTTATCTGCTCGAACTGCGGGTAATACCGTAAAACAACAAATTGTCCATCAATAGATGTTGTAACATTGTTATTCGCCAATTAAAGATGTAAAACATAATCAAGGTGCAAAACATTGTAAATTCATATTCGCACATTCTAAGAACAGTTCCGCCGAGTGTCCTACCAAATAAGAGACAGAAAAACCTAAATATCAAAATCTGTATGTCTGATATGTAAGTCAGGTTGTTTTCAAACTGCAACAAAAATAACTAATATATACTTATGCTTCTAATTTTTTCCATGAAACAAAATGATAATTATTAGATTTCTATACAGTGGATTAGTTATCAAGTGATTCTCTATTTTTCTTTTATGTATTTTTTTGTTGTGGTAAAAAACTAAAATAATAAATTTCTCCCACAAATGTCGTGTTTTTCAACAAATTATGATTTTGGGTCAAATTGACCCAAGGACCATAGGAGGGGTGCATATGCAAGGAATGCAGAAGGATTACACGATGTTAAATTTATAACACTGCGCCTTAAATGTATGTATAGATTCGACCTTAAATTACGTCTTGGGTCAAATAAAGTGTAAAATTTCATGGAAATCAAATCATACTTTACACTGGTATGTAAGCTCTTTTATATGTAACAAATATGTAACAAGTTTTCCATTATATTCAAAATTTAAATGGTCGACCGTTTAATCGTTTTATTTTTAATAATTTTATTCTTCGATAAAAAATATTTTGGGTAGCATCGTCAGGAACGTAGAAATACTTACATATTTATTAAAAACGAAAAGAATTGATCAACATAATTTGTCTTATGTCATTTGAAAAATGACATTTATTGGCTCTACAGTATGGCAACAAATCAAATATTGAAAAAATTACGCATGTTTGGAAAGCAATACGTCCCTCCACATTATTCGTTGTATTTCGGCAACAAACTATGTATATTTATCAAAGCAGTTCAAAATACTTGATTTGCATGAGGACACGCTTAAGTCTTTACATATTAAAATGCCAAAATTACGTTATTCCTTTCGAAGCTCCAACTCATAGATAGACTAAAGTGAAAAAAATTATTTAATTGTAAGAAATTAAACTCTTTTCTACGGCTAAAACAGAAAAATATTGCTAATTTTAACAGTTCTTCAGAGAATTAAACCACCCTGACCTATTGAGCTTTTGCATGTTTAAAAAAAGGTCGGAAATAAATGGACTGCCAAAATAGCATTTGAATATTCTTCTCAATTATGCTTTTTATTTTCATATCATATGATTATTATTGACATATCTTAAGTGTAAATAATTAGGGATGTTATGAAACCGGTTCGGTTACAAATTTTAGAACACGTTTTTTATAATATTATATTAATTTATTGTTTTCTCGATCTATTCGCTTATTCGGTATAAATTACTCAATTAATTTAGTACTCGAAATCAGTGGTTTCCCACTTCCATAGTACTAATAAAACATACTGAGTAAATAAATAATTCACGCAAGTAAATCTGAAACAGATGTACATTTACTTAATGATATCGTAATGTATCTTACCTTACAATGTAATGTTTCTTAACTACCTTAATTAACAAATGAGATTGAGAATTTAATATTCATATTGTTTGCTATTACACATATATATCTTCAAGTTCATATTTTAAATATATGTAACTAAACATTTTGTCATTATATTCTAGGTCCTACTATTTACTACCTAAGTACAAGCCAAACACTATGTCTAACTAATAATATCAACACATTTACTTAAAAATATTGTATGGTATCGTAGAACGGTGTTTTGACTGCACAACCACCTCCCACATCACATATATTCGAAACACAATCGAAAAAATTCAACCCCCTCAAGCAATGAGGGTGGGTGGCAATACATATTATAGATACGGCGAACAACAAAAAATTACACTAGAATCGTTTACAAAAAAAGCGGAACATGGTATTGAAAAATGGAATTGGAGATGGAAACAAACATGGTTGCACGGAAGTTTGCCTTATAATGACGGATTTCACAACGACCGAAGAAAGAAGAAATCCTAATGGCTCCATTTGGATGAGCAAATTTTTGAGCATTTTTTTTTTGCTCTACGAGTGGCATAAATCCCTGGATCCCAGGGTAGGTAAATGTCTGTTACGAATGTAATCAAACATGGGGTTGTTCCGTGGCGAACATAAGAAACATATTGTAGGATGTTGTGGGTAAGTATAAGATGGGTCAGGGAGGGTGGTAGCATGTGTGTAGATGATTTTTGCCAGAGCATTTCGCCAAGAATATAACAGGAACAAATGCTATATTAAGCGAGAAGGAATATTGTTTCATGTATATACGTACATATATATGTGTATACAAATATTGAATATATAACTTTACACTGATATATGAACCATTTGCAATTATCAGTACTCTCGAAGAATCATGAATTCCGACCCCATATTGGATGTACAATGATTTTTATTAGATCGTTGCAATCAAATAAATAATTGTAATTCAATTTGTTGTACTTTTGAGATGCGATCTAACAGTATAAATCTTAATATACTTTCTAGATACCAGAGTGAACAATGTGGCAGTTTCTTCCATATCTTAATTTTCGAACAAACCGGTGACCTGTTATTTAAATTGGTTAAGCGGGATTTACTCAAATGGTGTAAAATATCCATAAAAATTAAAAAAAGCTTTAGAAAATTGATTTTAACATTTTAAGGAATTTTTCGAATTAAGTAGAAACCTAATGTCTATTTTCGAGTATAACTACGGCTTTATAATTTGCATAAGATGTAAAAAATTGTTGTGTTCAAATTTTCAGAATTTATATGAAAATCCCCTTCAAATTTAAATACGAGCCAACTTCTAGGTATTGGTTTCTTTACTTCAGCTTTTCTCCTCCAGTGTGTAACACCAAGCTCTAGCAGGTAATCTTGCACCTGGTCGTTCCAGGTCGCCCTACTTTTCGAGGTTGTTCGAGTACGCTTTCGATTACCTTTCGCACTGGTTCATTCTGATCCATTCTGTAGACGTGGCCTAGTCAGACAAACGCGTTTTTTTGATTCTTACAACTACGTGGTTCAATCGTGGATAATACAGACTGTGGTTCAGTCGTCGTCGATACTCGACAATTTCTATTGCTGGACCATATATTTTCTGGAGCATTTTTCTGTCACAGACTCCCAATGATATTTCATCGGCATGCGATATGATTTTGCGCCATAAAGCATGACAGGTTGTATGAGAGTCTAATAGTTGGATCTTCATTTCACGAGAGAATATATTAGCTCTGAACTGCTTGCTTAGCCCGAAGTAATACCTGTTTGCAAGCACAATTCTCCATTATAGGCTGACGTTTTTTATTCTCTTTACGGCAAGAAAAATTAATTTGTCCATTACCTCGATACAACAACGGTTATAAACGTTCACCCTCTCCTCCAGACTGATGAACGTTCTGCTCGTCGAAAACTTTAATATTGTCGTGTCCTCGTTTACTGCCACACCCACATTTTCTGACGGCTGCTCAATTCTAGTAAATACTGCAGATGTGGCCGTCAGTGGTGCAATGGATAGTGTGCACGCCTCTTGTACATGAGATCCTGGGTTCAATCCCTGCTCTGACCACCTGAAATTTCTTTAGACGGCGGTCACCTTGCATAGTCACGGCGACACTATCGAGTATTTCGCCCTGAAAAAAGCTTCTCAAAATACCGTTCGCATTTTTTTTTTAGAAATCATGTGTGTTATCTCTTGTCGTTAAATCGTATTTGGAATCAGAAGTTTTAAATTCTAATTTTTTGCTGAGTTTTGTTTAGTTTCTTCTTAATAACTTGGCGAAGAGTAAAATGCAGATGAGGGAATAGTGCAAATAGGAGACGATGGTATAAATTTCAGCCATCTAATCAAGTCGAGGTCAGAACAGTATTTTTCCAACTTCGGGCCCTATATTCAGCTCTTACGCAATGTTCGTTGCTGTAAGAAGTGCATGTATACAAAATATCAAAAATTTCGTGAATCGAAAATTACGCTCATATTTCGTTCTTGAGTAAAAACCTTAGATTAATTTATGCATAGACTTGTCAACTCGCTCATCGGTTTAATGACTGAAGGGAAGTTGTGTTTGAATGCCAAGAGAAGAATTCTGTCGCTGAGGTTTGACAAACACATGTCAAAGTATTACTGTGAATGTTCAAAATATGGAAATACATGAACATCGTGAATGCACAAAACTATAAATGGAGGATTTTGTTCGACGTTGCTGACAGAAGTTCGCTTCCTCGTCGAAGAAGAGCAAAGAGAAACATCAGATGAGACGGATAACAAATTTATGTATAAATTAATCTATGGTAAGACCACAAATCTTTCGAATTTTTTTGATACTGAAATGTTGACATTTCGATTATTTTAATCATAGAGAAAAATAGAATGGAGTAGTTTATTCTCTCAATATTTTTAACTTCATAGGTATGGATGCAAGTAAACACTGGTGGGTGGAAATCATGAGTTCAATAATACCAGATACAGACAAAACTTCCAACAAGACAACACCAACAGCGTATCGTGTTTGTGTGACAAAATAGTTGTGTTAAAACCAAAGAATGTATACCAACGACAAAATTTAACCAAAAAGTGCAAATATATTTAAATTTCACAGTTGTTTATCAAAACGAAATGAAACAGTTATATCAACAGTTCTTGTAACTCAACCTGGTGTAACTTAATTTTCGCCGAATATCTCTCATTTGCACAAACTATGAAACGAAACGTCAGATGAGAAAAATAGATTCTCTATCCGAATTTCCTCTATGATTTTAACAAACAAAAGTAACAAGTCACACGTAGGTGATAACTCACTGCAACAATAATGTCCCTGTAGAGATAAATGACAAACTTTCTGAAATCGGGGCTTAATGTAACAAAGCTGAAGATAGTCTACTGGCAGAGCTGTTCACGGCTGACGGCGATGAGCTGCTAAGGTGCATCACAGAGCAATAGACAAAAGTCTCTACCCCTCACTTTACGTTCTCTTCATGACGACGTGGTAGTAGGCCATTTCATAGAGTTCCAGTTGCTGCTCTAGTTTACTCTTTGGGTGGGCATAAAACGGGCGTATTTACGTTTGATGTAACCAACATAAAGCATAAAATAGGTGTCATTAGTATCTACCAAACGCTATTTAAACTTAGTTTGCTGAATGGTTTGCTTATCATTCTATGGTCCATCCACTCTGTTCTCCACCATTCTCCTACTACTTAGTCGATCAGCTGTGTCGTGGATACCCCCTGGGTTCATGCATCAGCTCATATACAAAATACAAAAGAGAGTCTCAGCGTAATATGCTCTGTATTTAAAATGGGTGAACCGAGATTGTGTTCCAACTATCATGGAATGGGTATTTTATCCATTGCAAATGTGGTCCTTTCAAGTGTAAGACCCAAACAACAAAAGCAAATTTTTGCTGACCTGATCGGTGAAACAGCTGTTCGACCTCTTAGCTGCAAATTTGATACAGGCTAGAATGTGAAGGAGAATGAGCGAGAGGCGAATTGGAAAATCTTTAAATTTGTTTTTAATGATGTTTACGACTTTGAAAAATGTATGCGCAATAAATCAGTTTTGATTTGAACGAACACAACGATTTTCTTAAGTTTTTATTTTTATAACACCCAAATTCTGACATAAATAAAAACTGTACCAAAACTAAGGGGGTGTCGACGACACGGTAAGCGGTAGGCGAATGGTAAAAATTGACTGTAAATTTGATTTCAGTGGCATTTGTGACTTTTAAAGTAACTATATATGCAATAACTTAGGTTTGATTTGAAGAACACAACAATTTTTTATTTGTATTACATCTAAATTCTGGCAGAAAAAACTTGTTTCAAACCCGTTTTTCGAAGAGAATTTGGTGGAACTGAAACACTCATGGGTCTCAATAGAATTTTTCTATGCGATTGGCATGCAATGGGATAAATGGTATATATAAATATATTCAATCACATTATAATTTGAGGCATGAAAATATGTATTAGGGTGTATTCTATAAGTCGTGAATCAGTTAGTTTTGGTAGTACATACAGTGGTGCCCGATGAAATAGAGTCAACACTAATCAACATTTTCAAAACAAAAACAAATGTAGAAACATTAAATTTTGTTTATTTTTAATTGTTCAATTAAGAACTAGATATAACATTTTAGAACATTAATGTCGTAATTTAAAATTAAATCTTTAGGTATAAATCAAAATATTTCAAAATGTCCCGTTTTGTCTGTGAATTAAAATAGAGTCATCGCGATTCATCATCTGAACTAGAATAAATAGCTGTGTCAAATAAAATGTATGAATCGCTGATTGTAAAAAAGGGATTAGTCCAAAAAGTGTTTTTTTCAGGAGAGACAAAAAACCGTATTTCATGTAAATGAATGGAATGTAGAAAATTTTAAAAAATATACACCTATTGAGAAGGTCTCGGTAATTATTTTTTATTGACGAAAAAAAAATCGGCTTAGAAATATGTCTCTGGGAGCAATTTCTAAAATGTGGACTAGTCCCCTTTTTCCACTCAATTCCATTTTTGCCTTGTTTGCCTTGATTTATTTGACAAAATACGGCTTTGTTTTTATGCTAGAGACGCATAAAAGCCACTAGGATACTACCCTAGGACCCTAAAAATTGTTAAAAAAAGGAAAAAATAAACAAATACAAGCTTGAGGAAAGGGTTCTTTATTTTGAAAAACAAAAAAAAAAATTTTTATTTGTTGACGGTGGGCCATTCATAGATCGAGTTCCAGAATGAAATCTGAGCTTCTTTTGTAAGACAACTCTTAAGCTGTTTCAGGTCGTCCATTTTGGCTGCGTTGATGGGATTCTTTCCTTGATAGAGGCGAGCTGTTGGAAGAGCAATTTGTTTCACATTCATTTTTCTTAGAGGAAAGTGGTTGAGGACAATACCGTCAATGCATGTTGAGGCTTTCAACACTTTGGGTGCATGAGACGTGATTCCAAAGTAGTGATATTTTGACACCATAAATTTTTCTTGCTCCTTGGTGGGCAAGTTTCTAGGCTCAATTGAAGATACAATCTTGTAGTAGTAATCCTTGTACCATCCTTGGAAGTCCTGTATCGTTGTATTGTTCACATCCATTACCTTGATTTTTCCTTGAATTGGAGAAGCCATAACATCAATATATTCATTCGGAGTGTAAAGTCATTCAATTTTTTTCAGCTTTCTTTTTAGCAATCCAAAAGCTCTGTCGCATGGCAGGTAAGAGTGCCCTCTTATGGGAAAAAATACCTTGATAGTTTTGAACATTTTTAGTTCCACAAGAGCCATGACTGCCCCCCGCATTTGTCACAGAAGAGATGAAGTTCTTCTGCAGAAGGGGCAAAATTTTGAAGATAGTGAATTAAAAATGAAATTTCATCATCAGGCGACTTCCTCACTGTTCCTTCGTGGTACACATAACATGTCATTGAGTCGTCCTTTTGGTTGTAGATGCCAAAATTATTGAGACACAATTGTCTAAAATAGTAGGCATCTTGAATTGGAACTTTGGGAAGGTCAAACACTGCCATGAAATCAAAACACATACCCCAGAACTCTTCCATCCTCGTTTTTTGAAGCTAAACCGCTGGCCTTCAAAGCGTTGTGAAATTGTTTGCTTCGTCTTACATGGATCATGATGTCGCTATCGTTGAGAAGTGGATATTTGAGTTTGTTTTTCAATTGTTCACATTGGGAGCACGTGTATTGAGCAGGTCTCCCAAAGGTCAAGTTAAAATTCTTGTGAAAATAGTCCCAGTAAAAATGATATTTGACAAAGTCTTTTAACTCCGGAATTGCTTTAACGAAGAGAGTATGCATGATCTTTATGTTTAAGTTTGCAGATAGGTAGTGTTTCAGTCGAGTTGTGTAGTGGGATTCATGAACAGGAAAAGATGCAATGTAATTATGGACCAGTGCACAGATTTCAGCGCTAATAGTAACACCAGGTGGAGCTTTGCCTCTAAAATCTCTTGGGGTTACATTTCTCACTAGTAATGAACCGATACGTTCAACCCTTTTCTTACCTATGTTGAAAAGTTTACAAAAACCAAGTTTGCATATTTTAATGCGTTTCAAATTAACTATAGCATGGTACTCAATCATGTTATCCCTCACATTTCTATCCGCACCTCGATCTACTCGAGGTCTTCGTCTTTGAATAGGCTTGAGTTCCAGTAGTCCTTGGAGATACAGATCCTGCTCATCCTTCGAAGGGAGTTTGTAAAATGTTCTGCGAGCTTCAACCACATAAGCCTCCTCTTCTTCCATCATACAACCACGCTTACAGCTGAAAAAAAAACACGTAGGTAAAGGAGTACCAATGAAATATTATCGTAATAATGGGTGCTTATTTATACTGCCAGACTTGGACTGAAAAGTCTCAAAAGTACCTAATTCATAGTTAACTAAGTACCTACGTACTTACCAGTTTCTAACATCATCCACATTGTCTTGGTGTTTCTGTGGTACTAGTTTTCCTTTTTGTGTCGTGTAGGATTGTCCACTGGTTCGAGCCTTTTTGAGGACTGTCCTTTTGTAATCCTCTGCACGTCTTTTGCCTTTTTTCCTTGTTTTCACCAAATCTACTGGTTCACTTGCACTTCTAACTACAGAACTTTCAGATTCGCTCATTTCTACGACTGTGGTATGTACTACAAAGCTTCATAAGCTCAAGCTTTTCATTATTTTTCACAACAGGTCTAATGAAATCCAAAAAAAAAACAATGAGTTTACAGTTTTGTCACAGTTGTCATTTTCACAACAGGTCTAATGAAATCAAAAAAAAAACAATGAGTTTGCAGTTATTTCATAACTAGTTGTCATAGATAACTTGTTGTGGAGTAATATCGTTCTTACACTCAACTCAATCTTTCACATCAAAAAACAATGCCTTGGGCTTATTGGATAAGTCTCGTTTTTACACTAAAATACGTAAAAACGCCAAAGCAATCAAAAACAGATAAAATCTTAATTTCGAAAAATTGTGACTACTCCCCTTTTTACATTCAGCGATGCATATTATCTCAGTACTTTAGGAAATAACTATTATTTTTTATCACAGCTAAGCAACGCCTTGACATTGAATCATCAAGTCTCCACAAGTCATGTTTTCCACGTCGATTGTACTAGTGTCATAAGCTCATCTTTATTAAATTGGTTTATTCCTTTGATAGACACTTTAATGTCCCGCCACAATTTCTGAATAGGATTTAAGCCCGGCGACTGCATAGACCATCTTAAAACTATGACACTATTATTTTCAAACGAAGCTTTTGCTCGCTTCGATGTGTGTTTGGGGTCGATATTATGTTGAAACACCCATCGAAGCGGCATTTCCCATTTAGCACAAGGCATCATGATGTTTTTTTAATACAGTGGTATAATATTCAGCGTCTACTGTCTGTTCAATTTGGAATAAAGGTTGTCCCAATGTAAGAGTAACAACCCCGTACCATTATGTTTCCGCTACCACGTTTAACTGTTTGGATTGTGTTCTGGGGCCTGCATTCGGTGTTGGAAGGTCTTCGTACAGAAAGATTACTCTTATCATAATTACCCAATCTCACTTTAGTTTCAGCTGTCCTCAAAATATTTCGCCATTTGCGTACGTGCTCCTTGGCAAAATGCTCCTTGGCAAAAAGCAACATTTTTTGAACGTTCCGTTTGGATAGAAATGGAACTTTTCGGACACTTTTTGCCTTTAAATTGTTTTTAGTTAGCATTTTTCTTAATGTAGAGGCGTCAACATCCTGATCGTATTGCCTTTTAAGGGCGGAAGAGGTAACAAAAGTCGAACTCTACGTGGCGCAATATTTTTGGTTCCAAATGTTCTGTAAGTTTCAGGGTTTTACCGTCTGTTTCCTGGATTGGGGTTATATTTTATTCCGGTGTCCAACATTTTCCTTGAGCATCCAATTATGTCAGTAATTTGTGTGTAGCTTCTGAATTCTTTTATCGTCTCTTTTATTCTTTCTTGGCGCTCATGATTGCAATATTTACGTCGGCCCATTTTGGAACGTCAATAATGACAATTTATTAATGCTACTGATAAACATTAATCATGTTTAGAAGCTAAACTTTGTTTTCAAATTCAAATCCAAACTACCAATAACCATTTAAAAAAAAATATATTTTTTAGTAATTGACTTTATTTTATAGCACACGTCATTACATAGCCTTTAAAATACTGACACTGACCTGGAGAACAGTAGTGTACAAAATTTATTAAAAATGACGGCATTATATTCAGCAGAGGACCGGTCAATCAGGTTCAGAATTTCTTGACATGAAACATCTTGGACCACTGATGTGCAGAGAATAAAAGTTTTGACACTCGTTTCATGTCACTCTATTTCATCGCACACCACTGTATACAAAACGTCTGCGGTATTTAAAGGGAAGTTTATAAAACGCAGAGCAACGTTTTTGATCACTTCAGCTGTCAAATTCAATACGCCACATTTCCTCCCATTACTTGAAGAAACTACAAATTTTAAGAAAAATGTCGATCTAGGATGGCCAGATGGAAGTATTTCGCACTTCATTGCTTATAAGTAGTTGCCAATTTTGGCTGAAATGTAATCCAAGAACAGATCCCAAAATTTGTTTACAAAATAATTCAAAATTATATTGTTTACTCACGCAAATTCTTCTTTACAATAATAAACTTAGAAATAGAAAGTTGAAGTAGATAATGCTTTCCAAAACTTTTATAATTATATTTCAAAATTATAGACATCAGTTGATGTTGACATTAATAAACAAAAGATCCATTACATTTTAAATATGGCCAAATGACAGTTTTTGAAAAGACAACTAATTTAATATAGACTGAAAAATTTATTCGACATTGCAACCCAAAATAACAGGATTTTTACACATTTTATATGAATATTATTGGCATTTGCAGCAGTATAGCCAGTCACTCGCTTTAGCTTAAAATGCGGTTCACTAACTTTCGGCTTGTCGTTTGCATTGTTTTATGCATTAACTTGAATTTGATGTTCGCCAGTTATTTCGAAGCGAGAGAGAATAATACGTGCAACCAGTATCTGCAGGTGCTGCAAAGTTGGCGTTTTTTGCTGAAATTGAAATATATTTTAATACAAATCTTATTATAAGAAGTTAATCTCCGTCCATTGTGTTTCTTTCATTGAATTCTATTTAAATAGTTTTTGTTTCAAGATTTTATTTGATTTCCAGCTATGCGACAAACATAGGACAAGTGACTGGTTTTGACATTTTCGTTCGCTTATAGTTTGTATTACTAAGACTTTGTAAAATCGAAAATGAGAGACTGGCTTTCGTTCGCTTAGGTTTTCTTTCGAGATCGTGGAATTTTTTTTTGATGAGCAAAAAAAATATGTTTATGTGTATTTGAGCTCACCTTAAAAATTCGTATTGACGGTTAAATATTATTTTTGTATTTATATTTGATAAAGTGGTTAAAACGCCCCCCGAAATAAATTCCTGCGCACGGCCCTGTTCGGATGAGATTGGAAGTCGTTTAACCGTATCAGTACGGATTTCGAATTGCAATGCTATATTGTAACATATTGCTACGATTTAGTAATAGCTTTTACTTAGTCACCCTTTACATTATGCGTTTCACCCGCGGCTTTCGGTCAAGACTTTCGTGTTCTGTGGGTGAGAGGAGGGAAGAAGCAAGAGGGGTAGACAAACACCCACGAGACGAGAATTTGAGAGGATTTTTGCTGTTTCTCTTTACTCTCTTTCGTATTTCTGCCATGTTGTTCCACACTCTTTCTACTTTTGAAGGGAGAACATCGTTTGCGTATATTACTTTCTGTTTATTTGTATAATATGAATAGAAGTAAATCGAAAAATATTAAATAAATTGCGTAGATACAATAATTCGCGAAGACTTAGATTAATAAATACTAGCAACATGAAAATCAGACATATTTGTTTGAAAAATTAATTATTACGAATATAAGTAAGAAGCAGAACAGCCGATTAGATGATAAAGAACCCATGGGTGGACCGCAGATTGTAAATGGTCGTGATTTACGCAGGGTGTTCAAAAGCGAATTTAATGATTAACGCAGGCTGAAGACGCAAAATCTAAAACATGACTTATACTATACGTGTGTCGACAGCGCTGGAACAGCATTTTGCTATCCGGCACATGTGCCTAGGAATTCAAAATGTGGGCATCACGGGTCTATACTAGTACCCTTCCTGTTTGTTAGTTTGTACGTAGCGATTTTAAAAATTCTTTCACCAGTAGAATGCTACGTTATCACTATATATTTTCCCCCCTACTAAAATTCACTACGCAGTCTGCGGGGTTTGCTATTATTACCGTAAATGGAGGGGAAGTGAGACTTTTAGGGTAGTATTCTAAAAGTCCCGAAAGTGAACGCAAGCGCAAAAGCCAACGCAAAGGCCAAAGTCGAAAAAATTAAAGTATGTACATATATACGTCACTTCGCGCTTGCGTTCGCTTAAGAACGCAGACACTTACAATTCTGGTTTATAGAGTTGCAGAACTAAAATAAGCAATTATAGATTAGAAAAAGTTACCTTGAGTGAGATGCGCAGAACCAAAAAGAATAAAAAATTTAGCTCTATTTCAATAGATCAATTGTTATTATTTATAATACTGCAAATACAAGAAATACCAAAAATATTCACATAGAATGTGTAAGAATAAATTTTCCAATCTATATTAAATTAGTTGTCCTTTCAAAAACATGTGCCATTTGACCGTATTCTTTTGTTTATTAATGTCAACGTCGATAATTGCTATCTATAATTTTTTAAATATAATTATAATAGTACTGCAACGCATTATTTATTTGAACTTTACATTTCTAATATTATTATTGTAAATAAGAATATCAGTGAGTAAACATATAGGTACTTTTGAATTATTTTTAAAAAAACTTGAGTTCTGTCCATTGACTGAATTTAAGGTAAAGTTGCCAACTACTTATAAGCAATGAAATGTAAAATAGTCCCATCTGCCCATCCTCGATCGACATTTTTCTTAAAATTTTTAATTTCTTCAAGTAATGGGAGGAAATGTGGGCTGTTCAATTTGACAGCACTTCAGGAAAATGTTGCGCTGCATTATATAAACTACCCATTAAATAGCGTAACTCAACTCAGGTAGTCACCGAAAAGATGGAACGTTTTATAAGCTACCAAAGCGACAAAAGTAACGCAGTGACTGATTTACGACTTACTTATTTGGAGTACCACCCTTAAATATGAATATGACGCCACTAACGGGAACTGGGCGTCCAATCGAAAAACTAACTAATTTTTAAAGGTTCCTGAATATGACGCCACTACCGGGAACTGAGCGTCCAATCGTAAAAATAACTAATTTTAAAGGTTCCTAAGCGGTTTTCATAAAGTGGTCCAATTGTATAGAAGGAATTTTTTAAAAAAAATTGGTTATAACTCGGAGGGTCCAATCGTAACAATAATAACTTTTCTCCCTACATAGGAAACTTTAAACAATTGATCTTTAATACGGCGTTAGTTATTTTTAAAAATAATCGCTAACACACATGTGTGTTTGAGCAATTTTTTATTTGATAACTGTTTGGTTAGCGGATTTTTTTATTAAATGCAACCATAGGTTGTTTGCCATGTATTGTAAGAGGATTTTCTGAACCCCAAATTCGAAAATTTTGTGTCTCACGAAGCCATTCAGGTGAAAGTGCACATCATCTGAGAAGACGACTTTTTGAAAAATTTGCATTGACTTCACTTTGCTCCATTACCCAGGTAAGTTTTCACAATTATATCGCGTTATTCTTTCGTAAAGCGCTCCATTAATCGGAATAAACATATGGGACAGCTGCTAAATTTCAGAGTTGCCACTTGCACAAAAAAAATTGCACTAAATTTAAAAAGTGAAACTTTACTGAGACACTCTTCGAATCACTTAAATGAGAAATTATATTTTTCAAATTTTGAACGCAAATATCATTTAAGCTGGGTATAGGAGAAATATGAAATTCGTTACGAATGAAGTCTATACTCGTACTATTTATGTAGCAAAATAAGAAAAATAATTTGTTTTATTTTAGTTAACAAAATTATGTTTTTTTATTTTCATGCAGTAAATTAATGGGTTTTGAATGCATCAATCGATTGAGATTAGAGATGCATGTACTCCATATCTTTGAATAGTATATGGTCAATTTATCAATCAATGTCTCACTGTATTTTTGAAGTTATATCCATTAAGGGTGGTAGCACCCATTACTAAATTTTTATGTTTTATTATTATTCGTCGTTTTATTCCTTATTCAAGTGATGCATTCAAAAACCATTCATTTAGTTAATGTATGTAAAACACAATTTTAATAAAAAAAATAATATTATTATTTTACTACATAGACAGTAAGTTTATAGACATTGTTCGTAATGAATTTCGTAATTCGCCTATATGCAGTTTAAATGATATTTACGTTAAAATTTTTAAAAATATAATTCCTTATTTAAATGATTCGCAGTGTATGTAATTCCCATCATATCCCCGGGTCGTTCAGCCAAAAATGTATCTCCATTTTTACAACAAAATCCTCAAATTGGAGACAAATTCCTTAAATTGGAAACTGGTTTAAAGTTGTGATAGAGAGAGATTGGGAGCGAGTACGAGTTTCATTTTCCGGTCACTTATTTAGAGTGTAAGAGCCCAGCAGGAAAAGCTAACCAATACGCATCGAGATTGTATTACATGTTGATTCCAGACTGCATTTTTCTTAACACAGAGATGTCCTAGGACAATAATTAATTATTTTAATGTGTCCAGAGAATGAATTGTATAAACTGTTATTTTTAATGCATTACTTGAAAATGTTTTAGGAATGAATTGTATAACACATTCATTGTAATTCGTTATGTAATATAATAAGAGTTTTGGGATTTTTTAATTTGCATTATATTAGCTAATGCAAATGCCAAAGAGCTGCCATTGTTCGCAATAACAATTAAATAAATTTGAATTTCGATTTGCTCAGACAATACAGCCTAGCTCCGTATGTCGAAAGGGAAGCGAAGCGAAGCGAATCAAAGCACTCACTTTTTCGTTTATTTTGCGCTCCATATCTACGATTTCTTCTTTCTCTTCGCTTATGTATCGAAGCGAAAGTCATTCAACAATTGTCAAACAAAAATGGTGCCAGATCTACAATTCTAAAAAAAGTGCAAAATTTACAAGAAAAAATCGCTATATTCGAATAAAAATCGCTTGAATGCACCAAAAAAATACAGCTCTATGCGACTTCAAATTGTCAGCTGAAAATAATTGACAACATATGTATGTAAAAAATGTAAATAAACAAACACGAATAAAATTAGTAAATACATTTACGGGTTGTTTTGTGTGTGTTTTTTTTTATATGTGAAAATGATGTTTCCATACACAATCGCTGTGCATTTTTTGGAGGAGAGCAGTGTGGAATCACAGCAAGTACCCCGGAGACTTTTTGTTGCTGAAATACATATATGTTAATAAAATATAGATAATTTTTTATAAAATACTTACCATTTATCCATTTTATGTCTTCGTTCTCTTTACAAAAATAAACAATGCGAAAGCTAAAACACAAGTGACGGTTTTTGACATTTGTGTTTACGCAAATGACATAAAAAAAGTTACGGAGCGCAACTTTGTACTGAAATGCTCACTTCGTTTTCATTCTTTTTTCATTTTATTTTGATTTGTCATTCTCATACTTTTACAGAGCGCAACAGGAAATATTTTCGCTTATACGACGAAAGACCGTAAGTATTCGGCATACGTAGCTAGGCTGTAAATGTAATGAAATGAGGGAATGCTTTTGACATTTTGTAATTTTTTGACTTCTGACAATTTTATTTGTAGAGGTTTGTGGCTTCGATTGGTGTTGCCTCGTAGTACTTTATTTAATGTCCGCTAATCTGAAGATATAAAATTGTTAAACACCAAAACTGTCAGATATGAAGGAATTGCAGTGAAAATAATTACACTTGTCAATGTTATTTAAAATTTTTGGCCTTTGCATTTTGCATTTGTCGGTTTTCACATATATGATCTATAATTAGTCATATAATTAGCAATATGTCAAAAAAAGTGGTTTTTCCAATTTAAAGATATATGTACCAAATTATATGTACTGATTTGGGGATACATTCGGCTATCTGAAATGCTCATTAGGGTGGCCCTCAATTACATGATATGTGAATTATAGGGTGTTCTTGTTGTCATTGATTTTTCAACTGATTACGAATTTTTTCCTGTAATTTTATTAATATCCGAAAAACTGGAATTTTTTAATTTTTTACAATAAACTGGGTTACTAGCCTTTCATTTAAGATGAATATTTCATTCGTACACTGAGAGAAAAAAAATTATTATAATAATTAGTGGTAAAGGTAGATTTACGACTTTTTCATTTAAAATGGCACAAAAACGGCTAAAGATTTTTGGCCAAAATTTTCTATTTCTCGTTTAGAACCTTAAAATCTTAAATTCTACCAAGGCGCTTCGCAGTACAATGTTTCGTTTGGAAAAAAAATTGAAAAAACTTCAAGAAAAATGGAAAAAATCCAAAATTTTTAGCTTTTTTACCTTCCTCAACTCATAACGTCCAAACTAAGCTTTGTGACGTGAAGCGCCTTGGTGGAATTTTAGATTTTAAGGTTCTAAACGAGAAATAGAAAATGTTGGCCAAAAATCTTTAGCCGTTTTTGTGCCATTTTAAATGAAAAAGTCGTAAATCTACCTTTACCACTTATTATTATAATAATTTTTTTTCTCTCAGTGTACGAATGAAATATTCATCTTAAATGAAAGGCTACTAACCCAGTTTATTGTAAAAAATTAAAAAATTCCAGTTTTTTTTTTTTTTTTAATTTAATTTTTTAATTTTAAGCCCACGAATGAAATATTCATCTTAAATGAAAGGCTACTAACCCAGTTTATTGTAAAAAATTAAAAAATTCCAGTTTTTTTTTTTTTTTTAATTTAATTTTTTAATTTTAAGCCCACGAAAATGGTTAAACTGTGTTATATTTTGAAATACAACTAATTTAAAAAAAAAACTCGTGGAATAAATATTGTTTCTGAGTCCCCAAAGATGCATATTCAACAATAAAAAAGTTCTTTTTCGCAAAAAGTCGTTTTTGACATATTGCTACATATAATTCAATCCCCTGACATAATTTATAGAATGTCTTCTGTTTAATTGGAAAAGAATAAGTAATTGTTCATTAATGTTTTCTTCAATAACTTATTAGTTTCAAAATTAAAATTTAAAAAAAGCATTTCAAATAAATAATATGAAAAACAAAAGAAAAAAAACAAAGTATATAAGTCAAAATTTAATAAAAGCCCAAAATTAGAAAGCCACACGATGACGGCCACAGACATCGTGATTCCGAACAATCGTCATATCCTATCTACTGCAGATGTGGTGGCATGTCATAATACAAAAAAAGTGTCATAAGGTCCATGGACTTTCTGTCACATTACCTTGCGTCATAAGGTCCATAACCATTGTGACATAAAGGCTATGGACGTTATGACACTTCTGTTTCTCTTTATGACAGATTTAACAAACTACACAAATCCATTGAAATAACAACCATTATTTGCGGCCGAACATATGTATAATATCGTGGAGAAGAAGTAATTCAGCGGACTTGCGTTTTTAGTCAGTAGGTGATCTTCAAAGAAAGTGGAAGATTAAAATAACAAGTATTGAAAAATTGTACCTGTGTCCGAAGCAAAACTTTTGAAATGGAAATTTTACAGTATAATTATGAATTTATGTCAGGATTTCGTTGAAATTTCAAACTTCTCGTGCTTTCGGACTCAAAACAAATATTTAAACAAAAACATATTTATAAAAAGTACACTCGGTACATATGCTACTTTGATGATTGTCATGTGACCGTAGCTTTGAAAAACGATGGTGTTTGTGAACAATTGTGTGACGACTACACTATGATAGTTTTTGACCCAAAAAGGAATGAACTTTGATGAATCCTTTTCGAACTATTAGGGGGCGTCCCCTGAGTGCGAAAGTACATTTGGAAGTGTCAGATTGGCTCCAGTTTTTGAGAAATCGGTGTATATGGATATAGGTAAATCTGCGCTATTTAAACAAATTTTACCGGCCATAGGCCTATTTTGTTTGGCCTAAAAGGGCTTAAAAAGCTTATTAAAATAGAAAAAACAAATGTTTGCGCTCGGTCCAACTTCTTGAGATATGGGCCTTTAAAGCTTGAGTATATAAATGGCCATATCTCACATATTTATGGTCCAATCTGGTTTCGGTGAATATCATTACATTTTATTAACCCATTGGGGACAAATTTAAAAAATACGATTTTTAACCTCACTTTTTTGCTAAAAATCTGTTTTTCTCTAAAAACAGCCGTAGCAAACCTATTTTCTACCTACACTCAGGTTGTAGCCAACACTTCAGGATTTGTTCTAAGGTATAATACTTTGCATTAACCCTTCTAAGACCGGAGATATATAATGTCTGCATATAGTACTTGAACTGCTAAATGATTATTTTTCGTTTTTAAATCTTCGAAGGCAGTATTGATTGTATTGCGATCTGACTGCATAGTGGACTGAAGCAGAGGCGTTTAATATTGGAAGGATGTATATTATTTAGTGTTTGTTTTCTATATTTTGGTACTTCCTTATGTCTTAAACTTTTAAAATATTTTTATATATAGCCCTCTCTTCTGTTTTCGATATATTCTTCTCTATTTTCGTTTTCTTTATTTAGTACTCTATTTTTGTTTGCATCGATTCTTTCTTTTATTATATTGTGATCTATTTTATGTTGTTCCACTTCAAAAGGTGTACATTTAATTGATGAATGGTAAGTATTATTATAAAATTTAATTGCTTTTGCAATTTGTGATATGATTGGTATATTGTCTTCTAGGTTTAGTACTCTAATTTTTTCGGTTATGGTATTATTGAGTCGTTCTATGTCCGAATTTCCTGTGTGGCTATTCGGCTTTGTTGCATGATATAATATATTGTTATCATCTAGGAATTTTCGAACATTGAGTGTGTTGAACTCGTTGTCGAATACGAATTTTTTTACATTTCCTTTAATAGCTAAAAATTCTCTTAGTTTTTGAATTATGGTTTGATTGTTTCTGTCAGGAAGGTGGAAATGAATTGCGAATTTTGAAAATTTATCAATGAAAATGATGAACGATTGTTTCGTGTTTACGTATGTATCGACATGTACTATTTCATTAGTGGTGGGAGGACTTTCGGTAAGGTGAAATTTCGGTTTTATTGGGTTCCTATCGTATTTCGCGGATGTGCAATAATCGCAGTTGTTTATTACTTCGTGAATCGTTAATTTTAACTTGGGGTTATATATTTTGTGTTTTATTCCTTCGTATGTTGGGTTGATTCCGGAGTGACCGGTTTCATATTTATGATACAACGATATTTGTTTTTTCAGTTCATCAATATCTTCAATATCTTTAGCAAAATATAAACATTTAAAATTTTTTACATCGGTTCTATTCTGGTATAAATTTTCTATAATTTTTTGAAATTGATAGTATTTTCTTTCATTGATATTGGAAAACACTGCAACCTGTCCCTTAAGTGGAAATTGTTTGATATAATTACCTATTCCCGGGGAATTTAGGTCATCATTATCTAGAAAGATTCTGATTTTGTCAAATATACGTATGGAGTCCATAGTTTTTCTTTCAGTAATTACTATTTGGAATTTAAAGCGATTAACAACTGTGGTTAAAATTGGGAAATTGTCGTTTACATTTTCCTCTTGAGAGTGCACTGTTTCCACTCCTAATGATGAAGTAGATCTATTTTCTAACAAATTTTCACCAACATTTATATTTTCTGCTGAATCTCTCTCTTCAACACGACTAAGAAAATCTGCAATGTGATTTTCTTTTCCCTTAATGTATTCGATTTTGGCATTATAGTCCATAAGGACGACAAGCCATCTTTGTAATCTGGGGTTGATATTTTTGCCATTATTTTTGGCTTGTAGCCACTTAAGTGGTTGATGGTCTGTACTTAGGTTAAATTCTACTCCGTATAGATAGGGTCTAAAATACTGAGTGCCCCAGACTATAGCTAAGAGCTCCTTTTCGATGGTTGAATAGTTTTTTTCATGGTCGCTAAGTGTTCTGGATGCATAGCAGATTGGATGGCCATCTTGTGTTAAAACAGCCCCTAGTGCATAGTTGCTAGCATCTGTTATTAGATTAAATTTTTTATTGAAATTTGGGTATCTCAATATGGGAGGGTTTATAAGAATGTCTTTTAATTTTTGAAAAGCTGCAATGAAATTGGGATCATTAATATTGACTTGTTCATTTTTCTTTAAAAATTTTGTCATCGGGAATGCAATTTTGGCATAATCCTTTATGAATTTCCGATAAAACCCGGTCATTCCTAGAAAAGACTTGATTTTCTTTTGAGTATTTGGAATCTTCAAATTTTGGATAATTTCAACTTTTTTTGGATTAGGTTTTACACCTTGAGGGGTGAGAATATGCCCTAAAAACTCAGTTTGGTGTTGTAGAAAATTACATTTATCAATTTGTATTTTCAATTTGGTCTCATGAAGCCGATTGAAAATTTTTTTCAGGTTAAGTAAATGCTCATCTAAAGATGTGCTAAATACAAGAATATCGTCTAAATATACGACGCAAATTTTATTAATATAGTCTTTCAACACGGAATTCATGAGCCTTTGGAAGGTCGATGGTGCATTTTTTAACCCAAACGGCATTCGTATGAATTCATAGTGACCGAATGGTGTAGAAAATGCGGTTTTCTCCCTATCTTCCGGTTTTACTAAAATTTGGTGAAAACCTTTTGCAAGGTCGAGGGTTGAAAAATATTGCGCTCTACCCAATTTATCGAGTATCGCTTCCATATGCGGAATAGGGAATTTGTCTGTTTTTGTGAACTCGTTGAGTTTTCTATAATCTACAACGATTCTCCACTTTTTGATACCGGAGTTATCAATTTTTTTCGGGACTATCCATAGAGGACTGTTATAAGGAGAACTACTTTCCTGAATAATATTTTGAGAGAGCATTTCCTGTATTTGATTTTGGATTTCCCTTTCATGAATTTGAGGGTATCTATATATTTTTGAATAAATAGGTGTATTAATAGTTGTTGGGATTTCGTGTTGTACTTCTTCTGTACAAGTTAAAATATCCCCATCTTTATAAATTAAGTCGTTATATTCGTTTAATTGTTTTGTTAGTTTTAAGTATTCTTCGTTATTTAGATTACTTAAAGGTAATTCGTTGATATTTTGAAATTTAGTATCGTTAATAGTTTGGATACTGTTTATATGATATGGAGATTCTTCATCAAATAGAATTTTCTTTCCGAATATGTCAATATATTTTTTCTCTAAATCTATTTTGGCCTTCAATGGAATAAGAAAATTTTGGCCAATAATGGCATCGTATTTTCTACCTGTAAAGTTGATTATTTTCCAGGAAAGTGTACCAGGAATACTGAACTCCTTAGGCATTGTAGTTATTATGCCCTTTAACGTTGAATTGATTCCATTTAATGTTCGGAACATGAGAGGCTTATTTAGTTGTGTTTCAAAAAATTCATTTGGAAACAGATTTGGTTTATAATACTAGTTTCTACACCGGTATCAATTAAGCAAATAACTCTTTTACTACCTATTGTGACCGTTATTAGGGGTAGTAATCGTTTTGAGGACTTGAAAGAAAATTTACTTCATTTTCTGCATTGTCTTCTAAGTTTCCTATATCCATAGGTATGGGACTATTTCTATATTGTTGGGACTGAGGGTTACCGGCATATTTGTTTTGAACATTGTTTGTTTGGTAATTATTTGAAGCTTTCTTATTAAAATGTTTATTATTAAATTTCATATCAGCTTCTTTTTTTTCACTGTGGCTGTTTGTGTTGTTTTTTGCATTAGTTATTTTTTTTGATTTGAAATCTATAGCCCTTCTATCATATAATAATTTTAATTGAGAGAATCTTTTATAAAGTGATTCCAGTGTTGGGTTTTCGTCTATAATGCAAGATCTAAATTGTCCGTCTATTTTATCTATTAATATTTCCGTTAGGTCTCTGTCAACGTTTTGTGGAGAGTATAAGTCAGGTTTAGATTCGTCGTACAGATAAGTGTCGTTAAGTTTATACTTAGATTCTATAAATACTTTAAATAATTCATTTAGATTACTTATCTTTATGCTTCTACAATAATTAATTACCGAAGAGTAAGACGTTTTTGGTCCCAAATCCTTTATTAGTTGAGTTTTGATGTCGTCCCAGCTAGCGTCGTCTGCTAGAAGGTTAATTGAATCTGCCACCTTTCCAAGGAATTTTTGATTTTTTATAATTTTTATTCCAAACTTTTGAAGTTCATGGTTATGGCCACATAATCCAATCAGGTTTTCTACTGTTTTTATAAAAGAGGATAGATTGTTTTTCGGACCAAATGGCTGTATTTGGTTGAATTGATTTATTATTTGGTTTGTATCCCAACCAAATGTTGTGTTGTGTTGTGACTGAGGTCTATGTTGTTGCAAAATGACTTCAGCTTGTTGGAGTTTCAAGTCATACTCCGTTTTCTGCTGTTGCATTATTTGCAAGTGTGCTTCCATTTGGCTTTGTAGCGTAGCGTTTTGTTGTTGCTGCTCCTTAATTGTTGCATCCTGTTTTAGGATGAGACATTATAATTGTTCGAGTCTTTGCTGTACCACTTCAAGATTCATTTTTTGTTTTTTTTGTTTTATCAAGTAAAAGACTTTATTAAGTATTTATGTTCTTTGGAACACACCACTGTATGAGGTTCGATTTAATTTTATCTTTAGATAAAATCACCGCGACTGCGCCACTTATAAATTTAAACAACTACAGTTGTTTGTGGTTATTTTAGAACTGATTTATTTCTTGAATTTTCAAACTTAACAATATGAATTGTCGCTATTCTCCAATTCAGTCTAACTTAAAGCTAAAATTAAGAGTCAGCAGTCTGGCAGTTATGGAATGTGGTTGTACACAAAAACAAAACTATCAAATTGCAGTGAAGTGCTAAATATGTTTATATGTTTTATATATGTATGTATGTATATTCAAATATATACGTATAAGCAGTAGTTATATGTAACTCGCATGATACTCCTACTCCGACCACCTTAAATTTCTTTCGACGGCGGTCACCTCGCTTAGTGACGGCGACACTATCGAGTATTTAGCCATGAAAAAGCTTATCAAAATACCGTTCGGAACCGGTGTAAACCTGTAGGTCCCAATCAGTGAGTGTAAAATTAGAACGCGCACAGCTCGCTGGTTGTGAGAAGCTCTCCCTAATCCCCTCATGGGATGTAACGGGAAACCATTTATTTATTTACGGGAAATATTTGCCGAAGAATGTAGGAAAAACCGAGAACTTTCCGAGATGGTGTCCTTTCCAAAATAAGAAGACAATTGCATAGGATTCGTAATAGCAGGATGCCTAAAAATCCCAATAGACCCGAATATATAATGCTGACTTTCGAGGATTCTGAGTTTTGTGCAGAATATAAAAATTCTAAGCATATTGACAAACCATTTTACCGGGAAACAGTCAATGAAGATGGATTTTCTTATAGCGTTTTTATATGTCCATCAATTGCGCCTATAATAAAAAAAACGGGAGACCGTCGGTATTTGATAGACGGCATATTCAAAACTGCACCAAGCTGCGGACAAAAACAATTGCCGATAATCCATTTTTACTATAATAGTTATAAGGTTACATGCACATATATTTTCGTTTTCTTTGCAGGCATTTCCTTTCATTTGTGTATTAATGACAAAGAAGACAATAGAAGCGTACGTACATTTGTTCCAATTTATTAACATATTTTTCTTTCCCAATTCGAGGCTTCGGCTTTTCAAACCGATGATGAAAAGCCTTGGAAATTGTTTTCCCCACTGTGGCCCTAAAAGGCTGCTGGTTTCATTATTATCAGGCATTGCGACGCAAGACTCAAAATATAAAGAGGTTCGGAAGTTTTGTTAAGAGCAACGAAGACTGCAGAAAATGATATCGTAAGTTTGTGAGTCTGCCGTTGGTAAGCCCGAAACACATAGACGAAATGTTCTTGAATTTGAAGAACGATTTGGGAGATTTCTCTCGGGATCAACGGGAATGCCTTAAAGTTTTCCTAATATTCTTTCAGAGGCAGTGAATGAAGCAGGTAATGTTCCATGAGAAGAATTATTAAAGGCAGTCGTTTATAATCTATAATTAAACCTATAACCTGTAATCTATAATGAGCAGCAGATTTTTGTTTATTACCTTTTCTTTAACTTCATTTCCTTCAAAAACATGAGGTGAAATACAAGATGAGGAAATGGGTGAAGGGAATGTAGAAAAGAATCCTCATCTTGTATTTAACACCACATTTTTGAATGAAATGAAGTTAAAGTAAAGGTAATAAACAAAAATCTGCTGCTGATTATAGACCACTTATCATTTTCTGTGGCCTTTGTAACGCAAATATTCCTTACTTTGTTACAGATTACCCCTTCCGGATTTTCGGTATATCGTGAGCCTCTTAGAACCACGAGTGCTTTACAAGGTTTAACTCCAAATTGTCAAAAAGACTGGAAAAGCACGGTCGTTTCTTGAAGTTTTTGCAAGTTATCCACGATGAAGACTTTGCTTGAACGTAGAATGCTGGGGTCTTGAACGCATTACCCCAAAAACGTAAACCGCGTAGCGAAAAGGACAATAAAATGCATTAACTAAGCCAACGGCTTCGTAAAGGAAATTTTTCGGTGACTGATTTCTTTAATTATATCACTGACACGGAGAATGATATCCTTCAAAATAATGAAATAATTGAAGAGGATGGCGGACAAGACGTATCGGAAGTAGAAGATACTGAAGACGACAATGAGATCCATCTAAGCCAGGAGATAGAAGTTTTAAATTGCATAATTTGTATTGCGTACCCCAGGGCTATACTCCCGAAGCCATGCAAGTATTTAAAAATTTGCTCAGACTGTTTCGAAAAGTTAGAAGTTAAATCGAAGGAAAAGAATCGCCCTTACTGCAGGAAAATTGTTGAAGCTAACTTACACATTTTCCAATAAATTGTTACCAAAATCTACTTTTAACTTCTTAATTGCTAGTGTCTTAACATACATGGACGTTAAAACACTTTCGGTTGTGTCAAAATGTCCATAAGTGTAGTGTCTTAACATCCATGGATGTAATTACACTTTTCAAATGATCATAAAGTCCATGTACCTTATGTCACTTTTTATCGACCTTATGCCCATGGACGTTATGACATGCCACCGCAGATGTGGAAATGTACATGGTAATCAATGTGCAATTATTGTCAAGTGATATACAGCGTCGATACGTTGAAATATCTTATACTATAATGTAATTTTTATTATGAACTACAATGCAATAAATTCGTAACTTCGCTGCTGGGAGCTTATGTCGCCGATATTGTGTCAAAATGGCGCAATCCAGTGTTTAACGCCCCAAGCCGAACAGTGTTAGTATACCTTCATGGTTCAAATTAAAGAGAAAGCTACTTCCATTTTATTTTTCTTCTATCGTGACAACAGTATCAATCAATATAGTCTGTTAAGGGTGCAAAATAAATTTGGGCAATAGCGCTGATGATCTGAACCATAAATTTGAAGTGATCGCTGGAAATTATCCAATTCTTGTTATGTATCAGCTATTTTATCGCAGTCATTTCACTAAAGCATGTTCATGACATGTCATTCCCGAAATATTTACATTCGATATTTTCCGCCACCCGTCTTCAGTATTTCCTTATATTGTTTATATATGTCTATTATGATGTACTTTAAAAATCATTATTTTTTTGAATTTGACCTCCAAATTAAATTCTGGTTAATTCAAATTTGCACCAAAAATAATTCAAGTTGAACCTCCCCGAAAGGAAATCCTTCGTAAGTGCATGATTGTTGGTATACGTTTCTGCTATATTTAACACAAGCATTTCACCACACAAACACGAAATTCATTTGGTGATGTTGGTTATTTAGAACTATTATCTCTATGTGGTATTATTGAACCCATGTATTGAACATTGAGCCGGTAAACTTCTGTACTATATTTTACTCTATGGTGTATACAGGTGATGTAAAGTTGACGTTTTTAAACTGAAATTGGTATAGCCATATCTTAATAAAAAATTGATTTTAATGTCATAATTTTCTTTCCATTGTGATTCTTTCCTTGAGCTCTACTTAAATTGGGTTTGTTCCCGCTTTTTTTGTTTTCAAGCTATGTGACAATCAAAAAACAAGTGAGTGGTTTTGGCATTCACGTTCGCATAGGTGGCGTCAAAAAAAGTTATTGTGCCACGATTTTCTAAACACACAACCGCAGAATAAGAATTAAAGCTGGGCGAATGTCAATCACGTCGAAAATTAGTGACTGGATTTCTTTCGAGATCGTGGGACAGGCTGTAAGGTTGTACAATTTCCGAAAAAATTTTGCCACAATTGGCATTGATATCTATGACTAGGGTATTCGCCGAACTGGAATGAATGTCTTGAATGGCATACAATCAAGACATTCACTTCAATAGCGAATGCGTCAAATACCACATTCACTGCTACCAAAACAATCTAGTATTTATAAGATCATTCATTTAGAAACAAAATGCAATATCCAAACCATCAAACACATCAAAACAATTTGAAGCAAAACAAAAGTACTACTTTTCAGAGCGCACTGAAATAAGTACTCATTGTCATTTCAAATGTAAAACAAACTCTTCTTGTGTGGCTAAAGTGGTTGTGTATACACATAGTAACCAACTTCACTCTGATTAGCTACTGAATTGAATTTCTTTCATTAAAAAATGGTGTCCCATAACATCCCATGAAGGGATTCAGGAGAGTTTCTTAGTATCAGCGTAATGTGCGCTTTCTAGTTTTTACACTCAATCATTGGGGCCTACAATTTTCCACCGGCTCCGAAAGGTATTTTGAGAATCTTTCTCATGGCTAAGTACTCGATTGTGATGCATCACTAAGCGAGGTGGCGACGCACAGTGCTTTGTCCCAGTACATAGATGGGACAAAAATAGAAGGAGACGTCCTAGGGTAATAAAATTTAGCACGAGTCCCTAATATAATATAATTAAGAAAATTTCAAAGTATCGATAAAATTGACCACGCCCATCGCACACCGCCCATACAAACCGAAATTATTTTTGGCTGTAAAAATTGAACTATTACGTCAAATTTAATGAAAATCGATTGAAGAGCATATTTGTGTACCACCTTTGAAAAAAAAAATATTTCATCAACATTGACGACGCCCATCGCACACCGCCCATACAAACCGAAACTATTTTTGGCTGTAAAATTTAACTATTACGTCAAATTTAATGAAAATCGATTGAAGAGCATATTTGTGTACCACCTTTGAAAAAAAATTATTTCATCAACATTGACCACGCCCATCGCTCACCGCCCATACAAACCGAAACTATTTTTGGCTATAAAAATTGAACTATTACGACACCCTATGCGATTAACCGATCTATCTAGCAATAAAAACAAAGAGAACATTAAGCTGTCTGTTGTTAAGTTCTATAAATAAATGTTATGTTAACCCACAGACGATCATCGGGTGAAATTTCAGCCATTTGAAGCTTTAAAACTGACTTTGTTAACGTATTTTAAGGTATTTAATAATTTTTAAGGTATTTATTTTTTATTGTTTTCTTATTAATTCTTATAATATTATTATTAATACGAATAAAAATGTTAGGAGCATCGCCACTTAGCTCCGCTTATTGACAAATTTAAAAATATTTTTTATTGTAGAAAAATTGCAAAAAGTAAAATAAGCCAAATTTTTCCTATTTCAAAGTTTGACTTAACACTAAAATGAAACCAAAGCCGCAAATATTGGTCGCGAATATTGGTAAGAGTTTGTTGAAATCAGCGCCAAAGTAGCGATAATTCAAAAATTTGGCGTAGTGGCGCGACCCTTAAAATTTTTTTAAAATGTTTCCTTATTTTTTTTTGCCTTCGTAAGAATCTCGAACTACAGCTCTTCCCGAGTGAAACTTTTTCAAATTAAAAAAAAAAAAAAGATCTTTCCACTCCACCCTAATCAGCAACCAGCCAACGGTGATTACAAATGTGAATTTAGACCTTTTTTAAAACCTTTTTTTTAAGTTGCGCTCAAAAGCGGGCATAAATTATTTCTTATACCTTTAAAAAACACTATTAACTAAATAAAAAAACACTATAAAAAAAAAAAAATTTAATGGTTTTTTTTTAATTCCATCAAACTTTTGTAATTTTTGAAAATTTGTAGAAAAATACATTTTTTCCAGCGATTACAAATAATTCCAGTTAACATATTCAACACATGATTAATATAAATATTAATATTACACACTAAATAATAAAAAAATCCAAGTTTCAAGCTCTTTCTTAAAAAAAATAATTTTTGGGAATTATTTTCTTGAAGCAATATAAATTGATGATTGAAAATGTGAATTTAGTACCTTTTTAAAACTATTTTTTTTGTTAAGTTGCGCTAAAAAGCGGGCATAAATTATTTCTTATACCTTTAAAAAACACTATTAACTAAATAAAAACACAATAAAAAAAAATTAAATTTAATGGTTTTTTTTTCAAGTTCCATCAAACTTTTGTAATTTTTGAAAATTTTGTAGAAAAATACATATTTTTCCAGCGATTACAAATAATTCCAGTTAACATATTCAACAATTTATTTTTTCCGAGTTCTACTCACACTAAAATTTTAAGCTCCTTCTTAAAATAAAATGAATGTGAGTCCGATCACAGGGGAGATGTGTAAACATCTAGTAATGAAGTTGGAAGTACTTATGCTTTTAGTATATTTTTTTAATTAATCAATTAAAATTATCAAAACTTTCAATATTGTAAATACATAGGAATTTGCTGGTTTTTGTTTGCTTTATTTAACTTATTTGGTTAGTAAATGGGCACACTGCAGTATATATGTACTGCATTAAAAATTACAGTAAGCAGTAAATTTACTGATTACTGAAAAAAATCAGTAAATTTTTACTAATAATGAAATTTAATTTGCATTACCAGTCAAATCATAGGGCCGTATTCATAATAATCAGTAATCGGGCATTACTGAGTACTGAAAATTCAATGCACCTCATCATAATCATGTACGCACTTTATAAAAATTGCTGAAAAAAATTATAGTAATCAGCAAAAATTTACTAGTTAAAGAATTATTTTTACTGAAATTTTAGTAGTACTGCAAAGTGCCCATCTATGGTAAATGCCTTAAGTACAAATAGTTAATATTGGCTTATGGTAACTCAAATAAGATATATAAATTTTTGACTCGATTGTATTTAAAAATCTATGGAAAACTGCATCTATAGTAGTGGAATTGTTAGTTGTGGGGGTTTGTGGAGAATTGCTCATATGCAAGTGGAAAACGCCAAATAAAAATTTTGATAAAGCTTGCGACTGTGGGTTTGCAAAATTTGTATTAAAATCTCCACCCATAATAATTGGCATGAGATGGAGATTGTTACCCAATTGTCGTGCACCAGATTCAGTGTAACGCAACAGTACGTAATGATCTAATCTAATAGAAATTTTATTAGAATTAACATTACCTCCATTCAGCTTTGATACACTTTGTGTTGTTTTATGTTCTGAGTTATAATTTTGTTGGTGTTTTGTAAAATATTTTATTATTTTGTATTTGTTGCGGTTGACAAGTTATTAATCAGCTGTTTACTGAAATCTAGTGTTATTTTACAGCAATGGTTTTCGAAACGTAGTAGCTAATATTGCACACTAGATGGTGCTTATATGCAGCTGTTAAGTATGAATGACAATCTCAAAGATGAAGAAAACTTTTAGTTTTTAGTTTTCCTTATATTTGACAAGTTTAGTTTTTAGTTTTCCTTATTTTGCTTTGTTTTAGTAAATTTTTTATCAAAAGTGCAAGAAATCTCTTTAAAAGTTAGTAAAATTAATATTTTTTTGTATTAATTTTATTTATTTGTTTTCATTTGCCTACGATAACATAATGTACGGCAATTAGTGAAAATTAGTCGCTACTATTGCACACTAGATGGTGTTGAGTATATTGTATGCAGCGTATGAGTACAGTAATACACTCATACATAGCTCACACCGATTTGATAACGCTTTACGATTGGTTAACGATTACATCGCACATCTTACTCTAAATTTGTGATTGTATTGTGAAAAAGATTTTTACCCCCAGCGTATAGATGTTTACACATCAAAAATAAATTTTTGGGAATTGTTTTCATAAAGCAATTCAATTTAGTTTATAATTCATTGATTTTTGCTTAAATTTCACTGACTTTAGCGCCCTCTGGTGAAGTGTAGGAGAGTCAAACGAAACTATTTCCTTCAATTTTATTTCTTTTGTATTGTTATCTCTCGATTATTATAACTTTCATTATAGTTTGGGACAAGTTTTTTTTTATTTTTGTCTGTGGGACAAAACACTGTGCGACGCCCATTGTTTTCTTTCATACTCTCTTATAATTTCTATCATTGTTCGTGTTGTGTACGACGAAATGCCGATCATGATCGGCACATGGTATATTTAGTGTATTCTTGTAAATTTGAATTTGATTGACAAATTAAAATTCATTGGTGTACTCGGTGTATTCTTGTATAAGTATATTCCAAAACATTTCAATAAGGAAAGCAAAGAGTGTACATAATTCATATCGAAGTGTCAAGTGGTGTACTGTGTTTGGATTCTTTTTTGAATACTCATTCTTCTATCCTTCACTTGCAAAGAGTACTACATTATAAAGTGCAATGAAATAAAACTAATGCGTAGACGCATAAATGAATGTCTAGCTGCAGACCTTTAATATAAAGTAAACCCATGGATACTTAGCGGTTCTCAAAAAAAATTGGACTTGTAAATTATAACGCTTTATTCTAATCCACATTTACCTATTACGTAATCTGGACTTTACAAAGTGGTTAAGACATATGGTTTGTTCCCGAGAAGTACTTACAAATATTCAAAGCATCACGTACTCTTTGTCACGCTTTTGGAATACCATAAGTATCGCCTCTACCTAATGTACGTAGATACAGTGCAGAACATTGTAATATCTGTTTTGGAACGAAGTTCCTTATCGCTCCGCACGTTGCGGGATGGGGGCTAAATGAAAAAAAATTAAACATATTTTTTTAACACTATTATGCTACAACCCAGTAATATCAACTATATTGGGTACTTTTGCTTTGGCTTGGTCCTAGACTAACATCTTTTGGGAAATATCTTGTTTAATGGTAATCATTATTTAGTATATATTGTATTTTTGACGCAAATAGAAAGTAAATGTAGAAAAAGCAAGGCGAAAGAAGTTTAAAAAAAGAAAATTTTCTTAAATGAGTGCATTTTCTTAAAAAAAGTAAAATTTTTTTTAAAAAAATCTAAATTTCAAAAAAATTCCTGTTCATATTCATTCTTAAAAAATATACCTTATCTTAAAAAAGTACCTTTTCTTAAAAAAAAGAAAATGTTCTTACAAAAAGTACCTTTTCTTACAAATTCTATTTTTAGCATAAGTATCTTTACTTAAAAAAGTAAATTTTTGCCTTGCCTTTTCTTAAAAAACTAAGTTTTCTTTGAAGAGTACCTTTTTTGTGAAACCAAATAACTTTTCTTGAGATAAATACATACTCATAAAAATGTACCAATTCTTGCAAAAAGGACCAATTCTAAAAAATTTCATTTCTTAAAAAAACCTTTTCTTAAAAAAGGATGTAATGGGAAACCATTCTTTTATTAATTTCGAAAGTGTTCATTCGTGATAAAATCGTATAAGTACCTCGAGGGCGAACACTGTGGTGATTGTCAGACAGACCACTATCCCAGGAAGTAATCCAGAAACATACCAGGTTCCAACCCTAGGCTACATTGGTTTTTTTCTTCCCTACATTATGCAAAGTTTGAACAGAACTTACCTCTATTTAACTGCTCAATCGAAAAAAAATTATTTTTCTTTAAAGTATAATATTTTCTTTTTATTAATTTTTAAGTTCTTACACATGAACTCAAACCGTTGAAAAAAGAAGAAAAAATCAAAAAAGGCACCAAAATCAAACCATTTATCTTAATTTGAAGTCATTTCCTTGATTTATGACAAAATGGTCCAAAAATCATGTGATTTGATGTATTAACTGCTAATCCTACTGGTAATTCTAATACTAAAAAGAGAACAAAACAATCGCACTACTAAAAACGTCATCAGCATCAACGATGGATTGGAATATAAACTGTAAGTCATACATCTTATCTCTTACGAGAGTTTACAAATTATTGCTTAGAGCTGTCGATTTCTAGTTTTTTTTTTGTTGCACTTTGTTTATTTTATTTATAACCAAGAAAGTTTATTCCATGACATATATTTGGTCATAAATATTCGGAACAAAAGTAGAGTAAATATGCAATAAACTCCCTTTGTTTCTCCTTCTTTTTCACTAAATTTATTTTTGTTTTGTTCTGAATAATTTGTACATATTTATATTTGTTACTAGCGAACCCGGCAGACTTCGACCGGAATGTTAGTATGGAAAAATTAAAAACGAGTAAAAAAATAGCATGTATCACTCATTGATAACTTAGAATTCTACTGGCGGGAGAATTTTTAAAATCTGATGGTTGTTTAGAAGACTACCCCCACCATACAAACACACAAACTCTCAAACACTTCCTCTTTATAATATTATTATAGACTAGCAAATGCCAGCTACTTCGTCCCCGGCTATACAGTGATATATTTAAAAGTATCTAGTACAATTTTAGCAAATTAAGTTTTCATCGTAGAAAAATAAACTCTCGCCTTTATTATAAATTTTTCTTTAAAAGTCTCCAAATTTATATCAAGATGTCTTCACTATGAAAAGTTATTCGCTGATAGTGTCGTATTTCGAAATCAAAAAATCGTTTCTTAGTCGACATTACTTTCATATACATAGTTACTTACGTATGTTTGGTCAATAATTTTTAACCACTCGTCTTTTCGATGATTCAAAAGAGATTCTTAGTTGACGTCTTCTTCATACTGCCAACATAACCACGAAAATAAAATACTTTTTCCATATTAAAGTTTTTAATTTTAAATATATTTTAACTAATATAATTTTTTATTCTTTCTGCAAATTTCATGATCCTGGTTTCACCGCTTTGGTGCGAATTTCCATATATGTGATTTTATCCCACGCCGCTAGTTTACTTTCCATGGCTAAAATCTATCTTATAAGTGGAAAATTTTTCCTAAATTAGTGACCCTGGTGTATGGATTTGAGCAGAATGGTAAATTTGATTCAATGCCACGCGTCGATTCTATCTCAAATTAATTTCTACAGACCCCAATTTGAATATTGAGAAATGTCTTCTGGACTGAGGTTTAACCACTAAAAGCTCTACCGTTTCTTCAGAACTATAAAAAAAACTTCCAACTCCAACTTCCATAAGTCTAGCTTCTAGCATTTGGACCCAACTCTCATTTGTCGGGTTGTACTTCAAATCACCTTCAATTCCCCAATTATGAATTTTCGAAACAAAAATTTTCTGTTAATTTCTTCCTCCTAGATGAAGAATATAAGATAAAGAATCTATTTTTACCGCCCCCAATCGGTTTTGAAAAAATTCTTTTTAGATAGTATCTAATCCATTATCCCAAATTTCATACGTCTAGCTTCCTGTTGGTACGTCGATTAATTCGATTTACTGCCACGCTCCGATTTCTACTGCGCCCAAATTGACTGTACAAAAATCCCTCAGAGCTTATGTATGGGTATATCTATATAATCTACCAGCGTTCAACTGTAACACAAAAACTGACTCTTAATTTACTTGTATTGAAACAATAATAATACAATTCCATCTTTTGGGAAATATCTTGTTTAATGGTAATCATTATTTAGTATATATTGTATTTTTGACGCAAATAGAAAGTAAATGTAGAAAAAGCAAGGCGAAAGAAGTTTAAAAAAAGAAAATTTTCTTAAATGAGTGCATTTTCTTAAAAAAAGTAAAATTTTTTTTAAAAAAATCTAAATTTCAAAAAAATTCCTGTTCATATTCATTCTTAAAAAATATACCTTATCTTAAAAAAGTACCTTTTCTTAAAAAAAAGAAAATGTTCTTACAAAAAGTACCTTTTCTTACAAATTCTATTTTTAGCATAAGTATCTTTACTTAAAAAAGTAAATTTTTGCCTTGCCTTTTCTTAAAAAACTAAGTTTTCTTTGAAGAGTACCTTTTTTGTGAAACCAAATAACTTTTCTTGAGATAAATACATACTCATAAAAATGTACCAATTCTTGCAAAAAGGACCAATTCTAAAAAATTTCATTTCTTAAAAAAAACCTTTTCTTAAAAAAAATACCTTCTCTTAAAAATATAAATTTTGTTACAAAAACTCATTTTCTTAAAAATAAATTAATACCATTTCTTTCATTTCTTTAGATAAGTAGTCTTTCTGGAAAAAAGTAAATTTTCTTGAAAACATAACATTTTCCTAAAAAGAGTACAACTTCTTTAAAAAGTACCTGTTCTTAAAAAAAGTACTTCTTTGTAAACAAAATTTATACTCTAATGGCTTTTCCTTACAGTAAGTACTTCTTCTTAAAAATAGTACATTTTCTTAAAAAAAACATCAGCTTTTAATAAAAGAAGTACCTGTCTTTAAAAAATGACCTTTTGGGGAAAATATAATACATAGTGTTTATAAAAAAAAATGTTGTCTTAAAAAAAGTTTATCATATTATCGTATTTTCCAACGGGCGTCTTAGGCGTGTTGGAACTTACTAGTACATAATATATAGCGAAAGGAACTTCGTTCCAACCGGGTGTCCCTGACCTCATGTGATTTATTTAATTTTTTTAACACATTGTCCTTGTATTATTTAAGTTCAAGATTTAAATACGATCATTGCTATTGATTTTTGGGAAGTTTGCGATAAATTTCCTCTAAGCCACTGTAAAGGGCTAACCAGTATTAACAGTATTACTCGCGAGCTATATTCTATCTCTTTTTTAGTAGATCATGTATATTTTTGGGAGCGGTATACATGATGAGTGGTGTCTTGCCACTACTCTAAAGCCCTCTGTTTTTTTCTGTCGGCGACAAAACAGGAAAATTTCCTCATAGGTTTCATGGAGAATGCACTGAATCTGGACAGTTCTTTTTTATTTTTCCAACATCTGAATCGTATCGTTTATTGAACCTAAGTTAAAAGACAAGTGTTTTGAGACATTGAAAGTGAAGCGGAAACTCATAATATGTCTGGAGGAAATATATTTATGTCGAAATGAAAAAAAAACACATTAAACCCAGAGGATGAAGTAATAATCGACAGTGAGAGAAATCCATCCTCCTATAATAGAGACAGCTTTGTAATACGAAAAGAATATCCAGAAATTTCTATTTCATTTGGAGTCTCAAGCGAATCACGTCACTCAGGCGACAGAAAGTTCTGTGCCAAGGGGGATAAATTGGAGCAGCTACATCATATTTGTTCAATCAATTTCGAAAGTGTTCGTCGGTGGTGTGATGGTATTGGGCGCGACTCTTGTAATGAGTACGTGTGTTCGATCCCTGTGCAGACAACCTAACATGTCTTTCGACGGTGGTCACCTCGCTTAGTGACGGCGACACTATCGAGTATTTAGCCATGAAAAAGCTTCCCAAAAACACCGTTCGGAACCGGTGTAAAACTGTAGGCCCCAATCAGTGAGCGTAAAACTAGAACCCGCACAGCTCACTGTTCCCAATCCCTTCGTAGGATGTAATGGGAAACCATTCTTTTATTAATTTCGAAAGTGTTCATTCGTGATAAAATCGTATAAGTACCTCGAGGGCGAACACTGTGGTGATTGTCAGACAGACCACTATCCCAGGAAGTAATCCAGAAACATACCAGGTTCCAACCCTAGGCTACATTGGTTTTTTTCTTCCCTACATTATGCAAAGTTTGAACAGAACTTACCTCTATTTAACTGCTCAATCGAAAAAAAATAATTTTTCTTTAAAGTATAATATTTTCTTTTTATTAATTTTTAAGTTCTTACACATGAACTCAAACCGTTGAAAAAAGAAGAAAAAATCAAAAAAGGCACCAAAATCAAACCATTTATCTTAATTTGAAGTCATTTCCTTGATTTATGACAAAATGGTCCAAAAATCATGTGATTTGATGTATTAACTGCTAATCCTACTGGTAATTCTAATACTAAAAAGAGAACAAAACAATCGTACTACTAAAAACGTCATCAGCATCAACGATGGATTGGAATATAAACTGTAAGTCATACATCTTATCTCTTACGAGAGTTTACAAATTATTGCTTAGAGCTGTCGATTTCTAGTTTTTTTTTTTGTTGCACTTTGTTTATTTTATTTATAACCAAGAAAGTTTATTCCATGACATATATTTGGTCATAAATATTCGGAACAAAAGTAGAGTAAATATGCAATAAACTCCCTTTGTTTCTCCTTCTTTTTCACTAAATTTATTTTTGTTTTGTTCTGAATAATTTGTACATATTTATATTTGTTACTAGCGAACCCGGCAGACTTCGACCGGAATGTTAGTATGGAAAAATTAAAAACGAGTAAAAAAATAGCATGTATCACTCATTGATAACTTAGAATTCTACTGGCGGGAGAATTTTTAAAATCTGATGGTTGTTTAGAAGACTACCCCCACCATACAAACACACAAACTCTCAAACACTTCCTCTTTATAATATTATTATAGACTAGCAAATGCCAGCTACTTCGTCCCCGGCTATACAGTGATATATTTAAAAGTATCTAGTACAATTTTAGCAAATTAAGTTTTCATCGTAGAAAAATAAACTCTCGCCTTTATTATAAATTTTTCTTTAAAAGTCTCCAAATTTATATCAAGATGTCTTCACTATGAAAAGTTATTCGCTGATAGTGTCGTATTTCGAAATCAAAAAATCGTTTCTTAGTCGACATTACTTTCATATACATAGCTACTTACGTATGTTTGGTCAATAATTTTTAACCACTCGTCTTTTCGATGATTCAAAAGAGATTCTTAGTTGACGTCTTCTTCATACTGCCAACATAACCACGAAAATAAAATACTTTTTCCATATTAAAGTTTTTAATTTTAAATATATTTTAACTAATATAATTTTTTATTCTTTCTGCAAATTTCATGATCCTGGTTTCACCGCTTTGGTGCGAATTTCCATATATGTGATTTTATCCCACGCCGCTAGTTTACTTTCCATGGCTAAAATCTATCTTATAAGTGGAAAATTTTTCCTAAATTAGTGACCCTGGTGTATGGATTTGAGCAGAATGGTAAATTTGATTCAATGCCACGCGTCGATTCTATCTCAAATTAATTTCTACAGACCCCAATTTGAATATTGAGAAATGTCTTCTGGACTGAGGTTTAACCACTAAAAGCTCTACCGTTTCTTCAGAACTATAAAAAAAACTTCCAACTCCAACTTCCATAAGTCTAGCTTCTAGCATTTGGACCCAACTCTCATTTGTCGGGTTGTACTTCAAATCACCTTCAATTCCCCAATTATGAATTTTCGAAACAAAAATTTTCTGTTAATTTCTTCCTCCTAGATGAAGAATATAAGATAAAGAATCTATTTTTACCGCCCCCAATCGGTTTTGAAAAAATTCTTTTTAGATAGTATCTAATCCATTATCCCAAATTTCATACGTCTAGCTTCTTGTTGGTACGTCGATTAATTCGATTTACTGCCACGCTCCGATTTCTACTGCGCCCAAATTGACTGTACAAAAATCCCTCAGAGCTTATGTATGGGTATATCTATATAATCTACCAGCGTTCAACTGTAACACAAAAACTGACTCTTAATTTACTTGTATTGAAACAATAATAATACAATTCCTGAAAGGCAAAGAGAAGAAGTTTCTTAAGTACTTCATGATTGAAACGAGCACATGAGAGTAATAACAATTCTACCATTTGTTCTCTTATTAAATACCGCAGTTAAAACAAAGACAAATATATTTTAAATAAATGTATGTATGTGTATTAATTATGAAAAGGGATAATAACTTAAAACTATAGTCGGTCACCGAATAATTTTGCAAAAAAGTGGAAGCATTTATTCTTAAACACCCGGTTTTACCCAACCAACAGCGAAAACCTATGTTCGAAAAATTTCTTAGTCAACCAAACCGTATACTGAATTTTGAAAAAGCGATTATTTTTAAAAAATTGAAACAGCTTTTATTTCCGGTGTAACCGGTTTTTTTAAATTGCTTCCCCTTGGATCACAAAACCGTTTTTTTCAATAACCGGTTTTCGCTAAGGGAGCAAAGGTTTTCGGAGTCATCAATTTACTGCCACGCCCCCATTTCTCCCGCCTCTAATCCAATTTCGGAACCCCTGCTTTAGCTACTCTATAATTGGAGGGTCCACACAAAATTTCATGATTCTAGGACCACTCGTTTGGTCAGAATGCTTATTGGTCTGATTTAGTGCCACGCCTAGTTTTTCAGCCCCCAAGGTATATTCAACCATCCCTTATTAGCCGAAGTCTACTTCATTAGGGGAACACGCACATCAAATTGCATAATCCTTACTTCCGTCATTTGAACAGGTTGCTAATTGGTTTTAGTTATTACCACGCCCCCTTGCTCCCGCCCTAGCTGAAATTTCGACAAAAATTTTATTTTTTACTCCGGGAGTCTCCAAATTTCATGGTTATATTACTCTGAATTAGTGCCACGCCCATTTCAACCGCCCCTAATTAAAATTTCGAAAAATCCTGGTTTTTTAAATTCTTTATATTAACTTCACCTTTCTTTATGCATGTCTGTATGTCGAAAAAATTTTGGATTTATTTTTAACCCTTTTCCTGTCGGCCAATCGAGCTGAAACTTCGCAGGCAAACTAATGGCGATGACAAAAATATGGTCGGGATTGAATAAAGGGGCGTGGTACAAACAAATCACAAAATCCATTATTTCTGCTCCTGTTAACGGTATTTGAACAAAATTGGGTATGTTGGTTAGGTGTTTATATTCTAAGATCTGCTTCTCTTCCATAGATCTGCTATCTCTTACTTTTTATAGTTTTTATTTATTTATTTTGGAGGTTTGTCAACATTTTTCGTTGACGACACAATTTCGTTATTGTAACGAAACTAATTTTTATGATGGTATAGAGAGAGAAGTAGTCGAAAAAATGAGCGAGCGTAAAACGAGGCCAGCAAGAGAAAGTGGAGCGTGAGTGGTGGGTCACGTACACGTCTTAAATCAGTTCCACTGCAACAATCGAAAGTGGTAGACATATTTCTCCGCCGGAATAATTTAAATAAATTTGTTAAAACAGACTAATTAGTTATACTTACGATATTAATAATGTTTTATTATGAAAACTAAATTGTGTGAATTTATGTGTTTGCTGTGATCGTTTGTGTAACTTGTGAATCTATAAATCAAACAGATAAATAAACAGAATGCAAGGAGCACCACGACAGCAAATAAAGTGACGCATTGATAGCAGAAAAACTACCCCGAAATATGTATCTCAACTTTTGCGGTACAACTCGCAACAAAATGTTCGTGTTTTAAATTTTTTTTTATCAAAACACGTCCAATGTAATACTAACAGTATATTTGTGTACAATTGTCAATAAATAATTCCAACCACACTTCAAAACTTTCATTGCAGCAATGAAACAAAATCATTGTAGTAATGAAGCATATTCATTACAACAATGACTCAAATTCGTTTCACTAATGAAACGAATTCATAGCAGCACTGAACAAATTCAGTGCAGCAATGAAGCCTATTCATTGCAACAACGAAACAAATTCATTGCAGCAACGAAACAAATTCGTTGCAATAATGAAGCAAATTCATTGCAGCAACAACCATACTTTTACCATAGTAACGAACAATTTGCAGTTGATGAACACATTTTCATAGCGGGAATGAATCGCTACGTTAGCTCACTTTCGATGACAAAAGTTGTTGGCGTGATGAACATATTCATCCGTGTGACGATGCTTTTCCGTTCAGTGTATAAGCCGCTTTGACACAAGTGAATTTCCAAATTGATTAAGCGTTTTTTTCGGGTTGTACACAACTGATATAACTCCTCAGAATTACACCCCTGAAGCCTTTTTCATAGCTCATTATGATTACTGGCCCCATCAGACAGACACAAAAGACTTTGCCAACGAATTATTTCGCCGATAATTTGCTGAAATTGGTTGTCCAATGGCATGGTTTCATATCTGCCAACTCCGATTTAGATCTTAGTTTTGGATCTAATGACAAGACAGCTGGTATGTTAGCTGAAATGCATAACAAACAGTATTCACACTCAGAAAGGAAGTACAAAACGTCCAAAGGAATATTTGCTCAACGTTCACGGACGCTCACGTGAGCAGAAGGTGATCCTAGTCACATTCACGTGTGATTCACGACAATCACGCAAAAATTACTCAAAAATATAAAACGGGTTTTTTACATGAATCACTGGCTTTATATTCAAACCAATATTAAAAACTATATCCAAAACAATGTTCGTAAAAAGTATGTTCTGAAATACGTTAGTTGGGATTATATTCAGCAATTAGACACTACAACAATTAAATGTAAATAACAAGCCCACTATCAAAAGCCTGGTCATCAAAAAGCTATACCACAGAAAAATACAACTCTGTGATGTAGATTAAAAACACATCTCAAAGGACTGTAACAATGCGAGTACGCATGAGGAAAAAAAAACATGGTGGAAAAAAGCTGTCTGTTCTTGTGTTGGAATTATAGATAGGCCTTTCAGTGTGTGCTCCTGAGCATCTTCGAGTATAAGATACCTAAGTGTCTTCGATCGATACTAATTCTCACATGTGAAGTGCAAACTTGAGTTTGTATATATACGATTGATGATCTACCGATGTTATCAATTCAGAGACACGATGATGAACTTGTCGCGGGGTTCGGAACTGGTCATGCCAGTGTGTGTGCTTAGCTGAATTGTCTATTATTCCAACAAAACCCAACCATTTGTCAATTAGAAACATTTTCCTGACCCTGCTTGTAGTATGAATATCTCATACATTAAGACCCCTTTCACACTCGGCAAGTTACTTGCGCAAGTCTCTTGCCCAAGTCTTGGTTTGTTGATGACAGAGGTAAGGTCGGGATAGGGGAATAAATTTTGAGTACAGACTTGCTTGTACTCGGAAAGTTGAAAAACTGACTTGCGCAAGTAACTTGCCGAGTGTGAAAGGGGTCTAACTGAATCACTGGAAGTTTTCGAGAGAAAAATGCTCCGAAAAATATATGGCCGTATAATAAAAGCCGTATAATAAAAGTATTGACGACGGATGTATCTCAAGCTGTATCCCGACATCGAAGTAGTAATGCGTATCAAAATAGCGCAAAATATCAATGAACCAGGACGAAAGTATTCGAAGTCGTACTCGAAGGCCATCGCAAAATAGTACGAACAAGACTTCACTGGAGGGCAGGTGGGATATTATATACAAAAGCTTGGTGTTACCAACTAGAGAAAAAACGGACGATCGAACCGGTTGGAGAAACATGTTATTTTCATTTTGTACGGCCCTTGAACCCTCTGTGTTGTTTGAGGTCACAGAAGTAAGTAAAAAAGTATACGTTTTTACTTGAATTAGCTTACTCCCTGACACTTTGTGCCAAAATAAAAAAATCTACCGAATTTCATGAACTACATATGTATAGAAATTTCTATTTAAAACGGTTGTACTAAATAACGCCAACGAACAAACAACATAAACAAAAATGTACATTCACCAAAACAATTCCATACACAACAATTCCTTCCAAATAAAGGACCGTCCAAACATTTGGGTGTTCTATAATCGTGTTTGAGAGCCATTTAATTTATTCGTTTGGTCCAACGATTTTTTTTTGTATTAGGATTCGGATGTTTTTTACTGCATTTAAAATATAGGGGTTATTTAGTTTCATCCGTTGAATGTTTTGCGTGTCCATTTTTCAAAAAATTTGGCCTTGTTAAATAAATATTTCTTCAGATTTATTGTATTTATACACTTTATACAATTCTGATCGTCGTTTATGTTATATATTTACTTTTGCTGTTATAAATATAAATCTAAAAGCCAGTTAATGTAATATAGAAATCCAGTGAAGTCCCTCCTGAAACAGAAAACGAAACGTCGGGAAAAATATGGAATAAATTGTTATGTTGTCATTGCACTGAAATTACCAAAACTCCCATTCAACTAACAATTTAGTTATCCACAGAAATATTTGACAAAATTGGGCTGAAAATAAACTGATATTGAAAACAATTTCAATTCCTTCTTGGAGGTTATTTAATGTTGGTTTGGTATAATTTCATTGGGCATAGTTTGTTTAATTGGTGTTTTTTCATTATGCAAATATTCCAAGAAGTATCTACAATATTATCATTTCGTTACACCTTAATGCCCCACACTTACTCACTCGTTTAGTTCAGTGACTGTCCGCATCCTATGCTCTTGCAGCCTTCTGATATAACAGATGCCAAAACAGGAAAAAGAATGTAAGTACATAAAAAAACCTATCAATAAGTATGGACAGAAATTACAGTTTAATTGCTTTACGGACAATCCTTCGACCGCAACGTACGAAAAAAGAGGAATAACCAAAACACATCCACCGACTAAGTACCATCACCTTGGAAATATGTAAGGAATCGAGAAGAGAAAAAATATAAACTTTCCTATGATTTGTTTTTAAGGAGAATATTTCTCCAGGCCACAAGGGAAAAGGTAAATCAAGTATTATCATACCAAATTAGCTTGTAAAATTAATCCTCCCAAAGTACGTATTGCTACAGAGACGAAGAAACAAAGTAAATTCTGCACAGAAATATGTACGTACATACATATATACAGTAATGTATGGACAAGAATGAACAAAAATGATAACAACAGATAAAACTTCCTTCCAACAGATAAATTAAAGCGAAATTTCAACATTAAGAAGTAATTACCTCCTCCAATTGTCTTTACAACCACTGATTACATATTTCACTTGTGCCTTTAAACTTTTTAATTCATAGAAGGAATGGATTTGGTATCGACAAGAATGTATGTAAATGAATTGAGACTTATAATCATGACCTATACGTTTGATGAATTTGGAGCGAATGATGAAAAGTTTGATTAAAACTAGAGATGAGCGAATAATAGATCAATCAAGCAACCTAATTAATCGACACCGATTATTTCAATAATTGATCACTCATACATTTTGGTCAATCATATTTACGACTAATAGATTAATTTTAATTAATCAATAGTCATGATTTCGCTAAAAATTTACCAATAACAATTTTTTTTTTATTTAAATATGACCTTTATTCATTTTCTTTAAGGGATTTTGTACAATTTTTGAGATTTTACATATCACACTTTAAGGGTAAAAATAGGTCTGAAAAACCTTACGAAATCAAAAAAAAAAGAGGTAGATAACTTTTCCTAAGACATATGTAAGATATACTTTTATTGCTAACAGTATTAGAACGATATGCTTATGTCAAATTTCTAATATCATAAGAGCGTAGAAAACTGTAAATACTTGAATGACCATAGTGATTATGTAAATGTAAAGTAGAATGTCTCCAGTTAAGCTTGTGAATTGCTTTCAAATTTTTATTTCGAATTATTTGAAGTTTTTTTAACTTTTACACTCCAAGCTTGGCATGCGTAAGTCATTATCGGTCTAACGCACATTTTGAATAATAATATTTTATTCTTTAAATTTAGTTTTGATTTTCGGCTTATTAGTGAATAAAGGGCTCTACCGCATTTAATTGTTTTTCGCAAACATTCTTAATGTGTTCTGCGAATGTCAGGTTTGAGTCAAGTGTGACTCCTAAGTACTTGATAGATTTTTTAATTTCAACTCTGTTTAAATTAAGGGTATAGAGTATAAAAAGGGAGATAAAACAGATCCTTGTGGAAGACCTGCTGGTACACTTTTAGTTGTTGATGGAATATTTTCGACGCAAACAGAAAATGTACTATTTCGAAGGAAACAATTGATGAGCTTCTGTAAATAAATTGGATAGTTGAGTTTATTCACCTTAAATACAACTCCATCATGCCATATAGAGTCAAAAGCTTTTTCTATATCGAGTAACACAATGCCAGTGCTATATCTATTAGCCTTGTTTCGTTTAATCGTATTGATGACTCTTTTGATTTGGTGTATAATCTAAATTGCTTATTGTATTATTCACAATGTTTCATATTTCGATGTCTCAAAAGTTATATTCGTCTGTAAATAACTTTTTCAAAAAGTTTATCCAAAACACTTCAAAGACTAATTGGACGGTAACTGCTTGGCAATTTTGGATCTTTACCTGGTTTAGGCACAGGTATTACTTTGGACCTTTTAAATAAGTTTGGGAAAATTCCATTATTAAGGTAAAATTAAATTAAAAATAAAGTTAGAGGCATGTTCTTTAAAACAGTATTGTTAATCAAATCCAGGAGCTGTATTGTTTATGCAGCTATGTGCAATTTCCTTTAGTTCATCTTCATTTGTTAATATATCTGGAGTTTACTCTTCACCATTAGTGGCATTCAGGTCATTCAGAACTTTCCTAACTTTTGTATCCATTAAGAATGATTGTTGTGTGTGATATTGTGAGATTTCATGAAACAGTTACGAATTGAGTCAGCTTTTGTCTTGATTTAACGATATATCTTCGTCATTTAGCCAATGGTTGGGGATGGGCTTACGATTACCTTTAATAGCTCTCGAGATTTTCCAAAATTTCTTCCTAACCGGGGGTAGTTTCGATATGAAGTGAGACCAGCTAAAATTTCTATCTCTATCCAAATAAAAGTTTATCGTTCGCGTGAGTTGGTTAAGTATTGCTGACAATGTTCCTTTGCGATTTAATTCATTACACCTTTGAAACTGACGGTTAAAGTTTCTGCGCTGTTTAATTAAGTATTTGCTGAAAGCGAAAATATTTCCCTTAGTGCTTTTCGACTCACCAGTAGGAACCTTATCATGAGCTTTTTTAAAGATATTTGTAATAGTGCCCAACACAACTTCCCAATTATCTATTGTTATGGAAGAGTCCAAATTTATATACTTCCGTAGTTCGGAAACTAACCCAGCATCTTATTGAATTCCAATCTGCTAGATAGTATAATGGAACTTTATGTGGGCTGTTCAAAAAGGAGTCATATATATGTAGGAGATAAGGGCATTTCTATGGGTTACTAAATTTGAGGTCGGCAATGTGGAATTTGACAATAGTAGATCAACAGTAGATGGCGTAGTCGGGAGGTATTGTTGTCTATATCGAGTAGGGGTTGATGCGATTGGATCTGATGATTGTAGAAACAATTTCCTGCATTGTTGTTGGACTGGAATCCCCAGCTAGTATGTTGAGCATTAAAGTCACCAAAAATAAAGTAGTCACAGGATTATCCATTCAGTAGGTTGAAATTATTTTTAAATTTGGGGGTGTAATGTGGAGTATAAGCAGATGTAAATATAACAGGTTTGTTATTTACGAGTATACATACAGATATTGAAATAGGTTCCGTGTCTAACGTATTGTCATAAGGCAATAGTCGATGATTTACTGATTTTTTAATAGCTATAAGTACGCCTCCACCGTGAGTTGGTTGATCACGTCTGGAGAACTTACATCCTCCAATCTTAAACTTGTGATGAGGTTTTAAAAAAGTTTCATTTATTAACACAATATCAATTTTCCTGGCTCGAATAAAATATTCGAGTTGAGTTATGGAAGAGTTTGTAGTTTGTGATGTACCAAAAAGCGTAGTTCGAAAAGTTAATGATAAATGTTCATTACCGTTCCCGGGAACCGCAATTGAAGTGCCACTTTTCGACCAATTTGTAGACAGCTGTTAATGTATATTAAGTTATAATACTATATCAGCACAAAACAAACCGGGAGCCATTGACAACTAGCTAACAGACGGGTGCGGGGTTCGTTTCCGTTTTGTACCCTTTATGCTACAAATTTGTACATAAACAAAATTTTTGTTTTAGACTCCCTAAGAAATTTAAACTAAAAACAACTCAAATTTGGAGGGCCGATTCTGAACACACATATGTGATCAGAACAGAAATCGAAAAGTAAAAAAACTAAGTATCAGTCGTCGACATTCTCGTATTGATTTCGTAGATATTTTGAAATCTTAAGCCTCTTTACCCGAATCTCCCAACCATGGTCCTAGTGGCCGTAAATGTTGCTAAGACCCCAAACAGAACTTATGTTACCTTCAGATATCCACCCTCATGAAAAAAAAGTAGCTTACAGATTCATTTTAAAATTTAACATTTATTCATGAATTCAAGTGAGCCTTAAACAATAACATTCCTGTTAACATTCGTATCTACGATTACGTACTAGAATTGTAAAGAACCTATGCAATTGAAACCAACCAAAACCGAAAAGCAAAAAAAAGTATCTCTCAAATTAACATTTGAAACTGATGCTGGTGTACTATGCTATAGGTTCGGTCAGCAGTGGGTTGGTGAGATCAGTAACATAAATTGGAAATAATTAGATTTTATCAATAGAAGATCTGAATATATGTATGTATTTATATACATAATGCCATACCGATGTATGTATGAATGAAAAGCAGACGCATTCGTTTAAATACTTGTGGAAAAAAAAAAACAAAGATATCCAACTATATACAAGGTGGCGCAAAAGTAAACTTCCGATGTTTTTTTTGGCTGTAATTTAAAAAAAAATGAAAAACTTTGATTCTTCTTGTAGATTATTTTTATTTGGTCTTTTAATTTTTTTTACATCAAGTCGAGAATATGATGTCATGTAAATGGCCGCCGCCACAGTTGATTGTCATTTGAGCCCTTTTTATGGCATTTTCCATCACTTTGGCCAAAACTTCTGGCGATACGTCCTCACATTCTTGACGGATATTGTCTTTAAGAGTCTGAGGCTTGTTGGCATAAACCCGCGACTTCAAAAAGCCCCACAAAAAGAAGTCTGGAGCGGTCAAATCAGGCGATCTTGCTGGCCAGTGCAAATCGCCAAAACGGGAGATTAGGCGCCCGGGAAATGCATCCTTCAGCATATCGGTTGTGGCACGTGCAGTGTGTGCCGTTGCACCGTCCTGTTGGAACCACATGTTTTCCAATCCCATTCATCAAGTTGCGGCAAAAAGAACTCGTTGATCATTGCTCTGTAGCGCTCACCATTCACAGTAACCGTTTGGCCCGCGACGTCTTCGAAGAAAAAAGGTCCGATGACTCCTCCAGCGAAAACAGCACACCATACAGTGACTTTGAGCGGGTTGTAATGGCTCTTCGTGGTTACACGCGGATTTTCAGTGCCCCAGAAGCGTAAATTTTGCTTATTTACGTACCCGCTAAGATGAAAATGGGCCTCATCACTCATGATTATTTTTGATGAAAAATCATCTTCCTCTTGGTGGTGATTAAGGATGGCTTGAGCGTATGTTAGACGCGATTGGCGGTCAACAGCTAACAGCTGATGCACCGTCTGGACATTGTACGGAAACATCTTCAAATCTTGTACCAAAATTCGCTGTAAAGACCGTCGACTGATACCCATTTGCGTGGCACGTCGTCTGGTCGATGTCGACGGCGTATCCATGACATCATCGGCTACAGCAGCAATATTCTCTACAGAACGGCTACTCCGGGGTCTGCCACGCCTGGCAGCATCTCGTGTTGTGCCAGTCTCTTCGAGGCGAGCGGCTAAACGTCGCAGTGTTTCACCAGTAGGCGTTGGACGGCCAGGAAATTCACGTTGTGCCAAAGTCACCGACCGATTATTGGTCAAATAAATAGTCAGCAATATTCCGCGTTCTGGAGCAGTGTAGCGTAACATTGTTTATTAACGTGTATTTCGCATGTGTTTACTACACAAATGTCAAAACAGAACTGACATGAGGGGCCAATCGCAAAATTTATAGCATTTTCTGTATATGAAGATATGGGCATATGCACGTACGTACATACAGATATCTAAATATATATATATCTATAGTGGTTTTAAAAAGTAGGTAACTACATGACTACTTGTTAACCTTGGTTACTGACCGAAGTCATTTAAAATTAACGAAAGTCTGGAACCTTCTGATTGTATGATATCCTGGGTTGAATGATATAATAGAATCTTGAAATTATACTTTGAATTTGTCCAATTAGGGAAAGATAAGCTAAGGAATCCTATTAATTTATGCAAAAGTTTTGATTTGGGTTATGAAACAAATAAAACGATTCATTCACCAGTACGCTGGATACGTTTTGTGTGTATTAGATGGTCGTCGAGGCCTCGAGGAACGATCTCACAGCTGCTGTTGTTCGGGGTTTCAAAAGGATCAGAAATTTGGCATATAACATTAAATTACAAATTAGGTACTTATCTTTACTTTTCTTTTCTTACTACTCATATAATGGTTTATTTTATATTAGAATGCTAGTTTGGATGCTTTCCAGTAACATGTATACATAATTAGCAGAACCATCACTAAACTCGCTACTTCAACCTAATTAAAATTGTTTACGGGGAAGATGGTGGTGGTGCCGGTTCTTCTAAATTTCATATGGTGAAAGAAAATGAATATATGGGACCCGAGGGTTCTCATCACTAGTAACCATCGAATCTGCACAATATGACACTTTTCGGATAGACTTAGGCAACATAACCTGGTTAACTGTAGCTTGCCACTTTAACGGTATAATTTGTCTTCCGGGATAAATTTAGATCGTGTCAATCTTTTTCTTGAAGAATTGATCACTGGTAGATTTCGCGTCAACGTTTCGGACCACTTCTCTAACTTCCGGGGAAGCGGCAAGATTGCTGCCGACGCAAATGAGGAGAAATTTGTCTCTGTCGGTGGACAGTTGTAGAGGTATATAATGCCAAACTGTACTGGGCCTTGATCAATTTGATCACCACTTTATGTAATCTGCGTACTAAAACGAATTTTCTCTTCCCGATGGATTGTCTTCACTGGTCTCTACTTTAGGGTTTCTTCCGAACGCTTTCTTTTGGATGGTGGATTATGATTCGGTTTTCTTTTACTCTTATCTTTCGTTCCGGTATATACAAGGTGGCGTAAAAGTCATCCTCCTATCAGAAAATGCTATAAATTTCGCGATTGGCCCCTAATGTCAGTTCTGTTTTGACATTTGTGTAGTAAACACATGCGGAATACACGTTAATAAACAATGTTACGCTACACTGCTCCAGAACGCGGAATATTGCTGACTATTTATTTGACCAATAATCGGTCGGTGACTTTGGCACAACGTGAATTTCGTCGCAGATTTCCTGGTCGTCCAACGCCTACTGGTGACACACTGCGACGTTTAGCCGCTCACCTCGAAGAGACTGGCACAACGCGAGATGCTGCTAGGCGTGGCAGACCCCGGAGTAGCCGTTCTGCAGAGAATATTGCTGCTGTAGCCGAGGATGCCATGGAAGCGCCGTCGACATCGACTAGACGACGTGCCACGCTACAGAGCAATGATCAACGAGTTCTTTTTGCCGCAACTTGATGAATTGGGATTGGAAAACATGTGGTTCCAACAGGACGGTGCAACGGCACACACTGCACGTGCCACAACCGATACGCTGAAGGATGCATTTCCCGGGCGCCGAATCTGCCGTTTTGGCGATTTGCACTGGCCAGTAAGATCGCCTGATTTGACCGCTCCGGACTTCTTTTTGTGGGGCTTTTTGAAGTCGCGGGTTTATGTCAACAAGCCTCAGACTCTTGCAGCTCTTAAAGACAATATCCGTCAAGAATGTGAGGACCTATTACCGGAAGTTTTGGCCAAAGTGATGGAAAATGCCATAAAAAGGGCTCAAATGACAATCAACTGTGGCGGCGGCCATTTACATGACATCATATTCTCGACTTGATGTAAAAAAAATTAAAAGACCAAATAAAAATAATCCACAAGAAGAATCAAAGTTTTTAATATTTTTTTTAAATTACAGCCAAAAAACGTCGGAAGTTTACTTTTGCGCCACCTTGTATATGATGACCTTAAAAAATTTTGCCAATTTTCGATTTGTGCCTACTATTTTTCCACCATTACCTTAGCTTCGCTAAGTTACTAATTTATCCAAAAACGTATTTGATGGCTTGGATAATTGCGGATTTAAAACATTAATTTTTTCACTTAATTTAACACACAGAAACAATGCCGAAATACTCTGCCACAGTTTACTGTAACTTGTTACTTGGCGGAATCCCAAAATCCAAAAGAAATTACTCGCCTAAGGAAGCGAAGCTCGAAGTAGGAAAGTTACCCTGGTCAACAATGTCACCACTAGTAAAACAAGAACTAAACAAAATAACTCAAAAACAAACAGGTTTGGAGCATCTTCTAAAAATAGAAACATGCATGTCGTTGCTAGGCAGCATGTACCTTTATATACGTGTGAATGCAGTCAAATTCTCCTTCCTTATGCAATTCCCCTTTTAGTACTAACATCTGTTGAACTATCAAAGTAAAGAATAGAAAAATCAATTCGGGCATTTTCTCGCGCCAGACTCTACACAGAATCAAAAAGTAATGATAACAGATCAAAAGTAATCATAACAGATCATATTCTCTCAACATAACAGCGAAAGCCTTTAGCTAGGGAATATCTAAAGTGGTCGACAAAATTAAGTAAACGCTCCTTACAAGTTATGCCTTGACAATTCCAGTGCATAACTTGAATACCTGCGGAGTTGTTAGGATTATAGTGCATGTCGTAGCATCATACCCAGCACACGTAATTTATCGAACTTGTTTTTACACTGTTGTAGTGCATAGATAGCTTCAAAATATATATCTAATAATCTTTCATTAGAAATATGATCTCTGTCATCCACCTGACTGTTATACTGGGGTATATTGGAGTATAACATTTTTCTGTTGCCAGCTGGTGGGAACTGTGAGCCAGCCGTTGTTACACGAGCTGATTGATCATATGCTGCATTGTTGTTTGCCATTGGGCTGAATGATTTGATTTACCTTGGAAGTGATTACGGGAGAAATTTGGAGTTAAGTCTTCTGGATTTGTTACAACGTGCGGTAGAGGAAGATATAACTCTGCTACGTAGTTCTAAATAATCAAGTCTGCATGGGCATTTCGGATCGTCTGCTTTATGGTTGACATTATCGTGTTTTTTTTTTTTTTTTGATGCAGTTATAAACTTGGCCGTCGGTGGTGCAATGGCTAGTGTGCGCGGCTCTTGTACATGAGAACATTTCTTTCGACGACGGACGGTCACCTCGCTTAGTTATGGCGACACTATCGAGTACTACTTAGCCATGAAAATGCTTCTCAAAATATCGTTCGGAACCGGTGTAAAACTGTAGGTCCCAATTAGTGAGTGCAAAACTATAAAGCGCACATCTCACTGATTGTGAGAAGCTCTCCCCAATCCCTTCATGGGATGTTATGGGACACTATTTTATAACATTTGTAAATGACTGGACCCTTATTTTTTGACTTATTCAAAGTACACTTACAGCCCGATTCTGTGAATTCTTGATAAATTTTTTATCAAGATATTTTGTCAAGATTTTTATCAACCAAAAGTTCGGTTGGTATTCTCTGGTGACATTGATAAATAAAAAGCTTTTGAAATTCACCAGTGTGGAGAATTTCTATTGACAGCTGATTTTGTTTATTGTTATCAAATTATTGGCACAAAGCAAACATATGGATACATAAATTCTGCCTCCGACAACTGAAAAGGATCGCTTGAGTCGCGTAATCTTCGTAAGTGATACCTACGCCTTCTTTTTTCCGCATTATCTTCGCCTTGACAAGTCAGCATTAACACAATTATTTCTTCTTCCATTTTTCTAAAAGGATACGCAAATTTATACATGTGTTTTAAAAAAGAATCCATTATGTTGATATTTACATGAAGCGTGCACTATTTACCGAATTTGAATACACACCCATAACAATTTAGAGTTATCAATACCAAATGAGACTTTGACAAATTATCAACTAAAAAGCTGTTATTTTTTGTAGTAAGAATACCAAATCTTGAGAAATATTCAAAAGTTGATAAATATTCAATGTGGTGAACTTATCAAGTGCACAGAATCGGGCTGTTAGAGACGGTAGGTTACCAGCGCAGGAAGTACAAACAGCAGAACGATAGCAATGACTGGATCCATGTCCAAACATTCCGCATTTGGTGCATTGGGTGGAACAAGAAGAAGAAGAAGTACCTAATCCTGGTTACATCTTTTTAGATACCTGTTGTCCATCAAATTCGATCATCTATATAGCATCATCAAAGCTAGAGAGTTTCGTGGGTATTTATTTCACATTTTGTGTTTTAATATTATGAGTGTTTTTAAACTCATCAATAATTTTTTGTATATCAAGCCTTGGGAGACCGAACAAGCTTAAATTTCCCATGGGACTTCATCGGGTGGGAATAGAATTCGTAGCCACCGCCTTTGCTTAGCTTCTTGGTAAAGTGTTAATGAGCTGGATATGATGGTGGTTCCAATTGACATTCTTTGGAACTTGTACTGGGATCCCATAATCTTGAACACATCTGAAAAACTTACGCTACTATAGGAGGAAATTTTTCTTTCGGGGCGGCATTGTCGTATTCGCTTTCTATATCGGTGTCCATATCATAATCATTTGACAATATATCAAAGCGGTTTTTTGATGTGGCCGCAGCCGATATTTTGGCCATTTTGAATTTGGGGTTGTGACCAAAAAACTTTCTCCTCTTCATACTAGCCATCGAAGCCAGACTTGAATAATCAGAATCTTGTTAATTAATGAATTAGACGATCGTTTATTTCACCAAAATTAAAAAATGTTACAGAGCGAAAAAATAAGGGCGTGTGGTATCCCAATCACAAATTTAAATAATTGAGCTATTCATCTTTTGTGGTTTTTTTAGTTTCAATTTGTCCTCAACTTTCTGTAGTCAAAACGCTCAACTGCCCAGTGTGCCAAACGGATCCGTTTCGGATCCGTAACGGATCCACTTCTTCGTCCTTTCTATCCGTAACGGAATCAGTTACGGATCCGCAAGCGGGAGAAATTCCTCCCAATAAAACGGATCCAAAAACGGATTTTATGTCCATTTTTCGGATCCGCTACGGACATCATATTAGGATCCGTTGCGGACCCGTGTATTTAAATAAAACCTATCCGTAGCGGAATCTGTTATGGATCAGTTTCGGATCCGCAAGCGGGAGAAATTCCTCTCAAAAAAACGGATTTTATGTCCGTTTTTCCGATCCGTTACGGACTCGTTACGGACATCATATTAGGATCCGTTGCGGACCCGTGTATTTTAATAAAACGTATCCGTAGCGGCATCCGTTACAGATCAGTTTCGGATCCGCAAGCGCGACAAATTCCTCCCAAAAAAACGGATCCAAAAACGGATTTTTTTGTCTGTTTTTGGGATCCGTTTCGGACTTCACATTCAGATCCGTTGCGGATCCGAAAACGCATTGTAATAAGTTTGTAGTTAATTTTTTTTTTAATTTTATTTTTTGTAATATTATTATATAAATTCAGTCATTTCGTATTAAATTAAAGTAAAAAGCAGGATAAAATTCATTTCATTTAAAATTAAAATATAAAACTAAAAATCAATTGAAATAAAATTTTGATTACAAACAAATAAATTAACAGCCTAACCAACGATGTCGAAAGAAAACGTAAGCGAACGAGCCTGTCACTCACTTTGCATTTGGTTTTGAATTTTTGAATTTACAAAATCAATTACAAAGTGAGTTACGGGCTTTCATTTGCTTAGGTTTTCTTTCGAGATCGTGGGTTAGAATGTTAATTTATTTTTTTTGTTTTTGAATTCTATCATGAGCGTACTGGAAAATTTTTTTTCCAACTTCCTCCGCTACCGAAATCGGTTCGTTGCCAAACTTCCTGTGGAATGCACGTAAATTAAATAAAAATAAGTTTTAATTTCCTTTAAGGCTATAAGAGATCATGTTTTCTCCGGTTAGTGAAAAAATGTAAATGCCGCGGCTGGGATTCCAACTCACATTCGCTGGACGATCGTTTCGATGTTCGTGAAGCATCATCTTCAGCAGCGTCTAGCCCGTTAAGCCACTGCGGTGTGTATTTACACAAGTCACTAACCGAAGACATTTATTGATTGTGCAGAGTGATTGGTTGTCGCTACTTAAACATTGCTTTCCTACTTACACGCACTGATGCAGAAGTTTTGAAAGTTCTATTTGTAGAACGAACTATTCTAATTGTAGTTGTCTCGTTCTATTTTTGGTTTGGCCCTACCATATGTTTCAAATTTTTAGTTGTTTTAGATCCTCGTTATGTTTAAAGTTGTAATTTCCTTTAAGGCTATAAGAGATCATGTTTTCTCCGGTTAAACATGCAGTATAACTATGCAGCATACTTAATTTGATTGATTGCAATTAATGTTTCATTTCAATAATATAAATTGCAATTCATTGCAATTAATTCAAAATCAATTCAATTCAAATGAATAATTGGAAAATAATTGCAATTCAGTTTCTCCAATTCGCTTGAATTGCAATTTGTTTTGACAAACTGATTTGAATTGGAAATGAATTGCAATTCAATATTCCCATATTTATTTGAATCGATTCAAGTTTCATTCAATTTTTTGTTTTGGTGAATGTTTTACGAATTCCTTTTTTAAATTTTTTACGGATCCGAAGCGGGTCCGTAACGGATCCGTATCTGTTTTTGTGCACATTGGGTGTTTACTTTTGGTTTTATAGTAGTGGTATTCATACACAGCGACTTGCACAAATGTAGGAAATTTTTCATTCAATTTTGCTGAGCAAATATCGAAAAGAAAACGTCGGCCATTTGTGCAAGTCGTTTTGTATGAGACTATTTTCTTTTGACGTTTACTGTGCAATTTTTCGAGTTTTCGCGTTTACATGAATGCATTTGTATGTTTTTCCAAAATGATTTGAATGATGAATACAATTATTTAAGTATACAAGTTAATTACTTAATCATCGTGTGGCTTAATTTGATTTTATAAATATTCAATTAACTGATTAATCACGATATGGATTAATCAAATTCGCAAATTCGTAATTGAAACTAAAATTTAATTTATAATTAATTAATATAATTATAATCCTAAATGAATGTATTGAGCTATTGCTTAATTCGGCACGCTGTTTCAGAATCATTCATTTTGTGGAATTCAAATAATACTACTAATTTGTTAAATTTGCTAATATCAAAGATAATCAAGTTTTTCCAATATATTTTTTATATATGTTTTATCTTTCTTAAAATATAGACATATAAATAAACTTTTGAAATGTTAACGAAATTTTCTGCTGTAATAAAGAAAAGTTTGGGCAAAATAAATATGTTCTGTTCTCAGTGGGGTAAGCATTTGGGGTTTAAATTCAAAAATTTAAAAATAAATCTCACAAATTGTGTGTTTGTTAGAATGTCGAAAAGTTTATACGCGCTCATATAATATACATAATTATATATCAAAATTGCAAAGTACTATCTCGTTCCATTTCTAAGGTAGCCGTTGTGTTGGATATCTCCGATGTTAGTTACAAATTAATTTCAAGTTTTGTGTATTACCTCCAGCTTCCCGACGTTCTTCTTAGTGGCTCTCTGGCATGAAGTAAAGCATCTATAAGTTATTATTGGCGTAATATATTTGATCAGAATAAGTATTTTGTTGTTGCAGTTTAAGGACAATTTGCGATTTATTATGGGAAATATGGGAATAATCTATACATGCTAAACTTTGATACGTTAAGTTTCTGTTTGTAGGCCTCACCATGGTAATTCCGCCAAGGACTATTCCCAATATTATCCAAATGGCTTCGAATAAATTTGGTACACAGAAGAAAATGGCATTTACCGCCTAAATTCATCATGTCAACTTTTTGAAATATTTTGCCACAAGGTTTTCTTTGACTTTAAAAAGACTTATCTTGATGGGATTTATGCGATATAAAAACCTTGAAAATTTATACTTAAATTCTGAGAACAAAATGCAGGGGACGCGTTATCCAAACTGACATCCGAAAGTCACATAAATTGTGGGAATTTTCGTACAAATCTAACGGGCTTACAGTTATTATTAACACTTTGTCCTTAAACATAAAATATTTGTGACTTCTTGAATCTAAACAATTGTAATTCAAAAAAGTTGTGATTGAATTATAATTTTCTAAATCTGTGGAATGGAGGCGAGTGAAAAGTTGGAAATGCAAAAGATCAGGAAAAGTGCCTGCCAACGCGGCAGTGCGTGTTGAATAGCCACATCCTGCTCGAGGAACCACTCCTGTTTACACTACGGATCTAGACTGGTAAGTCGATACAAAATTACGCACTAATACAGGGTGTATATCGATCGGATGAGGTGGTCTAATGAATCAGTCGTCTTAGATTAGAACGTCAATAAAGTCAAAGGAAAAACATCCCACCTCTATAACGACATTTGGCTTGGCGGTTTATGATTGCTACCTGGAATGTAATAACTATCCCCGAAATATCGTGACTAGAGCAGGTTAGACAAGTTATGGAATGCTACAATGTGGACATCCTAGGCCTAAGCGAAGTACGTTGGCTTAATAGTGGCAAATCTCAATAACCATTTGGCCACTGCATTATATACCTCGGCAATGACACGCAATGTATAAACGGAGTCGGCCTTTTTCTATCACATAGGGCAAGAAATTCTCTAATATCATACAAGGCTATATCTGATCGCATCGTCATTGCGAGTTTTAATTCGAAATTCCGCTGGATATCTTAGGTACAGACGTATGCACCTACTAAGCCTGCATACGTCTACTGTAAGCTCCTTGTTAATTTGAGGCATTAAAACATTTCTGGGTGATATCAATGCCAAAGTGGGCAACGACAACAACAACCTACAGGAAGTCATGGGAAGACATAGTCTTGGAACTTTGAGAAATGATAATGGTGACAGGCTCATACATTTCAGCTTTTCGGTTTATCGGTGGAACGAAATTCTCACATAGAAATATAGATAGTATATATGAGAATCGCCTGATGGTCAAACTATTCGTATTGTTCGAACAGCAATGGAAGTTCTAGGTGAGAATAGATGTGTGTAACTACCTCGGATTATTTCACAAACCTGGACCAAAATTCCGAATCGTGAACGCCCAACATTCATATACGATCGAAGACACCAACGTTGAAGAGACAGTTAAAATCAGACCATTGGCAATCAATAAGTAGAGTGGGTTACAAGGGCCGTTCGGATTATAACAACTGTCTTAACAATATAGCGGAGGCAACCGGAGAAGCTGCAAACACAGGTAAACTCTGTATTGTGTACTCTTCAATAATAAGGCTGAGCGCAACAACATCAGGCTGTACACCGTAACCCAATGTAGTCCACCCTTATCAAAAAGGGAATACTGGAAAATATAGCGTCCATGATACGTGAAATGTACAGCGATACAGCGTTTAAAGTTCGCTTTAAAGGAAAGGCAAAGCAACCTGTCACGACATCTGCGGGAGTTAGACAAGGATGTGTCTTGTCCCCCACATTATTTCTTCCACTGTTAGGCATTCAGTGAAGTATGTATGAACTTCTACATGATATCGACTACGTAGATGACATATATATTATGGCCCACAAATTTGATAACATGGGGAAGAAGTTAATCAGACTCCGAAAATGCGAAAAAATAGGATTGCGAATAAATAAAATGAAGACAAAGCTAATGCGTATTCGAACAGAACGGAATACTCCAATAGCACTTGAAGGTTCGTTAATTGAAGATGCGGATTCAATCAACTATTTTGGATGCAAGATTGCCAAAGCTGGTGGTTCCGTGACGGATATAGGTGATAGTATAAATAAGGCATTTCTAAACTAACACAAAATCTAGAAAATAAAAGAATATCGGAGAAAATTAAATTGCGAATATTCAATTGCGGTGTGAGGTCTGTACTGTTGTACAGTTGTATAAATTGGATCTAGACGAAGCTGACAATGAGAAATGCGTAAACGTTTGTCAATCGTCGTCTGAGACAACTGCCGCGTATATACTAGCTCAAGACCATTTCTAATGAAGTACTCTGGCATCGTACATACAACCTATTGAATTTAAATATACGTGGAAGAAAATGGGCTTGGATCTGCCATATACTTTTGCGTCCAACTTCATATATTGCTAGAGTGGCACTTGAATGGAACCCGCAATGGTGCCGAAGGTCAGGAAGACCGCCAAGTACAAGGTGGGACAAAAGTTGGAAAATCAAATGACTTTTGGAAACGACGACAAATGTCAATTCGGTTTTGACATTTCTGATGAAACCAAATACAGAATACAAATCGACAGGCCACGAATCGGTTTACTGCGCAAGAGCGCAGAATAATTGTTTAAATTTTTTTGCGCAACAATTCGTTGGTTGTGTTGAAGCAGATTTCCTGGCCGTCCGACACCAACTGGACATACACTGCGGCATTTGGCCACTCTCCTTGAAGAGACTGAACAACACGAGATCTTCTCAAAGCTAGCCGGCCCCGGAGCAGCCGTTCTGCTCCTATTGCCCAAGATGTCGAAGAGGAGCCCGTAATATCGACCAGACGACGTGGTTTTGGTGAAAGATTTGAAGCTCAAGCCCTCCTGAATCTCAATGAAGAGGTGGACTATTTTTCATCGAAAACTGTCATGAGCGATGAGGCTCATTTCCATCTTAGCGGTTACGCGAATGAACAAAATAATCGTTTCTGGGGGACCGAAAATCCATGTATTACACACAAAGAACCAATACACCCGCTCAAAGATAGTCCGTTTGACGCCTCGGGTCCAAGGACGGCTGAATGAATTCGGACTGGAGAACATGTGGTTTCAACAGGACGGTGCAACGGGTCGCTTAATCTCTCGTTTTGGTGATTTTCACTCGGTGGCCAGATCACCCGACTTAACCGTTCCAGAATTCTATTTATGGGGTTTTTTGAACTCGTGGGATTGTCTGAGACTTATTGACGTAATCCGTAATTGACGTAATTGAAGCCCTTAAGGAAAATATTCGCCAAGAATGCGACAAGAGTGACGGAAAACGCTATAAAACGAACCCGTATGGTCATCAACTTTGGCGCCGGCCACTTGGCCGATATCATTTTCTCTACTTGATGGAATAAATTCTAATGAATTAAATAAACAAATTTCACAAGCAGAACTAAAGTTTTTGGGTGATTACTTTTGTTCCACCTTGTACATGGGAGAGGTGCCTGGAAAAGGAATACATGCAAACAAACGAGACTATCACGGACTCAAGTTAAATAGCTGACCAGAGACAGAAATCGATGGAGAGAATTCGTTGACTTCCTATGTTCTTCATGAATCGTTTACTTGATCTTTGAATTGTAATATTGTTTTATATTGTTATATTCTAAATTACATGTATATATATCTGTTGAATTGCAAGCACTTAGATTGATATCTGTATGCCGATTTTTCTTTAAGTATAGTATGGCTAGTGCACGCGGCTCTTTTACATGAGAACGTGGTTCCGTCCTATCTCTGACCACCTTACATTTGTTTCGAAGACGGTCACCTTACACACAGAGAAGATACTCGTTTAAAAAACTATATTTACAGCCAACCAAAATTTGGCGGTTTCTTGAACTATCACATTATTCAATTGTGATTACCAATAATTGTGTTCCGTATCACAATATGTTGTGCATATAAATTAATTTGTAATTCAGTTTTGGTTTGGAAATAAATGTAATCTGTCAATCGAGTTTTAGTTCTAGCAATCAAATTAGCCTGTAGTGGGGAATATTCTATTAGTTGGATCAATGAAAAATTTAAAAACTAATTCGGTTGTACTAAATAATATATTGATAAGCTCTACGAATTACTTGAATTTGATGGCTGTCACAACCATTTGGTGATTCTTTAACCCTTTATGAAATTTATAGAAAAAGGTCTAAAAAAAATATTTTTTTTATAAAAATTATGTATTTTATTAATTATTGATCGCAAATATGGAAATTATTTGATCGAAATATGGAAAAATTTCTATATCTCGGAAATGGTGTGTCGAATCGAAAAAATATCTACTTTTTGATACTTTACTTTTTCCATAAAGTGATTCAATTCGTATGGAAGACATTTTTTCAAAAAATCCCAAAATGTGAAAATCGCTAAAATAACAAAATGACTATAACTCGGAAACGATGCCTCCAATCTCAAAAATTGTAAAGTTTTTATCTCCACAGGAGGTTGGAACCAATAAAAGGCTTCACTGTTATTTAAACACATATGTAAAACTATCATTTTGCGAATACAAAATCGCTAAAAGGCCATTATATTTATATTTCGGAAATAGGGCGTTCAATTGAAATACATATAACCAATTTTTCTGGGCTTCTAAGTGTTTTTTATAAAAATAGCAAAAAAAAGAAAATCGCTAAAATAAAAAATATCTAAATATCTAGCATTAAAACAAAAAAGTGAACTTTTTTATGAACTTCGATTTGGTTTTTGTTTTCTTTGTAAGCAAAATTAATAGTACCTATGTAGTAACAGAACGAATGTGTAATTATTAAGTTAAAGTAATTAATTCAAGTAAATAAAATTCAGTAATTAAATAAGTTATTATGAAGGTAATTAAGTAAAATAAAAGAAGTTAGCTTAATTTTATTTCATTTTAATTTTGCTTCTCCTCCACGTACAAAATTGACAGCGCTGTTTGCCACTCTATTCTATCAAAATAACAAAAGGCAGGCTTCAAATCATTCAAATGATTTAGTGCATTCATTGACATAGCAGCTAGTTATTATTCTCTTGGATTTGAGAAAAGAGAGCTTATCGTGAGCCAGTTTGGTTTCAAAAAAGAAAAAAAAAACATAAACAATGCACGCTTTGTTTGTCTTCGCGTTAATGTAAAACTGTCATTTTGGTCTCGAATGTCTTGCAAGCATTGCTCACTGCAGTAAGTCATTTGTTGTCTTAGAATGGCAAATGCATTTGTGCAGGATAGTTTATAAAACATTACAGCTGTTCTGTGACTACCTGCGTTGAGTTACGTTATTTAATGGGTTTATAAAACGCAGCGTAACTTTTTTGATTACTTCAGCTGTCAAATTGAACACGCCACAGTTACTTTTTTTTTTAAATAATTCTAAATTATATTGTTTACTCACTGAAATTTTTATTTCCATTAATAAAATTAGAATTGGCAAGTTGAAATAAATAATGTGTTGCAATATGAGTCTAATTATATTTTAAAAATTGTAGACATCAATTGATATTTACATTAATAAATAAACCAACCAATACATTTTAAATACGGTCAAATGTTACAATACATTTACAATACATTTTAAATACGGTCACGTGTTTTTGAAAAGACAACTAATTTAGAGTATATTCTAAAAGTCCCGAAATTGAACGTAAACGAAAAAGCCAACGCGAACGCCAAAGTCAAAAAATTGAAGCTTATATAAGTACCACACTTCGCGCTTGCCCTCGCTTACGAAAGGTGCCACTTACATTTGTGGTTTATAGAGTTGCTGAACTAAAATAAGCAATTATAGATTTGAAAAAGTTATGTTGAGTGAAATGCGCAGAATGAAAAAGGTTAAAAAATTCAGCTATCTTTCATTAGATCAACAGAGTTTAAGATTGCTATTATTTATAATACTGCAAATACCAATAATATTCATATAAAATTTGTAAAAATCCTGTTATTTTGGGTTGCAATGTCGAATAAATTTTCCAGTCTTTATAAAATTAGTTGTCTTTTCAAAAACTCGTGCCCTTTGGCCATATTTAAAATGTATTGGGTCTTTAATGTCAACATCAACTGATGTCTATAATTTTTTAAATATAATTAGAATAGTTGTTCAAAGCATTATCTATTTTAGCTTTCTATTTCTAAGATTGTAAATAAGAATTTCAGTGAGTAAACAATATAATTTTGAATTATTTTGTAAACAAATTTTGGGATCTGTCCTACAATAACATTTCGGCCAAAATTGGGAACTAAATACTTATAAGCAATGAAATGCGAAATACTTCCATCTGCTCATCCGCGATCGAAATTTTTCTTTAAATTTGTAATTTCTTCAAGTAATGGGATGAAATGTGGCGGGTTGAATTTGACAGCTGAACTGATCAAAAACGTTGGTTTGCGATTTATAAACTTCCCATTAAATATCGCAAACGTTTCATATAATGTACTATCAATATTATAGAATAACACCCTAATAAATATTTTCACGCCTCAAATTATAATTGAATTGAATATACTTATACCATATTATCATTGCATTGCAATTTTGTAGCTAGGAGGTTGACCAGCTGTGTCATCGAAACCCCCTTAGTTTTGGTACAGTTTTTATTTATGTCAGAGTTTGAGCGTAATGCAAATAAAAACAAAACAAAATCGTTGTGTTCATTCAAATCAAAACTGATTTATTAAGCATCATCAAAAACAAATCTACAGATTTTTTTGAACGTAAATACTTCCGTTTTATGTCCAACCAAAGAGTAAAATGCAGCAGCAACTCGAGCTCGATGAAATGGCCTACTACCTCGTCGTCATCGAGAGAATGTAAAGGGAGGGATAGGGACTCTTGTCTGTTGCACCTTAACAGCTCATCTCCGCCAGCCGTGGACAGCTCTGCCAGTATACTATCTGCAGCTTTGTTACATTGTTTTAAACTTATGAGAGGCTACATCTTTTCGTTAATGCAGTCGATCACAAAAAAAAAACAACAACTTCATGACTTTCTATTTTCTGCTATACCATTTACTAACGGTAATTCAGATATATATGTACATACATCTGATGTGAAACGTATTCATAGAGATGCAGATTTCCGATATAATTTAGAATTTAGTTGTAATGTGAAAATGTTGGCAAGTGGTCGCGTAATATTTAAACATGAGTGGTGAAAACAATTTGCAAAATATCTTTCTGCTAGCGCCATTTCAAGGTATGTATGTATTTTACAAATTCTAATTTTATATTTTCAAAGTTTAAACAACTATTGTAATTTATGTTGTAAAAGGCTATCCCATGAAGATAGAGAAGCATATTTTTTCAATTAATTGACGCTGAATCAGATGTGGATGATACTTCAAATTTGTTTGGGGATGGTGATGAAGATGAGGACTATATCCCTAGTGGCGAAGCAGAAAAATCTGACGTGGAACAGGAGCCTTGCGAAGTTGAGGTAAACGATGAAAGTGATTGTGATCATAACGATGAATCGAGCAATGAAAATCCGACGTCGTCGTGTACTAATAATTCTTATTACGAGGCTAAAGATAGTGTGAAATGGTTCAAGCAGGTGCCACATATAAATCGCCGACGTTCGACAAATATTATTCGCGAAAAACTTTATATGGGCCCTAATCCAATCACTAAAAATATGTCCAGGGTTGATATATTCAACTGCATTCTCAGTGCCGCTGTTAGAGATTTAATTCGAAGATTTTCAAACAAAAAAGCCGTTTACAACAAATGAAATTCTGAAAACACCGAAAAACCAGAACGTACATGGAATCAAATTACAAACGAGGAATTATCAGCATTTTATGGCATTTCGCTAATAATGGGCAGCCACAAGTCTTGTCAGGAGCCCCTTGCAGAGCTATGGAAAAAAACGCATATCCTCTGTACCGTGAAACCATGCCACGCGACAGATTTACGGAAATTTTGCGTTTTCTTCGATTTGACTGGCATGCTACGAAAGTAGCTTGACAACAGGAAGACAAGGCTGCAGCTATCAGAGATGTCTTCGAGATAATAAATTCCATTTCAAAATCGCATTATAGACCTCATGAATCAATTACCGTGGACGAGCAATTCTTCGCATTTCGGGGTCGAACACGTTTCACGCAGTACATGCCGTCCAAGCCAGCCAAATATGGTATCAAAATCTGGTGGGCGTGTGATTCAAAGACCTATTATCCACTTCAAGGGCAAATCTACACTGGCAAAGTAAACAATGTAAGGGACACTAACCAAGGTGAGCGTGTTGTAAAGGATCTAGTCGGAAATACATATTATCCACTTCAAGGGCAAATCTACACTGGCAAAGTAAACAATGTAAGGGACACTAACCAAGGTGAGCGTGTTGTAAAGGATCTAGTCGGAATGTACAAAAACAATGGAAGAAATGTCACTATGGATAATTTTTTACAACATTGCCGTTAGCCAAGGAGCTGGCCACTTGGAAATTATCCGTTGTAGGCACATTAAAAAAAACAAGAGGTATGTTCCAAAAGAATTCAAGCCGTCCAAAAGCCGTGAAGTCCAATCAAGTCTATTCGGGTTCTCCGAAAATGTTACATTGGTTTCCTATGTCCCAGCCAAAATCAAAGCAGTTGTTTTGTTGTCCACTATGCATAATGACAAAACTATTTCTGGTCCACAAAATAAACCAGAAATAATTCTATATTACAACAAGACTAAGGGTGGTGTGGACGCCATGGATAAAATGTTGACACAGTATTCCACAAAACGAACAACATTGCGCTGGCCATTATCAATATTTTTTAATATTTTGTATACGGCGGCCCTTGCTTCATTCATAATAATATGCAATGAAAATATTGGAGAAAGATCTGTAAAGCGATCGCAGTGAAAGCAGTTCCTTGAGAGCCTTGGTGAAGACCTATGTCGTCTTCTTATATTGACGAGGTCTAAAATACCACAAGCCATTGGAAGATTTGCAATCAGGTCAGCCATTGAATGCATTTTAGGTAAAAACTATGAAAAACGTTTACTTTTCAGGTGAACCAGTTACCGCTAGCGACCTGGATGATATTTTTGAAGCCGATGAAACTTCGGAAAGGGATGTAACTGGCCGCATCAAAATAAAAGGAAAATGCTATATATGCTACTCTTCTTAACAAAGATGAAATATCGATAAGTTTGCGTTAGGTGCAAGAAGCCTGGAGAGCATAGTGTCAGTCAAACTAAATGTGAAAAATGCAACTAAGGCTCATCAGCATAATTGAATGAAATGTTATAATTACAAAAAGTTATAAAGTTAAATTTGTCTTAGGTTTTCCTAAAGGGTAACTCGGGTGGGTATTGGTAAACCACGAAATAAAATTGAAAAAAGTTAAAAAAATCTTTAAAAACTATAAAAATTTTATCATATTTTTGCAAAATTCTAAAGAACTCAAACATTTGTTCAGTGAGTCAAAATTTCATCTATATCGGAGCAAAATTAATAAAGTTATTAAAGAAATAAAACCGAAATGGTCACCCGGGTGGGTATTGGTAAGGCGAAGGTTAAACCAGGAGTTACAAGAATTGTTGACTTAAATTTTTCATTTCGGTTTGATATACAACTGTGAAATTTAAATGCATTTTGCACGTTGTTGACTTTTATCGTTGGTATAAATTTTTATTGTATTTAACACAACTATTTTGTCCCAAAAACACGATATGCCGTTGGTTTTGTCTTGTTGGATGTGATGTCTCTATTTGGTGTAATGTTTGCTTTGCCGTATACTTGAAAAACCCAAACCGCACAGTTTATCGCTTCACAAACAATGGTCTTTATTATCTGCTTCTCTTGTGAGATGCTTCTGTTTAAGAGTGTTGCCACATTATCTTATTTTAACAGGGTGTTTTAATTAAGTATTTTGATAAATGGGTGACATAAATTATCTTACACCTTATACTTTTAACAATATGTATATAAGTATATATGCCTATATGCATTCACGATGTTCATATATTTACATATTTTGAAAATTCACAGTAATATTTCGACATGTGTTTGTCAAACCTCAGCGACAGAATTCTTCTCTTAGCATTCAAACAAAAGTTCGCTTCCCTTCAATCATTAAACCGATGAGCGAGTTGACAAGTCTATGCATAAATGAATCTATGGTTCTTACGTAATAACGAAATGTGATCGAAATTTTCGATTCCCGAAATTTTCGATATTTTTTATACATGCACTTCTTACAGCAACGAACATTTTGTAAGAGCTGAATATAGGGCCCTAAGTCGGAAGAATACTGTTCGGACCTCGACTATTCCCTCATCTGCATTTTACTCTTCGCCAAGTTATTAAGAAACAACTAAACAAAAGTCAGCAAAAAATTGGAATTTAAATCTTTTGATTCCAAATATATTTTTAACAACAAGATATAACACACATGACTTCTATCTGCCTTATTTAGTAGAAGTTACAAGCCTTGGTAAGTTGGTCATAATCAAAGTGGGACATTTTGACACCCTGTTGCACATTGTGTATTTAAACAGGCTGCCTCAAAATATTTTGAAAACCTGGCCCTTGGCCTTCAAATTTATAGTACATTCTAAAACTAACCTATCAATAGTTGAGAAGTTCACTTAGTGGGCGATGGTCGGTTAAAATTCATTGTAGAACTATCACTTGTTAGTAAACTCTACTTCTTCATGGGACAAGTTTCTTCCATCCAGTAAATCTTGTATGCAAATCTAAAAACATTCTATGACTCAATATTATTAAAGACAGATTAAGATTATCACTTTCGCAAAATCGGAAAAACCCGAGCACAAATTTTAGTTACTTTCGAGATTGCGAAAGACATGGAACGTTTCTATTTCTCAAAAATTTTAATATTCCTGATTGTTGATCCATTCGCCATTAGTAAAAATAGCTAGGTGCTAAAGTATTTTGCCGCAAATAAAAGTAACAATGATTTTAATTTCGTAGCTACTATCAGTTATTGCTCAGGACATCTTGAAATCAAATCGGCAATACACGGTGTATGTTGCCCTGCACGATGCACCCGAACCTGCCGACATACGAATTAGTCTTGTGGGAGAGCCTTTTTTGAATCCAATTCAAAATATGGAATTGCAACCATTCGAGTCCAAGTTAATAGATTTTATGTTGCCTAAACTAAATGATCTACTTGAGTTTAAACTATTTGTAGAAGCTGTCAAGGGTGCAACGTTTCGCATAGTCACAACATTGGGGTGTTCGAATTCGATTCTCTCAAGATATGCATTTAAATGGATAGGGGTGTTTATAAATCGTGTGATGTGATGCAATTTCGTGTCTTAGTGTTGGACGAACATTTGAAGTCATTCAAATCGGTGGAACCAATTATGAAACCGTTGTGAAAAATTCAATGCTTAAAGGCATCAGCGCCATTCAAAAAGTGGTACAAATGACTGTAATAAAAAACATGTTACTTTACTTCTATAGGCCAAGTCCTGGTTTCAGTTTTTATGAAATTTTCGTTCGTATTCGTATAAAAAATAATGAAGATTTCGTGAACCGAAAATTTTGCTCACTTTTTACTTGCTTGTTGGTAATCAGTTCTTGGCGAAAATATCGTATTCAGAATCAATTAAGGAGTTGTTATGCCAAATTTATTTCGTAAGAAAGAAATTGTTTGTATTCGGAATTTTGGCATTCCGATTATTTCAACAATCAAAAGTAACAGCACACGCGTTAAAATTAAATTGGAGTACGAGGAGGAATTATTCATGAATTATTTGCACAGTAAATCAGAAATAGTTGCTAACTCTACGGAACAACAATTTCCGTATGGAGATAAATAACAACCTGACAATTCGCAAGCTGTGTAGTGTTACGTCAGTCAAAAGAATTGCACTAAAACGACGCGTTCATAAAAAATATTAAGAATATTTTCTGAAGTCGGCGACTATTTAAACAAATAATTTGTTAAACTTAATATTAAAATCAAACCGTCTTCTGAATTCAGTGAGTCTGAGAAACTTCGTAATATGGTGCTAGTTGTGGGAAGAATATTTATTTACATCAAAATGCGAATAAATATCAAGGAAGTTTCCATGTTTCGCCGATAGTAAAACACATTGGGATGGAGCTATAGGAACAAATTAAAAACTAGCATGAGTCGCCCTGTTGGGGCGAATCTATGAACTGACATAAGTGGACTCACTGGAGAAAGGAAAATATTTTTATATAAATAAATTATATTTCTGCATAAAAAAAATTAAATATTATTATAGCCAGGGTGTAAGTGGGCGGTGCCACGCCCCGTTTTAAAAAATCGATTGACGGCTTTTCTAATAGACCGATTGTTATGAAAATTTCACATTGAGGTACTGATGACTATACAGGACTGACTTGGCTATTCATGAAAAATATTGGATAAAGGGGCGTGGCACCGCCCATACCACTTGAAACTTAAAATGGCTATATATAATACACAATCAGAGGTATGAAGGTGATATTTGACATATATGTTGCTGATACAGTATGAATTACAGCCAGGGTGGAATTGGGCGGTGCCACGCCCCCTTTCTACTATACCGATTGTTATGAAAATGTCAGTATATGCTACTGATGACCTGCTGATAGTCCTTGGCCATACTTGGTAGTGATTGGATAAAGGCGCGTGGCACTGCCCATGCAATTTGAAAATTAAAATTTCTATATCTCATGAATTATTATGAAAATAAATGGTTTCCCATTACATCCCATGGAATTTCTCACAATCACTGAGCTGTGCGCTTTCCACTTTTCACTCACTGATTGCGACCTACAATTTTACACCGATTCCGAACGGTATTTTTAGAAGCTTTTTCATGGCTATATACTCGATAGTGTCGAATTTTAAGGTAGTCAGAGCAGGATTCGATCCCAGGATCTCATGTACAAGAGCCGCGCACACTAGCCATTGCACCACCGACTTTATTAGAGGTATGAAAATGAAATGTGGTATATTTCTAGCTTTAAGATAAACATATTTGAATCAAACCGGCCAATTATCTTTTCAGATACAGTGAAATATGTTCAAAACTGTCTGGTGTACGGTTGGACCGATTGTTTGATACAGTGTAGGAATGTGAGGTACTTTTTGGGGCAATCAATGAATATACGGCTATTAAAAAGTTCAGACTATGAAGCTAACAAAGTGACCACAGGTACGAATGAATATGAATATCATTGAGATCAGTTTCGAGACCATTCTATATATCTTTATCCCAGTAATGCATTTTTTAAAAAAATTCAGAAAGATTGCAGTTTCCGATTCGGTTGGTATTTGCGTTGACCATTAATATTCCGTGGATTTCCCACGGACAATATATGTTGCATGTTCGCGTGTGAGTAAACCTTCATTCTTATATATATTTGCATCAGATAGCAAAATTAGAAATATTGTATATCCTAGAGCATTTGAATAAATAGAAAAAACATTTTAAAATTACGTTGCATTAAAACTACAAATTAGGGGTACCGAAGACCAACGGCTACAGCTATTACAGTATTCGGCTGCTTTTGTTTTGCAATTTCCGACGTGTAATGAATGGGCATGACTTTGAAATACGACGAATTGTTCAAACACTCCTGTTAACTGCACTTTTGTTGCGAATATTTGCAGCCGACACGGAAGAATTGGAGGCAAGTTTGGAAATTTTTTGCCTTTCTCGAACCGTTATGGTCATTTTAAGCGCCAACAACTCATTTTTCAGAAAACGAAAAAAACTTAATAACTTTTAAAATATAGGTTTTAAAAGAAAAGATGGTTTTACAAAACATGGCTTTGCGACTCTCTAAAAGGAGTGGAAAAATTTTTTGAAAAAATTTCTTAGTTGCAAGTAACTGTAGCCAAATTTGTCGCTTACGTGTTTTTGGCGCAAACAGCATTTGCAAATTTTGTCACTTATGAGGTTTCCTTAAAATTAAAAAAACACATATTTCTGTGTGTATATTTTTATTGTAACACTGTCTATTATTTGTAACACTGTCTATACTACTGCCCTCGTTAAACGGGTACACTAAAGCGAGAATTTGTTAAAAACAAAACGATAACGTTAGTCATAGCACACAAAACGATTCGTTTAATGACGCACACAAATGTTCACCAACAACTCTACACTGAAGTTCTTGATTCTAGCAAATATATTAAACCAGTGTTACCATATTGGTATAATTTGTGCCGTTTTGGCACAATTTTTTTGGTTTTGGCACTTGTCTTTTGAAATATTATGCCAAATGCCGTTTAGCACAGTTTTTCCAACATTTTCCCTATCTTTTTAATTTTAGCTTTTTTTTAGCTTTTTTTTTTTGCAAACGGCACAACGTTTCGTATTGAAAGTTTCTCATTTTAACTGACCTGAAAAAGCTATTTTTACAGCATATTTATCGGTATATTTGCCTGGTACTCATTAACCTCTTTGCGAAACTTTCGTGAAAAAATCAATGACAGGGTTTTTATGCCAAAGTAATTTCATACGAAGGCAGTTGCTTGGTAGAGAAAGTTTGATACTCCGACTACTGTGGCAAACAAAGTAACTCCACAGGCGTAAAAGCAAAAATTAAATTCATGAAATATCAGAAATAGGTTGACCATTTCAAAAGTGTCCGTATAGAGATAAATGACAAAATTCTTTATAAAATAATTTTAGGGATGCCAAAATGCTTTACTGAAATCAGGAGTAAAACACCGATGTAAAACTTACTTTTTGTACCTAGAGTAAAATTATGGACGATTATTAATTAGCAAACTTCAAATTAGTCGATTTGGGCCGTATAGTGCCTTCAATGTTTGACTTTTGAAAAATGGTTTAAATCTGAACGAAGTTCTTCTCGAAGTGCCAGATATAAACTCCAGAGAAAATCTCTGGGTCACTGTGAGAGTAATATCAGACAAAGAAAATTTCGAAGTAGAAACGATTTGATCACTCTTCTCTATGATAAATTAAACGGTTTCCAGAAAAAATATCCAAAATTTGGGAAAATCTATTCTAAAATGATTGGAAGAAATTGTTAACAACAATGGATTTTTTTTGCAGATTTATTTAAATAAATTTGATAATTATTGGAGCTGATAGTCATCGTTAGTTGTTGTTAGGGTGACTTTAGCTTTCGTTGTTGGTAGTGATTTGTATGAAATTTGGAAACATGCTATAACAAATTAAAACCATAATAATACTTCTTCTTAAACTGAACGGTTAACGTATAACAGCTGCACTCATTTATTGGAGGGTCTGTAACTGTTTTGGACTCAGAATTACAAAAAATACTAAAAAGTAAATTTTAGAATAATGATTTAGCAAACGGCACAATTTTTGACAACATTTGGCATAATTTTTTAGTCGGTCTCTAGCAACACTGTATTAAACACAGCAACAGTGAACTCAGAGAATTGAGAGATTGTTTCAAGAAGTGAGCAGGTGAACAGTGAGCCGTTTTTCGAGAAGTTATGATTTGTTCGGTGTATACAGACACACATGGTATACAGTTATAATTGTTGATATTTTGGCTTTGTAATTGAATAGATTAGAATAGGAGAATTAAGTGCTTAATCATAAGAACATTTTAAAAATATTTCTCGTAATTGAATTTGATTATTTAAATTAAATTATCAATGTACAATGGTAAATATAAATGAATTTGAACCATAACCATATGCATTTTTTCTAGACATAAAAAAGCTATGTCTAAAGTTAGAAATAATAGGTTTTAATATTCTTTTCAAAGACAAATGGTACACGATAAATAGTTTTCGAAATTAATATTAACTCGTTTGTTTTCTTTGCATTTACTGTCAAACATACTGATCTTGACATATTTACACACATACATTTATTTTTTTTTTGTTCTCTTTGTTCAACCGTAAATTGCTGCATTACTTCACTCGCTGTCTGCTTTATCGAGTACACTGTTTTCGAGTCTTCTGCCTTACAAGTCATTTGTTTTATTTCGACCGTTCTACTTAAACCAAACATTTCAGTGCACATGTGGTTGTTTTTACTCCGATTTGCTCTCACCCAAGCAAGTAGCGGAACTTCAGTTTTCTATTTAAAACACGCTGTGTATGTGCAGTGAAGTTATTGAATGTGTGTTCGATGTTCTCGAATACCAAAAAACGGTGCCCATGCAATGGTTTAGTGTATATTAAAATTTATTCTTATACTTATATGGGCATTATATGGGTTGCAGTGAAGATCGCCTCCTCGCGGTGCAGCCTGGGTAACTCTAAATGATCTTCTTCCTCTTTGGCACAGACTTTGCTATGATGCTGGTTCACGATTTTCGTAACTATTTGATCTTCTGCTCTCGAGCTGTCGTCTTGTGCTCTGCGACCTGGGTAGGCCGAGGTGACACTCTGTCGAAATGGCTCGCGGCTAAGGCACCGTTCGTCTCCGCCTCCTTAAAACTTGGTAAAAGTCTTGTAGTACGTTCGAAATCCGTCACCGTTAAGATGGTGGTAATGGTAAGGTTGAGATGACTCCCTCTTTTTTCGGCCTGGCTCTGAACACTCTGTCCCATAAGGCGGAGTGTCAACCCTCACGTGGAACTCCCTGCTTCATAGACAACCACGGGGCCCTTATTTTTGAACACATTGCATCTTTACGGGCGTAGATAGCGGCTACAAGTTGAGGCCCAATCAACATGAAGATTAATATTGAAAAGGCTTCGGCCACAGGAAAACCTGTGACTTCCCCCGAGCCTACGGGCTCTGCCTCCTGCACTAGTGCTCGTAAGTCTTCTGCGGTCACACGCAAGGGGCCTCTGCAACTGCGAATAACGCGGGAGGTGGTCAACCGTCCCCAACTACGGGGAAAACTAAAAATCTCTGCCCCTCCCGGAAGCGGAGCCAATCGACTGGCTACTAGATTGGTTAGTCAACTCTCTGCACGACCAGTCGCTGCACTCACTCCTGAACAGGTAAACACCTTGGAGTGGGCTAAGGGCGTCTGTGAGGGCTCCAAGTCTGTAGGGACAAAGCCTCCACTGGCTGTTACTAAAAGACAGCGTTCAGTGGAGGAGGATACAAACCCTGGCCCCTCATCTAAGAGGCATAAAAGCCACCCAGTGCTCGGCAGGTCCTTTAGTGATGTCGCGAAGGACAGTCTAATCATGGCGTCTTGGATGAAGGTTCCCAAAATGGACGTATCCCCAAAGATAAATGGCGCCTTGTAGAAGGAGCCCTTCTTACGGTGTTCATGGACATCGTAAACGACAACCCTGGTCCTGTGCCAATCTTCGAAGACGCAGGATGTTTCCAGGGAAGTATTACACTTATCGGCTGCTCTGATAAATTGTTTAAGTCCGCCACGAGTCGGGTAGATGAGGTTAGGCCGGGGGCCAAACACAAAGCCGTGGATAGGAAGAATAGACCTTCTAGACAAAGGGCTAGGGTTTGGGTCCCATCAAACTCACCTACTGACCCACAGGAGATCCTAAAGATCATCAGCCACTGCAATCCCTCCATTCCTGCGAAGGATTGGAAGGTGGTCAAGGTTGAGGATCCTGTAGGAACCTCCCGGCAAGTAGTTTTGGCCCTGAACCAGGATTTTTTAAAACCCCTTGGGGGGTCTTGGGGGGGTTCATGAGTGTACCCCTCAGGGTATACAAAGTGGATACGCTGAGTGGCAAACTGGCCGAGTAGAAGTCGGAAGTCACAGATGTAAATGCTGTAAAGCATTCTGTAACGGCGGTAGGTGCTGAAGAAGCACTACTGGATGACGACAGTGGCAGCATCATCGACCTGTCCATCACTAGCGAGGGTGATCAGAACACAACCGTGATCGAGGTACCCGGCGTTGAAGATCCTGTAGATGACGGAAGTCCTCCAGATAAATCTTCACCGCAGTAAGGCAGCATCTGCCAACCTCATTCTCCATCTTGCGAAGGGTGTAGCCGATGTGGCCTTGATACAAGAACCATGGACTGTCAATGATCGTATATGTGGTATCAGGTGCAATGGATACAGGACCTTCGTCCTATCAACCTCAGGTGGGCCAAGATCTTGCATATCATTAAAAACTAATTTAATGCTCTGTTATTGCTGAATTTTAGTGATAGCGATACAGCCGCCATCAGCCTCTCGCTGGAAAACGGCAAGTGGGACATCTGGTTAGTTTCGTCGTGCATGGCCCACGACCATACTGAATCACCCCCTCCAAAGTGCGTCAGGGATATTGTAGCGGAGGCAAGAAGACGGAATTGTAACATCATTATAGGTGCTGATACCAACGCCCACCACACAATGTGGGCGAGTACCGGCACCAATAATCGAGGTGAGCCTCTTTTTAATTTCATTATAAGCGAAACATTGACTATATGTAATAGACGCGAGGAACCCACCTTCATAACTTCGGTTAGGAGGGAAGTACTAGTCCTATCTTTACTACTTGGCTACGACTATGTAACTGTGTCCGATTGGAGCGTTCTTTCTGATCACTCATTTTCTGATCATAGATTTCTACAGTTCCACATAGATATCGAACCTCTGAAAAAGGAAGTTTTTAAAAATTATAGGAAAACGGCCTGGAACGCCTATCGTGGGCGCCTAAGCTGAAAGAACTAGCGTGCAGGAACGCACTCAATGAGTCCTGTAAGACCAGCGGTTATAATGCTGCCAAGGGCAACAAAAACCCTCAATGGGGGAACGCTGAGCTTCAGGATCTAAGATCGTCCAATAGGCGCCTTTTTAACAAGGCGAAAAAGAGCGGCGACCAAAGGAATTGGGACGTTTACAAGATTAGTCTTAATCTATATAAAGGTGAAATCAAGAAGGTAAAACAGAAATCCTGGTGAATCCATTGAGGAAACCAACTAGACTGAACGCTTAAAATGCGTGCACGCTACAAACTCTTGGGATTCTCCTGGATACCCTCTTTCCCAACGATGACCGGAATACTGGTCATCAGCCAGAAGAGCGAGGCGGAAACTCACCTAGCTTAGAAAAAGTTCGTTCAATAGTGAGCAGAAAGAATCTGATATGGCCAATTAGATGCTTTAAGCCCTATAAATCAGCCGGACCTGACGGGATTATTCCCGCGCAACTACAGGTGGCTCTATACCTATCTTGTAGTTGGATGGATGCAATTTTCAGGGGCTGCGTTATGCTGGGAGTCATTCCTAGTATTTGGAAGCAAACCAAAGTCGATTTCGTCCCGAAAGCGGGCAAATGCTCTCATGACCATCCTGTGATTTTAAGACATTTGAAAGGTTACTGGACATTCACGCTCGAAGTAATCTTCCACAGAATCTACTATCGAGTTCTCAGCATGCCTATATCAAGGGCAGGTCAACTGAGTCGGCTCTCCACTCTATAGTCAGCATAATAGAAAACTCTCTTGAGAATAAGGTCTTCGCTCTAGGGACCCTCCTGGACATCGAGGGAGCCTGCAATAACATTCAACCTTCGGCGATTCCTAGGTCGTTCCAGAATCTAGGAGTCGACAGCTTAGTGGCACGCCTAATTGGGTAGCTTCTGATGGATAGTTCCGTCAAAGCTGCATGGGGTGGAGTTACAATTGCTAGGACCGTTAACAGGGGGGCACCACAGGCGGGAGTTCTGTCCCCACTATTATGGGTAACTTCTGTCAATGAGCTGCTTCTTGAATTGGATGGGGCCGAATGCCAGATCTTTGCTTATGCCGATGATATTGCTATCATCTGTACGGGAAGAAACCTCAATTTACTTAGCATTCGTACAGCCAGCCTCCTTAGTCTGATTGCGAACTGGACCGCTAGCAACGGACTATCACTTAGCCCACTTAAAACCGAGCTTATCTTGTTCTCTCGGAAATATAAAATTCCCGCATTTGAACTGCCGTCAGTTAATGGGGTGCAATTACAGTTGACGGAAAAGCTCAAGTATCTGGGGATAATTCTCGACAGAAAAATGTCTTGGAAACCGAATGTCGAGGGGAGGGTGAAAAAGGCGGCAGTTGCTCTTTACTCCTGAAAAGGGGCGATAATAACGCGCTGGGGACTGTCTCCTAAGATCACCATGTGGATTTATATGGCAATAGTCAGACCAATACTTCTCTATGGTATCGTAGTTTGGTGGAGGTCCCTCCAAAAGAAATATATTCTGAATACCTTGATGAAAATTCAAAGGTCACCACTGATTAGCGTTAGTAGGGCAATGGGCACGACTTCAGATACTGCACTTACTGCTATCATGAACATCTGTACTCCTGATATCATGGCCGAATCGGCAGCCGCTACATCCCTGGTTACAATCAGAGATTGTGGAGTCATGATATCGGTGCATTCGGGACACGCTGAATTGCTACACCGGCTCAACTCTATTCCCGTAAAAACGGACTACTGTATCCCCTACCTTCTACCAGCGACAATTCTAAGGACTTCTATTCCGAACAGGAATACCTGGGTAAAGTCACTGGAAGGGGATACCAGTAGTATCAGATTTTTCACGGATGGATCAAAGTTGGAGGAGCAAGTAGGCTATGGGGTCCATTCACCGGACCTAAATGTAAATACCTCCTTCAAGCTGCCTGATCACTGTAGTTTACTTCAGGCGGAAATTACCGCCATACTGGACGTTGCTTAACTACTGAAAAGTAGTGTCACAACCCTCCGGAGAATATGTATCTACACAGACAACCAGGCTGCCATAAAATCCCTGACGGTGAAAGAATGTCACTCATCACTTAGGGTGATGGCAGAATATTTTGACATCAGGCTCATCTGGGTACCGGGACACAGCGACATTCAAGGGAATTGCGCAGCGGATGCGTTAGCTAGACAGGGCACAACGGTACAGGTTCTTCCGGCAAAAGAAGGTGTTACTCGGAACACAAATAGTTAGCACCGTAGCCCTACAAGATATTATAGACAAATTCATTGAAAGGGAAAATTGGCTAGACGGCTAGTCAGTAGTTGCTATGGAGGAAACTGAAGGTATCACAATGGGCTTCTTTAGCCCAAGTGTGCTAGACAGCGTGCTGTCTTGCAGCCTTTTCATCCAACCAACAACTTTCCGACACATGTCTTTAAGATTCCTTGTGAATACGTTAACTGGTTATAAAACGTAAAACAATACTCAAGTTAACAACATAGATGCCATATATAAAATACTAACATGCATGAATGTATGTATATTAGACCGACTCACATTGTACTGTGGGGTAACACGCAGAGGCCGGAAATAACAGTTATTTATGAAATTTTGATTTGCATAACTTTCTATGCAGTAAATGTTTTAAAACTGCATGTTGTATACCAATGGATTTCTTTTCACACTGATTTCTGTGTAATGCTCATCAAACAAATCTGAAGCACGTCAAACAATTGGGCATATTCTTTTGTCCTTTGAAGGCGGATGAGCCAAATGTACGGGCCAACGGCGGATAGAAACCAAAAGAACAAAATCCAGATTCGACATATTGCATCCATTATGGGTGGCTGCAATTAAATATCGTGGCAGTAGGTAAAATGCAAAAACCCGGTGGAAACCCCGCCACAGTTTATAATGGCAGTGAATATACACAAACGGAAAAGAAAACATAAACAACCCCTATTTGATGACGACCCTCGCAAACATTATAAGGACCACGATTTACGGATATGCACTTGGAATGTAAAAACTCTATATAGATCCGGTGCAAGTATCCAATTGGCAGATGTTCTCGAAAGTTATAAAGCAGACATTACCGCAATGCAGGAAAAGCGATGGAGAGGACATGGCTGCACACGAAAAAGAAACTGCGACATATACTACAGTTGCCAGGAGAAGGAACATGAATTTGGTTGCGGATTTGTAGTTGGCAAAAGACTGGGACATCTAGTCTCTAGGTTCAATCCTGTGAGTGACAATCCGCATAAAAGAGAAATATTTGTATACTTCCCTAATTTGTGTGCATGCCCCGACGGAAGAGAAAGATGATGATGCCAAAGACATATTCCTCGCTTATACGACACTTGTCGCAATATCAATCATATAGTGATATCCCCATGTTCCTGTTTATACGATATTCAACACATCATGATATAGACAGCCATGTGATGCTAGGTAGCAACTCACAAATAGAATATCGGGATATGGAGCGAAATCATAGTAAACTTTTGTGACAAACATTATATCGCGCTAAAGCACCGTGTAATCGTAATCGTAGTAATTTTCTATGAGCTCCTACAGGAAACGTATGACTGCTGCCTTGCCCATGACATTAAAATTGTACTAGGAGATTTTAATGCGAAAGTAGGAAGGGAGAATGTGTTTCATCCAACTATTGGCAATTTCAGTCTTCATGCTGACATTTCCGACAACGATATAATACTGATTGACTTTGCCGCGACGAAAAACATGGTGATTAGTGGTAAAAGATTCCAGCATAAAGACATGCACAAGGTTACTTGTGTATCCCCTGATCAAAGAACGAACAACCAAATTGATCACGTGGTAATTGATGGAAGGCAATCATCCAGTGTAATGGACGTAGGTAGTGATCAGAATCGTTGTAAGCTCCTCTGATCACTACCTGGTAGCAGCAAAGGTTCGCACAAACGCAGAGGAAGCTGGTCATCGGAAAGCTGCAATTACCAGAGGTAGCCACAGCCTACACAAGGAAGCTCTCGCAACGTTTAGCACAGAACCCACCTCCTACCTATGACGATCCTGATGCGCAGTGTAAACCCATTTTCGACTCTATAAAAACTTCTCAACAACCGTACTTTGTTTCGCAAAACCGTTTCGCAATAAACCATGGTACGATGAAGAGTGTCGCATTGCAAATGATGAAAAGAACGCTGCACGTATGGTAATGCTTCAGTCAATTGCAACGCGAGCTGCAACTGAGAGGTATAGGGAAAAAAGAAAGGAGGTAAACCGGCTCTTTAGGCGTAAGAAACGGCAGTGGAGAAAGCGCGATAGTGAGAAATTTGAGATATACAGATGGAAGAACGAAGCCCGAAAATTCTATGGAAAAGTCAAAAACGGAACTAATAGACAGGGTTCAGGGCCCCCCTTCTGTAAAGACAAGGACGGAAATCTCATCGCAGATGTGCAGAGTATGTTGGGAATATGGAGAGATCATTTCTCTGCGCTATTGGTACCTGAGATATCCAATGACGAGGCGACGTCGATTGCCCGCCTCCCATCCAAGACGAGGTTAGAACAGCTATTGCCCGGTTTAAGAACAACAAAGCCGCAGGCCGATGAATTACCGGCGGAGCTGTTTAAGGCTGATAAGGTGCATGCATCAGCTCATTAGCAAAATTTGGTTAGATGATTGCATGCCCGGCAATTGGAGTCTCAGTGTACTTTGTCCCATATTTAAAAAAGGTGACCCGAGTCTCTGTGCCAACTACCGTTGAATAAGCCTTTTATCCATAGCGTATAAGGTTCTATCAAGTAACTATAATGTGCGTGTTGGCGGAAATGTTCTTCCACCAACTTAGCTTAAGATTATTAACATTATATTTGCGGAAAAATACCACTTCAATTTTATGCCCCGAATATCATCACTTTTTGATCAATACTGTAAACTAACTTTTTCATATGCTGTTAATATAGGCAAATGTAGATACATATAAATTCAACAGACTTAACATAATTAACTTGAAATGCTATTTACATTGTAATGTTGAATACGATATGTAGTTACATTTCAATTCTCTAAAATACTTATCGAAAATTGTATTAGGATCTCATTTGCATCGTTTATTTACTCTCTGTACTCACCAAAGATTTATTGAATCTCCAGCAAATTATATTTGTCTAAGCTAAAGTAACGGCGTAAACTTCTGTCTAAGCTGTATTGTTAGTGTCATTTGCTGAGCTCAGACGCACAGGCACTCGGTCTGGTACACCAATACCTGTACTCACACGGCAGTGTTTGTTCACAAACATTAAATATATACATAGTAATTTATGACTGATTTGTCAGTTGTAATTGAATTGTGTATTTGAATTGAAGTGTTAGGTACATGTGTTAATTCGCCATATATGTCCACTCAACTCGAGAACATTTGATTTGATGCAAATGTATGATCAATTCCTTCGTTCTGTTCCAGCCACGCGAGGCCTCAGGCAAGGCGATCTCTTTAACATCTTAATGAAGGTTATTATGAGAAAAGCTGCAGTCAATATGAATAAAACCATCAGCAGCAAGAGTCACATGATGCTCGCGTATGCTGATGATATCGATATCATTGGGCGCACAATTAGAGAAGTTATTGCGGTGTTTTCGAGAATTGAGAAGGAACCAGCAAAAGTGGGTCTAAAAGTAAATGAGGGCAAGCAAAATTAATGGTTTCAACGAGCAGGGCCTCTATGCGATTAGACCAAAGCGTGAATATTGATAACCGATATAATTTCGAGGTAGTGGTCTAATTTATATACCTCAGATCTGCCGTAAACAAAAACAATAACTTCAGCCTTGAGATCAAGCGGAGGACAGTGCTTGCGAATAGATGTTATTTTTAAAGATAAAGCCCTCCCTCGAGTAACAAAAGTACAGCTGTACCAGACTCTCATTCAACCTGTCTTGTTTTATGGCGCAGAATCCTGGGTCGTGTCGCAAGCAGACGAAACATCTGTAGGAGTCTTCGAGAAAAAAATACTCCGGAAGATTTATGTCCCTATAGTTCACAACGGCTAGTATGGGCGACGCATGAACCATGAGCTGTATGAACTTTATCCCGACATCGACATAGTTAAGCGTATCAAAATGACGCGATTGCGGTGCCTAGGCCATTTCAGTAGAATGGTTGAAGACGAATCAGCGCGAAGGATTTTCAAAACCGAACTTGAAGGAAGGCGAAAAATAGGAAGACCAAGACTCCGCTGGAGGGATCAAGTTGCCGAATCCCTGGTACACTTGGTATTACCAACTGGAAAGATAAAGCAAAAGCTCGAACTGGTTGGTTGTTCGACACCGGATACGTAAGTAAGTACGTACTAACTCTACATTTGTTTAAAAATATCAAGTATTTTCAATTGAGCAAAAGCCTCTATACACCAACATTTTAATATAAATTTTCATATGACAAAATCTTAACGAGTATTTAAATAATATTATAAGAGAATAATTTGTTTAAAGTTTAACAGTTTGCAAACTATGATGTGTTTTCGCACTCCTGAAAAGTTGTATGTTTAAATATGAGAATTTCAAATATTCATAAGCCATCGATATGTTGAATTTGTATTTGCTTCCCAGGCGTCCAAGTAACGGTCGTTTGACTTTCAAACCTTTAAACTGTATCTCGTATTTTAAGTAATGTAGAAGAAGACACAAAAAATAAGACGTTGTTCTTGGATTTTAGGATTTGTTTTATTCTATTAATATTCAATGATTTTTTCAAGCATTACGTAATTTTAAGAGCACTATTTCAAGCCTGGCCTATGCGTATATTTACTAAATATATCTAAGGTATATACGTGTCTCCAAAACTGTTTGTTTTCCAAAAATATAACACGAAATGTTTTAAGTTACTATCGAAATCAGAATTTCGTAGCACCTGGTCAAAAAGAACTAAATACAAATTTTTTGAACTTTGTTTGATCGTTAGTTAGACGTATAAAAGAAAAAGTTAAAGCATTTCTGATATAATAATACATATGTTCTAGGAAATGTCGATTTGTAGGTCCCAGCTCCAAAACCCAATGTGAGAAATGTATACCCACTAAATATAATATCATTCTCTGGACATGAATGAATATTTACAGTTCTGCATTATGATTAAAGTTATTAAGAGCCAAATTGCTTCTACTAAATCGTTCTTCAAGAGGCTCTTTTAGGATATTTTTAACAACTTGTTAATATAATATATTCCTTCAATATATAACTTCAAATACTTCGAAATTGATGCCGATTCCAGGAAATTTCCTGAAATACAAATCTGTAATTGGAACTCTGTCTTCAAATATTTAAATATTTTTTGACGTCCATGGAATTGATTTCATATTTATTGTTCGATGTTGTAATTTAACCAGAGGTATTATAGTACCTGGCTATAATTCAAATGAATAACTCGACTTCTCCCAATGTATATCAATCACTCTGTTAAACACTACCACAATATTTTATAAATTCGGTGTCCTCGTTCTACGATTTATCAAGAACTTAAATTCATATTAAAAAAAATTAACTACATTAGGGTGGTAATGTTGTTAAGTTCCTCAGGGATGGTAAAGACACACAGCGTCATATACTACTACAGCTCAACCCCGCCTTTAATACTCGGATACCTTGCATTGTACAAAAAATGTGTATGCTTTTTTTTCTAACAAGGCCTTTTGTTTCTCATCAAAAAAAAAAAGAATTTTTTATGAAAATGCTTCATGAAAAAATTACACTCCCTGTGATGAATTCATTTCTTATTCCCCATTTATTTCCATACAAACTTTTTGATTAATGATGCATTTATAACAGACGTATTTAATTTTTTTTTGTATTTGTTGAAGTACTCAAACATTTTTAGGATGTGATTCAGGAATTTTTGTGTGCATTACGTGTTAATCTTTTTTCAGATGCAGAGTTTAGGTCTCGGATTCTCAACGTGGGGCACACGCCATTTCGGTGACACTCGTAATGTTTATAAGGTTTTTGGACAAATGAGCTATATTTATTTCAAACTTCATTAGAAAGATGAACATAATTGTTCCACTTTTACGAGTATGGGAAAGTCCCAGCATTGCGAACGCCGCATAGATTTTATTTTTTAATTCAACGTTCATCATATTTAATCATTTAGGTTTTAAGGATTACATTAAAAATCGATTTAAAGAAATTTAAACGATCAGTTGAAAATATGGCTGAGAACTAGTGTCTTGCGAACATCTAATGTTGCATACATTTTATGTAAAAATAAAATCCCTTAAAAATTCACGAAACGATGAATGCGAATATATGCACACCTTACACTAGGGTGCCCCTTGTATGCTGAATTTAATTTTCCCTAATAAATACTAGAAGCTTTGTGGGACCTCGGAAAATCTCGTGTGATTATTTTTGACATTAAGACCAATAAGTATGTGTAAATTTGACGTTGGTAGTTAGAAGTTTGACCGTGCTACAAAGAGGTCAATGCTGAGATTTCCGTTCAAAACGAGTTTCTCACTTGTATGTGTTTATCGGTAATAGGTAGGGAAATTATTTATATGCCGATGGCAAGGTGAAGTAATACACGAATCAACTGTATCTCCTAACAGCTTAAAATAAAATTGATGTGAAAGTGGGGGTATAATTCACAACTTCATGCTAGCAAAAATCCCAATTGAGGTAGATACTTGTCACTAGCAGAAGTCAGGGTGTCTCAGTAAGAATGCACTTTTTGATTTGAAAATAAAAACCCGTATTTCTTGAAATAGTTGTGATTTTTTATTTGATTGTAAAGAAGACATTTAAAAAAGACATTTCTGTTGTTATCTAAATAAAATAGACCTAAGAAATGCTCGTTGCGAATATGAGACCAATCTTACAAATGTGATTCAAAGATGTTCAGAGCATACACGTTGGGGTGGGTCCATTTTTTTTTGCTGAAAATGTTCACAAGAAACCATGGTTCTAAAAGTAAAATCGAGGCCGCGATTTTTCACTTGAAAATTTCTATACAAATCGACCCAAAAGCCATTCTTTTGAAACTTGATACTGCTCGATTTCGATGAAATTTCACACATATATTCAAGGCAGCGACGCTTTACAAGGACGGTTGGTTTAGGTCGAAACTCGATTTTGATTTTAAAACCATGGTTTCTTGGGAACATTTTCTTGGAATTTGCCTTAGATTACGTTTCTGCTATACTCTTTGTCAAGTTTTTGGTCAGATACAAATTGACCTACCCTAATACACATGCTGTATTTAAATGATTTTACAGAAACACTAAAGGCCTTTAGCCAAATTTGGGCAAAACCGGGTTTTAAATATTTTAGAAGAATATGAAACACTACAGAAACTGATGTTTTCATTTAATTAATTTTTCATGCTGATTTCAACGTTTGCTTTTCATCTATTGTGCCCGCTCATACCACTGTCCTTATTCATATTTGGCTGAACAAAAATAATAATCATCAAAACTTTTGAATAAAACGGAATAACTCCCAATAGAGCATGGCTTTCGTATGGATTTGGTGACATTCGAAAGAAGTTTTATTACGCTTTCCGGTGTAGTGAAGGTCCCAATGGTTATCGGGATATTACAAGTCAAAATATCATGTTTTTGGCTCGACATATCGATAAATATTCGAGATATGCAAAATGTTATATAATCATTTTATAGATTTGGCTAGATCTATCTCAAAGTCTATCTATCTCATCGGTGAGATACAGCCACATTTCTGTGAAAGAGTTATGGAAATTTTCATGAAAAGAATAATAGCCTGTTATCAGAGTCGTGGGGGTCATTTGACGGATATGGTATTCCACACTTAATCGGAACATGCCTTCTTTACAATCCCATGAAAAATCGCAACTATATCAAAAAAATGCGTGTTTTTAATTTAAAATTAAACAGTGCATTCTCACTGAGATACCCTTACTTCTGCTAATGACCAGTCTCTACCTCCAAACAGACTTTTCGTCAGCATACATTTGCGAATAATACCCCCACTTGCACACAAACTATCTCAAAACTGTTAATAGGTCTAAAAGCAACTAATACATCGTTGTTTTGTGTATTACTTTACCTATCCATCGCCATATAAATAATTTCCCTACCTATTGCCGATAAACACATACCAGTGATAAACTTGGTTTGAACGTATATCAGAACATTGGCCTCTTTAAGGCACGGTCAAACGTCTAACTACCAATGCTAAATTTACGCATACTTGTTGGTGATAATGTTATACAGCTAGTATAATTTTTTAAGGAAAATTTCAAAAAAAAACATATAAGGGACACATTAACCTACACTTCATAGTGGCAAGGCCATTAAACTCATAGAAAATTTCGGTTGAGGCAACAACTGTACATCCCTTTGCTTCGGCCAAACTTGTTGGCTCCGGCTACAGAAGGGCTTGTAAATGACTAATATCATTGTTAAGTGAGGTTATCCTAATTGAACTTTCTTTCCTTTTAATCACAACTTTAAAACTTTATTTTCGATAATATGAAAGTTGTAACTGTATGCCTGTATTGTAATGAATTGTTTATTTATACTTATATTTATATATGAACTATATAAATTACAAATGATTCAACAAATTTCTTACAAATAAATTCCATCTGCACGCTAAAAAACGGCCTCCCTACCATATTCTCCCAAACATCTTCTGCAGGAGGTATGTGAATGTTTGGAACAAACTTCAAATATTCACATGTATGCTTTTACGTGGAAATATATGCGATTTTCATCCCAAACATCCATATACTTGCTTGGAAGCATTCGCGTGTTTTCCCCAAACCTCCATATGCGTATTTCCTCCCAAACATAATTATATTTAGAAACGAATTTTTCTTTTATTTCAACATATATGTACTGTAAATGAGAATCTGCTGCTGTTTTGCTTCCCATTTCTTTGTTGTCTCTCACGTTTTGTTTTCAGAAGGTTTCAACTGTGCGTTGGTTATCACTATGCGTTGGTACACAAACAATATATTTATATACAAATCTAGTTCATGTAATCCAAGCGTGGTTAAATTACTTGTGATTTATTTAAAATACTTATTTTACAAATGGCCCGCCGTTCCGATGTTCTCGGTAAAGGCTCGGACGGACAATGGGCTTCACGTTGTTGCCCTTTCCAGTTTCGTTCCTCAGAATCGTTTCTCACTTTGGTAACACACATACATATGTACGAAACACAAACCCCAAAACTACATCACAAAGCATTTAATCGTCCAGAACTTTGTTTATTGTTTTTTCACTGATCAATCGCTCTTGGTATCCTTTGTGCGATGATCCATTGACGACTGAGTACATGAAACTAAAACGCAAAATAGAAAAACTGACTTCATCTGAAATATGAATCACTGACTGAAAGAGTATTGCAAAAATACACAAACTCATTAACAAAATAGACTCTTTCGTAGTCCCTCTATTACTCTCTTGCTCTCGAGAGAGCATAAACAGTCCAACAAACACTGCTGTATTTGTGTCACAAACACAGATATTTTTGGATCACAAACACATATATATTAAGATATTAAACATTGTGTCTCAAACGTCTAATATTGAATAGCAAACACAATCTGTTTGGACACAAGTGTATTATATTTGCGACAAGATCCAAATACACCTTATATTTGCATCCAAAAAACAAAAAACGACAGATTTTTCAGCGTATATAACATATCTTTTCCGTTTGGAAATAGTGGATAACCGATTGCGCGATTTCTGCACATTCCCGAAGTATCAGTGAATATTTGATCGGGTTTTTAGCAAAGGTGAACCCTTTCCTGAAGATCTTTGAATCTGACGAAATGTTCTGAATTGCACATTAATGAAGATCTTCGTTATCTGTAACAAATAATATGTCATAAAAAATAAAGTTTGCAAATTGCGATAAGGGTTTACCGCTCTAAGCGTTTTTTTTACCGCCACCTGGGTAGTTAGATACTTTGAAGAGTTTGAGCTCCTGTTGTATGTAAATCTTTGGTTGGACGTAAAACGGATAGAACTTAGGCAATGCGTATTTTTATCCTACGCAACCAATATAAAACATAATCTGTCATTAGTATAAATTAAACACTGATTCTAGTTGATTATAGCTCATACTCCCATCTACCCTTTTCACCATCAGATTCCAACCACCATGTCGATCAATGTGACATGAATACTAGGGTATTCAATCGATTAACCTTTGATGTATTAATCGAACAATATGTTTCAAACATGTTGTCGAGTACTTAAAATCGACTGTTTTTGAGTAATAATGTCATCGAGTATTTCGCACCGAGTAAACGGATAAGTAAGGAAAATTATATATTAATATAATGTGCATTTACAATTTTAACCGAGTAGGTTCCACAACATCTCTACTTATTTAAATTTATTGTGTGAAAATAAAAAGCATGTCTGAAAAGGATAGTTAAATGTTACATTTTTAAACATGGTAATTTTTCTGTTTCTTTTCTAAAAAAGAATGTGTTATGAAAAGGTTTGTATGTGTGAAGGTGCTACACAATTTTTTTGTAACATTTTGCCATTTTAAAGTGCGGCGTCATAAGTGTGACCTTATTGTTATCAAGTTTTTGGAAGTGCTTTGATAAACATAATTTAGGAAACATGCAGTGTTTTTCTTGCTGCTGAAATACAACGAATAAAGGAATACAGTCGATGCCTGTCAATTGCCGTGGACGGATATATCCCCATCCAAATATGGGTAATTTTGTCTCAATTGCAGCAGGTATTAAGCAACTTATGCCAATAATTATAATGGCAAACTAATAAATATATTTTCAAACTACTTATATACTACACAGATTCCTTATGTATATCTTAAGTAAAATACTAGTGTAAAATATAATCCGATGCTCATGGGTTTATGCACATTATCTTGCACCGGGCTCAATATTAAGTCGAGTACATACATCCACAATTAAGGCGAAGAGTTTGCATTACATATTTTTAAAATTTATTAGATTAATTAATTTATAGATTACATTCTTTCTTTAAAATCATATTTTTCTATTAAATCGATCAATTTCAGAAGAGAAAAATTACTCGAATAACTCGATTTATAAAAAATATTTACCCTTATGTTCGAGTACGACATAAAATCTTTTTCGAGTTATTGGATTTCTCGAGTAAAGTAAAAACCCGAATAATGGGATACCCTAATGAATACCACCTGTTTAAATGAATAGCTATGCGTTATCTGCCATTACAAGGAGGGTTTGTGTGAAATGCACCTCATCCGACAAAGTAAGGAGCAATTGATTTGCTAAAGCTCTCTGGCACTCGTGTGGGTCCGCACAAGATCAATTTCCGATACTGGCTGAAGCAATAGGTTCTGCATAATAAATTTTCAGAGGAATACAGCTCATATGGGCCAATGCACGGTGGGGGATTTTTCAGTTAAAAATGGAAATATTTCAACCGGGTTGACCGAGCAGAATGATATTGCACACAAACATTCCTGAGTTGTAGTATTATTGAAACTCCTAAAATGAATCTCCGTATACCTAACTAAATCCGCCCAATAGATTTGTTTCTGCTGGAAATATTTTTTATAATTACCTACCTTCAAAAAAAAATCCTAAGATACGAGGATTTGTGGAAACCTGAAACATTTTACATGCGTCTGCTGGTTAGTTGAGCAAATCTTGACAAACAGAGAAGCAATTTGAGAAGGTGTTACATTAATAGCACCACATACTGTGAGCGATTTAAAATCGTTGAAATATATATAAAGATTTGTAGAAAAGCATGCATTTAAAATCCAAATATTGAAAAAACACCAAACTTTAACGTTTTTTTGAAGAAATGTGTAATAAATTTTTTTCCAATAGAAAATAAATTTGTTTGAAAATATGGCATTTCTTTATAGGGGTTGTAAAAATAACTAAACCGGCATTCAATTTATGATCACCACAATTTCCTATAAATCACATAGCTTTCAAAATTCCTAAAATTTCACTTTTGACCAAAAATAACTCAAAGTGCACGGCTGTCGCGCTAAATATACCGAAAGTTCTGGGAATTTTTTAGAATATCTCATTTTTGGGAATTATTCAAATTACCTTGAGAATTCTAGTATTGTCGTTGAGCGAATTTTTATCATTTTCACGGTTTTTTATTCCAGATAAACCGACTAAACACACTGCCAAATTTCATTATCATACCTTATTTAATTCTATTTGTTTTGATTGATAAAACTGTAATTAATATAGAAATTTTGGATCTAAGGTATATTTATAATTCATGAGTTCATTTGATTATTAGTTTATTAAAAGAATAAGAGCCTACAGGTAATTACGCGTCCAGTGCTACCAAATACTGAATCAAAAAAGTATGAACTTATGTCTTATGTGGCAGTCGGTTATGCAATGGTAGTGTGCCCGGCTCTTGTGCATGAGGACGTGGGTTCGATCCCTGCTCTGACCACCTAACGGCGGTCACCTCGCTTAGTGTCGGCGCCATGACAAAGCTTCTCAAAATACCGTTCAGAACCGGTGTAAAATTGTAGGTCCCAATCATTAATTAATGGTTTCCCATTACATCCCATGAAGGAATCGGGGAGAGCTTCTCGCAACCAGTGAGCTGTGCGCTTTCTACTTTTATGCTCACTGATTTGGACCTACAGTTTTACACCGGTTCCGAAAGGTATTTTTGAGAAGCATTTTCATGGCTAAATACTCGATAATGTCGCCGTCACTATGCGAGGTGACCGCCGTCGAAAGAAATTTTAAGGTGGGCAGAGCAGTGATCAAAACCAGGATCTCAAGTACAAGAGGCGCGCACACTATCCTTTGCACCACCGACAGCCGCAAACCTCACCCAATCAGTGAGTGTAAAACTAGAATGCGCACAGCTCACTGGTTTGTGAGAAGCTCTACCTAATCCCTGCATGGGATGTAAGAGTAAACCACTTATATGTTACACGTCGAATCTCAATTCTTCAACTCTTTTTAATTGTTTCGTTTTTTGTAGTTTTTATCAAATCTCGCACACCGATCGTAGTTATTACTACCGCCACTATCATCAATATGAAATGTAATGATATTAGAAAAAGGCATGGAGATTGGTGTTTGTGGTGAAAATGGAATTAGGCATGCTGCAAAAATTCGCTATTGAAGGTGGGTAATTATTCCAAGCCTATTTTGTTTCTCAAACAATTGGAACTCAGACCCATTGGATGACTAAGATTTAGGATATGTTTAACAGCGTTCATCACACTTATACTTCTTTACAGGGTTTACATAAATAATAATCTTTACATTTCTACAAAGGTTGAGAAACACTTTCTTAAGTGAACATTAAATAAAATCATTATTAAATATGGCGGTCGTTTTTCTCCCTAATGTGTCACATACCAAAGTGCGGAAATATGTGGATAAGGATGTCCTGGCAAAGGCGCTCTATTTTTACTAGAAACTCAAATTTTTTAAAACATGTATTTTTTGGAATATGCCCATCTTGATAAAGTACGGGATATTCGTTATTAAAAAATATTCTGTAAGAAAAATGGATGACATTACGTTAATTATACACAACGACAAGCTTTGTATTTTTATGAGAATTAATTTATTTTCGCTTTATATTTCATTAGCGGATACATTTCAAGCAACCACTATTGTCCTGGAAGGACAATAAATAAAAGGGGTCAAGTGAGCGCCATTCGAATTCTAGAAATTCTAGTCAATCTATTAATATCGTAGTGCACTACCAACCAAAGTACGTACATCATCATTTTCAACAACGTACCTATTAATGTTATTTCTCCAAGCAAATATCAAATTGAAATAGTATCGTCACGCCATATCAGAAAACCGAAATTTAAACTAGAGAATGCTAATATCAACCAAAGTGAATGAAACTCGTTAAAGAAATCTTGTTTTCCTCTTAACTAAATTGGATTAAGGGTATACTTGTGTAGCCTACATAAAAATTACAAACCCTAAGGACTGAATTTGTTTCAGAACTATATCTCGTCAAAGATGGAGAAAAATCACTTACGTAAAAAATTACGAACTTAAATATTGGCTATGATATGGTACAATGATATGGTACAGTCCTTTTAATTTCGCCAGGCACAAAAAAATTAATAATATTATTATAACAACATATACTATAAATAGTATTGATCAGAACAACTTGAAATATACAGGGAATGTTGAATCGGCTCGATAATAACGGCGTGGTACTATCAGACAACAATGCTTTTGGGCATTTACTGTCATCGGTACTTATGTATTTATATGTATGAAAACTTCTATATGGACTACAATCACCAAAATAGTGCATAAACAGATACATTAGAAAAGAATTTGAACAGACTGATGAAACAGGAAAAGGGATCATGAATGTTGTTTCAGCAATTGTATCCACGTAACAAACAGTTTCTTGTTGTGCTACAACATGGTTTGATGTTAATATCAAATTTTATTTTTAAACTTACGAGTAAATGTGAGACTTTTTTCAAACTGGCATTAGTCAAATTGTGTACATATGCTGCCTCATAATTTTATTGACGAATTCCGTCGAATTAAAAAATCGAAAAAATTACGTGATATCTCAGGGGACACGAAGTTCCTTTCGCTATACTTCTATATTATGTACTAGCTAGTTCCAACACGCCTATGGCGCCCGTTGAAAAATACGATAATTTAAATGGACCTTTAAAAAAAGATACTTTTTGTAAAATGATACACTGTTTTAAGAAATTTATTTTGTGTATAGAATGTTAATTTTTTAAGCAAAAAGAATATTTATAGATAGAATATGTATTATATTTTCCCGAAAAGGTACTCTTTTAAAGAGAGATTACTTACTTACTTATCCGGCCTCGAACAACCCCGGGGGGTGAGGGACCTTACAAAACGAAGACAACGTATTTCTTTTGCTTTATCTCTCCGGTTGGTAATACCAAGTGTACCCAGGGATTCGTCAACTTGATCCCTTCAGCGGAGTCTTGGTCTTCCTATTTTTCGCCTTTCTTCAAGTTCGGTTTCGAAAACCCCTCGTGTTGGTGCGTCTTCATCCATTCTACTGACATGGCCCAGGCAGCGCAATCGCGATAATTTGATCCGCTTAACTATGTCGATGTCGGGATAAAGCTCATACAGCTCATGGTTCATTCGTCGCCGATACTCACCGTTGTGCACTATAGGGCCATAAATCTTCCGGAATATTTTTCTGTCGAAGACTCCCACAGATGCTTCATCTGCTGGCGATAAGACCCAGGATTATGCGCCATAAAGCACGACAGGTTGAATGAGAGTCTGGTATAGCTGGATTTTCGTCATTCGAGAGAGCGCTTTACCTCCAAAGTGCTTGATTAGCCCAAAATAACATCTATTCTCAAGCGCAATTCTCCGCTTGATCTCGAAGCTGACGTTGTCGTCCTTGACCACGGCAGATCCAGGTATATAAATTCGTCCACTACCTCGAAATTATATCGGTTATCAACGTTCACGGTTTGGTCTAATAGCGTGGAGGCCCTAGTCGTTGAAACCATTAATTGTGTCTTGTCGTCATTTACTTTCAGACCCACTTTTGCTGATTCCTTCACAATTCTCGAAAACACTGCAGTAACTTCTCTAATTGTGCGCAGAATGATATCGATATCATCAGCATACGCGAGCCGCTTTTGACTCTTGCTGCTGATGGTCTTATTCATATTGACTGCAGCTTTTCTCATAATAACCTCAATTAGATGTGCTTGGTTTCGTAAAGTTCGGTAAGAGCCTTACCAACTTTCACTGCGGATTTGGCGTTCGTCAAGGTCATCCCGCACAGGCGTATGAGCTTTGCAGGAATACCAAGCTCAGGCATTGCTTCGTAGAGTTTCTCCCGAATCGGGCTATCAAAGGCCGCTTTACAATCGACAAATAGGTTATAGGTGTCTATTTGTTTTTCCCGGGTCTTCTCCAGGATTTGGCATAGCGTGAAAAACTTGTCAGTTGTCGATTTTCCAGGCCTAAAGCCACACTGGTATGGTCCAATCAGGTCAGCGATAATTGGTCTTAGTCCTTCGCACATTATACTCGACAGAACCTTATATGTTATGGATAAACGGCTTATTGCACGGTAGTTGGCACAGAGACTCGAGTCACCTTTTTAAGTATGAGACATAGTACACTGAGACTCCAATCGCCGGGCATGCATTAATCTAACCAAATTTTGCTAAGCTTATGCATGCAACTTATCAGTTCATCGCCGCCAGCCCTATACAGCTCCGCCCGTAATCCATCTGCTACTTCAGCCGGGCAATTGCTGTTCTGATCTCGTCTTGGTTAGGAGGGGTCAATCGACGTCGTCGTCCACGTTGTGATCTATTGTCCCATCGTCATTGGATATCGCAGAGGAGAACTGATCTCTCCATAGCTCCAGCATGCTCTGCGCATCTGCGATGAGATTTGCATCCTTTTATTTACAGAAGAGGGGCCCTTGTTGTGCCTTTAAGATAATACAAATATTGTTGGTTAATAATATAATAATTTATACTTTGTTAAAATCTATCTTATACGAGTTTGTAAAATAGTTTTTGAATAAATTATCATTCGTTTTCGAGTAACGAAACATATAACAACAGTTTTCAATTCTTATACCGAAATTTGAAATTATTTTCTTTTTCTGAACATTATCAGAAATTTTCCGCTGTTTGTGCAGTTTTTGTGTAGTTTGAAACTACAATTATATTGCCATGCCTTGTGGTTACAATTTACGTTCTGTCCGGCAGGAGGATCCTGGTTTTCCAATTCCAGTGGAGGAAGATGAAATTAATAGGACAATAATGGAGGCTCAGCCATCAATTGAACAACAACTTAGTGACGTTCTGGCCTGTGTTCGAAAATTATCAAGAGTTGTTACGGAAAGTCGCAGCGATATATATTAAACAGGTGATACAAGTAGAGATAGGAGAACAAATCAATTTCCAGCCGGAACTTCAGGAGATATTTTGCCTCCTCCAGCAGATGCTCGACGTCAACTCGTAGATCCCTCAGTCGACGCATCTCCAGTTGAAACTAGAGCAGATGCTTTGCCTCGACCTGCTGATACTAGTGATGTGCAACCTTTTGGCACGGTTGTATCTAGTGAGTCATTATCTAGATTGTATGATTTACCAACATTTTCCGGCGTTCCTGATGAATGACCGCTTTTTATAGCCAATTTTAAAGACACTACAGAGGCGTTTAGATATAGTGACCGCCAAAACCTAATGCGCCTTCGGAAGTGCTTATCTCGTCCTGCGAAGGAAGCAGTTTCTTCGATGTTAATCTATCCAAACGATACACCGAAAGTCATTGAAGAATTGGAATTCCGGTTTGGTTGACCTGATATATTAGTATGTTCACAGCTTAAAAAAATCAGACAGTTTCCAACTATTACGCGTAAAAGAATGGACCAAATCATCGAGTTTTCGACAAAGGTGAGAAATGTTGTGGCCTTTTTAACTTGAGCTGGTTGTGGCCACCACCTTATGAGCGCTACACTGTTGGAAGAAATGTCACTAAAGCTACCCATGGACCAACAGTTTAAATAGGCCAAAAAAGCATTGGCTACAAAGCCATTCCCTGCCATTGTCGATTTTTCCCAGTGGCTAACTGAACTAGCAAAGGTTATAAGTTTAGTTCCAAATACCCTTTCTTCGCATCAAATACAACCACCAAAGCCATTGATGGTTGTAGGGAATAACACACAGTGGAAGTGCAATATTTGTAATCCAGAACATCCCCTCTCCAAATGTTCGGTATTTACTGAAGAATGTCTGTACCTTCACGTTGGGAAAAAGCAAAACAGTTAAAGCTTTGCTTTTGCTGCCTTCATAGAGGACATGGTGTGGTCGGATGCCTCTACAAAAAGGGCTGTGGGATAAACAATTGTAAGCAGCATCATAATAAATTGCTCCACGGCGTTGACGCAGAAGCTTCATCAAGGCTGTACAATCAGTTTCTGAACTGCTAGTCGCAACAATTACAGGCAAGTAATCTTTTCAAAATATTAGCTGTAAAATTGTCTGGCCCTTGTGGTTCTCTTAAAGCTTATGCCATGTTTGACGAAGGATCCTCCATTTCGATAATTGAAAAAAACACTGCTCGCCTGTTGGGGTTAAAGGGGAAAACCTCCGACATAACACTTCAATGGTATGGAGACAAAGTTGTGAAGGAAAAATCGTTCTTAGCCAACTTTGAAAAGACAAAAAGCAACTGGCAACTCTGTAGACTCAAGTCGTACTTAATTTTGTGCTCCGTGATTTTTGCCTTATTAGTAATTATTATATCGTGTATTATTGTGTTTAGTGTGTGAAAAAGTGTTAAAACTGGAGCTAAGTATCTAACGTTGGTTTTGTGTATGTTAGTACTGTTTGTGCTCCAGTTGTTTTATAAATTAAATCTTCTGTTTTTTTTTGTCATTTAATCTTTGGTACCATAATACAACAACAGTATTTGGTTTGCATCCTTTTATTGTTGTTATTGTCAGTTTTTTTGTTCGATTGTTGTTATTGTTAGTTTTTCTACCTCTTTTGTACTATTTTTGTTTGTATTCACAATTCTAGTGTTGATAAACATTCCGCTTTTTATTGTAAGTGTTTAGCAGTGTTGTCTATTATAGCGATTATTTAGTTATTTTTGCGATTTCTGCAGATTTTAGCAGTGTTGTCTATTGTAGCGATTATTTTGTTATTTTTAGCGATTTATTTTGGTATTTTAAATTTTTTATTTTTATTTTTTTTTTTTTGTTTCTTGGTTTTATTTGAAATGGCGTGTTTAAATAAAAATTGTTCTTTAAAATCTGATAATGAGCGTATGTTGTCGTGTTGGTTATGTGACAATCTATTTCATACTAAATGTGCTGGAATAGTAGCCAGAGTTGCTGATTGTCTGAATGGGATAAGGGTATTCGTTGGTGCTGTTCTAAGTGTAGAAATATTGAAAATAGTCTTTATCGTTTTTTTAAGAGCATGCAGTCAGAGTTTTCTGGAATGGAAAGGGATATGTCTGCGCTCTCGTATCGTTTCTCTAAATTGACGAAAATGTTTGAGGAATATCCTGATTTGGAGAAATGCATAAATTCTCCATCTCAATCTTCTCCCAAACGCAATAAATCATCGAGGAAATTAATTCCGCTGATAAATGTGAACTCATCACCTTGTTTAATTGAGGTTAATTCGCCTATGGCTGCTACTGATAACTCTGTTATCCGGTCGGTCGTTGCCTCTTCTGTGGCTACTGGTGCTGATATTTTGAAACCTTCCGCTCCATCTGGTGCTGGTGAATTACAGTCCGAGCGGGTGCAAACCGGGGACAATAATTCGCCTATGGCCGCTACTGATAACTTTGTTATCCGGTCGGTCGTAGCCTCTTCTGTGGCTACTGGGGCTGATATTTCGGAACGTTCCGCTGCATCTGGTGCTGGTGAATTACAGTCCGAGCGGGTGCAAACCGGGGACAATAATTCGAGGGACAATTGACTCTGGCTTGACGTTTGCTAAAGTCACCGCTTCTTCCGCACCATTTGGTGCTGATAGATTTGGCACCGTGTCAAATGTTACAGTCGTTGACTCTGTCCCTTGTTCTTCCAAGTTACGGGCTAGAGAGCTGACTGTAGTTCCGGCTAGGCGGGTAATTTTTATTTCAAGATTCTCACCGGAAACAACTGTGGATGATATTAATTTTTATTTATCATCTAAATTGAATAACACGGATTCTATAGCGAGTTATAAGATTAACTCCGCGCATTCCGAAAAACTCGCCTCTTTTAAGCTTTTTGTTCCCGATGGCTTGTTTGGACAATTGGTTAACTCTAATTTCTGGCCTTCAGGGGCCTTGGTGAAAGAATTTATACAACGCAATAACGGTAGGCGTTCGAACCCTGTTTCTCTCCCAAAATCGAATAAAACGGCTTCAAAAAACTAAATGGATTTGCCAACATTTTGTATCAAAATGTTCGTGGCTTAAATACTAAACTCTCTAGACTCTATGTGGACAGTTTTGGTTTCGATTATGATATAATAGTTTTTTCCGAAACATGGCCTAAGCCCAATGTACTCGATTCAGAAGTTTTATGTGACAGATTTTCAATAGTCTTATGACGTGGTGATAACGAACATTAGTGATATAGAGCTCTTAGCACTCTTTGTAAGGTTGGGCGCTGCCAAACTTTATATAACTTGTTCATATATTCCACCTTCGTCAGAGTTTGGAATTTATGAGATGCAATTGGGTGCCATCTCTGAAGTGTGTGGGAAGCTTGGTGACAGTGACAGCCTACTGATATTGGGTGATTTCAATTTACCTTTGGTATCATGGTTACCCTTACCTGATACTAAACATCTCACTCCGTTAACTCCTTGCGACTGGACTTCTGATTTTGTTAGACTCATTTCTTCTCTGAATCTTGTTCAGATTAACGATCTTGTTAATGCTATGAATAGGACACTTGATCTTGTAATAGTTAATAATTCTGATAATTTTCAAGTTTCCCGCGTTAATCCTCTAAGTTTGCCCGAGGACTCATACCATCCTACAATTTGTATTCATTTCTATCTCCAGACTGAAAATTCAATCTATTCAAAATCTACCAGGAGAACTTTTTGTTTCTCACGTGCTAATTTTGTCTTACTGAATAGTCTTTTTGAATCTGTCGTCAATATTAGATTGCGAGGATCGCCAGAACTTTGATGGGAGGTTAATTAATTTTTATGATGTAATGTGGCGATGTATACGTAAATCTGTGCCGAGGGTATCTGCAGAAGATGAGAATTGCTCACCCCCTTGGTCTTCTAAATATTTAAAGCAGTTAAAAAATGCCAAGAGTAGATTACATAAAAAGTTTAGGGTATCAGGTAGATCTTTTGATTATAGTAAGTACACTATTGCCAGATGTCGTTACGAGGCAGAATCTCGCAAGTGTTATCAATCTTACTTGTCCAAGGTTGGTAAGAATTTTAGGAACAATCCTAAAAGTTTTTTCAACTTTGTTAACACCAAGCGTAAGTCCGTATCAAGACCTTCTCGAATTGTGATGAATGATGTCGAATACATAGACTCTGAATCTATTGCCAATTGTTTTGCTGACTTTTTCTCATCTGTTTACTCGGTTAATTCAGTATCGACTACCTGTGACTATCCTTATGATATTCGGTCATTAGATCCGTTCGGGATCACTTCTATGAGTGATACGTGGGTCCAGGAGAACCTTTCATCACTGAAGCCCACGAACACGTATGGACCTGACGGGATCCCTAATTCTGTGCTAAAATATTGTTCTACGACATTAGCTACACCATTGACTATACTATTCAATGCATCTTTGAAATTTAGCTACTTTCCAGCGGTCTGGAAAAGTTCGTATATTGCCCCTCTTCATAAGTCGGGTTGCATTGCAAATGTGTCAAATTATAGAGGTATTGCGAAACTGAGTGCGATTCCAAAACTTCTTGAGAAACTGGTCACTTACAAAGTTTCCTCTATTATTGACTGTAGACAACATGGTTTTCGCAAAGGTCTGTCTACAGTTACAAACTTACTTCAATTTTCTTCTTACGTAATTGATGGTTTTATTTCGGGAATGCGAACCGATGATATTTACACGGATTTTAGTAAAGCTTTCGATAAGGTTAACCATCGCCTCCTACTGAGTAAATTAAGCGCTATCGGGTTTAATAGTAATATTATTGAATGGATTTCATCTTACCTTACTGGTCGCGAACAGATGGTAATTTTTGGGGATTCGTTATCTAGACCTATCCAAGTGTCTTCCGGCGTTCCTCAGGGAAGTCACCTGGGTCCTATTTTATTTCTCTTGTTTATCAACGATTTGCCTAATTCGATGGCTGAGTCTAATGTGCTTATGTACGCGGACGATGTGAAAATATTTATCTCGTATAAAAATACTTCAGACTATATTCTACTTCAAAATGATCTGGATCGGTTTGGGAGTTGGTGCAATCATAACCTTATGGAGTTAAACTTGGGTAAATGTAAGCATATGGCGTTTTACAGATCACGTATGATTACCTCCCGGTATTCTATAGGTGGTTCTACATTAGAATTGGTCAATTCTTTCTTGGCTTTAGGTTTTTTACTTGATAGGAAATTGTCTTTCAATAGTCACATTATTGATACTGTTAATAAGGCTTATGGCGTACTTTCGTTCATTAAGCGGTGGGCGAAGGAATTTTCTGATCCATATATCACGAAAAATCTTTATACATCCCTTGTTAGGTCCATATTAGAATATGGATCAGTGGTATGGGATCCACAATATGACTTTTATGTGAATATGATAGAATCGGTACAGAAACAATTCCTTATATTTTGTCTTAGGAACCTGAGATGGGATCCTAACGTCCATCTTCCTCCATATGTCAGTAGATTGTCTTTGTTTAAATTACCTCCTCTGGCTAGTAGACGGACTATGCTTAATTCGATTACAATATATAAGATTCTCAGGGGCGATATACGCTCTGAGTATCTTCTTGGTCGTATTTCGATAAATGTTCCTTCGAGAACTTCTAGGAACTATAAACCCCTGCAAATTAGTTTTCGACGCTATAATTATGCTTTGAATGAACCGGTTCGGAGAATGTGCACAGATTTTAATTATGTTTATCAGTTTATTGACTTTTCTTTATCACCGGACACGATAAAGTCTTTTATTGTAAATCATCTAAATAGCTAGTGTGTAGTAATTTATGTACGAGTATTAATGTTGTATTGTTTTATGTTTTAAGATTTATTATTTTTCAATAAGTATATAGTGGTAATCTGCGGATTTTATTCCTCTTTTAACTGGTATTGCTTTAATCGGCTGTGAAGTTTTATGTAGCCGTTGCACGTTTTCCTCTCAGTTACTCCCCGCTACGGATCGGTCTATGGTGTGTACGTTATCCCTACGTCATAGGGATGAGGCCCCCTCGGTCGGTTGGGGCGGGTGTGAGTGGCGGCGATGGGATCGTTCGTAAAAAAAAAAAAAATATCGTAAAACGGTTAAATTTACCCTGTCAGTCATTCTCAAAGGCACAGACTACGTGAATCATACGCCTGTTTTGCTTCTGGGACTTGACAATGCCGCCCTGGGTACCCCGTCTGCAATTAAGGAAGAAGAGGACTGCCATATTATCGCTATGCAGTGCAAACTTGGTTGGTTTGCTTATGGTTCGACAAAAAGAGGCGCATCTGAACCCATTGTCTTACATATTAAAGAGGAAAGTCTTCATAACATGGTTCAAGAATTTCTAGCGACCGAGAATTTTGGACTGAATTCCCATGTTCAACCTCTACTTTCTGATGACGACCAAAATGCCAAAGAAACGATGGAAAAAACATCGAAACGTATTGGGAAGCGGTTTGAGACAGGCGTATTATGGAAGGAATATCCCCCAAACACTCCATCCAGTTTAGAAATGGCTAAGAAAGGTTACATACCATAGAGAAAAGGATGAACAACAATCGTGAATATGCAAAGAAATATAATATGGAGATGAAAAAATATTTGCAGAATGGTAATGTTCGAAAACTGTCGGAAGATGAGGTAAAGCAAACTCGTTATCCTGTATGGTATTTGCCGCACTTTGGTGTTGTAAATCCACATAAACCAGATAAATTATGAGTGGTTTTCGATGCAGCTGCCAAGGTCTCAGATGTTTCCTTAAATTCACTACTACTTAAAGGTCCTGAGCAGGCAAAACCCTTACTGGGAATACTCATGCAATTTCGTCAAGGCGTTATAGCTGTTGCTCAAAAAGATCAACATTCGCTGCGATTTTTGTGGAGATATGGAAATGTTAATCAACCAGTGGAACACTTTGCAATGATATCCATGACATTCGGAGCAATTTGCTCTCCATGTTGTGCGGAGTACGTAAAAAATCTAAATGCCAATGAATTCTCTGATGAATACCCAGAGGCTGGCGCTGCGATTGTTGAAAAATATTACGTTGACGACTTTGTGTCCAGTTTGCAGAATGAGGATGAAGGATTACATATTTGCCAACAAGTGGTTAAAATACATTCTGATGGTGGATTCGATCTAAGAGGATTTATTTCAAATAGTAAAAAGATGGAGTCAGATATGAACCATTCCAGAAGTAATAATAATCAAACAATAAATATGGAGAAGCAGTCATCGATGGATAAATTTCTGGGAATGTATTGGGATAAGTCTGAGGATGTATTTGAATTTCAAACCAAGGTTTACAGTCTTGATCAAGAAGTTCTTAAAGGGAATAGAGTTCCGATGAAACGGGAGCTTTTAAAGATAAATATGGCTGTCTTCGACCCTTTTGGGTTGATATCCAATATTTTATTATATCCAAAACTGCTTGTACAAAGTACCTGGAAGTTCAATTTAAACTGGGATGACCCTATCCCCATGGAACTACACAAAAAATGGAGATTGTGGTGGAACGAGTTCAAAAATATGGGAAACTTTAAAATTCCTCGATGTTTATCACCAAACCTTTACATCTCAGACGTCCACCTTCATATGTTCGTGGATGCTAGTCAAGATGCCTTTGCTGCCGTCGGGTATTTTCGCATAAAGTATGATAATGGATGTGACATTTCTTTTGTGATGGGTAAGATAAGATGGGCACCACTTAAATTAATTAGTGTACCTCGTCTAGACCTTCAAGCTGCCGTGTTGGGAGTTAGATTGAGTAAAGTAATAACGCAAATGCACGATCTGCAAATTTCATCCGTCAATTTCTGGTCAGATTCCCAAACTGTTCTGCAGTGGACATATTCAAAGGAGACACGATTTTAAGCATTCGTAAGTCACCGAATAACAGAAATTTTAAATACACATCAATGGACGTGTATACAGACTATACCCGCCGAAAATCGACAACAAAGGCCTTTGGATAACAGGACCTGAGTTTCTGAGCAAAGATGCATGTTTCTGACCGAACGAATGCGTTGAGTTGCCTAAAAATGCAATGGAGGAAGAACTAAAACCTTGCATATTGATATCGGCTGAAGAAGGCAGTGGTTACGTTAAACTTAAGAGAATTATGGATTGGTTGTTACGGTTTGCTAGACGTAGTAAGGGTAAATCTAATATCTTGGAATTCAAGGAAATAAACGCCGCCGATGGTGGTGCAATGGTTAGTGTGCGCGGCTCTTTTACATGAGATCCCGAGTTCGAACACTGCTCTGACCACCTTAAAAAAACATTTTCTTTCGGCGGCGGTCACCTCGCATAGTAACGGCGACACTATCGAGTATATAGCCATGAAAAAGCTTCTCAAAATACCGTTCGGAATCGGTATAAAAATTTAGGTCCCAATCAGTGAGTGAAAACTGGAAAGCGCACAGCTCAGTGATTGTGAACAGTTCTCCCCAGTCCCTTCATAGGATGTAATAGGAAACCATTTATTTTATTTAAACGCCGCCGATAAGATAATTTGTGAAATAATGTAGAAAGAATGTTTTCAGAGGATGTCCATACCCTAAGCCAAGCAAGTTCTGTGTGTAAAGCTAGATCGTTGTACCGGCTTGCACCTTTTATTGATGATGACGGTCTGTTAAGGATACGAGGACGTTTGGATGAAGCACTATACTTACCATATGAATCCCGCCGGCCAACAATTATGCCACAAAATCATTGGGTGTCTAGACTTGTTGTAACACATTATCATGTCAAGAATCACCACCAAAATATGAGTCTCTGTATCAACGAGTTACGTCAGAAATATTGGATTCCTAACATCAAATCACTACTCAAGAAGGTAAAGCGAGAATGCATTGTGCGCAAATATGATTCTGTGCTCCCAAGGGTACCTTTAATGGGGCAATTACCTGCAGATAGAGTAACGCCTTACGTTACATACACGGGAGTGGATCTCTTTGGGCCCTTTAATGTTTCTGTTGGTCGAAGGAGAGAAAAGAGATGGACAGTTATCTTCACTTGCTTGACTATTCGAGCGGCGCATATTGAATTTGCATGTGATTTGTCAACTGATGTTTTCATACTCAGTTTAAGAAATTTTGTTAACCGCCGAGGAACTGCAGTTAGAATTCAGAGCGACAACGGAACTAATTTTATAGGGGCACAGGAACTTTTAAAAAAGGAAGATCGATTAATTTACGTAGATATCCTATTACAAGAGGCGGGAAGACGCAATATCGAATGGATGTTCAATTGCCCCGAGAACCCGAGTTCAGGAGGCGCATGGGAGCGTTTGATTCAGATAGTTAAAAAACTGCCTGGCAAAACTTTAAAGGACTCTTCTCCGAGAGTAGAAAGATTTTCCAGCTAAGGATGGTCAGATCCGATTTGCAGAAATCAAAACAGCGCATGGAATAAAACGTCGCCCAGTTTCCAAACTAGCAGTTTTTATGCAAGTTAAGAATGTTGCGCCTTTAAGATAATAAAAATATTGTTAGTTAATAATATAATAATTTATTGTTTGTTAAAATCTACCTTGGGGTTCAAACAAGAATTGTATTGTTGAATATTATATGAGATTTTAAAATTGTTTTTGAATAAATTGTCATTCGTTCTCGAGTAATGAAACATAGAACAACAGCCCTGAACCATGTCCATTAGTTTCGTTTTTGACTTTTTGGTAGAAATTTGGGGCGTTGTTCTTCCTTCTGTATATCTCAATGTTCTTACTCTCGCGCTTTCTCCACTGCCGTTTCTTACGCCTAAAGAGACGGTTTACCTCCTTTGGTTTCTCCCTATACCGCTCAGTTGCAGCTCGCGCTGCAATCGAGTGAAGCATTGCCATACGTGCAGTGTTCTTTTCATCAGTTGCAATGCGACAATCCTCATTGTACCATGGTTTATTGCGAAGCGGTTTTTCCAAACCCAAACTGTTGCGGCAGTTTTTATAGAGTCGGAAATGGGTTTCCATTGCGCATCAGGATCGTCATGGGGAGGGGGTGGGTTCAGTGCCAAAAGTTGCGAGAGCTTCCTTGAGTACGCTTTGGCTACCTATAGTAATTTCAGCTCTCCGATGTCCAGCTACCCCTGCGTCTGGTTTCGTACGATTTTCGCTCTACTTAATCTTGTGCGAACCTTTGCTGCCACCAGGTAGTGATCAGAATCGATGCTAGATCCTCTGATCACTCGTACGTCCATTACACTGGATGAGTGCCTTCCATCAATTACCAAGTGATCAATTTGGTTCTTCGTAGCCTTGTGGATGTCATTATGCTGCAATCTTCTACCACTAATGTCCATGTTTTCTGCAGCGGCAAAGTCAATCAGTCTCAAACCGTTGTCAGAACTGTCAGCATGTAGACTGAAATTGCCAATAGTTGGATGAAACACATTCTCCCTTCCTACTTTGGAATTAAAATCTCCTAGTACAATCTTAATGTCATGGCCAGGGCAGCGGTCATACGTTTCCTCTAGGAGCTCATAGAATATGTCATTGGCATCATTATGTTTCCCCTCTGTCGGGAAATGCACACAAATTAGGAAAATATAAAAATATTTCGCTTTTATGCGGATTTTGGCTCACAGGATTGAACCTAGAGACTAGGTGTCGCAGTCTTTAGTCAACTACAAATCCGCAACCAAATTCATGCTTCTTTCATAGCAACTGTAGTATATATCGCAGTTTCAATTTCTTGTGCAACCATGTCCTGTTCATCGCTTTTCCCGGATAGCGGTAATGTCAGCGGTAATCAGAGTTCTTACACTCCAAGTGCATATCCGTAAATCGTGGTCCTTATAACGTTTGCGGGGGTCGTCAACAAATAGGGGTTGTTTATATTTTCCCTTCCCTTATATTTTCCCTTTCTTTTCCGAATATTCACTGCCATTATGATTTTGCATTTTACCTACTGCCGGGATATTTCATTGCAGCCGCCCATTATGGTTCAGACGTTGACTAGGATGCAATATGTCGTACCTGGATTTGCTTCTTTTGGTTTTTATTCGCCGTTGGCCCGTACGTTTGGCTCACCCGCCTTCTAAGGACAAAAGAATATGCCCGATTGTTCGATGAGCTTCAGTGAGATCAGTCACCTACTAAACCTTATTTGTTGCTCATTTGTTTCGCCTTCTTACTCTGGCTAGCTAACGGAGGTTTCCGAAAAGCCATTGCCCAGGACATACTACGTGGAAGTAGTGAGCTGCTTGGACTACCCAATGAAGGAATCATTTCTGGTACTTCCTTCATTAAAATCTTATTTGTTTTTTACGAAAGGGTACTATTTGTATATTCCCGGTCCTTTTCCGCGAACCAGCATTGATATCCGATTGTTAATCCCTTGATTTCCGTGGAATAATAAATTATTTTTTCTTCGGTTTGTTAAGCAAAGATGCACAGAATGACTTGAAGTTTTGCTCAGATCATAAACAGCCACTTAGATATATTGTCCCAAAAAATTATGCGATGTGAGGGAACGCTGTTCAAGCGCCGGTCTGGGTTGGAAGAAATTTCTACTATTTTCATACATTTGTATGAAATTTTTCAGTTTTCCTCTCTATCCCAGACCGGCGTTTCTAAAATACTTATTGAAATGGCAGTATTGAAGAACAATTAGTAGAACATTTTCACGAATTTTGTGACGTTTGCTTAAAAACTTCGGAAACGCAGGTCCGGGATAGACCAAAAACAGTAACTTTTTCATATATGTATATTAGGGCGGGTTAAATTGTATGGAACGATTTTTTTTTGATGAAGCGTATAGCAAAAACGTAATCTATGGGTGAATCTGAGAAATTTTGCTCAAGAGACCAAAGCTCTAAGTCGGATTTGGAGCCCCCCAAAAGGTATTTTTAAAAATGTAAAAATAGTGTTTTTTTGTTGAAACCTTGAAAATTTAGATTTTTTCAGATCGATTTTCCTACAAAAAGGAGTTCGAAAACAAAAAAATGTATCGTAATAAAAGCTGTTGGAAATTATCTGAACTTTCATAATCTGTAAAAAAAATCTCGAAAGAAATAGAAGAAAATTCAGAATTTATTAGTTAAAAGTTCATTTTAGGCTATTTTTCGACAAAAAATTCCTAATATCTCTACTAAAACTAAAAAAAAATATTGGCATCAATACAGATTCTGAAAGGTGTATACTTAATATACTTAAATACGGAACTTTGTGAACATAACGTAATCTTAGGAAGGGTTAAAATTTTCTAATTTGTTTGCCCATATGTAGATATCTTTGGTGCAAAATTTAAGCCAATCCAATGAAAACTACAGCCACAGTAGAAGAAATTTTAAAAAGCATCAACAATTTAATTTTTAGATTTAATTTTTAGACTTAAAAAAAAACAAAACTCATATTTAAATTCCATATATTAATTACTTGACGTTAGAGCAGCTTTTAATACTGTATGGCATGACGGTTTAATCTATAAATTAATACATTTAAACTTTCCTTCGGATGTAATAAGGATGATCCAAAGCTTTTTATCCTCTCGGTCGTTTAGGGTTCACATAGGTTCTAAATATTCCGACGTATTTCATAAAAATGCTGGCTGCCCACAGGGCTCGTGTTTATCACCAATTCTTTATAATATACGAGTATATACGGCCGATATTCCAATCATGGACCATTCTATTATGTCCATATTCACAGACGATAAACTAAAATTGAGTTTAAAAATCTTTGGCTCCATACCAAGGTCAATTTTCCTCAGTTTTAGTTCATTTTAACTCAAAATTAGTTCAAATTTTTTTGAGACTAAAATATATACAGAAATATTGTCAGACTTACAGCGGGCCATTGATATATTATTGGAATATTTTAGAAAATGGAAAATATCAATTAACAGTGATAAAAGTCAAGCTATCTATTTCACTATGAAAATAAAGCAATTTTATATTCCTCAGAACACCATAAGCGTTAACAATGCGGAAACCAAATGGGAAAATAATGTTAAATATTTAGGTACTAACATATAAGGATCATGTACGATATCACACACTGTAATATTCTCATAAGAATTGTATACCCTTTTATTAACAGAACATCGGAGTTAAACATTGACAATTAAATGTTAATATTTAAATCCATATTTCATGCTGTAATTTTTGTGGGCTAAAAGTGTCATATGTCACGTGAAAAGACTCCAGATTATCCAAAATAAACTGTTTAAGTTAATTTACAATCTTCCTAGATTTTTTTCTACGGAAAGACTTTACCAAATTGCGGATGTTGAATTGGTGGCCGTGAAGATAGACCGATTGTCTTCAATTGTTAATGCCAAATGTTCCTATTCAGAATACGATCACATATCCGAGCTGGCCTCAACCTGAACATGTTGTATTCGGTTTAAGTAGGCTATACGTTTCTATCATATACCCTAAAGTCATAAAGTTTTTGCAAATGTTCACATCCATTCAATAAATTAAACCACAAATAATATTTTAGGAAACCACAGGATATATTTAAGCAGAAAAAGGTAATCACCTTAAACTCTTTATATCGTCAGCTAAAATGCAAAAGAAAGTAACTTCAATTTTCATTTTGTTCAAAGGAGTTGAAAAAAACTTATTAAAAAATACAAAAAATGCAGTTTGCCACTATATTTTCGAATCTGACTGAAGCTAAGACTATACTTTAGCAAAGATTTGAAAATTTGAATGGAAAAATTAGTTCCTCACCCTTCTACGAGGATTGTGTCTTCTCTTGGAAATAGAAATTAAAATTGTAGTTACGTGGTTTTGCATTTCTGCTAACGATATATACTACATACTAAATTGTAAACAATTCTGTAAACGCTATAAAGACAGTAAAAAAAATTGAATTGGAAAAAAATTGAATTGAATAATCCATATTTAACAAAAAAAAAATTATTAGCTAATTTAAGATGCAAGAATACTAATGTACGTATTTACATTATCGGGTAATAAACAATTTCTTTTATGTGTCACAATATTAACCGCGGAGAAAAACCATCTTTCAGATGATGCGGACGTTGCTGGTATACAAACAAACTTTTTTGCTATTTTGCTATTTATATGTACCCCTGTCAAATATTTATATGTGCAATGTATCATGTTGAGTTGGAGCTTTGAAACCTAAATTTTTTTTGATTTTTATATTATATATTACTTTATATTTATGTGTTCTTTAAATTTATAAGAACACATATTTTTTCATTTCTTTTTTAGAACAAAAAAAAGAGTTTGATATATTCTTCATAGAAAATATTTATATATGCAAAAATGAAACTTAAATGTAATTCTTATTTTTATCCAATTAAAATATGTAATTAATATGATATTGAGTTGCTCTTGTGTATAAGAACTTGTTGTAGCCTGCGTGGCATAAAACTCACTAAATTCCTTAAAGTGGACATGTCAATTTTCTCCCATTCCGCCAATATTGCTAATTTTAGCTCTTTATGCGTCGTATACTGCTTCGACCTTGAACACACCTTGGCGGAAAGTATCCCCCAGAGGTCTTGAATTGGGTTAAGGTCGGGACTTATGGCTGGCCACTCCAGTAATGGAATATTTCGGGACTTAAAAAAATCCCTTGTGAGCCGAGCAATGTGGATCAGGGCGTTGTCTTGTTGAAAAGTCCAGTTATCTCCATATAATTCGCCAGCAAAGTTAATTAAATTGCTGTCCAACTGATCAACGTATGCTTCCGCATTCATTTTAGTTGGGACAAAGCATATTTCTGACTTCCCTCGTGCTCCAAATGCAGCCCATATCATAGGAGATCCACCACCGTGGTTTCGCTTGTAGCACGTTTGCCGAGGATGTCGTAAATCTTTCCAATATTTATGGTGACCATCAGGTCCATCCAAATTAAACTTTTTCTCGTCGCTAAATATAACGGTTTCAAATTCGTCCTCCCAAAACTTGTAGTTTTCTGCAAAAGCAATGCGCGCATTTTTATGGCGCTAGGTTAAGCGTGCTTTGGCCAGTTTGCTTTGGTACCGAAGACCTATATTGTCCTTTAGCAGTTGCTGGACACGCTGTCTCGTTACATTTAGACCCAATTCCACCTTTATTTCCCTACAACTCATATCCTCGTTAGATGTTAAATGCCGAATGCGCCGCTTAGTCCTCTGTTATACTGTTGGGATGCGTCCTCTGCGCTTAATACAACCATAGTTTTCGGAGTTTTTGAGAAAATTCGAAACTGTATTGCGATGCTGATTTACTGCAGCTGCAATCTCGCCAATTCGTTTACCTGCAAGGCTCATTCCAACGATTTCTCCGCGGTCCTCATCCGTAAGTTCACTTCCACGTGGCATGTTCAACTAGAAACAGAAACTGTGAATAAAACGTTCCTTAGAATATATTCATAATGATCACTTTACTCACGTACAGAAAGATATTTTATACTAAACACCCGAGAAAAATAGAGTTGTTCACTTTGAAGTGTCAGGAACGCGACTGCACATATAATTATTTTCTATTGAATAGCAGACTTACAGCGATAACGGAACTACAAATAAAGTCCAAAACAAAAAATAGTATATGATAAAGAGAGAGGGATATTCTCGAAAAAATTGTATATGGTCGACATTAAATTACAGATAGTTTTCAGAAGGAAAGAAAAAAAAAATATTTTGCACATATAAATATTTGTCAGAGGTAGTTGGAGATTTTTCTCCTTTTGCTTTCCACCATTCATTTGGGTTCATATCAAATTCAATTTGATGTTTAGCTAAATACCTACACCATGGGGAACATAATCTAGCAAAGCCAACACATGGAAACAACACACAGCGTTAGCACGCTGCGTTATCTACATCGAAATAATATTGAAAATAATATGTGGTTGTTGTACAATAACACTCTCTGCCTGAAAATAAGTATGATGGTATTGATGTAGCGGAAACGTAAACTGTTTACTGGTACTGTTTTTCATCTATCCCGGACTGGCGTTTCCGCCGTTATTAAGCAAATATGTATTACAAAAATTCGTGGAAATATTCTACTAATGTTGTTCTGTAATATCGCCAACTCGCGAGCCATTTGAGTATGTAGTTTAGAAACGCCGGTCCTTCTTTCTTCGTTCCCGGGCTGGCTTTTGATCAAATGGCATAATATTTTGGAACAATATATCGAAGAGTCTGTTTATGATCTCTGCAAAGTTTCAAGCCATTCTGTGCATCTTTGTTTAACAAACCGAAGAAAAAATCATTTTTTTATCCCGGAAAATTTTAAATCCCTGGATCTCGGTACAAACCTAGAGCACTACTAGTTTTAAGAAGAAGTACTTTTTGTAAGAAAGTACATTCTTTAAGAACAGGTACTTTTTATAGAAGATGTAGTCTTTTTATGAAAACATTATATTTTTAAGAAAATTTTGTTATTTTCAGAAAGGCTACTTATCTCAAGAAAAGAAAAGGAAAGGTATTATTTTATTTTTAAGAAAATGCATTTTTGTCAGAAAATGTGATTTTAAGAGAAGGTATTTTTTTAACAAAGGGTTTTTTTAAGAAATGGGAATTTTTTAGAATTGGTCTTTTTTCAAGAATGGTACATTTTGAAAGAGTCGGTACTTATTTCAAGAAAAGTTATTTTGTTTCACAAAAAAGGTACTCTTTAAAGGAAAGGTAATTTTTTTTAAGAAAAGGCAATTTGTTGGCAGAAATTGTACTTTTTTAAGAAAAGGTACTCATTTAAAAATATATTTTTTTTTAAGAAAAGGTACTTTTTGTAAGAAAAATTTTTTTTTTACGCAAAGGTACTTCTTTAAGATAAGGTATTTGGTATTATTTCAAGAAAATTTACTTTTTTAAGAAAAGGCACTTATTTAAGTAAATGTTATTTTTTTTTAAATAAAAGTAGTTTTTTAATAAAAGGAATTTTTAGCAAATAAGTGGTAACAAACGGAATTTTATTAAAATTCAATATTTTATATGAAAATAACCTTTTTATTACTATATATCGTACAAAAAATTTAAACTAATTACAAAATTAATCGGTTCAGTCAATCTTAGTAATGATTGGCCTGTGGTAACTAAAATAGGACACAGATATTTGCGATTCAAATTTGTGCAAGTGTCTCGAAAAAACTACATCCATAGTGGTATTATGTTTTGTTGTAGGTTCTGCTGGATCATTGTTAATTTTCAAATCAAATTCATTTAAAAGAAATTGTAACTAATTTAGTTGTTTTAGATCCTCGTTATGTTTAAAGTTGTAATTTCCTTTAAGGCTGTAAGGCTGATCATGTTTTCTGTGGTTAGTGAAATTGTAACAATGGCTTTGAGTTCTCATCGGAAAAGTTGATGTTGAAATCACCAGCCAACATGAGTGGAGTTTTTGTTGTATCTTTCACTTTGGATTTTCTAAATTTACTTTTTCTTGGGTTCATAACAACAATATATACTAAATAGTGGTTACAGGCACCACCTAAAAAACTTCCCATTAAACAAGATATTTCCCAAAATATGTTAGTCTAGACACAAACCCAAGCAAAAGTACCCAATATAGTTGATATTGCTGGGTTATAGAATAATAGTGTTAAACACAATTTTTTGTATTTTTTTTCATTTTGCTCCATCCCGCAACGTCCGATAAGGAACTTCTTTCCAAAAGATGCTAAAAATTCGACGATTGCTTCAATGCAGGTCATGTATAATTATAATTGTGCCCGACTCTTGTGCACAAAAATGAGTGTTCGCTTCCCGCATAGGTCAAATTGAATTTATTTAGGGGACGCTCACCACGCATTGCAATAGCGGGGCTTTCGAGTAATAAACCATGAATAAGCTTGTTTACGGAAATCTACTCTTCTATCCGGATATAAATACGTAATATAATAATCTAATCATTACAATATATCTAATCTATTATATCTACAATTATATAAAAACTACATACATATGTCTTTGCTAACCTAAACTTAAAGGCACATATTTAACACATCGCTTAATGTTATCACGTCAATGATAACATTTACTTTGTTTTTGAATTATGTTAAATAAGAGCCTACTGTTTAACTACATTGTATTTTAAATCTAAATAATTAACTTCTAGTAACTTAGCTCCTGGTATATTTTATTTGACAACAACAAGACCAAAGTTCAGAATACGTTCACAATAATACAGCGAATGCTACACAACAACCTGGCCATTATTGTTTAAATATTGCTTTATTATTTTTACTTTTCTGTTATGTAGAAAATTTTTCCAAATTTCGTAAATAATTCCATTATCTGGTCTATGAATTGTTGATCATTATTATTTAATTAGGTGTAGACTAACCACGTTATTGTTTATGCTTAATATTCGTAACAATTGTGTTTTGCAATTGCGTATATGTTCTGCTGTGCTTGAATTGAGTTAGCGGAATTATTGCATGGTGTGCCCATATATTAGGACAATAATTTTTCTGGCTTTCGCTAATTTTGTAAATATAAAAATCTCTCTCTACCTTGGATATTTGAGCGAACAACATCAGCTCAGTATTTTTGGAAGTTTGAATATTGGTGCGGAGATAAAAGAAGTTGTGTGCAAACCCTGTTGCCATCGTAATTTACTTGAAAATACCTACATAGCTAACCATGAGTGATCTCAATAATTACACTAATTTACAAATTATAATAGTTTTTTCCAACAGATTTAGGCCTCCTAATCACGAAAATTAATTTTAAAATTTTTCCTCTGGTTAATTTCCAAGATATGAAATTTGGAATTTTTTTCGAATTTGTTATGAGACGCTTCAGCTTGTTGGGTTATAACTCATAAGTGCTGTTACCGATTTGAACAAGAGTAGTCTCAAATTAAAAGCAATTAGTTTTTCTAAGACAGCATTAAAGTCGGTTGAATAATATTGAGAGACATTTAAAATTTAAAAAAAGTAAATTTTGTGTGCAAAAATCACGGTTTTAAATTGATAAAAAATATATAAAATAAATTGGGCATAAAGCCTGGTCTTTTTTGAGCAAAACGAGTCCACCGTTTATTAAAATTGGATGAGAAATTATAGAGTTTCTCGTTTTTTATTGAGACACTACAAAATGTAAACTTTTCAATTTTAACGATTTGTTTTTGTAAAGCACCCAGAATAGGCTGTGGTTCACAATTAAGGGTAGGTATCTCATTTGGACAAGAATTGTGAGTTTTTGTTCGGATGAATTTGAATAATCGCACAGGATACATTTCAAATGTTTTCTCGATGCAACGTACAAAATTCATAGGAAAAACATTGTTATTTTTTACGATTCTCAGAGCAGCTTATGGAGAGCAAAGTGACGAAACGCAACTGAATCCACTTTGGCATATTCCAACATCATGCATTGATGAATTACAAATACGTGTTACTAACTAGTAGTTGTTACTACATAATTTAAGTTTTATTAACCAATTTGAGTAAGTCTAAACTTCGTTCAACTGATATGGAAGATATAAATCATAAAAACTACAATATTAGAATTCTTGTTTAAATATTAGTCACTGTTATCATAATTGTGTATATATTTGAATATATATTTGAAAGTTTATTATTTTTTATTTTATTTATTATTTTAACCAGAAAGTGAGAAACAAATTTGTGAAAAACAATAAAGTACTCGTATATAAATATCATTCACCGAAAAATATATAAGTGTTGATATTCACATTATACGCTTTATAGACCCAGAATGTGTAATGCTTTCGGTAAAAACAATAGCTGACATATATTTTCGTATACGAATTCAAAAGAAAGTGATTAAAGTCCGTGTATATTTTATTGTTCTCGACAAGACGAATATACCCAGCTGATATATCTCACCACACTATATTCTGATGTATCGCATGTATTTTTTGACGTAGAATACGTCTTACCTTACGGTATGAGGAGTCATGTCAGGTTTTTATTGTTGTAATCTTTATTTCATTGAATTTGAGGAAACGGCTAGATGAATTTTTTTAAAATTTTTTTTGTAGGTAAATGAAGATGTTATCTTTCGTTTGATATACATTTCATATTGGTTGATATATTTCTAGTATTTTAATTTCTCAAATGAAAATTGTTTAAACACATACACTCAAACATATGTGTGGTGTTTGGTTGAGTGTTTTTGGTTGCTCAACATTGCTTAGGAACATGTATCTAGTAAAAAGTGAAACAAACAGCAAGCTAATGTTGCTTGGCAACATGTATCTAGTAAAAAGTGAAACAAACAGTAAGCTAACGTAATAAAGCTTTTTTTGCGAAAGCTTCAATAAAGCTGTTGTAACATTAATTTTGAATTGTAAAGCGTAAAGCTTTCACACAACGCTCGAATGCTAATGCGAAGACTCGATAAGGTAAACCTTTTTTAATATTAGGGCGGCCCTCTCAACATTCGCAGAACTTATTTCAATAAAAATATTAATTAAAATACATAAATTAAATTAAGTTTAAAAAAATTGAACATAATATTTTTTTTTAAACGGACTTGAATCAAATGCCGTTGGTAAATATAAAAATTACAGCAGACAGTTGTCCGAGGCCTTCGGCCACGGACTGTCCCTGCAGTCTGTGTCAGAGACACGGCCATTAAGTTTAACGTAGAATACGCCATCCGATAAGACAGAAAACATATATAACAATAAATGATAAATAATATAAGCAAATGAATTTATTGTTATATATGTTTTCTGTCTTATCGGATGGCGTATTCTACGTTAAACTTAATGGCCGTGTCTCTGACACAGCCTGCAGGGACAGTCCGTGGCCGAAGGCCTCGGACAACTGTCTGCTGGAATTTTTTATTTCACTAGTATTATCATAAATTGTGGTGAAGTGAGACTTTTCAACACAATCGTTCAATCTGACACCTTTACAAACAGGCAGCAGATTGTTGGCACTTGTCTGGAGGAGCTATTATTGTGGATGACACACATAAATTTAAACATACATGTGATAGGTACTTTTAAATTATGCTTTTATGTGGTTACAGAGTTCGTATTTACCCCCATGTGTAACTCACACACGTCACCATGGGGAATGGGTAACGAACGTTTACTCATTGGTAATAGTGGGTGGCTACCCACAAAGATGGGTAACTACCCTTCGCGATTATCCAACACACATATGGAAACCCTCTCAATTTTTCATCTAAAATTTATAAAAAATTTCTATATCTCGTAAATGGAGCGTCCAATCGATAAAATAAATAATTTTTGGTGGTTTCTAAGGATATTTCATGTAGTGCTCCAACTTGTATGGAAGATTTTTTTTTAATCGCTAAACCGCCCCTATGCCAATACCTCTGAATCGGAGCGTTCAATCGAAAAATAACTAATGTTTATAGTTATACTCATTTTGTTTCGACGATTCGTTTCCGAGATATAGACATTTTTTCATATTTTCCTATTTTTTTTACAAAACGATATTTTCCTTCAAAACATGTACTTTGGCTGGGTATTTTCTGGATCTAATATATCAATAGCTTCAAATAGTGTCAACATTTCGAATGTAAACCTTGAGAGAATTCTCAGATCTTTCTGGGAACAGGAGGAGGTACTTACGAATAGAAAATTGCGCAGGGAAGAGCTAGCATGTGAGAACATCTTTGAAGCGACCACATATCGAGCAAAATTTGGCCGACACCAGGGTGTATTAAAAAGAGAGCAGTAGTACGACAAACTTGAGAATCGTTTTTGATGGCAGCAGCCATTTAGGTGACAACAGGTCACTAAATGAAGAATTATCTCCTGCCTTTAGCGTGGACATTGAGAAAATGTTCCGGTTAATAGATGTCTGTCCGGATCACCATAAATTCCTACAAATGTTATGGCGTTTCAGTCATTTTGATGACATTTGCATTTATGAATTGAACATTGTTGGTGGTTCCAACCTCCGCAAACGGATTTCTAATTCAGAGGAACTCTTACGGGAAATTCCTGAAGAGCTTATGGAAACTTCTGGCACATTAATGTTTGCCCACGATAACGTCGTGAAAATGGAACACCACCACAGAACAATTTTTTCTGAATCAACCAGACCTTACGACCCCTTGGGGCGGTTGACTCTATCCACAGTTGTGGCTAAATCACTATTCAAACAGCTGTGGGAAGATGACATTGATTGTGATGAGAAAATCCCACAATGCGGAAATGTTCTCGCTGCCGGAATTGGCAAATTTCATTAGTCGAAGGAATCGCATTGTTTTTGTTGTAAAATCGCGTTTCTTAACTTCCGATCGGAAAGTCTCACAAATTAAAACCGTTTCCATTCCAAGATTGGAGCTTTGAGGTATTCTAGCACAAGATTTCAAACTTTCCTTTATGAATCAGAATCTTCGTGGGCAAAAAGTCTTCCTAATTTACACACATCCGAAGAGGATAGAAAGGCGAAAGTTTCTGCACATATTGCTACTGAAAGGGAAAATATTTTCAAAATTCTCTAAACTATCGTCATTTTTAGATGCAAATTTTAGTTTTATTTTACTATAAATATTCTTTTATATCTACAGACATTGTGCAAAGAAACCTTATTTTTTTATTAAAAATTGAAATTCAATAAATTTTACATTCATTTACAATTATTATATTATTATAGACATTTATTATATACACATGATTTGCCTTATACGCCAAATTGCCGTTTTGAGAAAAACGAGTTCAAAGTTTCATTCAGCGGCAGAAATTGATAGATATCGGACTTATATGGCAAAAGCAATACTCTATATATCTGAAACCAATGAAGATAGAATAATGAGGGTCAGCGTGCCGTAAAATGTGAGTGTTTCTCGTTCCCAATATATTTCTAACTCAAAAACGTCAAAATGGCGTATACGGCAAATCGAGATTCAGGCGATATTTACATTTATTGATGTTATTTATTTTCTCTTATGTAAAGAATAATTACCAAAATTCCTAACATAGGCGCGTGTCATGAATGAACAAGAGAAAAAACAATATTTACTGTCCGGATTATAGAGTAAAAAAAGATACTGTCCGGTTTATAGCAGTGTCCGGAATATAGATGTGTCCGATGAATCGCATGTCCGCAGTATCGAGATAGTGCTGTACTCGCAAAAACGTCAAATCGAAAACTACTTGTCCTTTGACAACAACAGAAATCAATAAAAGTTTTCATAAAATTAACACAGAGAATTGATTATCCTGATGAGATGTCACAACTTTTAATTAATCGTAATCATAATCCAATTGTAAAATTTCAGCCGTTTCTCGATTATAATGGTATTATTCGAATAGGTGGTCATCTGCAAAGCTCTAGTTTGCCATATAATGCAAAGCATCTACTTATTTTATCAAAAACTAATCCTTTGTCAAAATTTATAATTACAGATGCACATGAAAGGACATTACATGGAGGTGTCACATTGACAATATTTTTGTAAACCGCAAATTTTGGATTGTGTCAGGAAATATACGGCAAACGCATAATTCGTAAATGCATGACGTGCTTCAGGTTTATAGCAAAAACGTCACAACAAAATAATGGGCTATTTTCCATTCGTTCGTTTAAACGTAACCAGGCCGTTCATGCACAGTGGTGTTGACTATGCTGATACCATTTCCTTTAAAAATTCAAATTTGACATCTACCATTATTTATAAAAGTTACGTTTGCCTATTTGTGTGCATGGTTACAGAGCCATACACTTAGAAGCGGTTTCAGACCTCATCACCAAATCGTTACTGGCCACCCTCATGTGTTTTGTATCACCGAGATTCCGACTGCGGCACAAATTTTGTAGGTGCTTGAAAGGAACTACGAGTTCCCCACAATAAAGGTCAAAAATCATTGCCTGCAGACCTTCAACAAGCTAGAAGCTTAAATTGTACCAATTGCCACTTTATTCCACCTGTTTCACCAAACTTTGGTTGTCTATGGGAAGCAGGTGTGAAATCTGTTAAATACCACTTAAAAGGAACAACCCACGATAGACACCTAAGCTTTGGAGAATTGACAACTTTACTCTGTCAAATTGAAGGTTGTTTAAATTCACGTCCCCTTTGCCCATTATCAACCGATCCATCTAGTTTTGACGCTCTAACTCCAGTACATTTTCTGGTTGAAGAACCATTTAATTGTACACAGGAGGAAACTTTGTTGGACATGAATATAAATCGCATTACCCGCTGGAAATGTGTTGAGAAGATGAAACAGCATTTTTGGAAGAGATGCATAATGAATACCTAACCGTCTTCATGTTGGTCCAAAATGGCTGAAAAGTAAAGGTGATGCCATAATTGGAGAATTGAAAATATGCGACCCAGGACAACAGGTACTCGGTCCCATCCAGGATATTCCTCCCGGACCAGATGGACACATAACTGTCAAATAAACTTTAACCTACTATTTCCGGATGGTGCCTACTAGGGGTGTCAATCGGGATTTCCCGAATCCCGATAGCCCTGGCCGAAGTTTGTGCAAAAAATCCCGGGACTTGAATTTTCGAGCTTTAAATTAAAAATAGTGGTCTGAAATTGACAACAAGGCGTTTATATTAGACAATAGTAAGTTGTACTAAACGAAAAATTGTTAAGCACCGGACTAGTAAGAATAAATAAGGCTGGAATTACAGATACTTATTGAAGGGCGTTTAATGGAATTCAGCTTGTCATTTGCCGAAGACATTGCCGTGTTTACTACGGACGGAGCGCAGTACATTACAGAAAAATCCCAAATCAGACCACGTATGGAAAAGGTCCGAGAAATATGTTAACCTTTTCGAAAAACTCCAAAGGAAAAGAGCTCATGTTAATTTTAGACTGAAAATCCTGCCTGGTAAAAAGGTGTTCATAAACCTAAAACAATATCTTATTGCATAAAACACTTAAAGTTCTCAATCCAATAAAGGAAACGGTCGGAGCATTATGACGATCTGACATGAGACTTTGATAAGCAGATGTTGCTTTGACATTTATCATGAAAGGGATTTAAGCCATTAAATGAAATTTAAGCAACGAGGTAGAGAATAAATGAACGAAGAGCAATCTACTTAAATCTTTTAAAAAACCAAACACGTATTCTGGCTTGGATGATTGTATGAACATAAATATAGCATTTAAATCTGAAAGAGAAATTAATACAACAAACAACATAACGACAGTTGTCGATCAAAATGCAATCGATTTAAACGAAAATACTGCGGAAAATTTAAATTAATATGTTTCTAAAGGCAACAAATGTAACGACGGTATTGACGAATGTAAAAGTCCTGTAAACATTCAATACAAATCAATGATTCAGGTGCAATAAAAAGCGATAATTTTCAAGCTGTATTCAGTTTATTGTTGACGATTTTACCAAACAAGCATCGATTGTGGCATATGTTTTTCGTCATCAGCTTTTATACCCAAAAAAATCAGTTCGAGATTAGCAGATGGCACTTTAGATGCTCTAATTCTGTTGCGGGCTTTCCTGGCAAAATAATTCCTTTAATCTTAAATTTAATATATCCATATGTATATTAAAAATAAATTGACTTTTCTATATGTGTATGCCTAAAATAAATATGAAATACCTTTTTGTTTTGTGCAATATTTAAATATTTGATTTTTTTTACATTTTAGTGTAAGTGAAAATAAGTGTCCCGAAAAATTCCGGGCTCCCGGGAGTTAAATTTTCAAAATCACGAAGCCCGGGGATCAAGCAACATTCCAAATCATCCCTGCTTTAGGGGGAGAATATTTACGGAAATCTACTCCTCTAGTCGGCTATAAATATTTAATATAATAATCTAATCATTACAATATATCAAATCTATTATATCTACAATTATACTATATTATAGCTACATATACCTTTACTAACCTAAACTTACAAATATTTACATATTTAACACAACGCTTAATGTTATCACGTCAATGTTAACATGTACTTTGTTTTTGACTTATGTTAAACATTCACCTACTATTATTAACTGTACTGTATTTAAAATTTAAATCTAACTCCCAGTAACTTAGCTACTGATGTCTTTTATTTAATAACAACAAACGCGATGCATCAAGTGGTGCAATTGCACATATCTTCTGCTGTGCTTGAGCCGACGCACAGTGGCGCCATTTGAGTTTATTCGTTGCAAAAATCAAATCTTTTGAACCGAATAAGGTAATTGAACAATTTAAACGGTATATGATAGATAACTATTCAGCTTGTGAAACAAGTGTTTGGAAAGGGTGCCTAGGCTTTATAGGTGCTTACCTCTGGGTTATCAAAGTTAAAATTTGTAGAAAAATCAATTTTATGGTAATTAAAAAAATTATATTTTACATTTTTAGATTGTTTTTATTTTTTTTTTAGGGTTTCATGTTTTAAAATTGTTACCCCACAATTATTAAAAAAAAACTTTTTTTTAAATTTATTTTTTCAATTTTCTGTAAAATATTCATCACAATTCGTTACAGAAGGTATATCTAAAAGACTAATCATTTCTAAAGTATACTTATTTTCTAACTCTACTCCTAACTTCATATGCCGCAGTGACGAAATATGTGGATCGGTGAATAAGTGCCTTACCCTTGATGTTTTGAATGTGTTCTGCAATCTATATTTTTTATAAAATTTGTTAAGAGACTCCTGTGCTTCTTTAGAAAGCTCTCCACTTGTCAAAGACTGGTTCTCAATTATATCTTTGCCATGCGCCAATACTTTATGGGCGGTCGGGATCAACTTCTTCTGTGGATACATTTCTGCTAAAGGAGATGCAGTTTTCGATGCATATATGCTTAATATGCGTAATATGCTTGTATCCGTATCCGTATCCGTGTCGTAGTTTGTGATATTTCTCCTTGGAAAGTTCTAAGTCCAAAAACTGGGTCAAGGCGTCTTCGGAACTATACTTTTTAATGTGTGCATTTGTGGGCGTGGGAATGCTTTGCTTAATCCTTTTTAGTCGCAGTGGGCTTGCATCAGCAACAGATTTTGTAATCTGTAACCTAACTCACTATCCTTTGTATATTTAATAAACAACACGTCCGATAAATGCTTGGTGGTCAAGTCATTGGTGGCATCGGCAAGTTTCCTCTTTCTTGTGAAAATTGAACACTCCTCCATACTTTTTTGGACCCCCTTTTGCTCCCCTGGTTGATGCGGTGGGTTTATCTACTGCCAATATATACAGGATGGTACCTTCATTAAGCCAGTCCTCGTATTTGGAGTTGAAGTTGTGAATGGTTCGATTGCATTTCACCAATTTTGCCTTAATGTTTGCATATATCATACAAAGATTATTTTTTATACTTTTGCTTCTCTTAATATTTCCGTATAAGCTATCGAGTTCTTTTAAAGCAGCTTCCGCGAAAAACGTTGGTGTGGTTGACTTTCTAAATATTTCAAATAATTTTAAAATATTCAACGCCTTGTTTTCAGTACATGCTGCTCCAACTTTCAGTCGTGGACTAATGCAGGCATTATGCTTATTGTGCTATATATAGCCTTATGCAGGTAATGTACCTGTTACCTGCATACATATGGATTTAGGGTGAATTATGCAATTTTGATATTATGCACGTGTCCAAATAAGATTTATACCTACCTGTAGCGACCATAAGCCAATATTGTTCTTGACCATTTGTACGCCAAAGTAATTTTTAACTGAAGTCCGTAGCTGCTAATTTCAATAAGTAGTTTTTTGTGCATCCTGTGTATGTAACAGAATATTGGGAGCAGACTTTGCCAGAGGCTCTCAGGTAGACAATCGAATTAAAATGCAATTAAGGGATGCACGCCATACAATTTCTGCAACCATGTCGTTTTAAACTTTTTTACCTGTAGAAGCCAAACGGGCACGTACAGGCAGACAACGCCTTTTGAATTATAAAAAGGCATAATCAAAGAACATATTTTGATACTATGGCAGAGGTAAAAAATATAAATTTTTTTATTTCCCGTCAAAGTTGGAAAGTAGTAAAAAAATGGATAGTTTTAAATAGTTATTTACCTAGAGAAACACAAAGCAAACAGTACACTTTTTTATTATTATACATTTAATAAATACATCAATCAATTGGGAAAAAAATAAAGATGATTCGTTACCTAGTTTTCGTGATATTATACCTGAAATCACACCAAATTAACTAAAAATGGTGTATTTTTTGAAAACCGAAAATCGGCCAATTTTGAACGGCCGATTATGTCTTCTAAACTACAAATCTGATATTATTAAGAGTATCAAATTTAAGATCGTTGAAAAGTTTCCTATAAGGTGGGTTTATTTAAAATTTCGTAGGCGCACATGAAAATTTTGATTTTTCCCTACGGGTGCAACTGTGCGACGTCTAAGTGTACTCTGGTTAAAATAAGCGGAATTATTGTATGATGTTCCCATATTAGGAATGTTACTACATTTGTGGGGCTATAATTTTTCTGGCCTTCGCTAATTTTGTAAATATAAATATCTCTCTCTACCTTGGACATTCAAGCGAACAACATCAGCTAAGTATTTTTGGAAGTTTGAATATTGGTGCGATATATGATAAATGAAATTGTGGGCAAACCAGAGTGTCCAAAAAGACCGGCATTTTTTAGAAACACGTTTTCGGTTGGTTCGAAAAATCACTTTTTCAAGAAACCGGTTTTCGGTTTTTAATTTTGGCAAAAAACAAAAAATTTAAAAGTTTGATACAAATTCGCATTAAATGATTTAAAAACGAAAATCATGTTCAAATTTGACAAACATTTTCATGTATAAAAATCTCATAAAGTTTAAAACATTGAGCTATCAAATAATTTTAATGTTGAAATTTGATAACAAAAAAAGAGTTTGAAAAGCCTAACTAATTTTTAAATAATTCTAATTCAAATCATAAAATCATTTTGAAAAAAAATTGTTTGGATATGTGATTTACATCATATTTCAAAATACAAATCATGTTTCTTAATTCCAAAATTTCACTAAAATTCGAAAATCATATAATTTTTAAGGATATTAACACCAATTAAGTAAAATCCGATTAACCGGTTAACCGACGTCTAATAACCCCTTTCCGGTTTGTTTGGAAATTAGGTCTTTTAAAAAACAGACACACGGTTAATAGCGAAATAAACGGTTTCCCCGATTTCTCGTTTCGGTTTTGGACACTCTAGTGCAAACCCTGTTGCCAAAACAAAATATATTCTTTTTATTTTGATAGAGAACAAAATACAGAAATTATTCTAACAACGCTTCTCGGAACCGGTAACCAATGAGTCAGAAAACATAAAGCGCTCAGGCCACTGATTGTGAGAAGCTCTACCTATTAGTCCGGGATGTAACTGAAAACCACCCTTTGCCAGTAAAAAAAACCATTTCCCATCACATCCCATAAAGGGATTGGAGAGAGCTTCTCAAAAACCAGTGACCGGTGTGCTTTCTATTTTGTGCTTGACCCGTATTTTCTACCGAACGGTATTTTGAGAAGCGTTTTCAGGCTAAGTATTCGTTAGTGTCGCCATCACTAAGCGAGGTGGCCATCGTCGAAGGAAATGTAAGGTGTACAGAGTAGTGATCGAACCCACGTTATCATGCATACAGTAGGCATTGCAATATATACGGCCACCCATTGCCAGTAGTACGGCATATATATTATTTGATACGATTACAAGTGCAACGTGTTAAAGGTCTCATATTAGCATCTTGGGACGAAATTCGCATTTGGAAGTTCTAATAGGATAGGATTGTTCATTTTGAATTATCGAATTCTAAGTACGCCAGATTTTTGGCTGGATTAGTAATAATAAAACTGTTGCAAATACCTCGCATCATCAATAGGAAACCAGCACAACATATTAGTCGGATGAACAAACCTTATCAAAAAAAATTTTTTTCTTCGTGTCTTAGTGCAATATACTGTACAAATAATATTTAGCATTACTCATCTTTATTGTATATAATAAAGTAGAAATATTACACTGATCACTCTGCGTAGGAAATCCATAATGGGTGTTTATGCCAAAATAAACATAAAACTTTCTTATCAGATAGTCATAAATCCCATATAAAATTACTCCTAAAGTATTTGTAGAAATTACCCGATTATATTCATGTTCCAAAGATATTGCAAAAAGTAACCAAAACGTAACTTTATTTTTTCGCCCTAAAATATCGAACTATTCCCAGTTACAATTTCCGCCCATAATAGCACAGGATCCATCTTGTTCTTTGTCAACAGTAGGGATGCCAAACTTGAAATCAACAAAAAAAGTACATCGAGGAAAAACAGGCAGTACATTTAAGAAAATGAAAGAACACGTTTTGTTATTAAAAAATCATAATGTTCAGTGCAGAAAAGTAACATTTGTGTTAAGTAATAAAACAAAATCAGTACATAAGAGTAACAATTTATTAATTAAAGGAAAAGCGATCAAATAAGAGGCCATAAATATTTTTTTTATAAAAACTAGTCAGGTGTTTCACATTTTATATTTAAAAAGTAAAAAGAGTGTAATCTATTCTAATTATATTATAATTTTGATGTGTAAACATCTATACGCTGGGGGTAAAAATCTTTTTCACAATACAATCACAAATTTAGAGTAAGATGTGCGATGTAATCGTTAACCAATCGTAAAGCGTTATCAAATCGGTGTGAGCTATGCATGAGTGTATTAGTGTACTCATACGCTGCATACAATATACTCAACACCATCTAGTGTGCAATAGTAGCGACTAATTTTCACTAATTGTCGTACATTATGTTATAGTAGGCAAAACAAATAAATAAAATGAATACAAAAAAATATTAATTTTAATAACTTTTAAAAAGATTTTTTGCACTTTTAATAAAAACTTTACTAAAACAAAGCAAAATAAGGAAATCTAAAAACTAAACTTGTCAAATATAAGGAAAACTAAAAACTAATAGTTTTCTTCATTTTTGAGATTGTCATTCATACTTAACAGCTGCATATAAGCACCATCTAGTGTGCAATATTAGCTACTAATTTTCGAAAACCATTGCTGTAAAATAACATTAGATTTCAGTAAACAGCTGATTAATAACTTGTCAACCGCAACAAATACAAAATAATAAAATATTTTACAAAACACCAAAAAAATTATAACTCAGAACATAAAACAACACAAAGTGTATCAAAGCTGAATGGAGGTAATGTTAATTCTAATAAAATTTCTATTAGATTCCAATATAAATTAAGATTATAACATATCTTCATTACGTACTGTTGCCTTACACTGAAACTGGTGCACGGCAATTGGGTAACAATCTCCATCTCATGCCAATTATTATGGGTGGAGATATTAATACAAATTTTGCAAACCCACAGTCGCAAGCTTTATCAAAATTTTTATTTGACGTTTTCCACTTGCATGTGAGCAATTCTCCACAAACCCCCACAACTAAGAATTCCACTACTATAGATGGAGTTTTCCATAGATTTTTAAATACAATCGAGTCCAAAATTGATATATCTTATTTTAGTTACCATAAGCCAATATTAACTATTTGTACTTAAGGGATTTACCATAGATGGGCAAAATTTCAGTAAAAATAATTCTTTCACTAGTAAATTTTTGCTGATTACTAAAATTTTTTAAGCAATTTTTATAAAGTACCTACATGATTACGATGAGGTGCATTGAATTTTCAGTAATCAGTACTGCCCGATTACTGATTATTATGAATACGGCCCTATGATTTGACTGGTAATGCAAATTAAATTTCATTATCAGTAAAAATTTACTAAATTTTTTCAGTACTCAATAAATTTACTGCTTAGTGTAATTTTTAATGCAGTACATATATACTGCAGTGTGCCCATTTACTAACCAAATAAGTTAAATAAAACAAAAACCAGCAAATTCCTATGTATTTACAATATTGAAAGTTTTGATAATTTTAATTGATTAATTAAAAAAATATACTAAAAGCATAAGTACTTCCAACTTCATTACTAGATGTTTACACATCTCCTCTGTGATCGGACTCACATTAATTTTTTTTAATACTGAATATGACCTTTTTGTTTTAATTATATAATAATCAAAGATATTATTTTACAAATTTTTTAAAGAATTAAAAATATTTTTAATTTTTGTGGATTTGATTAACAATTTCGTTTTTACCATCTTCTGTTTTTGAAAAATTCACACACTCATTACAAGTGTACGTAAAATTAGTTGTTATTGTTGATTCGTTTTCTAAATTTTTAATCAGAAGTTTCTTTAATTCTTTTCTCCAAAAATTAAACATCAAATCTTTCAGATGCCGCATTAGAACGAGGATTTCAAAATACAAATTTGCTGATATTTTCGAAATTTGGAAATGACCCACTTCTACGATCTCTCCATTTTTCCTAAACAGATTTTTCTTTTGGAATATTTTCACCAAACACTTTTACGTATGTAAATTCGTTCAAGAGTTGACCAAGCCAATACATTTTATTGAAAATAATTCAATAACGCCTTGAGTGAAAGGAAATGTTTGAATTAAGGTTGAAAATGGAAAGCTTTTCAAAATTGTTATTTTTTAAAATAAACCAGTCTAGTATATAAAGTAAATACTTCTATGTAAATACAATTTTTGGTATCAATAAGAAGTAACATTTTCTTGTGTATTGTTGGCATGACAAAAAAAAGTACAAAAAGAAGTACAGAGGCTAAAAAGAAGTAATTTTGCGTACATATTTCGGTGCTATGCAGTCAGAAGTACAATTAGTAAAAAAAAAAGTACGCGTACTGCTGAAAACAGTACGTATGGCAACCCTAGTCAACAGCCATACTGGTAAGAGGTCGATGTGTGAAGAACTAAATCGAAATGTATCATCCGAAAATCCTAAACCACAACATGATTTTTGTTTACTTATTTCCATAATTGAATTTGGCGTTTTACTCCTCTCAATTACTTTTGAGTCGCATTGTCATTGATTGTGAAGAAATACAGTCATTGATTTTTGGTATCGATTCACCAGAGTATTACATTTCTGTCGCAGATCTCACTCCAATTTCCCCACAACAATGGATATAAATACTTTAGTTTCATTGCTTATTTTACAACCTCAGGGGGCCAGATGCCTTACACATATTAATTAAACAATTATATTTTCTCGCCAGGAGGTAACTCCAAGGATACGGAGGGATTCTTCGTGAAGATAAAGTGTCAAAGCGAATAGTGTTGCCGTTGCATTCAAGATTATTAACGAAAAACGCCTTTATACAGTAACAAATAATTATGTGTACAAAAATAATGTTTTTCTTTCCATGTAAAATCTAAAGGAAATTTATTTTGACTATACACAAATCCAATCTCTCTTTGTGGTTCTCTTATATGGGTCCTGTTATCTGAAATTTCGCTGTAACTTTGATATTTAATAGAAACTAATTATATGTGCACTGGTAAACATTCACGTTCCTAAAGCTGAAAAGGGTTCACATCTATTTCTCGTTTGTGTTTAATAAAATTTAGCCGTCGGTGGTGCAATGGTAGTGTGCGCGGCTTTTGTACATGAGGACGTGGGTTCGATCCCTGCTCTGGCCACCTTAAATTTCTTTCGACGGCGCACAGTGCTTCAGAATCAATTTCCATCGGTCAAAAGTCTGTATCTTTTGATCTACCTATCTACATTGAAAATCGCACAGTGAGGTATATTTTAAAAAAATATTCAAAGTTGACTATTTTTCGTTTTATTCGATTAGCAAGAAAACAAAAATTGCCATTTTTTGTTGTTATGTTTTTTTAAGTCCTTTTGACGCATTTGTTACTAGTGTGCATAAACAAATTAATTTTTTTTCGATTTACAAATATTAGGGCTTTTCAGATTTTGAAAATGCAAAAAGTTACATTTAATTTTTTGAGCTGTATCTCGATCAGTTTTAGCGCTATGGCACTCAATTTTGTGTTGGTAAACTTGGTTTCATGGCTTTAATACGACATATAACTCTTGTTTCTCCTAGATACAGTTAAGTTGTAATAGTTATTTGCAAAAATATCGATTTTGAAAAACAATTGAGTTTAGACCACTATAACTTTATTACTTCAGATCACGTCAATGAATTTAATACATAATTGGAAAGGAAAATATGTTTCCCATTTTCTGAGGGTAACTTTTACCTGCGGCAAACCCCACCGCAGCAAGATAGGACCAATTTAGTAAAAAACACGAGCTTTTTTGTTTGTTCTTCAGCAACTTAAAAAAACTAACTACACAGCTGGAAAGACAAGAGAATTCTCTTTCACCAGATGGTACATTTTACACCGATACGACTTCATATGCCTGTGTTATGTCCAAAAAACTCCTTATAATACACCATTTAGCATGTAAATCCAATCACTGGATTTACAATTCAATGAAGAGCAATTCAATAATTAAAAATAAAATTCCTTACGATTGTCTTACCAGTGAATCAAAAAATAACAGTGAAATTAAACCTAAAAACTTTGTAGATAATTTAAACCGTCGCTACAACTCATATAACTCATACAAATCGCTCCAAAGAAAGGTTTAATACATCGTGCAAATAGTAGCTAGAAAGGTAGCTAATATTTAAATCTGAAGTAGTAGGAGACGTAGAAGCCATCGATACAGACAGCGCAAAATTTGGAAGGCCATCAAAATTATTTGAAGAAATATGCCAACGAAGAAAACTTAATGATCCCAAGGATGACATATGAAGTGATACTATAAAATCAGCTCGTATGTATGCACCAACTCAAATCACAATGGAAGTATATAAAACGGAAATCATTGAAAATGTAATTACTGCTGCGCAGTCGAGAATAAGAAGATTTCTCGGAATAGTGTACCTACTCCGAAAGATGAAAAGAGATTCACATCAGAAGAGGCACTTGCAATATTGCTGGACTTAAAGCTAAGCAAGCATCAATATTCTCAGCTACGACAGCGACCAATGGAAAAAAAATGTTGATCTCTTCCCGGCATATCACGATATTTTTTCTGCTAAAAAAGACTGTCATCCATCAAATGTCATAACCAACATCTACATTTAACACTGAGGCATATGAATTGAACGAATATGCCAGAATGAATATGCCAGAAATCGTTTTATGGAAAACATTTTAAAAATAAACTACGATCTAGAGTTTGGATCAGTGAGGAACAATGAGGAACAATGGGCAATATAAGGAGAAACGGCGCACAAAAAACTACACGTACAAGAAGAATTTTGCAAACTTGGTTTAATAATCGATCAAAACAGGGTGAAGGTAGTACAAATGTCGGGAATACTGCAAGGAGATTTTTTCTAATCCCAGAAATAACCAGAGTTGCCCAACACTTGATATTTGGACTCAAAGTAATCCTTGAAGTAATTGGATGCAGTAAGGAAATACATGCAGATAAATTTGGAAATTATGCAATCGAAATGGATGAAATGTACAAATCAATACACCCATAGGGATGCATGACTTCAACCATTTACAAAGTAATGTACCATGGTAAAAATGTAATCCAAAACAATTTATTACCAATAGGGGATCTTTCAGAGGAGGCCCAGGAAAATAACATAATTGAATAAAAATATGTAAGAAAAGTACGGACGTAGAAATGCTTAATGGCCAAATTGCCAAATCTGACCCATATCTCTCCCACCAATGGAATTTGCACCATCTGGAATTATCTGCAGAAGCAACACATTGGAGCATGATCAAACCAACGAAGAATATTTATACGAAATTTGAATGTTCAATTCGTACAACGAATTTTTAGGGAATTTAAGTTTATTATGTGCAAATTTAATGTTACTCGATGGAAAAGACCAAAAAATTAAAAAAATCGTAAAACGAAGACGGTGAAAGGTAATTTAAAAAGGCACTTGCATGCATTTGAGGGTCATTATGATGAATTTTATGGATATTCAGGAATAACGACAATAAAATAATGTCAATGTTTGCTCTTTATTGAATTGCTGTACTACATGTACGCAATTATCGTACAATATTTGGAGTTACATGCTAAGTATGCACAGATTTCAAAATTATTGCAATATTGACTGGAATGCAAACAGGCTGCACAAAATATATGTGTTTCTTTGTAAATGGGATTCACGTGCTACCAGCACAACTTCACTGTAGGATTGTTCAGCATGGTAGTTTAAGCTTAAAACCGAATCTGTCAGATATGAGAATGGCAGATGGTCTCGTGAACAAAGTGCAGGATAACCAGATAATTATGGTCAAGTTATCATCTAAATCGTACGTTAAGCCGGCGGCCAAATTACCGTATCCGTTTCGTATCGTAATCTCAATTACGAAAGTGCTTTAAAATTATAAATTTGATGGTAGCTTCTAAAATATTGATGAAATCTTATTTACATAGTAACTTGATTCATACAACTATTTCTTAAGTTTTAGTTCAAGTTTCCACACCGATTACAATACGAAACGGATGCCATTATTAGACCCCTGATATCCACTCCAGATGTCTCTATGTTAGTAGCTGTGATCTAATGTTTAGTAGGCAGACAAATGTATACACTTGGATGATTACTGCAAAAGCTGTGGTGATGAAAAGGAGAACGAGAGTATCGAACATCTTATATGCAACTGCCCGGCTTTTTTTATGAGTAGGAGAAAATATCTAGGATCTTACTTCATGTTGGATATAACAGACATTGATGAAGTTAAGCTGGATCTTTCGGCCATTCTGCAGGGTATTAATTGGTGCGATAGGGCCCAATGTACGTATTTTCTTCCGCTACATCGTGAAATATCGAGATAAGGTATCATACCACACCGATTGTGATGGAAAACGACGTCCCGAAGTGCCACAAGGGTCGTCATTAGACTAAGTGTGTCAATTAGTGTGTCTAATATGTTGCAACTCTGTGGAAAACAATTTAAAATCTTTGCATTTGTACATTTTGCACAGAATGTCTGACCTTGGGTGAGAAAAATTGTTCTGGTGAATGTATAATGGGGTCTAGCAGTACAGGGGAGGGTCCGGACTAGAAAGCAGTGCAAATATTTTAATTGACGCGTTTTGAAGGTAAGGAGTTATGATAGTAGGAGATATGCGGCAAATTTGTGTCTTTTAAAAAAAATATAAAAGTTAACTCTTATTATTACACTGTAAGTAAAATTTGCAGTTTTGAAATGACACACAAACACCGAGACACCCCAACTAATTTTTGAGTCATAGAATCCAGTGGTGTACTCCGTTTTAAAAAGTTAGCTCAAAATAACAAGATACTTCGATTTTAAATTTGTAGTAGATTTAATGTGATTTTTGATTTTATTTGAGGGAAAACCTGCCAAAGCTCTTGTTAAAGCAAATTATACATTTTTTTTCGAGAAAATGTAACCGTATAAATAATAGACTTCTATTTGGAAGCAGAATTAGTTTGCCTCTAACCATTTGGGGCCACAATAATTTTGGGATTCGGGATTTTGGTATTGTCATCCCTATACAAACAGATGCTACAACATATACATATTTATATGAAAGTGTTCACTTTGACAGATTAGTTCCTACCCGCCGCTATAGATGTTAATACGTCAAAAATAGAAGCATTTTATTGACCATTTTGAAAAAATAGAAAAATGAGTGATGAAAAATGCAGATCACATTGCGAAAAATTAAATATGTTTTGTTTTGTGTGTGGAAAATTTACACCGAAAAATCATAGACGACATTTCGTTGAAGATGCCTTCAAAGCTTACAATCAATATTTTTTGGTTACCCCCGCTGAAGAAATGCGAAATGTTGATCATGCACCTGAATTTAAGTGCATAATATTAAAGAAATGGAGGAAATTACGGCGATATTTGATGCCATTTGGACTTCCAATGATATGGACCGATCCATTGGAACATGATACAGAAAATTGCTATGCGTGCAAGAACGATGTAAATGGTCTCAATCGAAACAGTAAGTTCACTTAGATAGACTATATATGGAATACACAATAATTTATTCTTATAGAACGATCCGGTTTTATATACCATCGACATACCAATATGATACTGCGTCCTATGAAGTACAATCACAAACTTCAGCAACATCATTATATCAGGCCGATTCTGATTACCTTCAGCCAGTTATACAATATCCATCATTAATTTCGCAGGAACATTTTGATAGAATCGTTCCAAATCTGAAGCTATCTCAAAATAATGCAATGACTTTGGCTTCGGAACTAAGAAGCGTCAACTTCCTGGCACTAGGTGTAAAAGTTACATCTTACAATTTCCGAGGACGCAGCTTATGCATATTGTCAAGATATTCCCGGTTTAATGAATGAAATGGGAATCTGCAACTATAATCCATCTTTATGGCTTCTTTTCATAGACTCTTCAACCAGAAGCTTAAAAGTAGTCTTGCTATTTGAAAACAGCAGCGTTAAACCAGTGCCATTGATGTATGCTCTTGGAATGCATGAGTCGTATGATTCCATGAAATTAATTCTGGAACGCATCAGTTATGACGAACACAATTGGCGCGTAAATTGTGATTTTAAGGTTCTTTCACTATTAGCTGGAATGCAAACTGGCTATACAAAGTACATGTGTATTTTTTGTAAATGGGACAGCTGAGCAATTCGCAAGTTGTTGGCGAATTTAATGTAATACGTCCACCATTGATCCCCCTTCAGAAAATAATGCTTCCGGATCTTCATATCAAGCTGGGAGTTGTAAAGAGTTTTTTAAAGCGTTTGGTTCGCGTTAACGTAAATGCATTACCATACTTGAAAAACTACGCTTTTCCAAAATTATCAATTGAAAAATTAAAAGAGGGTAATTTTGCGTAACTAAAAGTGTGTGACTGCAATATATTTTATATCAATTTGTTTTTTAAAAGGTGTAGTTAACGGTCCAGATAGACGGAAATTTTTAGGGGATTCGAGTTTTCTGAAATGTTAGATGAATCTGAACTGAACGCATGGAACTCAACTCGTGCGGTAATTGAAAACGTTCTATGCAAAAATAGCTCACCAGAGTACCGTGATTATATTGAAATCTTTCGACAAACTTGGAGTTAATATGTCGTTGAAAATCCACATGTTACATGCACATTTCGATTTTTACGAACGACAATTGTCCACAGAAATAGACGAAACTGGCGAAAGATTTCATCAAACTATAATGTCATTCGAAGACCGTTTCGCTGGAAAAAGGATAGACTCAATGCTTGCTGATTTCTGTGGGTCGATTGCAAACAAAGAGTAAAAATTGAATAATTACAAAAAAAATTATAAAATCATGAAAATAAGAGCTCCATGTCCATGTCCGCTTGAAAATGGACGTCCATTATTTCTAGATATAAATTCTGACAAATAAATAATAAACAAATTGATTTAAACAAGTTTTTATAGTTTTTCATTCAAATAAAATCAAGTATCGCCTTAAATCTACTACAAATTTAAAATCGAAATTTCTCGTGAACACCACTGGATTCTACGATCCAAAATTAGGTTGACGTGTATCGGCGTTTTTGTGTGTCATTTTCACCTACTTACAGTGTTATCTAAAAGTACACTTTGTTATTAAATCTTATAAACCAAACAAGTTACGGGCATTTAAAAATTATATTTTACAGAGATAGTTTTAATTTTAACAAAATACAAAAGTAGTCCATTTTGGAGCACCCTGTTCACTGTTATATAGTTGAAATAGAGTTTACTATTATTGGGGCGCATTTCATTATTCTTCTTGTGACTTTTACAGTACTGTGTTTTGGAGCTATTGCATTCGAAATTATCGTTTATTATTTATTTTGTTGGAGAGTATTTCATGACGTCATAAAATTTAAAAACACTTTCGAGGTTAATGAGATGGTGTCTTATAGTTGCCATTTGAATAGCTAAGGACTTTTAAATGTGCCCTTAAGCATACATTTCATCCCTTCCGTATTAATGTTTCTTGAAACGTAAGCAGCTTGTACCAGATTCAATTATAATTCTAATTAAACCCAACAGCCACCATGTATGTGGATAGCGATTGAATATGTCTCATTTGCATATGACTGTCTCCGTAGGATACCCTTACACTCTTTATCTTCAAACAGCAGTTCATTTTTATATCACATCCTGGCAACAGTTCAGAGGGAACTTCATTCGCATCACAATCATAATTTTAACACTAGTTCTTTTTAGGGTTCCCCCTTTTTAAATCATAAGCCTTTGTTATACGTTTTGTAAGGCGAGACTTTAAAAAACGTACAGTTGTTATGCGGAAGGACATTTTGTATATTCCTCCTCTTCTTTATATTTGGAACGTTCTTAAAGGTTTTGAAGAATGCTGATTTACTTGCAAATACGTTTGTCTTGTATTATTTGTGAGAATCCGTGTTTCACAGGACACGGTAAACATTTACATATTAATTTTTTTTATTAACATCAAAAAAGAAAACTAAACGTGAGACCAAAAACAATTTTTTTATAATACTTGTATAAATAAATAATTGAAATTGTCTCGTCAATAAAACCTAACGACATTTGTATAGTTTTCTAGTGTTGACGGCAGATCCTCTCCAATAGGCACAAATATTCCTAAAATTCAAATGCTTGAATACTGTTTGAATTTAAACTTGATTTAAAATTTCGTTTTAAAGTTATTTGAAGTGTATTAGAAATGTTTTTTGTCGAACAGATACAAATTGCTCTCAAAAAATATATGTCAGCTATATTTAAGAAAATATTTAATTAACAAGATATGACATTTCATAAGTGTAAAAATTTGCCGTTAATTTTAATAGAACAAAATTGAGAGTATCTTTTCAAAAGCTAAATAAGACTCACTCACATTTATTTTACTTTCTCGCAGGCCGGACCAGAATATTTGACAGATATATGTAATAATTTTTCAAACAAATAAATATGTCGGGTAAAAAAATAAAGAACGTAATCCGCATGTAAAAACAAATTTATAAACTATTATATAAAACAATATTGGAAGTATTTACAAAAAAAAGGTGTCCCATAAAATCCCATGCAGGGATTGGGGAGAGCATCCCACAAGCACTGAGTAGTGCGCTTTCTAGTTTTACACTCACTGATTGGGACATACAGTTTGACACCGGTTCCGAACGGTATTTTGAGAAGAATTTTCATGGCTAAGTACTCGATAGTGTCGCCATCGGCGGCATGAAAAATCGCCCAAAACGAAATGACCCAAAAAAAATATGAAAAATGGCCCAAAATAAGAATCGCCCAAAATTTATGTAAAATAGCCCAAAAATGAAAATGAGATATAAAATTTAATGAAAAATGACCCAAGTGAAATATGAAAAATTGCCCCAAAAAAACGGAGAACGTTTATATATGAAAAAACGTCCATTTCTGTAGCCACAAAAAACCGATTTCCCTTTTTGAAAATAATAAGAATATTGCTTTCAGAAATCCAAAGAAGGCAAAATGTTAATTATGCAATAATTTTATTTTTAGTAATTTAATTTGTATACACATAAATGCATTTAAGTAAAAAACTGTAAAGAGTCTTGAACTTCAGCTCTGCAGCAAAAATTTTTAATTTTTTTTTCTATGCATTAAGCGTCGCACCAAAAATTTGTTTTAAAAATATCGCGCGGTCTAATTTCATATGAAAAAAACGACCATAAAAGTGGGTCATATTACTCCCTTTTTTTGGGAATTTTTAATTTTTTTTTGGGCGATTTTTCATTACGAAAAAAATATTGTGGGCGATTTTTCATTACGAAAAATCGCAAAAAACAAATTATGAAAAATCGCCCACATTCCGATTGTCGATTTTGTAAAAAGTAGAAATGTATTCGCAACAACAAATGCTAGAATTACTGTTATTCTAGGTAGATGGATGGTAGGCACTTGAAATTTTGATACAGTTGTCTCCATAGACGTAACCAGAGACTAGTCAATTGGGGTTCAAATAGTAACTAGAAATGTGTTTATGTATAATGTGCGCTTTATAATAATTTCAAATAAAATCGGGCGATTTTTTTTAAAAATTTTCAACTTCTTTTTGATGTTAAAAAAAAGAAAAATTGCGCAAAAAAGCGGGAAATATGTATGACCCACTTTTATGGGCGTTTTTTCATATGAAATTAGACCCAATTTTCTATGGAAAATTTTTGGCCAATTTTTAATTTTTTTTTGTGGGCGATTTCGTTTTGGGTAATTTTTCGTACCCCCGTCGGCATCACTAAGCGAGGTGACCGCCGTCGAAAGAAATGTAAGGTGGTCTGAGCAGGATCGAACCCACGTTCTGAAGTACAAGAGCCGCGCACACTAACCATTGCACCACCGACGGTATTTAGTCATCAGAAAAATCAGTCCCTTGTAAAATGTTTGAATTGCTTACTAAGAAAATAACCTGCACGGGAAGGTGGATTTCGACAGTCAACTTCGTGCCAAAGAATCTAATCAAAGGGATAAATCTTTCTCGAAAAGCTAAATGTATGTATATAGTGTCTGAATAAAACTTAATTCTCAATACCGATACAGAACTTGATAAGCAGTAACCTATGATCGCAAATTTGCAGCAATCAAATTTACAATTAGGACTTGTTAAGTTTAGCTATTTTTAAATTATTTATATTAACTTCACCTGTCTGTATTCATGTATGCATGCATGCATGCATGCTTTGGCTTGATTTTTAACCCTTTTCCCGTTATCCAATCGAGCAGATTACAATATGAATGCTTTTCCGTTTAAATACATCTTTATATTTTTTTTATTAATATTAAGCAAACGAGGCATTCGTTCGAAATCGAAGTTTTTCTGGTCATAAATCTTGAATTATAATTTAATTTGTGGCTTGAATTCCAACGCACCAAATTATTTATTTCGACTTAAATTAAACTATAATTCAAGCCTTGAATTCAACTGTAATTAAACTTTTGCTTGCGATTGTAATTGAAATAAAGGGTAATTCAAGATGAATTCGTCACTTGAAATTGAAATTGAAAGAATTTCTATTGGGTCTTAAAATTTTCGATATTTGGACCGTTAGAATATGTATACTCTACGTACCAGCATATCTTCTAGAGATGTGCTAGTTTGAAAAAAGATATGTTTTTGTATATACTGCTGCCCTCCAAGAGCTGTTATATTTTAACTAAGAAATTGAGTGGAATTAACTCTCTGCTTACGATTTAAGGGCTAGCACAAGTGCATGTTTCGGTTCATTTAATTCATCGTGCAAAATGTTATGTTGTGTGTGTAAGGCCGACGCCAGTAGCGGTTCGAGCCATGCCTTGTCTAAACGTAAACCCACTCATAGTAGTCATTGCGACGCAACCGTCGATTCATACGATGCTATGACTACCCCATGATTGGGTTGAACTGTGTTGTGATACGTGTTGTACCAGCAATCTATGTATGTTTGTGACTGTTTTGCTTTTATTTTATTGATTTACTTTAGTAACATAAAAAAGGAATTCATTACAAAAATAAAAAATGAAAAAATTAAGTAAGAATAAAAATGTATGCAAATGTAATTTCCATAGGAAAAGGTAATTTTTTAAGAAAATTTACTTTTGTAAGAAAAAGCTGATTATTTAGGAATAGGAATGTTTTTTTAAGAAAAGATCATTTTTAAGAAAAAGTACTTCTTTTTTTAGAAAAGGTACTTTTGTTAAGTAAAAATGCTTTTTTAAAGAAAAGGTACATATTTTAAGAAAACAAATGAAAAATAATTAATTGCGATAATTTAAACATCAATATTCTCCATTTTCCCTTTTTTTTAATTACAATCGTGCGCACACAAATCAAACGTTAGAATAACATAAATTCAGTGTGGGCGACAAAACGTCGTCCATACAGTCTTGGATGAGTGGTCGTATGTACCATGCAACACTCAAGTAAAACGATTCATGTTCGAACACGTTGGATTGATTTACTTGAGTCGAACGTAACATTGCCGTCGAATTCCTATGTATACCAAGTAGTAACAACATGCATGCCATGACAATGTATTAGTGTCACACAAATCACAACTCAATCAATTCATCTCGCGCTAGACAGTTGGAGTAGACACAAGTAGTAGAATATTGTGGAAAGTAGACTTGTGTCGAACTCGTTCACTAGTTCTCGAAATCGTTCACTTAAGGTGCCCGGACACAACAATAACGAACACACTCGCCGTATCGAACATGTGCATTATGTTCACGAGGGTGGTGTCTGGTCACCCTAAATGAACTAGGTAGTTCATGAACTACCCAACTCTAGTGGAAAGCAATAGCAACTGTTGTGTTGTTTTACATGAAGCATCCCTGTAGGAAATGTCTATAGTGAAACAGTACTGACTTACTATTGACTGTGTCACCAGTACTAGTGACCAAATATACCCCAGGCAATGTAAAATTCTATTGACATTTAACATGTGCTTGTCATTGAGAATGAACTACTGACACAAGGACTACTGACTAGGTGGTACTTTTGGAACCATATGGAGTCATTGGAACCAGTGAATCAGTACTCCATTGTCGCTATTTTTGTCAACACTTGTGATTTTTTTAACAAATAAAAAGACGTAAAATTCAAAATTAAAATCATATTTATTATCTAAATTACATTAAAAAAAATTTATCAGTCTTTTAATACACTTTTTCTTTTTAAATTATTTTCCAACTAAATGTACGCGTCACCACGTGTTTTCACAACCAAACAACCAAACAATGAAAAAGAAGAAGAAGCATTGACGTCCATTTGTTATAAATTTCTCTACACATCAAACCCAGACAAGTTGTAGACAAATTGTCGACAATGTCACCATAATAGTTGACAAAAGTGGTGACATGGAGACACTTGTCCCCAGACTTCCTACAGGGATTATACAACATTTCTGCTACTAAATACTAACATCTTTAAACTTAAAACATAAAACAAACTTAGAATACTTCAAAAGAAAAATAGTACCAATAAAAAACTAATCAAAACAATTCACGTAGATCTGGTATTAAATACAAAAATAAATATATACGTATGTTTATCACATTTTAAATTCATTTATCCATAAAATATTATAAAAGGAAAGAAAGTACTATGAAATAGCATATAAACATTTAAAAAAAGTATAAAAATTAATCCATACACAGGCACATCAACTACTACACAGAGAGCGATGTTTTGCTATCCGCGTTCCCAGCTAGTATTTTCAATCGTGCACGACTCTTTCACGATCGGAGCCGACGATTAAAGTAGTCGTGCGCGATGTCGTATTCCAATCGCGCACGTTCAGAGCAACTGAAGTAACTGTGTCAAGACGGCGACTCTTACTTTCCAATCGTCGACGATGAGCAAAATCCAATAGTCGACGATGAGTAAAATCTTTTTCTTTTTCTGCTGAGCAGATATTGGAAAACCCGTTAGAGTTTCAGAGACATAATTAAATTCTCCTTGCAAAACACGAGTTCGGTGGAGTATGCGGGAAGAAGTAAGACAACAATAAGAAAACTACATGTAAGACTGTGACACAAAGTAAAAACAAAAACAAATCGTGAGCACAAAGTCTTAAAAGCAGAGAAAAATACAATTCTGCTCCGACAATCGTGGTGACGATTGGAAATCCAGTCGCGAAACAATCGTGATCGTGAAACAAACATTCAAATGCTAGCTGGGCTCCTTCAATGTTTCATTGCCACACTGACACAGAAGGTAGCAAGTGCAATAGAATAGTGTTCATGTTATTATAGCTTGTAGCGCGAGGATAGACTATGCATAAACAACATAAGCACTATAACATAGATGTTAGTTTGATACACTTGTAAGTTGATGATTTGCTGTGAATCAACAACTTCGTAACATTCCCTCAAAAACGTGTAATCATTCGTCAATTTTGGGTTGCTTTGGCTGTTGTTATGTTTTAGGGAAGATGTGTAGTAAAAAATGTTTACAAGTACTGTACGTATTTTGAAATGTTTTGTTTGTTAAGAAATCAAGCTGACTCGTTCTATGCTTTATTACACACACATAATAACATTTTGCACGATGAATTAAATGAACCGAAACATGCACTTGTGCTAGCCCTTAGTAGGCAAATGAAAACAAATAAATAAAATGAATACAAAAACATTTAATTTTAATAACTTTTAAAAAGATTTTTTGCAGTTTTAATAAAAAATTTTCTAAAACAAAGCAAAATAAGGAAAACTAAAAACTAAACTTGTCAAACTATAAGTCTTCTTCGCCTTTGAGATTGTCATTCATACCAAGGCTGATATACTTCAGTTTATAGCAAGCGCACAGCTGATTCATATTCTGAACAGCTGATGCCAAGGCGAATTGAGCTCGAATTGTCAAACTTATTCGTTTTGTTTACAAAAATGCAACTCTGAGAAGTTCTCATTATCAAACGTTTTAAAATAATTCCAACTTACATTTTGTTAAAGCTTCACCAATGGAAGCGAGTTTTGGAAACTGCATTTTGGCTCAAAGTGACCCAGTTATTTGCAAAATCTAATCTAACGAAAAATACGGTCGAAGCACATAAATTCCATAAAAAAGGTAAAAGCCGAAACAAAGGCCTCCCCTCCTCTATCGTTTAGAACGGAAATTGCATCAGAGATGTACTTGGAATGTTGGGGATTCTGAAACTACGTTTCTCTATAATACTCCTGCTAGAAGAATCCAATGGAAATGATGGTAAAAGATCCACCTATTTGACGTATTTTTTTTGTTACACATATTTGGTGTGATAATTCAGTTAAAATTAACACAAAAATGCAATCGACATAAAACATAATTTTGCTGCCATTAGTGGCCGTCGGTGGTGCAATGGCTAGAGTGCGCGGCTCTTGTACATGAGAATGTGGGTCCTATCCCTGCTCAGACCACCTTACATTTCTTTCGACGACGGTCACCTCGCTTAGTGATCGAGTACTTAGCCATGAAAATGCTTCTTAAAATACCGTTCGGAACCGGTTGAAGACAGTAGGTCCCAATCAGGAGTGTAAAACTAGAAAGCGCACATCTCAGTGATTGTGAGAAGCTCTCCCCAATCCCTTCATGGGATATTATGGGACACCATTTTTTTTTTAGTATCAATAAGATGCTATTAAAACTTACTTTGCTGCATGGTTTACTTCTAGTTGCTTAGTTCTCATACTTCAATCCACTCTGTTCGCTATCAAATTTCAAATACTATGGCAATCAACTTTGGCATGTGTACGCCTTGCAAAAACTGAGTCATCTGTTCTAGTATCTCTGGCCTAAAGCCAGATGCGATTGTACTATAAGAATAGCTCGGGAAAAGAGCATCTTTCTTAGTATAGAAGAAAATTAAAATTGGCTTAATACGAAATTCTGCGAAGAATTTGATTTTTTTTGTTGGCTTTGAAATACTTAGTTCCCATTTTTATCCTTTCTGACACCTTGTAGCAGTACTACCCCTCAAATAGGCAAGACGAATCGTAGTAAAAACAACAAAGGTGCCGATGGAATACCGACACAACAGTTAAATTCTCATGTGCAAAATTTGGGTATACAAGAGTATGTGCCAACGCTCCTCGAAAAAGCATTTTATCCATTTCATACCTTTCAAGTGTAATGTTTGAAAGGCTGAAGACTATTGTTGCAGTTCTGATCAGACCATATCCATGTGCTACTAGAAATTTAAATTTCGCCAAATCATGGAAAACCCCGCGAGAAGCAAATCCACACTTATCAACCAACTGTTGATTATAAAGCTACTTTTGAAAGTCGGTTACGGAGGTGGCACTGATCAACACCAAATCTTTCCGAACCAGATACCAACTGAGGCCTGAGACAAGGCGACAACCTGTATTGCGACCTCTTTAACATCATATGGAGACAATTGTAAGAAAATCAGTATAAGACAAATACAACAATGACCAGCAAAAACCACATGCTTCTCGCATATGCTCATATTATGTATGTAGTTTGGCGAACGGTACTAGAACATACGAGAATCGTGAACGTGAATCGTAAAGGTCTTGCCGAACCGCATACCCAGATACCAGCCGGAGTCTGAGACAAGGTGACAAGCCATTGTGCAATCTCTTTAACATCTTAATGGTGACAATTATAAAAAGTCAGTAGGTGAGACAAATACAGCAAAGAACAGCAAAAGCTGCTCGCGTGTGCTGATCAGTGTATTCAAAACCGTAACCGAATACCGGCCGGTTAATCGTTCTTCGGTTTTTTCAAAATAGTTATTTTCGGCGGTATTTAGTTCAAATCGATTAACCAGTTCTTGGGTTTTAAATAGCTTCTACACAACTGATATTACAACACAGAAAAACAAACCTAAAGCCTGTTCAATTGCTCACTATGGTTACTGAACCCATCAGACAGGTTGAAGATCTTATCGACGCTCTCACTTGAACAGATCACGCATGTAAGAAGAAACCTCGGTGGTGGAACAAGGATCTGCCAATCCTGAGATGTAGTCCAGAAAGCTCTCCTAAGGAAGGAGTGAGACTGGGATGTGTTCGAAATTAGACGTAAATATTATAAAAAAAGATTTAAAAACTTCAAAACAGGTCATGGAAATATTTATGTGAAGCCATTGAAAACGCGCCTGAGATTTCCAGACTGTGCAAAGTCATTCGACGACTCCCACATCTCTAGAATATCTGAAGGAACAAGGAAAATTCCGAAAACAGAGTCGCATATTAATCCAAAAGTCTTTACACCAATTATTCTCTCATCTATTACACTAAGGGAAAATCTACAGAAACAGCTCTGAATGCTGTAGTGATTTTTATATAAAGTAAATATATTTACCTTGTCGAATTTATCAATAAAGATCCTGCCTTTAACAACGTCTATAAAATCAGCTCTATCGGCACTTCGTGTTGACCAGGGAGTCATTAACTTAATATATGGATTGCTTACGCGAAGGTGCATAACCTCGTCCCTGTTTCCACCATACTTTCCTCCATAGCAACTACTGACTAGTCGTCTAGCCAATTTGCCCTTTCAATAAATTTGTCTATAAGACATACAGGAATATCCTGTAGGGCTACGGTGCTAACTAAAGTTGTACCGAATATCCTACTTCTCAGTCCTGCCAGAGCAGGCCAATCCAAGAGAAGGTGTTTCGTCGTTTCCTCGTTCTCTTCCATGCAGCATCTACAGAGAGTGGAGTTTCTATGTCCCACTCTTAGGGCGTGTTTTCTTACAAGACAATGTCCCGTAAGTGTTGCTATCATTGTGGATAACCTGCCTCTCGGCAAGTTAAGTAGTTGCCCAGTCCTCTTACTGCCCACCTGTGGCCAGAGGACCCTGGCTTGTTTGCAAGTTGAAGTAAGTCTCCACTTGTCCTTGAACATATTATCGGCCCACTGCCTGATCTGCAAACTGCAGGCAGAGATTGGAATACTAACACCTTTTTTTGCCGGAAGAACCTATGCCGTAGTGCCTTGTCAAGCTAACGCGTCCCCTACGCAATTGCCTGGAATGTCGCTGTGTCCCGGTACCCAGATGAGCCTTATGTCAAAATACACTGCCATCACCCTAAGTGATGAGTGGCATTCTTTCACCGTCAGGGACGTAGCAAACATGGCTTCCAGGGACTTTATGGCAGCCTGGCTGTCTGTGTAGATACATATTATCCGGAGGGTGGTGACACTACTTTGCAGTAGTTCAGCAACCTCCAGTATGGCGGTAATTTCTGCCTGAAATACACTACAGTGATCAGGCAGCTTGAAGGAGATATTTACATTTAGGTCCGGTGAATGGACCCCATAGCCTACTTGCTCCTCCAACTTTGATCCATCCGTGAAAAATCTGATACTACTGGTATCCCCTTCCAGTGACTTTACCCAGGTATTCCTGTTCGGGATAGAAGTCCTTAGATTTGTCGTTGGCAGAAGGGGGGGGGGGGGTTGATTCGGTGTAGTAATTCAGCGTGTCCGGAATGCCCCGATATCAAAACGCCAAAATCTCTGATTCTCTCCAGGGATGTAGCGGCTGCCGATTCGGCCATAATATCAGGAGTACAGATGTTCAGGATAGCACTAAGTGCAGTACCTGACGTCGTGCCCATTGCCCCACTAACGCTAATCAGTGGTGATCTTTCAATTTTCATCAAGGAATTCAGAATATATTTCCTTTGGAGGGATCTCCACCAAACTACGATGCCATAGAGAAGTATTGGTCTGACTATTTCCGTATAAATCCACATGGTGATATTAGGAGACAGTCCCCAGCGCTTTCCTATCGCCCCTTTACAACAGTCAAGAGCAACAGATGCTTTTTTCACCCTCTCCACCACCTCTCTATCTGTCGAGAATTATCCCCAGATACTTGACCTTTTCCGTCAATTGTAATTGCACCCCATTAACTGACGGCAATTCAAATGCGGGAATTTTATATGTACGAGAGAACAAGATAAGCGCGGTTTATGTGGGTTAAGTGATAGTCCGTTGTTAGCGGTTCAGTTCGAAATCAGACTAAGTAGGCTGGTTGTACGAATGCTAAGTAAATTGAGGTTTCTACCCGTAGAGATGATAGCAATATCATCGTCATAGGCAAAGACCTGGCATTCGGCCCTGTCCAATTCAAGAAACAGTTCATTGACAGAAGTTAACCATAATAGTGGGGACAGAACTCCCCCTGCGGTGTCCCCCTGTTAACGTTCCAAGCAATTGTAACACCACCCCATTCAGATTTGCCGGATCTATCCACCAGAAGCTTTCCAATTAGGCGTTTCACTAATCTGTCGACCCCTAGATTCTGTAACGGCCTAAGAATCGCCGAAGATTGAATGTTATTGAAGGCTCCTTCGATGTCCAGGAAGGTCCCTATAGCGAAGACCTTATTCTCAAGAGAGTTCTTTATTATGCTGACTATAGAGTGGAGAGCCGTCTCAGTTGAGCTGCCCTTGATATAGGCATGCTGAGAACTCGATAGTAGATTCTGTGGAAGATTACTTCGAACGTGAATGTCCAGTAACCTTTCAAATGTCTTAAGAACAAAGGATTATAGACTTATTTGTCAAAAGTCCTTTGGTTTGACATCAGAGCATTTGCCCGCTTTCTGGACGACAACCACTTTGGTATGCTTCCAAATGCTGGGAATGACTTCCAGCATAGGGCAGCCCCTGAAGATTGCCTCCAACCCACCACAAGATAGGTATATAGCATCCTGTATTTGCGCGGGAATTATCCCGGCAGGTCCGGCTGATTTATAGGGCTTAAAGAATCTAATTGCCCATATCAGATTCTTACTGCTCACTATTGAGCGAACTTTTTCTAAGCTTGGAGAGTTTCCGCCTAGCCCTTCTGGGTTTAGATCTGGCACAAAGGCTACTATTGTGGTCTTTTCAGGCAGAATTCGCGGCAATCTCAAAATACCGTTCGGAATCGGTGTAAAAACTGTAGGTCCCAAACAGTGAGTGAAAAATTAGAAAGCGCACAGCTCACTGCTTGTGAGAAGCTCTCCCCAATCCCTTTGTTGGGTGAGATCGCCCTACATCGATCATAAAATTAATTTGTATTTTTTGAATTTGTTAAATTTGTAAAATATTGAAATGTCGGGCCACCCTAATATTCTTTTCTAATAATTTTGTCGCAACAACAACATACATACTGGTTTTGGTCATTATGTTTTGTACCGTATGTATGTATGTATGTATGTTGTTGCTTGTTGTTTACTTTATCGATGCAAAAGAATATAACAACAACAAAAGCGCTGACGAAGTCATTTGCTTCAGTTTGGTCACTCAGCCGTTGTATTGTTGTTGCTCTTTCTTTTGGATTCTCTATCTATCGGTTTATGTACATATGTTGATGGATTTGGTGGCCCGCGACAATAAGAAAGTATTGTAAAGTCAGTTGTTGAAAAGATATGAAACAGTGCTGATGAAATATTAAAATCAATCGTATATTTCAAATCAATCTTTGTTTTAATTTAAAATAGCTCATGCTTAAACCCAAAGCTATGAGACATGCCAATGACAGATGGTCTGGTTGCACTAAATGCGGGATTACAAGGCAAGTATGGCCTCGTTATGATCTGAATCGTACACAAAACTTGATATTGTACATTCCTCGAATATGTATAGCACTGTTTAAAAGTCAGACCCGCCTCTAGACTTGGAAACTTACTGCAGAAGTAGTGGGGATGAGAAGGCATATGATTTTTTTTTGGCTTTTTTATGAGTAGGAAACAATATCTAGGATCTTTCTTCATGATGCATCTACCAGACATTCAGGAAGTTAAGCCGATTTTTTTTAAACTTTTTACAGAGTAATTATTGATTCGCCAGGGAATAATGTCTGTCACTTCTTCAGCCACATCCTGGGATATCAGGATGAAATATCAAATGGCTTAAACACCCTTTAAACATACAGGGTTAATTTACAGGTTCAACGATGGGAATATAATACGACGTCCCAAGGTGTCACATCGGTCGTCATTGGGCTAAGTGTGTCAATACCCATTCCCAGCTAACCTGGGTTAAATAAACTGTATAATGTTACTTATAGTATTCATCTATATAATTTTCAGCATACGGTAAAATTAACAAAGAAATCTTTTGAATTCAAAGCATTGACTATGAAATATTATCTTTTTATAGTTTTTCATAAAACTTGAATAGGCTTTTATAATGAAATCAATCCAAATATAAATAATGGCTGAATTAAGGCTGTCATAACACGTACAGTTTTCCATTTAGGCAAAAATTCATTTCGTGAAAATTGAAATACTCGAAGAAACCGAAAAACCGACATTTGAAAAACCGGGTTTTTTAATACACTAGTGCTGATGATATATGTAGAAGTCGTTTGATGAGCATTACGAGAAGTTACAGAGGTATTTTGGAGAATCGTGAGGAATACGTGACCTTTGATGAACACAAACAAAGGTGGCCGAATTTACTTACCTCTCTGCAATAAACAAAAATAACCTCGTTAGACTGGAGATTACACGGATAAGTGTACTTGCAAATAGGTTCTATTATGGGCTTATCAAGCATTTCGGAGATAAAACGCACCTTGAGAAAGAAAAAATTAAGATACATGTGTATATTGCCGGCTGGAAAAAAAGTTAGGTTAGGGACTTGTGCTTCGTTTCATCACTCATTAATTGTTGTACTCATAAGCCAGCGGCAGTCCTGTTTTGCGCTCTTCAATTCCATGGAAGAAACCTCACATACTAATTGTCTGTGTTCTCCAATCCGTCCCCTATTAATGAACAATTGTTAGGAATATTTGAAAGTGTTTACCTTATTCGGCTACAGTTCCAGTACTTCATAAAAAAGTCTTATGCATAATTTTATAGTTTTTGTTGTATACTTAGTTTTTAATCTTCCGAAGAATACAGCATCTAAATATCTCTCCAACTAGGGTCAATCCTTAAAATTAAATGGTAGATTCTTGAGCAGCAATACCGATTTTACAAAAATCTGCTCCTCAATCACATTTACAGTTCCCCTATGTTATCAATTATTATCACTTGGGAAAATAGAACAACAAGTAATCATTTTATTACAACTTAATTGCCCTATTGACACAACGAGTATAATTTGTTAATTGCAAGTTCAAAATCTAGACATAATTTTCGCAATTAAATTCCTTAATCCTCTGTCAACAATTGAATCATTCATTTCCAAACAAAATTACTAGGGGTTAAGAAAACGAAATTAGCACAACAATACCCGGCCATTGTTCGCAGCCATTGACTTGTATCGAGTCGAGTGTAGTACTTATGGAACGCAATCAATACGCATCAATAGGTGTGGCGACGTCAAACATTGAATCCATTGTTTGACACTTTACATTGTCTTTGCGCAGTATTTGCGGGGTCTGACAATGAGGTGTTTCGTGTTTGTTCATTTTTACTAATTTACTGCAGTGAACCCAAATTATAGAGAAATTCATCCCTCCAAAATGGTTCGCGTGTTACCTAGGATGAATGACAGGAGGGTGAATTTCACAACTGAATGACATCGCATAAGCCGAGGAGCAAATCGATTTTTCCCATTGTGGTATTGTAAATTACATTGCGCTTTTATTGATGCTAATCGCAATATAAAAGAATACTAATTGTAATTGGTATTTGAGTTGTTAACTGACGATTTAGAATCATTCGTTGGACAACTAACAAAAACAAAAATTAAATCTTAATAATTTTATGATTACAGATTAAATAGCGAACGTCTTTCGGCTGTAGGTAATTTCGGAGTGCTTTCTATCCACCATCTCTAAAAACTATTTTGAGAAAATATAACTTGAAGTCCGTACAAGGGTGGAGCGTTGAAACTATGAAATGATTGTATGAAAGAGAGGCCGATGCAATATTGCCAATATTTTTCTGTTAACACTAAAAGCTGTATTTTGTGTGTGACTTTTTGCAGAGATGTGGTGGATCAAAACTATTTACGCGGTAGGTTTAAATATTTTTCGGGTTATAATCATAGTGTCATATGGTGGAAACACATAATGTCGGTTGATTAATGTTTTGACGTATACTCCATTTATGTTTTTTAGAGTTGATATTGTGTGTACAGGTTTTGTGCGTTCTGTTTCCGAATCTGTTGTCAGATTTTTGATATATCTCACCATTACTGTGATGTTTACTCTAATTTGCTTGTATATCCAAAAAAAAAATGCTACAACATAATAATAAGCCGACGATAAGGGTCGTCAAATTCAATCGTTAGTGAGTACGTTTCAAGTCTAAGGGGGGCCGTAGGGACACAATTCCTCAAGACGGACTTGCAAGTTTCTAGCGGTATGCCCATACATTCCTGTTCCCCTGGAGCATGTAAGGTAGTCGTTAGTCCAAGTTCACCTGCTTTGCAGTACCCTGGTATGGCCCTTGTGGCACCTAAATAAGGTGAATATGAAACTGTTCAATCATCTCCTTGAGAGACAACATTATTATAATATTATTATTATAATAAATAGAAACAAATTTAAATTGTTTCAAAAACATCGATAGAGTTTTTGAAAACATTTTCCCCTGCGTCGCTTTGCGGCTACACATAACATTCCAAAATATTCTCGTAACTATTTTATAAAAAATTCTGTTAGCAAAATGTTATATATGTGTTAATTAGTTCGGCTTGGGGTCATAAAATTTTTTTTAAGATTCATCAAAGATATCTTGTTTATTGACTCCAATCATCTTATTTAGACACACGTATAGGCGCATACTTGATCCGAATCGAAATTATTAAGCATGTCATAATAAATCGCATTTTCAATGCGAGCTTAGTTTTGTTGAACTGTGTTAAGTCTCCCGACTAGAGTGTCCAAAACCGAAACCGGTGAAACCGGTTAAACGGTTTTTTGACTTAATTTTCGAACAAACCGGAAACCGGTTATTTGACGTCGGTTAACCGGTTTTTTTCTCAACCTGTATTAATGTCCTTAAAAAAATTAATAATAAATTATATGATTTTCGAATTTTATTGATATTTGGGAATTAAATATCTCAAATATCATTTTATGCTTCAATAAGTTCTACATGATATTTCCAAACATTATTTTATTATAATTTCAAAATGATTTTATGACGAATAAGAGTGAATTTAAAATTAATTAAGCTTTTCAATTTTTTTTTACAAATTTGAAAAATAAAATAATTTTATAAATAAATGTTTCAAACTTAATAAGCTTTTCATACATGAAAATTCTAAAATTTGAATATGATTTTCGAAATGAAATCAGTTTTGTGTGAGATTGAATAAAACTTTTAAATTTTATATTAAACACGGATTCCAAATTGGAATATTATATACATTTTTTATTTAAGATTAAAACGTAATTGCCATATGTTAATAAAGTTGTGAAATTTTGCGCTTTAAGTCCAAGCAAAAACATTGCTTCCAAGGAAGTACAAAAGGTAATAGGAGCGAGGAACCGGAATCAGTGAAAAACTGTATCAACACTAGTGAATTTTGCATGCGCTTGGCTTTGGATGGAAACACTTTTTTGTATCGAGCACTCTTCACTTTTTTACTAGTCCTCATAGTCTTAAAAAAATTCAATTTTTGTATCTACATTTTCATTAATGCTAAAGAAATAATGTTTTTCTCTTGGTAAAGAAGCAATTGAAAAATAATTCTCAAAAGTGTTAATAAATTGAAACAAAATCCGCATTCAATGGTGCGGTTTACTGCATCTTCGGAAAGTATAAATTTTGCTGCAAACATTTTCATAGCAACTGTTTGGAAATAGTTTAAAATGCATTCTTTGGAGGGAGATAAATCGTTTAAACCTAATTTCTGGAACTAGTGCAAAACTGATTCCCATGGAAATACTTCAAATATTTTTTGCTGGGGTACGAATAAGTATGTGAAAAGGCCACTAAACACATGTACTGTGCGTGCTACATGTGTAATTTAATTTAAAGCAATAAACCGAAAAACCCGGTTTCACCGGTTTTTGCAAAAATTAAAAACCGAAAACCGGTTTCTTGAAAAATTGATTTATCGAACAAACCGAAAAACGGTTTGTAAAAAATTCCGGTCTTTTGGACACTCTAGTCCCGACCTACGTTAAGACCGTTTTGATCCACAGTTTTAAGTATATGATTTCTGAGCCAGTGTTGCCAACCCAATTAAAAGCTTTTTGGTACCAAGGACAATTTACTTAAACGACAGCCTAAAGAGATTTTATGTTCTGATTTTAAATATAATTGGTTTTGCACTATCCTTTTTTGTAAGATTCAATTCGTGCGCGATACCTCGGGCGGCACAATCAACACCAAACCCCCTTAGCTTTCTCACTAGTGGATGATAGTAACAATCTTCATAGATTGAAATGATTTCATGTTCTGCATTTTATGTGTTAAACACTGACACCAAATTATTTAATACTATATTTAGTGCCGTATAAACCAGCTACGGGAGACGAATGGCAACGAATGGACGTTGAAGCTGACCTCTGAACACTGGCCTCAACTGTTCTCATCAGACTTCCTCGGACGATGTCGCGCAGTGTTTCGTCCCATAGACAAAAATCAAAAAAAATATTGTCAATTAATTTTCATAAAATTATCAGTTCTCAAAAACTAGCAATACTTCCCATACAAATGAAAAAGTCGTCCTAGAATTTAATTTGTTTTGGAGCCACCAGACGGCGCTAGAGTTGTATGTTTTAGCGTATTTGCAAAAGTCGGTTATGATGGAATTTTCAAATAATTCTCAAAAATATCTTCTTAAACCAAATTTTTTAACTTTTCTAGTTTGTAATAAAATACTGTATTGAAAAAAAAACGCAAAAATAGTACGTTAATAATACTGCTAAAGGTAACCTCCAAAAAGTGATTACAAAATCAGTTAAATTTGTCTCCCAATCTAAAATATTGCAAAGTTTCGTGAAGTATACAAAAAAATATGTCAATTTAAATGAGTTTTTGTTCAAAATATAGAATAAAATGGCACCTTTTCCACCATAAAATGAAAAATATAAAAAAAATAAAATCGTCTAAATTCATCATATTTCTGTTATTTTTTTTATGAAAATGATAATTTAAATGTCAAGATTGAATTTATATTTAAAATGGCCACTTTTGCTTTAATTTTAGTAGTTAACAAAAAATGTTAGTTCTCATACTAATCTAATTAATACTAATCATAAAAAATACACCTAACCCGAAATTGGTTATACAACTTGACGTTATAACCGTATAAATTTAAAGGCTCGTCTCAAAAATGCGAAATTTTTAAATGTTAATTAAAAGAAATTAAATAAAATATCCCTTAAAATAAATTAAAAATTTTTTGAACCTCTTTTAGGCCAATATGTTTACTTTAACACCAACAAAAAAATTAGTTTTTGAATAATTTTTGAAAAAAAATTTTAAATTTCCCAATTTTGTCAAATCTATATTACGACGAGCAAAAAGGTGAAAATTTTATTTTTGTGTCCAAATGTCCGATTATTTGTTAGTCAATTTTTAATCGTAGGATAAGAAAAATATACCTTTCACTATCAAATATAATCATAAGTCGAAATATCAAAAATTTTGAAACTGTTACAGAAGTTCGAGGCCAATTTGGCCGTTTGTATGGGATGTGGCAGGAGGTGTGAGCTGATTGCGCTCAAATCTCGCACAAAATTGACATAGGTGTAAATATTAAGCTGCTCAAAGTTTGGATCAAATCACATGGTGGAATAGGGTGTTATTTTGTGATGAATTTTCAATTCCCATTGAACCGTTTTATGGGAGATATTTGAAGCCGGTGCCAAATGTATCCAAAGTTACGGCTAAACGTGGCGATAGCGAAAATATTGTATATTGTACAATATTATTGTATTGTATAGGGTTATATCGTGATGATTGTTAGAGGTACGTCGAACACTGTGTATTGGAGGTACCAGAAGACGTAAACTCAACATGTTCAAATTACGCTCAAAGATGACAGTGTTATAAATAATACGGCCTTCAAATTTTCCAGAAAATTATACCATTTATAAGGGCGGGATAGTGTGATGAATTTTCAAATCTCATTGGACCCTTTGTATGAGGTTCAGTTTGATTTTTCCCAAAATTTTGCACATATATGATGATGATAAATATATTCTATTGTGCTGAGTTTAGTCAACATTTTGAACCCATGGAACCCTTTGTATGGCCCAATGGCCACTGATCATTTGTAGGGACGGTACTAGAAGGCTTGGTCGGATTTGGTCAACAATTGCAATTTTACTTAACTACGACCAAATACACCTTGACACCTTGTTTAATTTATCTGCGTCTGCTCCTTCTATTTTTGTCCCATCGGTGTATGGGGACGAAACACTATGCGTCGACCTGGATGACTGGCATTACCAAGATTGCCTCTGGCAATACGAATGCTGCGTTCTCACAACTGGGAGTTTGTTTTGCTGCACGCTGCTGGTGTCGTGTACTGTTCCATGGCACAAATTCGCTAGGGCTGCCCCTTCGAACTCGGGTTGTATAAGCCGATCTGAAAACAAGAGAATAAGTTATGGGCTTTCCAAAGGAAGAAGATTTAAATGGTTCACCCCACTGTGGAGCGATTGGAAAAACCACGGTAATAATATCACAACATTTAAAGTATTGTTCTGATCATTTTTGAATGTGCTAGATGTTTGTAGAGCAGGAATCAGGCTTTCAGAACATTGTATTCAAAGGCACCCTGTGTCAACACAGTTGGTTCTAATGGGTGCCAAATTTGACTACTTTGGTGCTGTTGAAACTTTCAAAGCCTGGTACTTCTAATCTTCTAGGTCGATTATAACGATTCCTACTTTTGAGAATATACTATGCAAGACAAATAAAAAACATGCTAAGTGTTGCAGAATATCTTTTACCGCTATTCTCTGTATCAAAGTTAAAACTGTAAATTTATGCATTGAATTTTTTCAGTGTTTTGTTAATATCTCGGAAATTTGAGGGAAAATAATATTTCTGAAAACACCACTAAATTGGGAACACTTCAGTAAAGAATACACTGTAACAATTTTAGAAATGGCAAATTCTCCAGTTTGGTGTGCACTGTTAACTGCATGATATTTATTAAAAACTAATCAAAAATAATTGAAATGTCATTCCTTTTTAATAATGGTTATAAGGTATGAAATATGCGCCATAGAAAGTGCAAAAGGAGTTGAAAGATATGAATCAGATTATAACACAAATACAAAGCTTATGGAAGCCACGAATTTATAACTTAAAACGTGTAACTAAGATTCAGTTCTGAATTCTGTACTTAGATTCTTTATTTGTTATAACACTGCGCATTTATGTGGGACTCACCATATTAAAATATTGCCTTCGGTAAGGGAGAAGGTATGGGGTGATTCATAATTTCTCCCTTATAAACCTACTTCCAGAGAAGCTCTATAATAACTTGAACGAATAATAAATGTATGCATACTTGGGTGTAATGTAGCCAGGCCCGTGCGAAGAGGGTGGGGTTTTGGGGGTTAAACCCCCCCGAAAATGTTCTTGGAAAATTGTAATTCAATTGTTATTTAATTTTGTAAATAGAAGCCCTTGGTGAAAGAAGGTGTTAACTCACTTTTTCAAAAATTTAAATAAAAATTAACAAACAAGATTTTTAAATTTAATTTTAATAATTTAAATATCAGATGTTGACTTTTTCTTATCTAAAATAAAAACAGATACCATGGAAACGTAAAAAGAAGAAGGAATATTGTTTTTGAAAAAAGTGAGTTAACACATTCTTCCACCAAGGGCTTCAATTGTTACTTTATTTTATTTTTTGTTTTCTATCCGACCTTATTTATGAAAGCTCTACAATTTTGCATTAAGTACAACCGATACTTCAATTACAAGGATACAATTTATCAGCAGAAGAAGGGTCTCCCGATGGGATCATCGGCATCACCAGTGGTTGCCGATATGGTCATGAAGGAGCTACTGAATAAATGCATAGGAAAAGGAGCTAGTGAATAAATGCATAGGAAAATTTAAATAATTAAAAGCAGTGCAATAGATAACATTCTTACTCTATTTAACAGCTTTATCCAACATATTAAATTCACGATTGCAAAGCAAAGAGAGGGAAATCTTCCATATTTGGACACCCTGAAAAGACGAAAGGGAAACAGACTATTGATAGATTGGTACCAAAAACAGGTCAGGTCACAAATCTGGTATTAAGCAAAGACATAATTCTAACCACAAAACAGCATTTCGGCGTTAATGACGAAACAAGAAAGACGAAAGAAGAAATCAGAAACACACTTCGTAAATTGCATCAGTCTTGTTTACAGGTTTGGTTAGGATGCTGATTGCTCAAATTTAGGTAGACACTTCCATTAACTGTCTAAAAATTACTGTATTTCAAATTTCATTATTGTAGGTTTCAGTTTTTTGTCCCAAGAAAACGCTCAAGCTAACAGTTGAATGGCCAAAACTTGTATATTTGGAAAAATGTAGTTTTAAGGAAAAACTTCAATAACTCAGTCCATTACCAACGGATTTTTAAAAAGGCCTTATTTATAAAAGGTTACTGTTTAACTGTATAAGAGTAAGGCCGCACGATGTCACAATTAGTACGTATTCATTATAAAATAATATGTAAAAATATCGCCAAACTTGGCAAAAATGCGAAAATTTTTTAAACCAATGTGGTTCTAGCACAGTGTATTTCTTCGAATATAAAATACACACAGTGTAATTGCTCTTATGCAATGTATATAATTTGAAAGACCGAAGCTCCGTCTTCCAAATCCTTTGAGAAGCTGAGAATTGGTTGATAATGAGCTAAGTTGCAGACTTATAACCGCATATCTGGCTTTTGGCTGAAGTCAAGATTTTGGGAAATTTTTAAAACGGAGTCTGGGAAATTTTTAAAACGGAGTCTTGTTTTACTCGACAACACCTACAAGAAAAATATATCACGTCCAGGTGAATATAATTAGAATTGTTTTTGGTGGACTGGGCTCCTTTCTTGTGGACTGTGGTATCAATTGATGAGATTAACCCAAGCAGAGGCGTTTGAGATTTAGCGGAGTGAACTGTATTGCGGCTTCGGATGATGCCGGTTGGGGATTTGTCAGCCAATCTGAAATATCTGCGGATTTGATATTTAATCTCATATAATTTCACACATCAATTATTTAATGATATGTTAGTGCGGGGGAAAATAATTCACAATATGATATTTGCAACCCTTTACCTGGCAGTTAATAACAAAGTTAATTCAAGATTCATTAAGTTTTTGTTCGAATTCACAATAAAATAAATAGAATATTAAGTATTTGTCGAGATTTCGCACTTGTAGACGCACTTGTAGGACGCCAAAAATCTGATAGCTTCAGGAATGATTGGTTGATCAGGTGTGATTGCTTTTGGCTTCCTTTCCTTCGAGAGTTGTAGTTCTGGCATAGCCATGATCGCAGCGCCTCTTAGGAAATGTCCGGGTGTCAGCACGGACACTGCGGATGTTGGGTTAGAGTTTGAGAATCCCTCTGTTCGTGCCAGAAGAGTGGCGACTTCTTCAAATGTATATTGGATGGAACCAGCGATTCTCTTAAAATTAAATTTAAATCTTTTAACAGCAGCCTCCCAAAAGCCGTCAATGTGCGGACCATTAGGTGGGATTAAGTTCCATTCAAATCCGTGTGTTGAGTATTTATAAGCAAGATCACTCGATGCGGTTTTTAGAAATTTCTTAAATTCTCTGGGTCTAAACTTACTAGCACCAACGAAGTTACGGCCATTGTCCGATAATACCGACGGGAGATATTATATATGTTAGATATTGGTTTCGATATATTAGATATTGGTAATTTTACAAACACAATTTCGTTTTGAGAAGGGGAAATGTTAGCGAAAGAAGTTGTGTGCTCAGAATGTGTGCGGTAAAAAAAGCGGAAGACATAAGATAACACTCTTAAAGCTCTCGAATAGGAAGAGAATCTGGCTAAAATGTCACTCTGTTCGGACATAACATGCAGATTCTGCACCCTTATGGATGGTAGCGGAGGTGATATGGAATTGGATTTAGGCCATGTCGATTGTGAGTTTGTAAACAATTTTGACCCATTCCCCCAACATACCATCATTATACTGATGTCTGTATCCACGTGTCACGAGTTAAAACATGTCTTCACGTTCCCCATGAAGTTGCGTACTTCACGAGTTTATCGATTAATACAGCTCCATTGAGTGCCAGTCTGGGCAAGAAAACGGTGTTAAAAGGGCCGGGCCTGATTTTAGCGACAAGTAAGTTGCAATATTTAACAAAATTGGACATGCGCAATACGCTGATTTTGAAGCGTCTAAAAATCGGTAAATTTGGCCGACATCCGAAAGTGTATATTTTATCCACCTGGGAACGTTGATTTTCTCAATATGTGGTAACCCAGAGAGAATGTTCTCTCATGTTGTACCAAGTTTTTGACCGAGGGTTTCATCCCATGCAGTACCCTCGAGCCAAACCTGTTGAATGAAAACGTTAGCCTTTATTATGATGGGCGTTATCTAAAGTATTCAAAAACCTATCCACCGGTTTTTTGGGTATTCACCGACCGCTGGTCTTCTGAAAATTTACAATTTAGAACAACCAATGGAACCGGTTTTTTCTTGTTGGTTCCACCAGCTTTTATATTACATTAACAAATTTAAACTTAACACCAACCCTTATGGACTAATAATATTAATTTTTTAAATAGAGTTGTATCCAGAATTAGATTTTTTTTCCTTTAAAACTATTAATTTAAATACTTTTAAATAAAATCCATTCATACGATTATCAACAATTACTAAAGAGTTTCTAGGCTGCAAAAAATTTGAAATTCAATCAAATTAACACATTTATTTTTCAAAGTACAAATATATGGGAAATGACAAATTAAGATACATATACATAAATATATGGGAAATTTTCCAAAGAAAACTTGCAAAATAATGTTATTTTGAAATAGTTGAAGATTTATCTGTAGAAAGGTAACATTATTTAAGTGTTGCCAATATAAATGTGAAGTTAGATGAGAGTTTTTCTAACAAATATTAAATTTATAGAATATGGAGCATTTTTTTTGGAATCTCAAGAAATATTTTAAAATTTTGCTACATTTGTTTTTTTTTCTGTGGAAATAAAAGTTTTGTTGGTCACATTTTATACTAAAAACTTTAGGTTATATAAACCGAAACCCATTTGAACCGGGTTTTAAATTCAATAAAACCGTTGGACCGGTTTTTCGAAAACGTCGCTTTTCGAAACAACTGAAAACCCGGTACGATGGAAATGACAGTTTTTTGAATACTCTAGTGTGACCCCACCAGCTGGATCTAGTAACTGTCCCACAATTGATAGTACCTGTCTTTTCTGACGAGGTGATACTGAAGTGATACATGACGGTTTCGGCTAAGGCATTCCACTTAATACCCAAAGTTTTAGTGGAGCTGGTGTCATGGAAACGCATAAAATGGGAATCATATCAGCGGCCAAGTGATTCAGAATTTGAGGTTCATTAGCAGTTACGGTTTTCAGAGGAAATCCCAAAGGCTTGAGAACGGATATAAGCTCTCACTGGTTTTTGCGGATTTCCGCAATGGAAAAGCCACTTGAAAGTGTATCGACAACATTCGCTTCATTTCTCAATGACATTTCAGATTACTCCCTTCCACTGTCGAAAGCTAATTGAAGTAGGGTACGGATTGTCCAAAATGGGGCGCAGTTTATTCCACAAGTAGCAGTGTTCTGTTGGTAATCTTAATGGGACCCTTACCATCTGGTTAGTGTAATATTCTTTGAAAAGATCTGTCATTGGGGTGTACCGAAATTTGGGGGTACATGTTTTGAATGTCACCACTGAACATGTATTTGTGTCTTCCCAATTGAGAACAGTACCATTCAAGTCCGTTTATAGTGTGGGACCAGTTTATAACACGTTATTTTAAGAAACTACAGATTTTGGTTTGCGAGATGCATTAAACACTACCCTTAATTTTGTGGTTTTGTGTTCCGGGCGAACCACTGCATGATGCGGAAGATAAAAAGAGTTGAATTTATCATTAGTTGCCATTTCGAAGGCGAAAGACTCTTCCATGTGATTAAGGGATATGTTCTCATTTAGGACTGAGTTATACTCGGTTTGCATATCTGGGTCTTTGTCTAAATTATTATTCATTCGCGCATATTGTCCAAGGGATATAATTGTGGATGATCCGGGACAAACTGAATCAGGGAACTCTTTCCGGATCTGGAACTCTGTCCGGAACGGGAACTCTGCCGTCAGAGCGCCGTGTAATTGTGTCTTTATAGAGTTCCCTGAGTTCCACCTGTTCCCATAATTTTCGCAATATGTCGCTAATTTGGAACTCGTCATCAGCAATGACATTTATAGAGTTTCACCTGTTCCCATAATTTTCGCAATATGTCGCTAATTTGGAACTCGTCATCAGCAATGACATTTGTAGTGAAGGATTGTCCTTGTTCTGATACTACTGGATCACTAAGTACCCAACCAAATATCGTATTATATGCAAAAGTTACTCCGCAAATGTTCTTCTTTATTCCCTCAATGTTGATAAATCGCTCTGAATCGTTTCCCAGGATGATACACATTTGTTCAGATGTATTGAATGCAGGATCTGCCAAGTCAATCTCTTTAAATTTCAATGGACTTGGGACGTTGAATGGCACGGCAAAAAAGCGTATTATTTTTAATTTTGGGATAACTAGCGTTAATAAAGAAGCGGCTATCGCACCTATGTGAGTATATGATGATATCACATTCTTTGCTTTTTGAGTCTGGCCACCGATACTAATAATAAGAAATTGTAATCGATTTCTGATATTCTCAGATACAAAATCTCGCTGAGATTCTGAGTCAATTAGAGCCCTGACTATATTTATCTTCTTCACGCTGTATATCAACTAAAGCCGTTCGTAACAGAATTGTCTACTTGCTGAAAAAATTGCATGGACTTGAGCGTTACGAGATTGAGCAATTGTTGGGTCAGGTTGAGAAACCGTTTTTGTTTTAGAGTTTGAACTAATTTCAGACCTTGCATTTGGAGTTTTCCTGAGGTTTGAAGTGTAGAAGAGAATGGTGCTTCTTTTTACACTACATGCGGGTATTTTATTTTTACTCTTGCAGTAATTTTTGATATGACCGTGGGATAAGCACGCAATTATTTCTGTTAACGAAATTAATTCTTTCCAGAGCTGTCAATCTGCGAAATTCGTGATCTGCTTCACAATTAACACACATAGGCTTCAGATTTTTCTGAGAAAAGTAAGTCCGAGTTCTTATAAGGACTTTGCAGATCTCTTATAGATCTAATACTTATACTTGAAATACGTTCCACCAATTCATATCTGTTGGCGAGGAAGTTATCCATGTGGGACCATTTTGGAAACTCGCGGTGTGGCCTAAGAGATTGTTCCCAAGTGGAAGTGCAGCACCTTTCGTTTTATTTCGTAAGTGATATAGTTTCTGAACGCAAGTAAGTTTGGAATGGTTTATGTATGAACATATCACGGAATGACGGCCAGTCTTCATAACTACCTCTAAAAATTTCAGTAGGGGCGTTTGTTTATTAACCTATATAAAAAAACGCATAGACGTTGAGTATAATCAACTTGGCTTCATTCGATAATTCTTGCTTTGTATTTGTCAATTCGTTAATTTAAAAGTCAAACACAAAACCAAATTTTAAAAATGCAATGTAATATATGAGGTGGTTATACTATATTTATTGTACTGAAAACAGATATTTGGGTAAACGAAATCTCCATACACGATATTTCGATTGCAATGGTTCCGGACTTTAATGCCATTTTGGGGTATCACCCGCTCGATCGCCACGAGTCGTAAAAAATATACGTCTCGAGTGTTCGTGCGAAGAAGAAACAAAAAATCCAGGCATCTCCGAAAATTTGTTTATATGCATTTTCGTACACCCTTTTTCGACTCAAATTAGCAGAGAAGTAAGGGTAAATGGTTCCAAGTCATTTATTCGTCAAAATTTGCACGAAAAGTACATTTAATTTACCATAACGTACAAAAAATACATAAAGTGTATGGAAATAGTACATAAAGTGTACAAAAACTGCACAACGGTAACAAAAAGTGCATAAACTCAAAAGAATACATAAAAAAGAATACAAAGATCATCAAGCAGACAGAACCGACGGCGTTCTTGCGAATTGAATCATGGGAGAATATCGGTGGAAGTATCTGTTTGTATCGAGCAATTCGTCGGCTTTCTTCTTCACTTCACTTCCTTTTGGGTTTGCTTTAGTTGTTGTTTGTCTCCAGTATTGTCTTGGAATTCTGCTTGTGAAAGAACGGTCCATCTTCGCAATTCAAAAACAAATTTATTGCAGCTATCATCCCACTATTTGAGAAAAAACTGAACCTTAAAATCTTTTGGAATTTTTTTGCCACCTCGCACGGTAAAGGTTGTGTGGATGGTATTGGCGCGACTGCTAAAATGCTGGCGCGAAGACAGGTCTTGTCAAGGAAATTATCTGTGAACAGTGCAACCGATTTTGCAAATGCATTAAAATCAAAAGGTACAACAATAGAAATTGAAGAAGTTACTGATGCGGAGGTGGAAAAAACCAACAAAGAACTAAGTACGGCATTACTTTTTGCAAATGCAAAAAATGTAAAAAATATTGCTTCTTCGCACTATTAGCAAATACAAAATGATACTATCATCTCATTTCTTACGTCAAAGTTAGGATATAGCAGTGCAAAAATATTTTGATATTTATTTCGCCTCTTAACTTGTTCTTAAAACCAAGAAAAATAAATTTTGAAACAAATAAATGCTATTTTCTCTTTTAAAAATCGCACAAATTTTGTAACAAACTTTTTCTCACGTACCAGATATACAATTTTTGGAGCATGGTAACCATAATTGTGCACCAATTATTACGTTCTTGCACTCAAAATGTTCTCTGAACTATTGGCTATAAGTTTGCCGAAGAAACTTTCAATCTACTTTTAACAGATTCGCAGATTTTATTAGCTTTTTGAAACTTACTTAAAATCGGCTTCCAAATTTTCTCACGTAACAGATCAATGTTTGACTCCAATTATGTTCTTACCCTAACACATACAGGTGTTCTTTTTATAAAAAAAGTGTGTACCTTTGAATATATTATTGAAATATTATAAAATTTTGGCACAACGATGTACAATGTGCCGTATTTTTCGAGCTAAAGACGTTTTTTATCGTTCGAATCTCACGTGACAAACCAAATTTTTGACCATATGTAGAGCTCTACTACACACACAACAATGTTGTATAAACTGTAGAGTTTTTGGACGAGACAACTCTCGCGTATAGTTTGTAGTGAGCTTATGTAGAACGCTCTACAGGGTGTATACACTTCTCTACACGTCTCTAGGCGATATTTTTCTCTAGCTCTACACAAAAATCTCTATAGTGGACACTTGGCTTAAGAGTTGTTGATCTCTTACTAAACTAAACTTAAAAACTTTTACTTACTAAACTTAAAACAAAAAAACATGGAAGCGAGCGAATCAGTTTCGAATATTGTTCCTTAACAAAATCGGACAAATTCTTCTTGACTTATGTCAAAATCTGTGGAACAATCTTTTGAAAAATCGAACAGTTTACTGGATAAAATTTTACCATATATTTTTTGTAATATGGTGACCAAAAATATATAGTGCTTATATGTTTAAAAATTATATATTTAAAAGTGAAATGTTTCCTAGTACCAACATCGACTCCCTGTACAACTTTTCTCATTAGTGGAACAAAGATTAATCAACTGAAACGTAATAACAGTTAACTTCGACATGCAACGATCATCAACAAAGAAATCGGATATTTGCCATTATTGCGGTTTACATTTTAATTCTATAGGTTTTATTTAAATACCTAATTTCTCCAATTTTCTTTCGTTTACATACTAGTTGTACTATTTTGTTCGCCACTTTGTTTCTGAATTCTACTTATATTCAAAACAAATTGATAATACAATTTCTCTCAAGTTAAAGACAGATACATTCCACTGTTACTCGGAAAATCATTGAATTTGATCTGATAGTGTAACCTTGTCTTAATATTTATCAACTCATGGAGATATTTTACACATTATGAATTTATTTACGTTGGTTCTGCTACTTATTGTCTTTTTATGGTCCAGTTTTTAATTGTATAATTTAAAAAAATATGGTTTCAAACAAACGCATACTTGTAAAATAGTTAATATTTCTATCGAGACACTGACTAGCTAGCATCTCTTCTCCTGGAATCTCTTATAGTTATATGAACATGGTTTATTGTGGTCAGGGTGATGGTTTATTATTTTCGTATCCTGTAAACTTACAATGGAATATTAGTTTTTTGCGTAAATCGAAATTTCTCCACATTTTGTACGTACCTTTCCTAAAAACGGTACGGCGTTTATTGGAAATATTTTCTGGCAGCAATACTGAGAAATTAAGAAATTATTATTGGCGAATAACAAATACGGTCCCTATTTGTTACACAATAAGCAAAACATGCATAATATTGATTATTGTAGGCAACAAGTATGTGAGTCCAACTCCAAAGTATTCACAATTGAATCAATAAATATATGTATGTATCTATTTTACTAAAGAACGCGTAAAAACCATTTATCTAAACTAATAATACCAAGAGTCTAATGTAGTGAACGCCATGAAGACGGAGCTTTCGTTTGCATTAAAATGAATTGAAGTGATTTTCTACAGTTTTTGGCTAAAATATATGAAAAAATTTTATTTTAAAGGAACACACAAAATGTTAAAGTAAACAACAATAACAACAAAAGAGCTCACAACAAAGTAGAGGATATTTTTTCTACTCTTACGGACGCAAAACTCACCCCTGAAAGGTGTGGCTATTATGGGTACTATAATATATAAATAAAATAAACCCCTCATTTTTTATTTCAAAGACATGCCAACAACAACAAGATAGGGCAATAACAGGATTCTGTATTGTATGCCAGGGCCTATACGCACAGTTTACCCTCAAATGACGAAATGTAAACGAATATAGCAAAACAAAAAAAAAAAAAACAACAGCAGAAACAACAACAGTATAGTCGAAGTTGAGCCTCGGTGAGTTCACATCTCACAATCAAAAATAAATGGAATATCCTGATAACGACAGAAGCAGAGGTAGGCAAGAAATCGAGTAGTATGGGATGCGTATTAGACTGAAATTTCATTATTAAAATATTTCGATATTTCACAACCATACTCGCACACAAAGCGATATGAAATTTCGTTTAGGGGGATGTGAAGAGAGGATGGAGAAATATTTTTCGTCTCCATTGATTCCTCTTATAAATTTAAATCAACAAATAATCTACCTATATTGCCTTTTCAGTCACACCCCATTTTTGCTGGTTCCTGTATTGAAATTGGCATATTCAATTCCAATAAATGGAAGTAATTGTTGCATACTATTCGCTGAAAGATGGCGCTGAATCACATACATAGCTAAAACCGTCTTCAATGTAATTTAAGATGTGTAAAATGGGATAACTTACTCAAATTGTTTACCTCAAATTTAACGCAATTTTTCCAACACTTCCGACATAACAAGCAAAGATGTAACTCACATCATTCCTACAATAGTTATCGTATATTGAACGCAACAGCAATTAAATGATAATACGGACATTTTATATTCTTTTCGACGGAATCTATATCTAATATACATTGTCAATTTGGCAATGGTGGGCAAAGTTATAAGGGTTTTAATTGAAAATTTATAAACAACTCTGAAAAATAGTGGTTTTGCTACATCTTCAAAAACTTTATAAGTGCTCGCAGAACATGCATTTGGCAATACATTTTCTATTTAATTAATATCTACTGAGGTGCACAGCTTGAAATATTTTGTTTAAATACATTATAACCACAATTTCTTTACCCCCAAAGGGAAGACATACACAAAAATTAAAATATATTTGAATGACTATTAAGTAAATTTGCCAAACTTTTCTAAAAAAAATCAATCAAATATCACTAGTGGTTGCCACTTAAATTCAGGGTACCATAGTATATTTTTTTCACAAAATTAATATCACAACATTGACAGCAATAACAACTGCAGATATACATAAATAAGAGATCAAACAATAGTAAACTATGTAAAGGTACAATAATCGGGTTTTAAGTTAAATTTGTTTTATTTGTATAATTAAACTTGTTCATTTAAAATTAGAATGACTAACAGTGTTTGACTACAAGGGTATATTAATATGTAGTCACTTTTTTTTATTATCCGACCGATTTCAAGCGGGGTAATGATTTCAAGCGGAGTTTCTTACACATGAATTGCACGACAAGTTATTCAGATAAATGTACCTACTACTTTGCTTATTGTTCCAAACGAGTGGGTGACTCCTCGTCGAGTTTGATGCGAAGCATATGTCATTAATTAGATCGCCTTTTTGTTTTAATATTGAGTTCGTTTGTTAAAAAGTAATTGACTTTAGACTGCTTTCTAACAGTGTATAGTATATTATGTCAACCGCCGATGTATTATTGTCCTGCCATCCGCGCAACTCATATATCCAAATCGTATTTTCAATTGTTATGATTTGTTTTTATTTTTGAATTGAGTTGAAGGGTCATTACTCTGAAAATGGATCACATTTGCAGCAGGTACTACTTTTGAATAACATTCTATACTGGCTCCATATGGGTCCAAATTTCTGCCGTGTCATGTCAAAGACATTCGGAAACTGTAAAAAAGGAAATACATTTTATTGTTTTAGTGGATGAGTCATGCAAAAATTATGCTCATGGTGTATCGAAATGCGTTTCTCGATGCACCGAAATTATCACTTTAAACTCCCGACGACGCGTATTTACACATATAGTTTTCCGAAAAATCCACCACAATAAAAACTTCCTCTTTCGTTAAATTGCTTTTTGTATTTTCAACGAATAATTTGAGGTATGTTGGGGATCGGGTATGTAGTTCGTTCACCAAATCCTCGGTGGTGCCTTTTACTATCTGCTTAAATGATATTTTAACACTATAACTTAATTTTAGAAACCTTTCCGATTCGCTTTTTTTGGATTCACTGGGATTATTAAAATGTTACTTCATTTTCCATTCAATATTTTTGAAGTAAAATTTTTATTTCTTCCTTGCAGAAGCCCAGGTAGCTGTGTAATACTGTGCGTAAGTCCAAAATATCTGGGAAGTGGTACTATTTTTCTGATACGAGTTGTCCAGTAAAAAAAGAATCCATGTACGAAATTTCCTAAACATCCTAAAATCTTGACCCGGCTTTTGGTACCTTTTGTGATTATAAGACTGTAACTTATTACCGAATTTCAGTATCTCAAAAGATTTGGAAAGAAGGAATTTAGACAATGTATGCTATTATATGTATGCTATTACATGACGCTTAAGAAACTTGGGTGTCTTTATACAAGAAACACATTATTTAAATATTCAGCGTCATTATCTTGTCTTTGAAGTGAACAGCATAACTCTGAAAATATTTTATTAATTATATTTATGATTATATTTATGACAATGAAACAACTACTAGATATGGAAACAAGTAAATTAAGTACAATAACTTTCAAGCCTAGTTATAACATTACAGACTTCATATAAAGGAGAACAAAATCACAAATTTTGTGTTAACTACTTCCAATGCACCAACCATCAATGAAAAGCCGCCATTCCATCGATGAATAACTGTGATTCAATGCCGAAAATAGTTATGGTAAATGTCAGCAATACACACCAGTCTAAATTAAAACTTTGTTAAAAAATATTTCTACTATATGTTGTAAGATAATCTTTTCCACCAAATTCCAGTCTTTCACAAGCTACCCGAGGATTTGTTTTGTTGTCGTTTAGACAAATTTAAATCGCGCACGAGATCGGAGGAATAAGATGCCGTTCCGTTGTCTGGCATTTGGATGGGAGGAACTTCTCTGGTTTCAAACCTTTTTCAGTTGCACCATTGTTCGTAGTCGTAATATCAGCATTCGCTCATATTGGATTTGTAATAGTTACAAATTTTGGCACGAAATACGCGCGTTTCGAAACTGTGGCCTGACACATTGGTTTGGCAAAGGTAGCAATCGTTTGTTAATAATACTACTGATGAAACCAAGTCATAGGCGTCGAAAAGGTCAAAATAAGTGAGGGCTGAACTTTGCATTTTCCAAATCTTGCACCAACGGCAGGAATCATATAAACGATTGAAGCGTTTGTAGTACACATCCAACACACTAATATTTCTTCTAAAGTCACGACGATGACTGATGTTAGTAAATATCCCACAAATATAGCAAAATCTCAATTTTAATTTTACATGATTGTTATCAGATTGCAAACGTTGTTTTATATAGACAGTCTCAAAGTGATAGGGATGCCATTAACAAAACGTAAAAAACTAAATTTTTACATGAAAACTAAAATTTATTTTTATTTTTTCAATAACTCAGTCAATGCTTTAAATACCACCAAAGTTGAAAAATGTGACAAAATTTAAAAAATTTTGAGTTTCGGACGAATAAACGTATATATCGATCGAAAAGGTCTTATCTCTTTCTTTCTGAATCCTGAAGATTGGTAAATAATTACCTAAGTTCCAGGCTTATAACCACAAAAGGTACGAATACGCGGGCTTTTACCTGTGAGTGAAGATTTTGTGGGTGTTTGGGAAGTTGCACAAAGGGATTCTTGTTTTACTCGAACACACCTACAAGGAAAATATTATCACTTCCCAGGTATTCCTACACTGAAAGAAAAAGCTTCATCAAATTTATGAATTCCTTCATCAATTTGATGAAACATTTCCTCATTTTCCAACCTACGACACATTTCATTGAATTGATGAAAACCATTTCATCAATCTTCCATCAAAAGGTTATGTTGATTCACCGACAATATTACATCAAGCTGATGTAATTTTTTCATCAATTTGATGTAAGTTTGTCATCAAGTTGAAAAAATTGTTCCACAGTTTGATGTAAATTGTTCATCAGTTTGCTGTACATTTTTCGTCAATTAGATGTAAAGTTGTCATCGATTTGAAGTAAAGTAGTCATCATTGTGATGCAAATTGTTCACCAATTTGATGCAAATTTTTATTAATTTTGATATATACTTTTCATCAATTTAATGAATGTAATGTACTATTTACATATTATTGATGTTGAACTGTATTCATTTGTTGGAATTGTTTATTAATTATAAGAAAAACGTAAATAAACCTTTTAGTTCAATAAGTTTTTATTTGTTTTATACGTTAAAGAATTTGATTTATTGCATATAAATACGTATATATATATATTTCGTGTTATTAAGGCTTATAATATTGAATTCATTGAAATGCCGAACATAAGATACGAAAATAAATAACAAATTTAATGAGAATGAAAAATTAATTATGTTGAAAATCAGTAAAAAGAGTCATTACTTTTGAATATTGTTTAGCATTGGGAGATTTAATAGAATAAAAATAAATTTGAATAAATGTCCAAAATTGAGACGCAGCAATAGGATATTCCAAATTAAATAAGTGGAAACTCTTAAAGCAAGTATCCACAGCTCGTTGAAAATCAGAAAATGGTAAAAGAGTTCCATCTAAATAAACAAAATACTGATAGTCTTCACTTTTGAGCTTAACGTCGCCTACAGCTAAAATGAAGGGTTGTACATGTTCGCATCTTCTTTTCAAAAAGTTCATATGATCATCAATTTCCTGCATATTATGACCCAAAAACATAAACGATTCTTGAGAATCTTTTATTGTATATTTGCCGTATGCCTTTTTTCCATCTTTGTCTTTACGAGAAAATTTTGCTGTTGGAAAAAGGTATCCGTGAAGGCACCACATTATTCTCATCATAAATAGCGACATATTTGTGACTGGAAAAGAACGACATTAATACTGTTAGATATCACTCTGACACCATATTAATATAATTTTTATCTAGCACTGTATTATTACCTGAGTTTAATGGGTCCATGGTTTTAAGCATATTTGTTATATTAGGATCTTTAATGTAACTTCCACCTGCTAATAAGTTGAACAAATCAACGGTAGAACGTTCCCAATCATATATTGATATATACTCCTTCCCTAATATGCCAAAGTCTTCGTCTATCTAAAATAAAATAGAAAATTGGATTAAAAAGAGATACTAATCACTACAAAAACGTTAATATACTAAATTAAATAAAAAATACTTACTAGTTTTGCTCCTTGATTTCCCTTATATTGAGGCCATAATTTTAATATATGCGTCAGACTGGTGCATTCATCGAAAATTTGACGAATGCGATACTTGGAGCAGGATCGCCAAATTTTCAGAAATTCTTCATCATGTAGTTTATCGTATTTTAAACAATGGATTGCTCCCTTTGCATTATCTTCCGGAGCTATAAATGATTAATTAAAAATAAGAAATTTTCATCCATATCCAAATTCTTACCGATATTGCTAACTAAGTTGGCTTGTGGACAATCACTTGAATCGTCTCTATCCTTTTTAAAAGCAATATTTCTTTTAAAGTTACAGTATTTGCTATACAGTTTTCCTCGTCGGTCTGTTCGATAACAATGTATTTTTTCATTCGGAAACATATCCAAAATTTGGCGTTCCATGGCATAACTTTCTTGTAAGGTCAGGTGAATATCATTACAATGATAATATCTTGCTATCATTGTTATAAGCACGTTTCTTTGATCTTCATTAAAGTGTTTAACTTTTTTATAAGTTTCAAGAATTCTTACTCCTGTCTTATTTTGATTTAGAATGTCCGATAAAATTATATTAGTATTAGATGATTTAAAAGATGTATCCGAGCTTCTATCAGCAAAAGAAGAAGTATGATTTGAATAACGAGAAGTCGTGGGTTCATTGCACGATTCTAGCTCTAGGTAGGCTTTTCCATGTGTTATTGGCTTGTTCATTTGTTCTCTCCATTTTTGAATATAAAATTCAAATAAAACTTTATCTCCCAATTTAAAATTTGTTGTAAGTTCATTCAAATGCTGATAATTAAACATTTTCAAAGCAGCAATAGTAATGTTTTCATCTGAAATATGTTTGCATTGGTAAAAGGTATGTATATTACACCACTATTATTTAAATATTACCTTTTAATTGTTCATATAAATGAAACACGTTCCACTCCTTTAAAAGATTTTTCAATTCATCTGGACAATCTTTCATATCAGTCGTTCTAAAAATTAAAAGTTATTAAAATAGTTCTTTTATCCTTATCATGTATTTCCCTGCATGCGTGTTTATTAATGTGATTGGGGGCCCAACCAAATTTCGCAAATCGAGAACAGTGTATTCTTCTATATTGTGTATGTTAACTTCAAAAGCTTTGTAATGATTGCAATAAATAATATTTTTAAGTTTTTCACAAAATAAATGTAATGTTTCGCCAGTAGTAACGATATTTACTATTTTGAATATATTGTAGTCAATATCTCGTTCAGCAACGAACATATTTGATTTATAAACTACATTTTTGTATACAACCTTCTCATAAAAATTTAAATCTGCCGGGGATTTGTTTAGCTTAGAGCTTACAAAATCTTTAAAATTACATTCAATTTTATGTTTTTGTAGCGTAATTAAGTCACTTTTATCGACACTGTGTAACAGATAATTCGCGAAAACAAATTGATCTTTTTTCGCCATAGATAAGCATATATTTCTACGTGAAGTAATAGCATGTGCGTATATTTTAAATCCTCGATGCTTCGCCTCGAATTGGAAACACCAAAATTTTCTTACTGGACCACATTTTTTCATTACATCTGGGTAATGAGTCAGTATGTGGTATTTCGGTTTTAAATTTTCTTGGAATAGATTCATGAACTGATTATTATGAGTTTCGATTAAGGCTTTAAGGAAACTTATCGAGAAATCCGTTACTCTGAATGCTAATATTTTGTCTAAGATTTAAACTAAAGTCATAACGAATAGCCATACATCGTCATCAGTAGGTATCAAATCCCCAATCATTAGTGGAAAATATGTTACAAATGTCATCATCTCTCGGGCTGACATTTTTAAGTGTTTGTTTTTTAAATGACATAGTAATTTCGGGAGAAAAATTTCCAATTTCAATTTCACCATATTCGAAATTTTTCTTCCGGCTATTGAGTGTTTTCAGCGAAAAATACTTTTTTATCTGAATAAAATAAATCAGAGAAACGACATGTCATAATGACAAATCCCCTCGAGTATATCGTGCATGGCATCTACGCTAATGTTGTCAACAACGTGGAAAGATGGAATTCTGTTAAAAACACATTTATTTATAATGCCAGTCGCTGATGGATTTTTATCTTTTAAATCAAAGCTATAATTTTCGTATGTCCTGTTCAGGCCAGGGATTGCAGATGGTGTCACTTGACTCAATTTGTTGTCTATTTTACAGAGTCTACAAAATGCTCCACTATTAAATGATTTTGAATATCCCAAAAGAGAGTTAAGGCCTAAATTATCGCCTAAGATTAAAACAAGTATAAAATGAGTATTGTATGTTTCACCACTACTCAAGGTAATTGTAACACCTTTCGTCTCCAAATCAATTAGCTGATCAACTAGCGATTTTAAGCATTTTTTGTTGCCATACTCTTTTAAATAATTGCTGGTTATGGAAGCTGCCAAAAAAATATGTTCCAACTTTGTGTCATTGCACGGTAAAGTAGGAAACGAGTGATAAAAATTAGTAACGGAATGGGTAGTCGAATGCGAACTTAATGGATTGTTAACTTCTGTATCATCAGAATATAATAGGTATGGAATCAGGAGTTTATCTGGATACATTTCACATTTACTTTTCCATAAGTCTCCCTGTACTATATTTGTAAATGAAGTTTTGTTACTTAATTCAGTCATGTTTTGGAGAATATGTAACAATAAGTCATTTTTTCTAAGATTTTTTTAAATGAGTGAGCTAAAGGAAGTGAAGTTATACTTATTTTCTTCTCAATAAAAGTTAAGCTGCCTTTCTTATGTGTGAGATCTGCACTATCTTCTATGACCATAATGTTCAAGTCGTCGATTAGATCTCGTTTTTTAAGGTCTTTAAGAAACATGTGTTCGGATTTTGGTGAATTTAATACAATACCACACTTATCTATAACCTCACAATGTTCGTTATTTAAACCCCACTCTAATTTATTTGCAAAGCATTTGAAAATATTTAAAAGAGGCAAAATAAGATGAGTAGAGAGAGAGTCATGCATAGTTTCAGCATCTTTTCTACTGAAATTATTGTTTGAGTATAAACCTGCGTTAAATTTTAAATTGTTTTCAGTAAGTTCCTTTATTTTGCTAGAAATTTCCATATTGTTATTATGCAAGTTGCTAGTCACTTCATCTTTGTTTACGTTTATGCCTACTGATGAACTAGGATCATGAACTTTACTTCCTGAAAATTTTACTGTAGCACTTAAAACCAAATTTTCGGCTATATAACCGCTTCCCGGATCATTGTTCAGTTTACCGAACAAACTGCTATGTACTTCAAGTAAGTGACGCTTAAACGAATTTTTATTTGTAAAAATGTTACCACAATGTGTACAACGAAAAGTGTCGTAATATTTTAATGCATGCTTAATTTTTAAATGAAGTATATAACTTTCAACCGGTTGAAAATACTCAGTGCACAAAAAATACTCCATTTTGATACATACACTTTCAAATAATATTTTCTTAGTCCAAAATCTTGTGTTTTTCACTTTTTAAAAAATAAATCTCAAAACAATATACGATTATTGTCCACAACACGTGCGACGCTAATTTTACAACTGAAGTTATAGAAAAAAATTCGAGGAACGAAGAAAAAACTGTATTTGGCTTTGTGCATATGTATGTACAATTGTTTTTTGCAGTTGTTTTTGTTGCTACAAAGCGATGTACACTGACTCCGTGTTGATATTGCTTTCCTTTGTAAATAAAATAAAAATTCTTTTGCAAAACAATTGTTGTTAATACTAATCAATAGTCAAACTCTTTTATTTATGTTACAAAAAGGGTAAACACACAAAATATATTCTAATTTCGCAATAATGTTTATTAGTACCTCTTGTATTTTTCACTTTCGATAATATAAATCACAAAACTACACAACACGCGCTGACGATCACTTTACAACTGAAGTTATAGGAAAAAATGTTAGGAACACAGAAAGATACCAAAACTGTATTGACTTCGGTTTGGTATTGCTTTCTTTTGTAAACAAAGAAATTCTAACTGCCGAAGAATTGCGAGTGTTTTTTTTAGAGAATTTTTACAAGAGAATTATGGCTAGCGTGTTTTCCGTCCAGTGCACTATTTTCTAGAATGTATTTATTTTCTAGTATAATATACGTCCTTATTTTGAATCGATCCCACTAATTATTTATAAATTCCAATGATGAAGATTGATGTAAAAAAAATCATCAATTCACTGAAGCTGAAAAAAGTGGCGAATCGCACAATCTTCAAATCGAAGAACCTTTTCATTGAATTGATGACATTTGGCATCAATTCAAAGAGGAACAATAGATGAACATTTATCATCAATTTGATGTAAAGATTTTCTTTCAGTGTTGTTCATTCTTTATTGTATCACGGTGTAACTTATCGATTTCCAACCCTTAAACGATTCTAAAGTACATAGATCGTTTTATCATTATGAGATAATATACATTTATTTTCACTTAGTTCACAATACAAGAAAGGTTTCTTTATGGCGCTTTTACCTCTCTGCATATACGCTTTATTTTTTTTGAGCGGTTTCAGTTTTTAAAAGTTTTTGAACATCTGTGGTTCCAAAATCGCGGACACATTCCTTGACCGTTTATAGCTCCAGGTAAAGTGGGTACTCAGGGGTTTTCAATCGATACTAATTCGCAAATGTAAATTGGATTGAAAGTTGACATACACAGAATTGACGATCTTACTAATGATTATAATTAAGGCATAGTGAGTAGGTATCTGATCATGTACTTTTCTCGGAATTGGAAACTATTATAGCCATTATCCACCTAGAAAACTGTATCAGACATTGAAGTCTTTTTTATGAACTTCTCATATATTAACATTCAAAGGACAAGGTTAAGCTCCAGGTTAAGTGGGTACTCAGGGGTTTTCGATCGATACCAATTCGTAAATGTAAATTGGATTTAAACTTGACATACACACGATTGATGATCTTACTAATGATACCAATTAAGGCATAGAAAGTCTTTTGTATGAACTTCTCATACATTAACATTCAAAAAACAAAAAGCTATTAATTGATATTTTACTATTTCTGGTCAGTTTGTTGGTTGACGTCCACAAAATCGATGTGGATGCAACTAACTGCCTCGTTTTCCATGTATCATGACTTAGAATATTTAATGAATCCTATACGGTCATTCAATACCGATAGTTGATTTGTATTAAAAAACAGTAAAATATTAAGAAAGTTTAGTAAAATTAAATTTTAAAAAAATTTATACCTTTGTGAAAATTTGTAATTTTAAGACACCCCCTTGACGCGGCGTTACTAGATAAGAAGACACGTAGCACTACAGTGTTCTAGCACATTTAGAACAAGATTGCAAATGACATCAGCCTTGGGAATATTCACACTTATACCCTTAACTTTGAAGCACTCGCACCACGTGGCTGTTAATCAGTAATGTAATTGAAGTGTGTCTAACTACAGATGTTTGTACGGCTGTCAACACTAATATCTAAAATTTTCGATTTAATATTTTGGAAAATTTTTGTTGCTTTAAACGTAAAATTTATTAACTCTGGATTATGAGTAGGGCTACGAAAGTTGTATATCGATGGCTTAATATAAAAAGGGCCTAACTCGATTTTTTGTTACTTGAGGTGGAAACAACTTAATAAAATCCGTAAAATTTTAGAAAGTATTGTTGTATTGGTTTTAAAATTGTTTGTTTTTTAAATTTGAAAACCATATACAGAGATATAATCATATTATTATCTCTATACAGTCAAAATACTCATCAAGACTGAGTGTTAGTATGTATTTCACTTTTCTACAAGAACGATTCCTAGCTTAGAATCAGCAAATCCAAAAGATAATATGTGTGACAAAAAATCATAAATATTTAAAATATATAAAAATTTATTGCAGATCTCAATTTCTTCCTTAATTTGCCTGCTAACTGAAGAAAGCTAATTAGTTCCGGAAGACGTTACAAAAAACCTCAACCAATGCAAAATACATGTATGATATTAAATGTCATCATGAAAAATGTCGCCTTTCAAACTCAGAAATTATTTAGCTTGGACCTTAGAAGAATTTTTTCATTCATTAGAACATTATACGCTAAAACGTAACAAAAAGGGGATCCAGTGGGTAAACATAATTCGAGTACGCTGAACCCAGTGGTTCTAACGGTGTTTCAATGTTGGCTCTTGTTTTCGAGATATTTGAGATCGACAATTATGGTTCCAAATACCTAAAAAACAATTTTTCTTATTTTTCTATCATTTATTGTATATAAATCTATGTACATCAGTCGATAAATATGCATGCAAAACATATAAAAAAAAACGTAAAATTAAAAAAATTTTAATTTTTTTTTTGATGTCTACCAAAAGTCAACTATAAAAATGTTTAAGAATTTTTGAGATTTCATATTTAGTATACATTTCATCAATTGTAGACAATATATATATAGTAGTACCAATTAATTTATGTGTGTCACTTAGAGGAAAAGGTAGTAAAAAAGACTATATGTAAAGTTAATGTGTAAGTTGATGAAGTAGTAACTAAAAAGAGAATCCATATTATTGCATATAAAGTTCTTATTTACTACAGAACTAAACCTCTCAATTGGGCGTAGTTTGAGCTTCTGCATTTGCTTTCAAATGAGTCAATCTAGTTATAAAATCTGCAAGCAGTACTTGTTCGAATATACGATGCAGATCAGCGGTGGGATTATGATTAAATAAATTATGTATGATTTTTAGATTTTTATTTTGAATTATTTGTATTTTCTTTTTGTGAAGTTTTGCACAATTACCCCAAACTAGAACGGCATACGTGAGAATAGGCCTAATACACATCTTATATAATGGTAATTTATTGTCTACGTTTTATTTCGATTTTCTGTTTAAGAGAGGATACAAAGCCCTGCCACATGCTATTGCCTTTGCAATTGTGTCCTCCAGGTGAACTTTTCATTTTAAACCCTTGTCCAGAGTTACTCCAAGGTATTTTGCAGAGTTGGAAAGTGGAATGGTGCATCCTTGTGCTGAAAAGATTCTGGATGGAGTTATTTTTGGCGATCTATTAAAAGTAAAGAGTATAGCCTTCGCCTTTTCGTCATTGATCATAATTTTCCATTTAGCAAAGCTGAGCTGCCGTTGAGCAAAGTGCTTCTCCCATTCGTTTTATAATTACGTTAGAAACTAACTACACTAACTATCATCCGCGTATCATAATACGTCTTGGCCAGTCACAGATTTAATATCTACGATAGTTAAACTGAACATTTTATGAAACTTCATTAAAAATAAACTTTGCCTAAAATTAAAATTTTTAAATTTATCGATAAGAAATTTTTTTGACCGTTGCACATCGGTTTATATTCCATTAATAGTAGAAAATTTTGAAAAATTTCCATTTCTGTGTAATTGGAACTTGTTTTCTATCTCAAATATGTCGAAGACAAGAGCCAACCTAGAAAAGAGATTAGTACCACTGGATGAAAAATCCCGATTCGAGATTCTTAAATGAAAATTACAACACTTGAGAGGTAAATTCAGCATTTTAAGTATACAACAGCCTTATCGCTGCGGAATTATCTACAGTGCAATGGCGGTGTGCGCGACTATTTTACAGGAGAACGTGGGTTCGATCCCCGTCATTACCAAGATTCTCAAAGTACCGATCGGAACCGGTGTTAAACTGTAGGTCACAATCAGTGAGTGTACAACTAGAAATGACACTGCTCACTGATTGTAAGAGGCTCTCCACAATCCCTTCATGTGGTGTAATGGGAAATAATTTTTTTAGGTATATGCAACCGAAATGCTGGATTTTGGCCAAAATTTAACAGCTCTAGTGAACAGAAATATAGTTTTCAAAAAGTTGTTTAAAAATTCAAGTTCATGATATCTGACAAACCTCATAGCAATTTCGTGTCTAGCGATACACCTTCGTCAGCGGTCGGTTGGAACGATGATCTTGAAAAAATGATCAATCTAAATGCAAGCGAAAACTCATTACAACCAGTATTCTGTTTTCTATAAAATTTGCTTGAAAAATATCATCCAGCACGAGAAAGATTAAATTCTATGAAACTCAGATTTAAAATAAAAAAATAATTCTTTTTTTAACGACGCGGAAAAATTACCAGATTCCGAAAATGTAAAAAAAAGTTATTCAGAATAATTTTCGTCTTAACCAAAGTTTGTAGTACCACTTTGTTTTTGAAATCTATATGAATTTTCCTGAAACATCTCTTTAGCAACTCTTGTGGAACATATTGCAATTAAAATGCGACATTTAAACATAACTGAATTATATACAGAAAAATCTATAAAAACAGATTAGCCGCTGAAGATGACGTTTCACAAAATTCGAAACGTTCGCCGGCCAATGTGGGTTCAAATCCCACTAGCGAGAGCTTAAATTTTTTTTTGAATAAAATAATCATTCAAAGATCCCAAAGCGGACGTTGTTAAAACTTGAATGTCAGTTCGGTCTTGTGGGGAAAAATCCCGGTGTGAGCCATGCTTTGTCTTTGCAAACTGCTTGACTGCTTTTGATGGAAAGGCGAGACTTTGGTCCAATATGCGGGGTTTTTAACTAATAAGATAACATTTCAAATATAAAATTATATACAACATATACCTATAAAAATACTTTTATTCAATTAATATTGGTTAAAAAATTTATCATCATTTCCCTTACGGAAATTCACCAAAAACATACCAAAAACGTCTGCTGATGAAGATCTTGGCAAGATCCGAAATAGCTATACAGACAGCCTTGGTATCATTGGAACATTTTTATGCTCGACTTTTTTGAAAGTAATATAAAGATAATAAGCTTTATATTATTAAAAAGGTCTTGAGCTTGAATAAATTTGTAAGTATTAAAAAATTTATATATTTTTTCATATTATTATTCTGTACAGAAAAAACCGTAAATAAAAAAGAAAATTAACCGGTGTCACCGGATTTTCTTATTCTGCGAAACCGAAAAAAGAGATTTTTCAAATAATGTCGGTTTTTTAACTTTAACTTTAAGCTTTAATGAATCAAAAACACATAAAATATGTAATGTTACAATAAACACTTTATTGAGCTACAAAATTTGGGAGACATCTGTTTTCAAAATTATTTTCGTTGGTTCAGGGGTTTAAGTTCAGGGTTTATTAAGTAAAACCCTACTCTTAATGACCAAATTAACATAATGTAAATAACAGGGTGATTATTAATTCTGCGCCCGAATGTATACCCTTACAACAAACCAGTTGACGAAACCGCTGCAAATGGGTTATGGTTTCAAAACAGCAATTCCAACTGCAGTACTGGTTTTGTAAATGAGTAACATCCATATACGATTATAACGTACAGATCGAGAAACAGGTTCCGGAATCTGGTAGAACAATCTAGAAACTGGTAGAGATCCAAGGCTGCTGACAGAGTGGCGCGAGAAGTCGAGCCGAGCTGGTTGCTGATTTCAGGCTGATTTCTGGCTGACTTGTTTATGCGAGAAATAAGTTAGGGGATGGCAGATTAGCGCTGGCTACCTGCGCTGGTTGTTTTGCGTGTTTTGTGTTTATGACTGTTTATATCGCTGTATTTCTATTCATTTGTGTTATTAAGTTGAAGTGAAAAGTTTTGTTTATAAAATTAAAGTGAAAAGTAATGGATTCGTCTGATGAACAGTATTTCGCATCTCCCAGTGTAATAAATGCAATTATTAATAAATGCAATTTTTTTTTTATTAATAAAAAAGATTTTGGAAAGCATCCAATAAATTAAAAAAGAATTGAATTTGGTTAATTTCATTATTTATATGATGATTTAAGAAGATATGCTGCCAAATTTCAGGAATATAAAAGAATGAACATGGCAACTTTCGATTATATTCTGGAGAAGAAAACGATCTAGAGTGCGGGTGTGAAAAAAAGAAAAAAAAACAACAACACAACGAAAGAAAGAAAACAAACAAGAAAAAAAAGTCATACTGTGACCAAGAACACACATACACATATGTATAAATCCATCATATGTGTGTGAGTCGGCATCAACCAGCGGGACAACACTCTTCAAAACAGTTTTCTGCCATTCAACCAGCAACCTGGTTCGGCTTTACTCTGCCATCTACACGCTGGTTTGTACTAATTTGTACTGAACCAGCTTTCTGCTTTTCAACCAGCAACTAGCTCGGCTCGACTTCTCGCGCCACTCTGTCAGCAGCCCTAGAGTGGTAAAGCTTGTGCAAAAAGCGGATGTGCTTTGCATTTGAGTTAGTCTGCGATTAAACGCTGAAAAATAAGCAAAAAGGTTGAATATAGACAACTGTGAACGTTAAGTTTTGTGAATAAAATGAACGGTTGTACTGAAGAGGTATAATAAAAATAACTACAACTATTGTAATTATCGTAGTTTAAAACGAACCTTGTTTTTTTAACGGGAAAAAGTTGTAACAATATGAACGGAGTTCATTGAAATAGGACCTAGGCGTAAAACATGGCCAAATTGCATTTTCTGTACATAATATTACAACTGTAATATCATCTAACGCACTGTACATTAGGGTGTACTGAAACGGTTGAGCGAAGAGCAAGCCAAAGAAGAACGAAGTTTGAGGGGATTTTCGTGACAGAACCGTATCGTGTCAGTGGACGAGTGTTTTTTTCTGTCAAGCACGAGAGAGACCAACTATTGCGAGCTCTGATATATGTTCATCATGACACGTCATATTGTCCGAAGTTTTCTTTTCGAAATGTAGTAGGAATCGATACTTCAACGGCCGGTAGGGGACTATGAGTACCCCCGTATAAAAAAAGTTTGACGTTCCCGTAATCACCTCTTTAATACCCGTCGGTTGAGATCCCAACATTTGAAAATCCAAAAAAGCATTTTTCAGTACACACTACTGTACATGTAGCATGGCTTCACTAAATAATATTTTAAGCAAAATGTTGCCCCGTAATACGCATAGTTTTATGCAACCAATACCGTTATATACATAAACATACATACATACCACTGCAATCGTCTAGAGAGTGAGGACTTGCACACATTCATGGATGTGCACACATTCATGGATGTGCACACATTCATGGATGTGCACACATTCATGGATGTGCACACATTCATGGATGTGCACACATACATGGTATTCGCCAGACCATAGTATCTAGACGGTATTTAGTTCATGGTTACGCTATAACAGGATTCACAATAAAACGAATAAAAAATATGGTCATGAAAAAATATTGACTACCATCGGGCATTAATATAGGGGCAAAGAAAAAATTAAAAAACAATAACGCTAGTAAGGCAACATCCATAGAGTAAACATATACCTAGAGGGAACATCTCCCACAGTACATTTATGACCTTAGGCATGGTGTGATATGAACGTGAATGTTGAAAAGAATTACTGTAGGAATAGCAGATAGAGGCATTATAACAAAACATCCAATAAGAAACAACAACACCATTTAGGGTTTGGGTATTCAAATAGTTGTTTTAAATGAAATACAAGTGTATACAAACAATAAACGATAACAACAAAGTCTAAAATAAATTTAATTTTCACAGCTGTCCACCCAAACGATATGAAAAATCGAAGTCAACATTTCTTGTAACTCCACCTGGCGTAAGTCGAACATATCTTTATCACACCGACCTCACCCCGAGGAGTGTGAAATGAAACGTCAGATGAGAGAAATTTTCTCTATATACTTATGTTTACTCTATAGCAACATCCATAGAGTGATGTCATATAGAGCTGCCATCTTCCTCAGCTGACGTTTAGTTTCAAACTCTTTGTGGTGGCGTCGGTGCGATATAAAGTTATTGGACGTAAATTGAATTATACCAGGTGTTTTTTTGTTAGTATATATTTGTGGTATATTTACGCAAAAATTATACCGCACAAAATGAATTGCCGGAACTGTTATTGTTGGTTGGTTTGAGCTATTGCCTCTATCTGGTATTACTAAAGCAATACCTTCCAACATCCATGGTTCATCTGCAACACACCAAGCTTAGTAAATTTACTGAGTCAAATCGCTTCTCTAGATGTCAATTGTCTATGGCAATATCAGTTGCATTTATAATTGTGTTAGACATTGCGATTTCCAGGTCGATTTGGATTGCCGGGAACATGATAATATTTTAAATTTCCAGTACGCTTAAGAGGACTCTGTATGCTATGGATATGTCAGAAAATTCCACCAAAAGTAATACCAAAAATGGCAGAAAGCCCTTGTTTTAAATATGGCAGAATTGATGTATTTATGAAAAATAAAATTTTTGAGTTGTCATTTGTAATATGTTTCACTCAGGACTACTACAAATTACGGACTAATCGTACTTTTAAATAAAAAAAAGAAAACCGTTGGATTTAAAATGAACTATTTGAATATAAAGGCGCCCAATCTGAAAAAATTAAAAAAAAAAATACAGCAGACAGTTGTCCGAGGCCTTCGGCCACGGACTGTCCCTGCGGGCTGTGTCAGAGACACGGCCATTAAGTTTAACGTAGAATACGCCATCCGATAAGACAGAAAACATATATAACAATAAATTCATTTGCTTATATTATTTATCATTTATTGTTATATATGTTTTCTGTCTTATCGGATGGCGTATTCTACGTTAAACTTAATGGCCGTGTCTCTGACACAGCCTGCAGGGACAGTCCGTGGCCGAAGGCCTCCGACAACTGTCTGCTGTAATTTTTATATTTACCAACGGCATTTGATTCAAGTCCGTTTAAAAAAAAAATATTATGTTCAATTTTTTTAAACTTAATTTAATTTATGTATTTTAATTAATATTTTTATTGAAATAAGTTCTGCGAATGTTGAGAGGGCCGCCCTAATATTAAAAAAGGTTTACCTTATCGAGTCTTCGCATTAGCATTCGAGCGTTGTGTGAAAGCTTTACGCTTTACAATTCAAAATTAATGTTACAACAGCTTTATTGAAGCTTTCGCAAAAAAAGCTTTATTACGTTAGCTTACTGTTTGTTTCAATTTTTACTAGATACATGTTGCCAAGCAACATTAGCTTGCTGTTCGTTTCACTTTTTACTAGATACATGTTCCTAAGCAATGTTGAGCAACCAAAAACACTCAACCAAACACCACACATATGTTTGAGTGTATGTGTTTAAACAATTTTCATTTGAGAAATTAAAATACTAGAAATATATCAACCAATATGAAATGTATATCAAACGAAAGATAACATCTTCATTTACCTACAAAAAAAATTTAAAAAAAATTCATCTAGCCGTTTCCTCAAATTCAATGAAATAAAGATTACAACAATAAAAACCTGACATGACTCCTCATACCGTAAGGTAAGACGTATTCTACGTCAATAACAGTTTGAAATATTTTGGATAATATTTTCACACGGATTCGTTTATAGCTTAAACATTTACCTAAATTGAAAAAGCTTAACGATTCTTCTTTCGGTTTTCGAATTTAAAATCGGTTTAAACTGATTTAATTACAAATATTTTAGTCCGTGAAGTGTTGAAAAACCCAAAATTGAAAAGTGATTCACTTAGCCTGGCCTAAAAATTACACTCAGTTTACAGGTCAGTTTAAAAGTATATTTTTAGTGTACCACCGTGTTGTTAGTACAATTGATTATTATGTGTAATTCCATTTCATGCAACAAAGATTTAAAAGTTCCATAAAGTATGCAGTCCTGTTGTGTTATTAAAGTGTCAAAAATATTGGGATTCGCGATAAGAAAGCCCTTCGATTGCCGTGTATTTGGACGGATTCAATCAGTGCCTTGGGTGTCCCTTTGCAACATGTTTGTATAACGTGCCATCGATTTTGTGACGTGGCATTAAAAAACAACCGATTACACTTTATTTCAACGAAATTTGATCAGGGCCTTCGATATTAAAGATATGCAGAAAGACATTCATTTATTCGTCTACGCATTAGTTTTATTTCATTGTACTCTATAAAGTTGTACTATTTCAAATGAATGATAGAAGAATGAGTATACTAAATAGAAATCCAAACACAGTACACCACTTGCTATTTCGAAATGCATTATATGCAATGTTTGCTGCTCTTTTTGAATTGTTTTGATGTATTGATATGTTTTGGAATATACAAAAATGCACAGAGTACACCAAAACATTTGAATTCATTTGAATTTTTCATTAATTTTTAGAAATTATAAGAGAGTCTCAAAGAAATTCAATTCAGTAGCTAATCAGCTTTTAATAAAGGGGGTGTATGCTAATTTTTTCAGCGAGCTTGTTTAACACCGCAACAATTTACATTTCGCTGTGACTGCAATCGATGTAAGTATTTTTTTATTACTGGATGAAAAAAGACTTACCTCACAAACATTTGAAGAATATTCCAAAATAATGTTGTTTTTACATATACATAATTATATGTATTTAAAATAGGTATCAATAAACGATTCTTCTGACAGCGATGAATCGAATGTTTGCTTATTTAGCAATTCCGCTATTAAATCTGAAAAAAATGTGCTGAAAGTTCAGAAGATTTGATAATTATTAAAAATTTGAAATTTAAATTACGCGGTTATTTGGATACAGTTGCAATTGCCAACTTAACTATTTACCACAAAATCGCACTTTTCCTTTTCCCTCCAGCTAATAAGCTACTCAATTTCGATGAACATGAAAAACGGTACATGGAAGATGAATCTGAGATAGAAGAACAAAGTGATTCAACACCACGATTTTCCAATACCGACGTTCAATTGTTTTCCGATTTTGTGGTTCAGGATCATAATATAAATGCTGGTGACAAAATCAACAGTGAAATACATATGTATGAAAGTGTTAAAGTAATACTACATGATGATTTTAACTTTTTGCAGGGGTGGGAACAACCCTCAAATAAGTTTGGTTTATTATATAAAACCAGTTGCAAAGTACTAGCAGCTCCCGCAACCAGTGCAACCTCGGAATGGATATTTTCCGTTGCACTTAATTTAATTTCAGACCAAAGATGTTGCATTGCTTCAATTGAAACTTCCATAAATTAAATAAATTTTTTACATTGAATCATATGTAGATAAAAGTGAATTACAAAAAGTGTTAATGAAATATTGAATAGGTCACATTTTAGTTATGTATATATTTCTTCGATTTCTTTTGTGTTATATAAGTAGATAAATGAAATAAAATAAATTTAATTATTCTTTATAAAAATAACATGCTTTTTAATATTGGTCATGAACTTGGCGGAAACACTCTGGGCATCGCATACCAATCATTGGTGTTGGAGCGGTATAATCGAAAAACAAATTAATTCTGATTGCATACAGGAGAGACACTCTAATATCTTTTTCCATGTTAGGATATACTGAAACATTTTGGAATTTTTAAAGAACTGACGTCGTCAACAACGAGCTTATTTTACATACATACTACACTCACAATATGTGGCATTTGTTTTGAGGAAACCCGAAACATTTTTTTCGCTCGTTTTTGCGACATATATTTTCAGTGATTCGTTTTCTGCAAACAGGCTGCAAGAAAAAAGTATTTGTTAATTCATGTGAAATCGAAATTTCAACCGGCGGTGGTGCAGCAAAAGTATCCTGATCAGCTCTTTAATACCAGTGGATTAAGATTTCAGCACTCCTGAAACTCCAAAAATTGTAGTGCACCCTAATATGTATGCATATACGCAACCAGTCCAGAAACACAAAAACCCAAGCAAAGAGTTTGTACATTTGAAACGACAATCAGTACTCATTTCAGTATTCTCGGAAAGTAGTACTTTTACTTTGCTTTAAATTGTTTTGAAGTATTTGTATGTTTGATGTTTTGGTTCTCATTTATTTTGTTTCTAAATGAATGATTTCATAAATACTAATTTGTTTTGTTAGCAGTGAGTGTAGTGTTTGAAGCATTCTCTTTTGAAGTGAATGTTTTGATATGACATTCAAGACATTCATTGCAGAAGTTTATTCAATACCAAATTGGAGATAAACTGAAAATAAAAGTACCAGAACCTGGGTGTAATTGTGCCGCTATCAACTTTTAAACAATATATATTTCACAAACAACGGCATAAGATTAGTTCATCCTAAGTGCTTCAAGGGATGCTACGTAAGATGTGTCACTATCGAAGCAAAGCAGCGATATTTTGAACTTCGTTCTTGAATTACAAATATGCATAAACGCATTGGTAAAGCCTGTCAATAATTTTGCAGTTCAAAAAATACAAATTGGGTTCAAAATATTTACCCAGCAAAAAAAGAGTATGCCAAGAAGTAGAATTTGCACCACAACTACTTGGTAAGATGTAGTGCTAATTTAGGTGCAGAAGTACTTCTTTTAATATGACGTTGTCCAACGCAGCACTACTTCTTATTTGACTGTTTGGAAGAGCAGTTTATGCTAATATTTTTCTGCTACATTTCGTCCGCAAACGAGCAACCAAAACTATTATTTCAACAATTTTTAAATTTCTTGTCATTTGAATCTTGGCAAGAAGTTATGACTTTAAGCTACAACTTTAGGTGTTAACTTTTTAACCTTTTATATAACTAATTATTTTATTAATTGACCTTTTATTAGTACTCCAAATGCTTCTGTCAACAGGTGAAAAGAAAGGAAATGAAAAGCATTTTGAAAGAAAGTAAATACTAATTAAAAACAAGTAAATATATTTAGGCATCTTTGCAGTTCTCCACTATCCCTTTAGCTCTTTAATAAATTTGCATCATAATGGATGTGATGCAAAAGTAGATTTTTCGGAGTTGTTTTTTATCAGAATCAAAATTGCATTAAATATGCGCATAATGTTGCAGAAGATGTACAAAAATAATAACTTCTACTAGAACTACTTCATTTTATTTTTGCTGGGTATTTACTACATGAATTGAGAGCATATCTGCATTATGTTTAGGTTATGTTGTCGGTTATACATTACATATTATTTTTAAAAGTTATAAGTATTTTCTTAGTATAAAGAATGAATTCCAGAATCAAATGATTCTTATAGATACGAGTATGTTAAGAGTCGAGTAGGTAATGCTAACTGATATTTTGGTAACCAGTTATGGAAGTGATTGTGTGGCAATGTGTTCTTAATGTAATGTGTAAGTTTTTGCTGGGTATTTATATTCTATATAAGCTCTATTAAAACTCTACAAAGTTTTTATGTATGTGTTTGCACACCTTTTTACTGTATAAAAATGTTCTCAATTTCTGTGACTCTTAATGACTCTTGAACATAACAACACAAGTTTACTTCAGTCACTGTCGACCATTAATTCCTTAGTGGTGACGACCCTACCGAGTTACAAGCTATGAAAACGCATTTCAATGCAAAACCTTTTGGAGTCATAGAATAGAAAACTTCACTTCACTGATTACAATATGGAACATTTTCGGGGTCATTGTCTGGGAGGTGAGAAATTCCAAGTCAGTGGCGTTTTCAAGCCAAACTTTTTTAAGACCTTTTAAATTTTTTCCTTATCCTGATGTTTGTGCGTTTAGTTTTAAATTGTTGGCAAAAAATTTGTTTGACATAACGCAAGAACGACACGTTCGATTTTGCTGAAACAAATTGAGAAAAATTAAGAATTACATTTAAACGTACTGAATGAATTTCGAAAATTGGATAGAGAACAAAATTCGTTGGAAAAAGGTTGATGAGATTTTATGGTTCTCAGATTAAAAAAAAGTAATAAACAAAAGGTTAGTTGATTTTTATGAGTGCGGTAGCAAAGTAATAAACGCTCATAAATGTGCGCGGACGCTGAATTGCTGATCTTGTTAATTTATGATACCTAATCCTTTCACACTCAATTAAAGGGAAAGGGAATTTGGAAAATTTCCACAAGTATTGCAATCGGCGACTTTGGGCAGTGTTTTATTGATTTTCGGTTTCCGTTGGCTACCTGTAACGGATGATTTCCGTAGTATTTATAGGTGTTCATTGATCGTTTTGTGTTCATTGATCGAACGCGAAAAGTACGATTATATAGCTCTGCGTGCCAGCGACGTCGGTCCTCGCCGTTTTCCCTAACAGGACCATATATTTTACGGAGAAATTTGTCTTCGCTTCGCCCACCTTCGCTGATTCCTTTTCGATTCTTGAAAATACTGCAGTAACCTCTCGCAAATTTCGCCCAATGAAGTCTATGTCGTCAGCATACGCCAGCAACATATGGCTTTTCGTGTTAATGGTCTTGTTCGTATTTACTGCAGCCTTTCTCATTATTATCTCCATGAAGATGTTGAAGAGATTGCACGAAAGTGTGTCGCCTTGTCTAAGTTCTAGCTTGGTACAGAATGGCTCAGTGAGGTCTTTCCCCACTTTCACTGCTGATTTGGTGTTGGTCAGCGTTATTCTACAGAGGCGAATCAGTTTTATCGGAATACCAAGTTCAGACATAGCTTCGTACAGTTTTCTCCATATGGGGCTATCGAAAGCTGCTTTGTACCAAATGTTATACTGGACAAAAATTGGGTACCAAATATAGTGTGTAAAAGCTGCTACAATCGTCTGATGGATTGGAAAATAGAAGACGTGTAACTAGGCCATTCGGTATCCCAATGACTTGGTCTAATCCTGGCGACAGTCACAATCCATTGAACTGCTATGCATGTGCGAATAAAGGAGCCACATTGAGAAAAGGCAAAGAAAATCGTATAATTACGTTGGTGTTGCAAGTGCCGCAACACCATTGCCTCATTCGTACCACATTCCTGTGCCAAAAGCTTCTAGCCCAGATATTGTTTCTTCTATGACTGCTCCGAGTTTTGCACCAACATATGGTTTAAGTGGTGATACCTCATATAATCACGAACCATCTGTTTTACTAAATCAAAATAAGCTTGATTCAATTGTTTCCCTAAGCTTGATTCAATAACACAGCACAAATCAGAAGACGTGGCTTCGGTGTGAAAGTCACAGCTTATCGAAGTCATCAGGCAACACTCCAAACTTTATTCGTTGTGAATAACGAAGAAACTTCTGCATATTGCCCGGATGTAGGAAAATTGATAGACGCAATGGAAATAAAATATGAAGCAGATGACTGGAGATTATTTATTGACGGTTCAAAACTCAGCTTGAAGGCGCTTTTACGGCCTAAGACCAATAAAAAACCTTCGGAATCCAAGAATCATATGATGCACTGGAAAATATTTTAAAAATAATTAACTACGCGAAACATATGTGACGCATATGCTGCGATTTAAACGTTGTAGCAATGCTTTGCGGTTTTCAAAGCGGCTATATAAAATATATGTGCTTCTTGGGCGATTTACCGGTGACCAATACGCATGCCACGAATGGAAACTCAGGGAGCACAGCAGGTGACAAATGGTCAATATTATTGGTGAGCCTCTAGTGCTGAAGGAGAAGATATTGGTGCCTCCACTGCATCATAAAATCATAAAAATCAAATAACCTTCTTTATTACTTTGTTTAAATCTGAGAACCATAAAAAACCTCTTTCCAACGAATTTTTTACATATCCTCTATCGAATTTTCGAAATTCATTCAGTACGTTTATCCATATTCATTGAAACATATATCAATATTCTTGTCAAAATGAGATACCTTCACTTAATTGTGAATAAAAGGGAAACGCGTCCATCGATTTGCATGATCCGTGTTTCATTTTGATCATAGGTTATGTGGCTTTACATGAAAGTAATAAGACTTGATACATTTTTCCGTTTTGGATTTTTTATGATTTAAAATATTTTTTGTTTTAAAATTTATGATTTTTTAAATTTATTTATATCTGCAATTATTATTGATTATGTAGAAAAACAGTGTATGAATAGATTAACGGAAACGTAATTCTTAATTTTTCTCAATTTGTGTCAACAAAATCGAACGTGTCGTTCTCGAGTTATTTCAAACCAATTTTTTTGCCAACAATTTAAATCTAAGCGAACAAACATCAGGATAAGGGAAAAATATAAAAGGTCATAAAAAAGTTTGGCCTGAGCACGCCTAACCCTTTGGGGGTTTTACTATACTGACCTAGTACCATCACCCTGACTTGGAATTTCTCACCCCCCAGACTAGCTGTTGCCCTATGTTATGACAAGCTCACACAGGTCCTAATGAAATACATTCGACAAAAGCCTGACCTTGAAAATGTACGAATATGGCACAAGGAAAAACGAACTAGTACGAGATACACATTAGAGAATCTGCGGATACAACAACAGCAATCAAGTACAATGAACCAAAAAGAGGACGTCGGCTGCATCAGCTAATAATAAATAAACCTTTAGTTAGTTCTCTGATATTAGGCTTAAGTGGTGCATGCCCATAATTATACTCTTATTACAAATTGGCTCGTCCTTTATGTTATTTATTTAATTTTGTTAATATAAATATACTTATAAATCCAAAATCCAGTTAATGTAAGATAACAGTAATTTAAACTGAAACCCACTAAAATATATTCCAATGTTTTTGGAAAAGATCCAGTATAATCTCCCCTGAAGATGTTGCCACACATTCAACGAGACGTCGGGAAAAATATAGAATGATTTGTTGTACTATTTCCAGTACACTGAAATTACCAAAAAGCAAATACAACTAACAATTTAGTTGTCAACACAAATTTTTTGCAAAATTGTTCCAAAAATAAACTAAAAAAAGAGGAAGGAAGAAAATTTGTATTTGGCATCAAATTCAACCTCGACGTAAGATTTCGATGCTACTTTTACAGAGTTTAGTTAAATACTTTATTATTAATTACATTAATAATTAAATGTAATTGTATTCAAATGTAATATTATCGAAAGAGCAATAGTGAAATATTTCTAAATACAGTACTTCTGTTTGGATATAACAGCGTGTTCCCTTATCGATTGTCATATGTCAAATTTTGAATTCCCATTCCGTATAAGATGATTAAAGATATAGACAGCTCTTGCGAACAACGTGTTCACTACTTTTTTTTTCAAAACTGTTTTATTTACTTTGCTGAGGTTTGTGCTGTGTGATTGTTTTAAATTTTTACGATTCCCACCGAAGCATCACATAATTTAATTCAAAAAAGGGTTCATCTAGGACATTCGGTATACAATCTAATTTGCATTAAAAAAAATCGAAATTCTTTCTCACACATTTTCTTAACACGTTCTTTTGTAGGATTGTTTCTTCCTTCACTAATATAACGTGAATGGCAAATGATAACATCATTTAAAATCTCATTTCATTTCGTATCATGTCACGTTCATCCCCTTTATAACGACGCTTTAATCAGTCATGGAGTAATAAAACATAACCCTTCCATTATTGAAACCATTGCCTATAGAAATTCCCTGAATTCACCGCTTACAAGTCCTTAACCTTATGTTCTTTTATCCATTCATTGTCATTATAATAAGACATACAACATTTGTTGTTTTGACTTCCGTTTTAAAAATCGAAATTACCATGGGAAAAATTATATTTTTGGGTTGAATAATTAATTTACATATGCAGGACAAATAGCAATTTATAACTTTGAAACGATTTGGGAGACATCTGATTAGATTTGGTGAGGAATTGTACATGATGAGGTGAGAATCATTTATTGTTTACAATTGCAAACCGTTACTTGAGAAATTATTTTCGTTTCCAAACAAAAATAAGTTGGGGTTTTTTTGTAACCCACGTAGTATTTACAAACACTATCTTGTATTCAATAACGGGAAAATTATATCTGTTAAGATTGAAGGATTAAAAATTTAGCTGAAACCGAAAATGTTACCAAGTCAGGTTAATCAATGTCAACAAAAATCTAATTTGGAGAAATTATGTCAATATATTGGTTGTAAAAATATACATCAGCTTGAGAAACCTTTGGTATACTTTACACCGTTTAACGTAACAATATTACTTGCAAGGGCATATCTGACTCAAAGTCTGACTTATGGCTGTGAATGGTGCAGTAATAGTGATTATGCAAGTAAGTATTACACTTATAAAACAACATCCTAACATATGTTAATGGATTTAGGAAACCTGATCGTATCTCTTTGTATTTGAAAATTCAATTGGAGGCATTTTTTGCAATTTGTTTATGAATAAGAGTACAGATATTTTTCATAGACTAATTTACAGTGGAATACCAAAATTCCTGCACGGAAACATTCGATTTCCCAGTCGGAAATTTGGTGAGGTACTTCCAATGGTAAGCCAAGTTTTGAATACTTCATTTTGTTGTTTACTAAAACAAACCAGAAAAGGTATGCAAATCAAGTCCTAAAAATAAATCCGAAGTTCTTGCTAAGCGTCGGCCAATTTTGAATACTTTATTTCTACGCTTACTAAAAGAAACTAGACACGGCATGCAAAGCCGAAGCCAAAAAACAGTTACGCTTGCTTACTTTTGTTGTTGGACGAGAAAATAAAAAATGTCATTCTCTGTCATTTCATTTCTACAACTGGCATGAGACTGCCTGTTTGTTGATTATAAATATAAAGTTTAATAATATATTACTGTAAGTTAGTGTTATTTTGCCCTATGCTATTGAGATTATACACAGAACAATGTTTTATACTTTATTGTGCTTTAATACTTTATTGCCGCTTTTATACATTACATACCATGCGGGGTTTTCACGAAGAAATTTACGGCTCTTGGCTGCTAAAAACAAAAAATATTTTTTTGTTTTTATACATTACGCATACATTACACTGTAAGCGAGGAAAGAAGTATTTATTATTGCTTACGTTTTCATGTATCGAGAAGGGGAAAATGCATGCTTATGGAAAGCATAATTTACAAATTCTTCCAAAAAGAAACCATATACGGCATGCAAGTTCTCAATATTGTAATGCATTACACTTTCAGTGCCAAAAAGAAGTTATTCTAGAATCGAAACACGAAGTTTCTCGAGTGATAACATTCATTACCTTCTCTTTATTTTTAGAAACAGAAGTGGAAGCATGTATCATGTTTTCTAATCCTTTCAAAAAAAGGCTTACGACAGTCGGGCAATTCTTTTAAGAAAGTAATGGGAATTCGTAAGGGAAGATAGCATCACTGTCGAACGGAAAGTAAGCATACTGTAGTGCATTATTGCATGCTTATTTTTCCACCTGGGTTTCTAAATCAGTTTAATAATAGTAATAATAGTGGCGGTCGGCGGTGCAATGGTAGTTTGCGCGGCTCGTGTACATGAGAACGTGGGTTCGATCCCTCCTGAGACTACCTAACATGTTTTGAGACGACACTATCGAGTACTTAGCCATGAAAAGGCTTCTCAAAGTACCGTTCGGAACCGGTGTAAAACTGTAGGTCCCAATCAGTGAGTGTAAAACTAGAAAGCGCAAATCTCACTGATTGTGAGAAGCTTTCCCCAATCCCTTCATGGGGTGTTTAGGGCCACCATTTTTGTTTTAATAATAGTAATAGTTATAGTTTCTGAATGGCAATTTTGTAGTGATTCAATACACTTTTGGAATGCCTTTCCACATAAACAACAATCCAACAGCAACGCACCATTGCCGTCGGTGGTGCAATGGATAGTGTGCGCTGCTCTTGTACATGAGATCCTGGGTTCGAACCCTGCTCTGACCACCTTCAAACAAATTTCTTTCAGCGGCGGTCACCTCGCATAGTGACGGCGAACTATCGAGTATATAGCCATGAAAAAGCTTCTCAAAATACCGTTCGGAATCGGTATAAAACTGTAGGTCCAAATCAGTGAGTGAAAAATGGAAAGCGCACAGCTCAGTGATTGTGAGAAGTTCTCCCCGGTTCCTTCATGGGATGTAATGGGAAATGATTAATTTTTATTTTTTTTATTTTTAATTATTATGCTTCCACATAAATTTCCTTTTCTGTTGTGTTTTGTATTCTCATAAATGTCGGTGTTTAGTTTTTCTTTTTTAATTTTAATATTTTAGTATTGTAATATATTCGATTTGATTTGTACTTTTCATTCCAATTCATTATTCCATGTCTAATTGTTAACTGTATGTATATTAGGGTGGGCCAAATTGTTCGGGTGAGAAATATCAAAAGACGTATAGCACAAACGAAATTTACGCAAAATTAAAAGAAAATTACCCTAAGAGCCTAGGGGTCTAAAATTAAAACCTGACTCCCGCCGCGAGACATTTAGATTTCAGTGTGAAGTATTTTAAAAAACTGCATAGGTTTAATGGAAAACAAACATCATATTTTATTAGTTTGTGCTTGTTTTGTAAAACATTTTATTACCTTTAACATTCTGCTTCCATTTTGTTAAAATTGGTGCTAATAGCCCGTGTTTTAGTAAAGGTTTGATTTGAGATGCATCTTATTAAATTCGATTGCACAGGTTATATGGATTTAGGCGACATAGATTATGAAAATATATTATCTGAGCCTTCATTTACTGCAAGCATCCCACACGAGCACTTGCTCTGATGAACTACCACTGCCAGATCCAGCTATTCCATCGCATAATCAGGAACAGAGCGATGTGTGCAGTGGTCACGGCGCAGTGACTAGAAAATCGTACCCGAACACTTCGAATGGACTGTAAAAAATACTTAAAAAACTGACCAATGCTTTAGCAAATAAGTACAGATTTTTGTTTTCAGAGGTTCTATTGATTGAATTTGGGAAATACAACATGAATTTAAAATATGTTGTGCATTTACTAATTATTCAATGATATACAATCTTAAGTTTTTAAGTAAAATTTCCAAAAAAGTTTTGTAAAATTTGGCTGGCAATATGCAGAGGAACTTAGCCAAGCATTAATGAAACATATGGTATTTTTTGTATATAACAGAATTTGCTAATGAAACCACGCTGATTTTAGAAATTTTTCAAATGAGAATTGTTGTGTCTCTGCGGGAGCCAGGTTTTGATTTTAGATCCATAGTTTCTTGGGAAAGTTTTTTAAGAGTTTTTCGTAGATTGCGTTTTTGGTATACGCCTTTTAACAAAAACAATTGACCCACCCTAATGTATTTGCTTAAAATTGTTATGATATAAGTTATTGAAATCGATATTTAAATTATAATTATTATAATTATAAGACTTTTGGCCAGTTTCACAGTTCGAAATTCTCCATTTAAATGGACTTTAAATGCCAGATGCTTGACATTTAAATGTCATTTAATATGAAAATTTTCTGTGAGCTTTTAAAGGACGAGAGTGAAACTCGTCCTTAGGCTTGTTGTGCAGGATATGAATAGAAAATAATTATATGAGTGTATTCTGATAAGAATCCAAAATTAATTATGTCTACAAATAAACTAGAATTTTATTTTTCGAAAATCGTACGAAAAAAAGTATAACATTTTTAGAATTCTAAAGCAATCTTTTGGTTTACACCATTTGCATTCACTCATAAATAATGTGAGAGATTTGTTCGTTAACATTTTTAAGTACATTTTTTGAAGGGTGCGTAGGGTGAGGTTGGGTGTAAGTGGCAGTTACATTTGTTGCACGACTCACTTAGAGTTATTAGACCATTGTGATACCACGGGCTAACGACATTAAGCGTTAGCTCCACCGGTGAACCATTTAGTTTGCACCAAAAAGCTTCTGCTATCCAGTATGGTGACCCTCGACAATCGCTGGGGACATGCCAGCACGCTTCAATTCCTACGGAACCTGTAAGGTAGTCCAGACAGCTCAGCCGATTTGCCGTTCTCCGGAATGTCCCTGTGCCCAGGAACCCCCATGAGGTAAATATTGTACTGCTGGCTGATATTGAAGGCAGGAGGGCCGAATTCAGGGACTTGACGACCCCCTGACTGTCAGAGAATAAACCGGGTTTCTTGGAAGCGAAGCGATAAACCGGATTTTTCCCCAAAAAAAACCATATTTTTTCTCACTATTTTGTGGAGAAAACGCTTGCCTAATTTTATAATTCACTTATCTATACAGACGTGTATTTACATTTATTTATTCATATTTATATTTTTTTATATTTGTTAACATGACGTCCGCGATTTTATATTTCGTGCAATTTAAAATAATCTGTATATATATAAAATTCTCGTGTCACAATGTTAGTTACCTTACTCCTCCGAAACGGCTGCACCGATATGTATGAAATTTTGTGAGAATCGTCTCGTTGGTCTGAGAATCGGCCAACATCTATTTTTCATATCCCTTAATGGTAAGGGTAACCCAGGCCGTGCCACGCCCCCTTTTCAAAAATCGCTCTGACGTCTTTTCTAATATACCGGTTGTTATGAAAATTTCACAATGCGGTACTGATGACCTGCTGACAATAGAATTAGAATTTATTTATTTTGCTTTAACATATACAGGGTGTTTTTTTTAAACTGAGACGATCAAATATCTCGAAAAATAGCCACTCTACAGAAAAAATGTCCATATTCAAAATTTAATCATACCGCGGGGGAAATACATTAGTGCAAAAAAAATAGTCCTCCACCCCCCCCCCCCCTTTGTAGATGGGGCGGGGGTAACTTTTAAACTAAGATAGGAAGCCATATTTTTTATTGCAGATACTGATTCTACGACTAAAAGTAAGTATGATTTGAATGAAATATTTTGTTCGGTTCATGATAGATGGTGTTGTAATCGATGAAATTCAATTTTTTCAATTTCTCCCCCTTAGAACACACGCATTCGATTCTGCAATATGTTTGAAATAAAAAACATCACGTTATCATTGCAAATACTCGAAATTCGTCATCAAAACGAATCAATACTAATGCATATTTACGGACAAACTTATTTTATTTATTTTTGGACATAGATCTGTTATTGAAATTTGCTTTAATGTAATGGTATAGAACTACCAGAAGGAATAGAAAACTCCCAAAACATTGGAGAACATTGCTAGCTGGACATCTGTAATCATGATATATATCACCTTGGATATATTTGGAAATGTTTGGATAAAGGGGCGTAGCACCGCCCATACAACTTGAAATTTAAAATGGTTGTACCTCATGAACTATCAGAGGTAAGAATATGAGATTTTGTACATACATATGTTGTTGGTACAGTATGAATTAGTGATTGGATAAAGCAGCGTGGCACCGCCCATACCATTTGACATATAAAATGGCTATATCACATGAACTATAAGAGGTATGAAGATGAGATTTGTGTATTTTGGTATACATTACGAATTACAACCAGTTGGATGTACCAGGCCCCTTTTAAAATAAACCGTTATAGCAGTCATAATAATAGTTTGATCAGTTATACGAACAGTTACAGTTATACAAACAGGCTATTTGGAGGCAAGTTGGGAAAAAGGACCGAGGTGCTGCCCACACGCGTCAATATTTGACTATTACGTATACTATATCAAACAATTGTCCGTAAACCAGGCACTTGGCAACATATTTCAATGTATCTCAAAAAATATATGGCCGATTCGATTTAAATCATTTTTTTTAAAGTTCAATTCTTCTAACTTTAAAAAAATATTTGAATCATATCGGCCATATCGGTATCTTTTGAGATACATTGAAATATCTTCACAACTGCCAGGTGTACGGACAATTGTTTGATACAGTGTAGGAATGTGAGGTTCGGTACATATACTACTGATATGATGCAAATTACTTTTTGGGGAAAACCAATAAAAATACGGCTATTAAAAAGGTCCGACTATGACGCTAAGAAAGTGAGTACAGGTACAAATAAATATGAATATCATTGAGGTCAGTTTCGAGAGCATCCTAAATATCGTAATCCGAATAATGCAATTTTTAAAAAAAATTCAGAATAATCTTATAGAGGCTACTATAATCACTGGAAATTTTAAACGAACTGATGTACTGATTCCACGCATTCCCATGATACCTACAGACATGCCCATCGATTTAAAAAGATTCCAGTTTCCGATTCTGTTGCCATTTGTGATGACCATTAATAACGCGCAAGGGCAGTCGCTTAAATTTGACAAATCCGTGTTATCCCACGGACAATATATGTTGCATGTTCACGTGTAGGTAAACCTTCCGACTAATATACATTTGCACCAGATGGCAAAAATAGACATATTGTCTACAAACTTATTCTCTCATCTGACGTTTCATTTCTCACTCTTCATCGTAGGTTTGTGGAAATGAGAGCAATTAAATTTAAAATTATCTTACACCAGGTGGAGTTACAAAATATGTTCACTTAACTTTTTCCTGTCGTTTTGGTGTAGAACTGAAAAATTTAAATATATTTTGCACTTTTTTGTTGACTTTTATCGTTGGTATACATTTGTTTTGTATTTAACACAATAAGTTTGTCACAAAAACAATAAATTCGGTTGTTGTTCCTTTGTGGATCGCTGTATACTATTGCCACCATCTGGTATTATTGAACGCATATTTTCCACAAACCAATGTTTACTTTCCATCGTACTTATGACGTTTAATTTATTGAGCGAATAAAAACTTCTATGGTATGTATTATTCTATGGAGCACTTGAATAAATAGAAAAAAATAACAAAATTGTGATTCATTCAAATTACAATTCAGGGGTAGCGAAGCACAACGGGTATAGCTTTTAGGCAAATCAGCACACGACCGAAATCTAAACAAGTACTTCTAACAAATAGTAATTTTACATTCTACAGGTTTATTTGCCCATTGTCAACTAGACAGACATATTCATTTACTACAAACATAATGGCACAAAATAATTTTGTTCACCCTTGGGCATTACAAAAACTTTGAAGGCAAAATTAAGTTTGCCGGGTCCAGCTATACTTATATATGTATAGATATATAGATAGATATTGATTACAGGCGCTCCTCCTAGAAACTTCCCATTAAACAAGAAATTTCTCTCCATATGTTAGTCTAGATACAAACCAAAGCAAAAGTACCCAATATAGTTGATAATACTGGGATGTAATAAAGTTGATAAAAAAAAGTTGTTTAATTTTTTTCATTTAGCTCATACCCTCGTTCCAAAAAACATCGAAAAATAGCTACGCATTTCCGTTTTACGCATACTTTTGTGATGATTTGTTTTCCTATATAAAATGTGTGAATCCATTTGTGGCCATGACATCATTGAATACTTTTTGTCGGCAGGGAGAAGTCTGCCGGGTCAAGACTCTGAGATATTTATGTGGACCGTCCTAATTTCCTAGAAACACCATCTGGGAACTTGTTGTAGAAAAACAATTTGTGGCAAATCATGATAAAACAAAATGGGGCTTTATTTAAGCTCAAAAACTTTTTGTATAAAATTCGTTGGGAATACCTTTTTTTAAACCAACCTTTATTTTAAATGAACAAAGGCTCAAACATACTCCTTGTCCTGCTTATTTGTAAATAAAAATGAGTTGTATTACACTGTCCCAAAGTTTCAGCAAATTGATGTTGTTGCCTTCATTAGAAAACAGTTGCAATATTTCCATCGAATCATTGCATTAAACTTATACTGACTTTTTTTACTCATTACATTTAAATAAATAACATTACATTTAAATATAAAATTACATATACACACAGAAAATTACATACAACTTAAATGTAGTATCACAGATTCTACTATTTTGCTGGAACTTTATAACGATAATGATATTGTTGCGTCTTCTTCAAATTATCTAGAAATTTATTATCCAACTGGCAGATGTCCTCGAGAATTATTGGGCTGACATAACTGCTATGCACAAGATGCGATGAAGAGGTCATGGCTGTACAAGGAAGAAGAACTGTGACATATACTGTAGCTTCAATGAGGAAACTCATAAATTTGGTTGCGGAGTTGTAGTTGGCAAAAGATAGCCACATCTAGTCTCAAGGTTCAACCCCGTGAGTGAACGTATTAGCCACCATCCGCATAAAAGCGAAATACTTGAATATATCGCTAATTTGTTTACATGCCCCGATAGAAGAAAATTACAATAACACCAAAGATATGCTCTATGAGCGTCTAGAGTAAACATATGACCGCTGCCGCTGCTGAGGTTGTTCTATGTGATTTTAACGCTAAAGTAGGCAGTACCCGACGATTGGAGCATTAACATACGGTATCCTGTTTTCAAACAAGACTCGCAAAGTGTATGCCCCAGCAATTGTGGAATAAGCATTTTTTCCATCGCATATAAGGTCCTCTGGAACGTAATGTGCGAAATACTCAAGCCATTTGTTGCAGATCTGATCGGACATTATAAGTGAAGCTTTAGGCCTGGAAAGTCAACTATCGACCAGATATTCAAATTATGACAAATCCTGTTGAAACCCCACGAAAAACAAATCGACACCTACCACCTCTTTGTAGATTATACCTATGTCGGAACTTGGTATTCATGATGTCCAGAGGTATGAAAGTTGGTAACCGTTTCAATTTAGAGGTAGTGGACGATTTACTTTACCTCGGATTTGCCGTAGACACACATGGAGCAAAAAAAACTTTCTTTCTGTTGGTATAATTTAGCCTTTCAGTGTGAATTGATACTGAGGCATTCACGATATATGTACAATTTCTCACACGAGATTGTATATATATAATTGATGATCTACCGGTTTCATCAATTCAAGCACAGTCGTTAGGCATCTGATGATGAAATTGTCACGAAGTTCAAAACTATTTTTGCCAGTGCATGTGATTCCCTGAATGGTATGTTATTCTAACAAACCCAACCATTTTACACTTAGAAAAATATACACACGCTGAAAATTCAGCATTTTTTGTTGTTTGGATGCAAATATAAAGTTTGTTTGAAGCTTGTCCCAAATATAATATACTTGTGCCCAAACACATTGTGTTTGCTACTCAATATTAGATGTTTGACACACAATGATTAATATATTATAATATATGTTTTTGCGACCCACATATTTTTTATGCTTGTGATACAAATACAGGTGTGTTTGTTGCACTCTCTATGCTCTCTCGAGAGCAAGAGAATACAAGAGAGTCAACGAGAGAGTCAACGAGAGAGTCTATCTTGTAAGTGTGTATCTGTATTTATCAGTATTTTTGCAATATTCTCTCAGCCAGTGATTCATACATATTCCAGAATGTGCGTGTAAATTATAAATGAAGTGTTTCTTAATTTGCCAAATATATTGCGATTTAGTTTCATGTATTCAGTCGTCGTTCATCGGAGAGAGGATATCAAAAGCGCTTGATAATTGATAAAAGAACAGTTAAATGGTTTGTGACGTTACATTGGTTTTTGTGAATGTGTTTCGTATATACGTATGTGTGTATGCCTCCAAAGTGAGAAACGATTTTGAGGAAAGAGACTGGAAAGGGCAACAACGTGAAGCCCTTTGTCTGTCCTAGCCTATACTGTGAAAAGCGGAACTGCGGACCATTTGTGAAATAAATGTAATAAAAAACACAAGTAATTAATCCACGATTGGCTTGCATGAACTTGATTTGTAGATAAATGTCTTGTTTGTGTACCAACGCATAGTGATAACCAACGCATAGCTGAAACCTTCTGAAAACAGAAACGTGAGAGACAACAAAGAAAGGAGAAGCAAAAGAGCAGCAGCAAATAATGCCTCCAATGCAAATAGATATAAAAATGGCCGTTTTAAATCTATTAATTTGTTGTATTAATTATCTATAAATGTGGATTTATATTGTTAAAATTAGTTAAAATAAATAATACATATATATTGAAATCGAAGAATAATTTGTTTCTAAATATTATTATATTTGAGAGGAAATTTGCATATGTCTCCACGTAAGTATATGTGGGTTTGCGGGAAACACGCGAATGCTTCCTCGTAAGTATATGGATGTTTGGGATGAATAACACATAGGTTTCCACGTAAAAGCATACATGCTTTTCAGTAATCATGATACTGTTTGCATTTAAATACAAGTAAGTTTGGGACTTGCAAACATATGTATGTTTGAAGTGTGTTCTAAACATATTCATGGTTCCTTCAGAATATGTTTAGGAAAATATGTTAGAGAGCCCGTTATTAGTCAGCGTAAACTCAATGCTGGTTTCGTCCATGTTCTTCTACACGTTGAAAAATCATTCGGTGTTTATTGTTTGAATGCAAATATAACAAAATATAACTTGTGCCCAAACGCGTTGCGTTTGCTATTCAATATTACATTTTTGAGACACAATGATTAACTTGTTATAACATATGTGTTTGCGACTTAAATATATCTGTGTTTCTGATACAAATACAGCCGTGTTTGGTGCATTGTTTATGCTCTCTCGAGAGCGATATAATAAAAGAGGGGCAACGAGTGTGTATATCTTGTACGCGTGTATCTATTTTTTGCATTATTCTCTCAGTGAGTGATTCATAAATATTCCGGAAAGTGCGTGATGTATATCGTTTTAATTTCATTTATTCAGTCGTCAATGGTTAATCGGACAGAGGATATCAAAAGCGCTTGATTAGTGAAAGAAGAATAAATAAACGCTCGGACGGTTAAATGGTTTGTGATGTTGGTTTGGTTTTTGTGTATGTGTTTCGCATATATTTATATGTGCTCCCAAAGTGAGTAACGATTTTGAGGAAAGAAACTGGGAAGGGCAACAACTTGAATCTCTTTTTTTGCCCGAGCCTCTACTGAAAAAATCGGAATGGCGGACCATTTGTGAAATATAATAAAAAAAAACACACGCATGTCTTGCATGAACCAATGCATAGTTGAAACCTTCTGAAGACAACAACGTGAGAGACAGCAAAGAAAGGGGAAACAACAGAGCAGCAGATTCAAAACAAAACAAATATTGCATTCAATGCAATTAAATGTAAAAAGCATTTAAATCTTTTAATTTTTGGTATTAATTATTTATATAAATAAATGTGGATATATATTGATAAAATTAATTAAAAGGAACAAAGAACGAATGAATAATTTGTTTCTAAATATTATTATTGTAGGGAGAAAATACGCATATGTTTCCACGTAAGTATATTGAAATTTGGGAGAAACACGCGAATGCTTCCACGCAAGTATAGGGATGTTTGGGATGAAGCACGTAAAAGCATACATATTTGTCAGTAAACCTGCTAATGTTTGTATTTAACTTCACCTGAGTTTGGGGCTTCCAGACATATACATGGTTCCTGCAGTATATGTTTCGGAGAATATGTCACAGAGATCGTTTTTTTTTCGGCGTGCATTAGCATATACTGAAGCAATAATAAACTAAACCGGTCATAAACTTAAAAATTCAAAATCGAATATGTCATCAAACAATCTATACCACGGAAAAATACAACTCTGTGATATAGTAAAAACTCAACTGAAAGCACTGCAACAATGCGAGTGTGTAAGAGGAAAAGAAGAACACGGAGGAAAAGCTTTCTGTTCTTGTGTTGGAAATATGGACCTTTCAGTGTGTGTTGGTACTTAAGGATATTCGATCGATACTAATTCAGGCACATTAGTTAGGCGTCTGATGATGAACTTTATACTAATTCGCTGTGTAAGTTGCATATTTCAGTTTGTAAATACACGATTGATGATATATCAATGGTATCAATTCAGGCACAGTAGTTGGGCATCTGATGTCGAACTTCTTACGGAGTTTGAAACTACTCACGCCAGTGAGTGTGTTCGACTGAATTGTCCATTATTCCAACAAAAACCAACCATTTTGCAGTTAGAAAAAGCTTGTAGTCTGAACTTCTCATACATTAAAAAAAAAATACAAATATTTAATTTTGCGACGTAATACGACGAAATTTAGTTGCGAAATTTATTGTACCCAATTATTAAAATCGACTTTATATCACCGGTGTCAGCACATACCTTATATTTTGACCTCAGCTTACGATGGCACTCATATTGGGCTATCTTAGAAGTTTTTCCAGGTGGCATACTTTGCCGTACAATGTCACCATAAAACCAGGGACACCGATGTTTTTCTAATATTTTTTTTATTTTTTCTATAATATTTCCACGCAAGTATAGGGATGTTTGGGATGAAGCACGTAAAAGCATACATATTTGTCAGTAAACCTGCTAATGTTTGTATTTAACTACACCTGAGTTTGGGGCTTCCAGACATATACATGGTTCCTGCAGTATATGTTTCGGAGAATATGTCACAGAGATCGTTTTTTTTTCGGCGTGCATTAGCATATACTGAAGCAATAATAAACTAAACCGGTCATAAACTTAAAAATTCAAAATCGAATATGTCATCAAACAATCTATACCACGGAAAAATACAACTCTGTGATATAGTAAAAACTCAACTGAAAGCACTGCAACAATGCGAGTGTGTAAGAGGAAAAGAAGAACACGGAGGAAAAGCTTTCTGTTCTTGTGTTGGAAATATGGACCTTTCAGTGTGTGTTGGTACTTAAGGATATTCGATCGATACTAATTCAGGCACATTAGTTAGGCGTCTGATGATGAACTTTATACTAATTCGCTGTGTAAGTTGCATATTTCAGTTTGTAAATACACGATTGATGATATATCAATGGTATCAATTCAGGCACAGTAGTTGGGCATCTGATGTCGAACTTCTTACGGAGTTTGAAACTACTCACGCCAGTGAGTGTGTTCGACTGAATTGTCCATTATTCCAACAAAAACCAACCATTTTGCAGTTAGAAAAAGCTTGTAGTCTGAACTTCTCATACATTAAAAAAAAATACAAATATTTAATTTTGCGACGTAATCCGACGAAATTTAGTTGCGAAATTTATTGTACCCAATTATTAAAATCGACTTTATATCACCGGTGTCAGCACATACCTTATATTTTGACCTCAGCTTACGATGGCACTCATATTGGGCTATCTTAGAAGTTTTTCCAGGTGGCATACTTTGCCGTACAATGTCACCATAAAACCAGGGACACCGATGTTTTTCTAATATTTTTTTTATTTTTTCTATAATATTTAAATATTTAAATTAATTAAATTAAAAGCGTTAAGTACTTCATATACGCTAACAAAAAATATCAAACTCCAATATGATTTTCAAATAAATAATTAAAAAATTGAATTTTTTGTAATATGGCCTTGGAAAAAATAATAGGGACAAGAATCAAAACGTTGCTATTTCTATAGAATACTATTTTAGTTTTAGCTCAATCTCTGAGAGGAGAGAAAAAATAACGGTTAATAATCGTTTGCTTGCTTTGTTGCAAAATGGGTCGCGGAGTTCATAAAACCGAAGAGAAGAAAAAAGTGATTAAAAAATTAAACAATGCGGGAAAATCTATTAGAGAAATAGCAAGTATCATGAACTTTTCGAGGAACAAAGTTTTTAATGCTATCCATTCAAAACGCACTATGGAAACGAGAGGAAGAAAGCGGAAAACATCATCCCGTTTCGATCAACATTTAGTGCGCCTATCAAGAAACTACCCTTTTATGTCTTCCAAGGAACTACAACTGAGTTTAAATGCACCAGTTACCAATCGGACAGTAAGAAACAGGCTTATGGACGCAGGATTAATGGGAAGAAGAACAAGGAAAGTACCGTTGTTGAGCAAAACATATATACAAAAGAGATTAATTTTCGCCAAGCAACACCAACACCGTTCAAACTGGAAAAATGTACTTTGGTCAGATGAAACAAAAATTAATTTGTTTGGTTCTGACGGGAAGACTTACGCCCGTCGACCGAAGAACAAAGAATATGATCCCAAGTACACCAAAAAGACACATGGTGGCGGGTCAATGATGGTATGGGGCTGTTTTTCTGCATCCGGAGTGGGTCCTATTTTTTGGATTAAGAATAAGATGTGTGCTGTCGATTATGTTGGCATTCTAAATAATGAAATGCTTCCATTTGCCGAGGAAGAAATGCCACTTAGTTGGCAGTTCATGCATGATAACGACCCAAAGCACTCTTCCAGACTGGTTAAAACCTGGCTCCCAGAGAAAAGCGTAACAATTTTGGAATGGCCCTCACAATCTCCGGACCTTAACCCCATTGAACACCTCTGGGGCGTCTTAAAAAGCAATATTGGACTCCAGAAATCCACAAGTTTAAAGGAATTGTGGGAAAAAGTTAAGAACGCTTGGTACTCCATACCGATGGAAATGTGCCTACATCTTGTAGAATCTATGCCTCGCAGATGCCAAGCAGTGATTAATGCAAAAGGATCTACCACTAAATATTAAAATTTTAATGTAATAATTTAAATCTAAAATAGTATTCTATAGAAATAGCAACGTTTTAATTCTTGTCCCTATTATTTTTTCCAAGGCCATATTACAAAAAATTCAAATTTTTAATTATTTATTTGAAAATCATATTGGAGTTTAATATTTTTTGTTTGCGTATATTAAGTACTTAACGCTTTTAATTTAATTAATTTAAATATTTAAATATTATAGAAAAAATAAAAAAAATATTAGAAAAACATCGGTGTCCCTATTATTTTTTCCAACACTGTATATGAAACGCTCCAACTCTCTCATCTGACATTTCACTTATTGCTGCTTCAGATGGGTATCGAACGTTTGTCGGCTGTTTTCCTTTAACATCGAACAAAATCCTTCATTTTTAATTTTGTGCATTCACGAAGTTCATATATTTATGCTTTGTTTATCAAACCTCAGCGACATAATTCTTCTCTTAAATCTAAAATTTTCAATTTGCAGACATTCGATTACCTTCAGCCAACAAATTATGAGCGAGTTGGGGCATCTCGTATAATATTAATATATGCATAAAATCATTGGGGGAGTGTAGCATGTTATACCTTCTGAGATGCGTATTGATTTCAGCTACAATCCATTTCTGCCAAATATGAATATTTTTTTCTCTAGACGCATTCTTGCAACAAGCAAAAAACGTAATACATTACTTTCTCTAAAAATTTAAAATATTTTGAAATTCAGAGTTCGAGCCACACACTTTTGCCGTTTATACCAAGCGAAACCTAAATTTCCCAATTTTCTTTTAAATCGACTGAAGAATTAAGATAAGATACAACGCAAATACTAAAACCCCATAAACGTTATTTGATTTACATCAGATTTTGAGAACATAAGTTGTAGACCAAAGGGTCGATAAAGATAAAAGTGTAAAACTAACCGAAAATTATTCTGTCGTTAATGGACTTCGGTTTTCGAAACCGAACTCGAAGGAAGACGAAAAATAGGAAGACCAAGACTCCGCTGGAGGGATCAGGTTGACGAATCCCTGCGTACACTTGGTATTGCCAACTGGAGAAATAAAGCAAAAGATCGAACTGGTTGGCGAAATATGTTATCTTCGTTTTGTAAGGTCCCTGACCCCCCGGGGTTGTCCGAGACCGGATAAGTAAGTAAGTAAGTAATGGACTTGTCGTGGCCTACCATGACCGCCGTAAGATAGATTAATTTCTGACATTTGTACAGGGTTATCATCACTTTTGATGGCTGTGTATTTCCATGATTGAATTCATAATTTGATGTATTTTTTAAAGTTTCCCACACATAGTGTTATTCATATAATGGTGGGTCACAATAATATGCCCACATCTTGTTCTTGCTTTATTTAAATTTCCCATAACCAACAGCAAAATATTGCACATTTTTGTCGTTATTATTCATAAACATGAATCTGTACTATTCAACCAGTAGTAAAACAACTAGAGTATAGAAAAACGGTAGGACAAAAAAAATACAAAAAGTCGTAAAAAAATCATACAAAAAATAACAATAGTAGAAAAAAATTCCATCCCTTTTTGGTTTACCCGTGTAAGGGGTCACGTATTATGACGAACTTTGTCCGCATTCTTCGCTACGAAGGGTAGGTACATCCATAGTGAATAATACTCTTTTATGCCGTCAGCCATCATCCGCCGAAGGTCCTGGGATTGCAAGAATAACACACCAAGAGAAACAGCAGCAGAGCTGGCAGCAAGCACTACAACAGGACTGAAGAAAATATTAAACAAAAAAAAATTAATTTGCATACGCTCTTCCAACATGAGGCGACGGAGTTTATAATTCTCTGTTTTAAATTTTTCGACAATATAAAAATCCTTATTTAAAGAGCCTCTTTTCGTGAGCGTCCTCTCCTATTCGTAGTATTTACAGTACAATACGCAAAATTGATTTGATGGACATTTATGTTTTTAACGCTATTTGCGGTTGTATTTCATCATTTTACGAGTACATATGTTTCTCTCAACAGTGAGTGCACTTTGATGGCCGACAACAATTTGGGCATTTTACAAAAACGTCCATCAACAAATATATGGGCGTTCCGTAGGGGATTCTCGCTGTGTTAGAACAATGATACTAAAATTAAATTTAGTTTATGGCAACCATTTAAAAAAGGCTTTAATTTTCATATCTATTTTAGATTTTCTTTCACTTCTTAAAAAAAAACCGTTTCGCATTACATCCCATGGAGTGATTGAGGAGTTCTCCTCACAACCAGTGAGCTGTGGGCTTTATAATTTTTCACTCACTGATTGGGACTTACAGTTTTGCACTGGTTCCGAACGGTATTTTGAGAAGCTTTTTCATGGCTAAGTACTGCATAGTATCGCCATCACTAAGCGAGGTGGCTGTCGTAAGGAAATGTAAGGTGTCAGAGGAGGGATCGAACCAATGTTCACATGCATAAGAGCCGCGCACACTAGCCATTGCCCAACGAGGACCACACTTCTTACCGAGAGTAATATTTCGCAATCTTGGCTTCAAACGATTACTACAAATATGGTTAATCTTTTTAATCAAAACAAATGTGAGAAATGGTTTAATATAACGATGCATTGTATACTATTTTTAAGTTCGTAACCATACAGTAATGTCATATAAAGACGCCAACTCTCTCAGTAAATTGATGACATTTGGTGTGTTGCAGATAGGCGGTTGGATGTTGGGAAGTATTGCTTTAATAATACCAGATAGAGGCTATGGCACAAGCCATCCAATAATAAATCAGCAACGGCATTTCGGTTTGTTCGTTTAAATTTTTGTGTAAATACACCACCAATATATACTAACAATAAAATATAGCAAAAAAGTCCAAAATACGTTGACATTTCAGTTTTTCACCAAAATAATTCTCTACCGCACCGACCGCACCAGGAATAGTGTGGCAGCTATATACATCATTGATCTATGTTCGTAACTCTTAACGTGTAATTGGTCTTGGTGACAGGGAATTCAAACCAGACATAAAAATTATCAAAATATTTTGACGGCCGTAACGATAAGTCTATATACAATATTATACATACGCGAATAAGGAAACATGGCTTATGAGCATTGTTCGTTCTTCTCAAGAGAGCATTTCGTTGGCTTAATATAAAAAGGCCCTAACTCGATTTTTTGTTACTTGACAGGAGAAGGAAAAACTTAATAAAATCCGTAAAATTTTAGATACAACAAAAAGTTTTAATGCAATTTTCAAAAATGTGTTGCCGCTTTTTATTAAAAATTGCATTAAGACTTTTTTTTCCTTCTCGTGTCAAGTAACAAAAAATCGAGATATTCCTTTTTATATAAAGCCATCGATTTTTAAAGTTTAAAGTATTTTTAGAAAAACTTATGAAGAGATACCAAAAAACTAATGCATTTAATTGGAAGCTCTATTTGTTAAGAATATACCATTGTATTTTTAAATACGATATGTCGATTACTTAGTGTAGGAGCAGCGTCGGATTGAGGATTTGTGAATTTATTTTAAGCGGAATTTTGAAGTCGCGGGTTTATGTCAACAAGCCTCAGACTCTTGCAGCTCTTAATGACAATATCCGTCAAGAATGTGAGGACCTATTGCCGGAAGTTTTGGCCAAAGTGATGGAAAATGCCATAAAAAGGGCTCAAATGACAATCAACTGTGGCGGCGGTTGGTCTTTTAATGATGTAAAAAAAATTAAAAGACCAAATAAAAATAATCCACAAGAAGAATCAAAGTTTTTAATTTTTTTTTTAAATTACAGCCAAAAAACATCGGAAGTTTACTTTTGCGCCACCTTGTACTTATAATTGTAAAAAACGTTGGGCCTAGCTTGTGTTGCGTGTGATCACCGCGTTATCGTTACAAGCAATATTTTACACATTTCTGCATCAATTGTATCCTCCCTCTGCATCATTTTATTCTTTCTCCAAATTGCATATTCTTTCATTCGTAGGTTTTAGCACAAAATTACAAAACCAACTTTACATATAAGTTGGTCATTGTCATCGAAGCTGCCAGATAGATAAAGTGTACAAATTGTGCTGCCGTTTCTTGACAACTTTTTGTCATATGGGTCAATTTCAATCAAAACGGTCACTAAGAGTTTTTGTTGTTTTGTTTTTAAAGTTTCTTAAGAGCTTTTAGGCTCTTCAAAAAATTAAAATATTTAGTTCTTTTCTTATGCCTTGGTAAGGAATACCTGGATTTTTGTCTTGAACGTCACATAGAAAGAATACGTAAAAATCAGTTACAATGTAAGTATAGTAGATGTAAAATATTTTTGTGAAAAGGAACTTGTTGTTAAATTATTTAGATGAACGTTTTCAAAAATTGCCATTTAAATCACACAAACAAAATAACAGTTTGTTTAAAGGTTTAATATTTTTACAAAAGCATTCAGTAATGTTTACATTTTTACGTCAAAAATAAATAAATTTTAAACACAAAGCACGTAAAATTATGGATTTTTGTAAAAAAAAAAAGTATAGTGAAACTACCAATTTGAGAAAGAAAATCTGTCGTGTGGCCTTCAAGACATTCTATAGCGTTCAATGAAAAGTACGGTGCGTAACTAAAAAATGTATACCAAGTTAAAAATTAAACGGATATATGAGAACACTATTCTAGTAAGTAGTATTATTAATAGCAGTAGTAACAGGTATGAGTATATTTCATTCAACAAAGTTTTTAATCAGATTCAGTGTATACGTCGGAATAAATCATTTTACGAGACATCCTTTCTTTGAAGCCTATTTTCACGACTTTTGAATCAGGTTTATGGCAATAACATTGTTTCCGTTTCAACCAGTTGTTTGTATTGTAGAAGAAAGAGAGATTTCTGTGTATTATTTCACCTCTCGATCTTGTAATTATTTGGTGAATATCTCTCGTGCCGTGAACGGTTTTAAAATTTTTGGGCAATATTATGTTGCTATTGAAAATTTGTTAATGACATTTTCCTTGGAAAATTCCACAATAATTTTGCCTAAAAACGAGTGGTACAATTTCTCTGCATCTGCTACGTCTGCTCCGTGAGCCACAAGAGCATCTGGTGTTCGCCTTATTACGGCACCAACACCGTCGGCTGCACCCTTTCCATTAGACTTTTCAAAGAATGACTAAGACGCCCATTTACAATTTTTTTCCAAAGTTCGATTACAGGAAAAGAAAAAATAATTTTTTTGTTTGTATTGATAAGATGGGTCATCCGAAAAAAAAGGGAACAGTCTTTTATATAATTCAATATTGGATTTAAATGAGCCCAAATAGCACCAGATTCGTGGTTTAAGCTTTCTGAAATTGTGCGACAGCTTATAGGCTACTTAAACTTTTTAAAATAAAATAAGCCCGTATGGAGAGATGCTGGGTTGTGCGAAGCGCCAAAGTGAAACGTTTGGACTTCTTCTGATAGCTTACATAAATAGTTTTCGGAAACGTCAATGTAGGATTAACACTTCCATTTCTCGTAGATTATCCTTGCACAAACGATATGCATTATACTGATTTTTTCCATTGAAGGAGTGTTTCTTAAACTTTAACATGTCTGTTTGAAAATCACGCGTAAGGTCAGCTAAAAAACGGTGTGCCATAACATCCTATGAAGGGATTGAGGAGAGCTTCTCACAATCAGTGGGATGTGCGGTTTCAAGTTTTTACACTCACTGATTTGGGCCTACAATTTTTGCACCGATTCCGAATGGTATTTTGAGAAGCTTTTTCATGGCTAACTACTCGATAGTGTCGCCATCACTTAGCGAGGTGACCGTCGTCTAACGAAATGTAAGGTGGTCTGAACAGGGATCGAACCCACGTTCTCATATACAAAAGCCGCGCACACTAACTATTTCACCACCGACGGCACCTAACGCCAGTTAACGTTGAAACTTTTTTAGCTTCTTCACTACTTCCACATTGTATTTATCTTCAGCGGCACTCTTTTTATTTAACCTTTCTTCCGTAACAATGTCCCATTGAAACCATTTGCACATATCAGCGCTGTTAGTTTTACCAACAACATTTTTTTTAGTCTTGCACGTTTTATAAGTATCTACATAGACCCCAAGCGCATAATGCTTATTCACTATTGCACACAATTTCTTTCACTAGCTGTGCAGAATTTCTTAAAGTAACAGATTTATGTTGAAATAATTTCAAAGCTAGTGATTTTTTAATTACTTTTTTCTGTAATCTGTAATGTTTTAAAGTTTGGATCCCACAAGCGAGCAAATTGATTCTTTCTTTATACACTTCTCTTAAATGAGCTAAAGTTTGTTTCAAATTTTTGCAAGAAGAACTACGAATTTTATTTGATATCTCTTGTACTTGTCTCTTAACTCTTTGGCATCATTTTTAAACGCTCGATTTCTAGTTGTAGTTCTTGATTTCTTTGAATTTGTCGTTTTTCAGCAAAAAATATTTTGTTTAGTTCAGTTGGGGTCGGTAACATTTCTGCTTCATTATTTGAAAATTCGGATGAAACCAGAAAAATACTTTCATGCGTGGCACATGCTGGAGTTGTTGCATTTGTTCCGCTATTACTAATTAGCAATTTCGCTTTCCGTTGGGACTTTCTGTTACCACGGACATATTCCCTTTCCTTAACTCGTACGATACACGCTGAATTACCCTCTTGGGCATGCCACCTCTTTCCATTATTATTATTATATTTATTTATTAAAAAGTCGTATTATTGAGTAAATATTAAAGTCTAAGTTAAACATATACTTACGTATGTACCTTTCTTTTATTGTCTTCGTTACGTTCCTTATCGAGCTTTATTCTTTCTCTATACCTTCGCGATCTTTCACCCGCCGTTAATTTAGTCGTTTTTCTCTTAAGAAGATTGAAGATTAATACAAAATTAATTGACTTTTACCACTTTTTTGTATTTTTTTACAAAGTAAATATCGCAAATCTACTTAAACTCAGAATAAATGAATCAATACTTATACAACAATGATTTTAAACTTAAATTTTGTTTATTTATAGTTTTGCTGTTCCGTTATTTTGCATGACGTTCACGACATTTTTACACTTACTTACCATTATGTACTAAAACAGACGTAAAACAACACTTCACTATAATAAATTTGTTTTTAATTCTTTGTATTTCGTATTGTTTAAAACAAGCACTTTCTTAGCCTAACTCACTTCAGTTCAATACGATGACTATATTGGTATATCTGAAACAAATAAAATAGCGTGACGTTCACGACGGGAGCGTCAAATACTGTTCTCAATTAATATGAAAAACAAATTTGAATTCTGAGAAATTTCTTGGTCTCAACATTGTCGCCATGTTTCAGGAAATAATAAGCGGACGCTCCCTTGGACGGACGCGGACACTTGTTTGATATCAAACATCTCCCATGAGCCATGATTTTAAACAATTTTTATTGTCGAAATAAGAGAACGTATGAACGAGAAAACGGCTAACAACGCGATCATGCTTCAGACAGGTATGTCACATGTGCTTTGAGCTGTGATTCCCCTTTTTTTGTTCATACACAAAATAGTGCGCACTGCGATTAGCCCCTACCTTTAGAAATGTTTTTGTTTTGCTGTTCTATTTTGAGAAATATTAGTTGAAAACGATCACTTGAAACTTGTGAATGTTACAAATAATTTTTATGTTCTTTATTCAGTATGTTTCAGTTAAGTTTACGTTAATATTTACTTTAATGTTGACGGCTTGGCAATACCAAGTATTGAAACGTATTTAAATAATGAAATTTAAAACAAAATAGTTTGAAATGTATTCACATATTTATTTCCTTACTGGTGGGAGTGTCTTTTCAGTTTTTTTTTTTTACTTTTCCTCAAAACGCTCTATTGGGCGGACATCTCCCTTAGGCGGACAAAATCGCTGCGACCGTCAATGTTCGCTTAAGAGAGCTTTTACTGTATATGTATTCTTCAACAACTACTTTCTCATTTGTATTTAATTTTTTTTTTGCTGGTTTTTCCTCAAAACTGAGCTTAAACATCGGGGACAAATAAATAACAATAAGTTAGGAATTGAGCCATATATATTTCAAGTGTCTATATTTTTCAACTTCAAATTTTTAATTTGTGGATTCTAATAATTTTCATTGCGGGATTATAAATAAAGGGTGGGCTATGTAAAAGCAGATAGCCAATTTTTCATCTGTGAATATTATTTCTCGCTTTACGGTAGAAGAAAATTGATAAATTTTACAAACTTTTTTCCAAATTTCTGAGTCTGAAGATGAACATTTTTACCGATAACTCATCATTTCCGATGAAGCTCATTTTCACCTCGGAATATATAAGTCGTCCATTAAGGCCTCGAAACAATCGAAAATGTACTGAAAAATTGGGTAAATTAAATGAGGCACTGTAAAGCCAGCCGTGGAAGCCATTTGAACGATGTTGTGTTTCTTTCAAAAATGTCACTGATGAGCATTACCAATAGTGTCAATTACCATTACCAATAAAATAAAATTTAATTAATTTTCAAATTCAACCCTCTAAACCCAGCGGCATAAGAAATATGTGAAAAGGTTGAAAATCATATTAACAAAATATTTTTGAAAATTATGTATAATTGTGGATACATAGAGGGTTCATTTATATCTGAAAATGGTTTTAATGTTTTTCAAAATATTCCCATATTTTCAATAGAGTTTGCATGCGCTCAAACCATTTTTCGAATCACTTTTCCCACTCCGATTGAGACACCTCCAAAACATGGGATTTCAACGCTTCAACCGCTATTTGGGCGTCGAAAAAAGTTGACCACGCAATAAAAATAAGTCATTAAGTGCCAAATCAGGGCTGTACGGTCGACGACCCATCAATTCGACATGTTTAGTGCTCAAATAGCCCATTGTTTCAGCTGATGTGTGAGAGCTCGCAGTGTCCTGATGCAATATGATCCATCTTCTCTTGTTGTTTTCCTTATTTCTTTCAACACTGTTTCCGAACAGATGGTGGTATACCACTAATAATTAACCGTCCTACGTTTCACTGAAAACACTGTGGCCACATGACCGGTTAAACCCAAACAAACGCAATCATTTGCTTGGATGTGCTTCTTCCTCGAACAAATTTTGTTGAATTTAGCTCATCTTGAAAGACCAATACGGTCGATTCTTGTTTTGTTTCTGGCTCATATGCATAGATCTATGATTCGTCACCTGTGACGATCTTATTAGGGTATCCAATCGGTTAATCGTTATTCGATTAATCGAACAGTTTCGGTCAAACATTTACTCAAGTAATTTAAAACGACTGATTTCGAGTAATAAATTAATCGAGTAATTTATACCGAGTAATCGAATAAATCAAGGAACAATACAATATAATATTATAATAAAGGTAATCTTAAATTTATACTACATTTAAATTTATTTATGATACGTGAAAATGCGAATGTGTGAAAGGAAACTGAAATTCTATTTTGGCCTTTCATTTAATTCCGATCTTTTTGTGTTAATTTTTCCAAAACATTTTCGTTTTGCTAGTTGTTCCATGTGAGGTGGGTTGGAGTCTAATTTCTTAAAATGTTAACTATTTCGCTCAGTATTATTGGGAACATTACGAGCCTCGAACTGAATGAAGTAATTTTGTCATATTAAAATGTAAAGACTTAAGCGTGTCCTCAGCAGCTATTTGTAACTGCTTTCATAAATATAATTTAAGAAATAGGGATTATCTTATTCAACGAATAATAAAATTCAGTTGAAGTTTTTCAATGGCCTTGTACGGATATATCCCCATCCAAATATTGGAAATATTTCCAAATTGCACCATACTATTAAGAAATTTGTGCCCATAATTATAATGACAAACTAATAATGGGAAATTTAACTGTCCAGACTCGTTATGTAAAGGGTGATGTTTTTGATATTTGATTTTTGAAAATTGAAGAAACACGGAAAATATTTAAATTTTGTTTTTTGATTTGGACAAAAAAAAAGCCCGCGATCAACCAACGGTACTGTGCGGCCATCATCATCTTTGAAGAAGTGCGATCCAATACTGCCATAAACCCCAGCAAACAGTGCATTCTCGAGCTCTTCGGTCAAAATTCGGCAATTCAGTTTATTGGCGCATCCATTGAGCCAAAAATTACGTAATTAAATAACTACGCGAAACACATTTTCCAGATACCACCAATTTTGATATAAACTGAACAAACTGAACAAGTTTGTCTTTGACACCTGTCAGGAATCACGCGGAGCTGGCAAAAGCGTAACACTGAAAAACCATATGGCAAAAAAATCACCCGTTATAAATAGGTCTCACCCGTTATGTACACAGTGCAACACGAAAAAAAATAACCATATACGGACACCACTACGTGATAAAAGACTAACAAAAAATAGACCCGTGTCTCCCAATTTTTCCCCAAAATCATGCACTTTTTTTTATGGGCCGCCAAAGATTTGGGGCCTCGGTATCATTTTCGTAAAAATGTGATCATTTTCTCAGGCTCATATCTTGCAAACCGTTCAGAATTTCGATTTACTCTCTGAGGCAAAGTTGTAGCTCTTGTCATAAACATAAAGAACAAAAATTGCGAACATATAAAATCATAAAAAACTTCACCTTCCAGATCAAAATCGCAAAAAAACTTAAAAAAATTCGATTTTTTTTACCTTTTTTCCCGTGTTCAGGTCCATAGGTAGCAAACCGTTCAAAATTCAAGGAAACAATCAACAATTTTTGTAGTTCTTTATGACAAGAGCTAAAACTTTGCCTCAGAGAGTAAATCGAAATTCTGAACGGTTTGCAAGATATGAGCCTGAGAAAATGATCATATTTTTACGAAAATGATACCGAGGCCCCAAATCTTTGGCGGCCCATAAAAAAAAAGTGCATGACTTTGGGAAAAATTGGGAAACACGGGTCTTTTTTTTTAGTCTTTTATCACGTAGTGGTGTCCGTATATGGTCATTTTGCCATGACTTAAAAAATTACACACAGTGGTATCAGTGTACAATATTATCGTATCCTATGATTGTTCGCACATTATCTTGCAACAGGCTGAATCTAAGGTCATGTTTCTATTAATAAAATGATATCCATGCTTTAAATTAAACTTTATTACTAAATATACTAATTTCGGAGTTGTAAAAATACTCGAGTTATATGAAAATTGTATATGAAAAATTTCGAGGTACTCGATTACTCAAACAATGCAAAAACCCGAATGATTGGATACCTTACATGTTATACACTGCATTTTAGTTACCGCGGTTGTATGTTTTCAACATTTCGTTGCTGCAATCGATACGAGCCACGACACGAGTTATGTGGGATCCAACGAGAACAAATCTTTTTCACGGCCGAATGAACGTGCCTCAATCTCCGGAAACCTTCCGGTTTTCGGGAAAACGACCGAAGTTCGACGACCTTCACGAAATTCATCTTGAAGCGAACGGCATCCGAGACTTAACTCTTGGTACCAGCGATTTACAGTGGTTTTTGATGGTGCTTAATCACCAAAAGTCCAAACAAGTTGATTGAGACACTCTTGTCTCGATAATCCACGCCGAAAATCGTAAAAATCATCGCGCGAAAATTTTGATGGGTTAATTTCATTTTTTGACCGAGATGAATTTTTCAACACACTTGCAACTTTATCCAGTAAACAGAACCAGTTTCCAAAACCAAACTAAACCACGAAATCAAAAACTATTATTTGAAACTATACCCAGTAAAAATTTGTTCATAAAACAAGGTTTCAAAATGTTTCAAATCCGTGTTTGAAAAAGTGTAATTTTAAAATTGTATGCAGAAAACAGAACCGGTTCCAGAACCCGGGTCAAAAAACCCGATTGCAAAACCCTGTTTCAAAAACTTTAAATATAAGCTCCATTCAGTAAAAACAAACGTCTACAAAAACCGGTTCCAAAAATACTGTTACATGACCCGTTTTCACAAAGTATAATTAATCCGGTAAACGGCAATTCTGTTCACAGAGCGTACAAAAATAAGGGATAGTGCTTGAAACAAAAAAAAAAAACAGAGTTAAACATGCCCTCAACCTAAGTAAATTATTGTGTCCGGGGCCAGTTTACAATAAGTGATGCAAATGGAGTCGAATATGTTTTTTATTTAACTCTTTTTTCTGGCGACCTACCTCTTTTACCTAAACAAATGAGGAAATTCGCACACATTCAATAGCACAGTGGCATGCAGACAATTATTCGCGCAACATTTATGTACATGAGAGGTAACTAACTCATCGCAGTAAACCATCGGCTCCTGCAGCTTTGTTATTTTTCAGTGGGGCAATAGCTGTTCTGACCTCGCCTTGGTTAGAAGGGAGGCAATCGACATCGTCGTCCAAATTGTGATCGATTGTCTCATCGTCATTGGATATCTCAGGTATCAGTAGCGCGGAGAAATGATCTGTCCATATTCCCAACACGCTCTGCACTAGACCTTTATGCCACAGAGCCACGCCACAGCACCCAGTTTTCGATTACGTAGAAATCGAAGTTGCGGCGGCTTGGTTCCGCGGCGTATAACTTTTTAATTAATATTTCATATTATCGATCAATTAATGATAATGTTCGGATTTACAACACACGTTGCAACCAAAACAAGCAGCAAACTATATGCGTCACACAACAACTATCAGAATATTTCCTGGTAGCAGTCAGCTTAATTTCCCAAGAATTAAGTTATGGAGTTAAACGACGAATTGAATATTGCATAACAACAGCCACACGAAATTCTACACGCTACAGCACCAACAGCCAGTTCAATTCCATAACAACTTACAGCACACATTAAAACTATATCAACAGCAGGTCAAATATCCTACGAATTGACCTCTGCCCAGCAGCAGCAGGGTCAATTTCCTAAGCAGTAGGAATAGCCGTTAGCTGCCGGCAGGTGAGCCGACAAAGCTCCCTTTTTTCCCAGGCCGCCGCCGAAGCAGAAACAATCGGCATCCATTTGTGCTGTGTACATCTGCGATGAGATTTCTGTCCTTGTCTTTGCAGAAGGGGGGCTCTGAACGATGTCCATTAGATCAGTTTTTGACTTTTTGGTAAAATCTTCGGAATTCACTCGGTATGCCTCAAATTTCTCCCTCTTGCGCTTTGTCCATTGCCATTTCTTCCGCCTAAAGAGATGGTTTAACTCCTTTCTTTTTTTCCCTATACCGTTTAGCGGCAGCTCTCATTGCAATTTACCATACGTCCAGAGTACCATGGTTTGTTGCGAAGCGGTTTTTTAAAGTGGTTTTTTCAAATGTACGGTTGTTGTGGCAGTTTTTATAGAGCCTGAAATAGGGTTCCACTGCGTTTCAGGATCGCCATCAGGAGGTGTGGGTTCTGTACCAAAAGTTGCGAGAGCTTCCTTGAGTAGGCTGTGGCTACGTCTGATAATTGCAGCTTTACCATGTCTAGCTTTCTTTGCGTCTGGATTCATACGATTTTCGCTCTACTTAATCTTATGGTCGGTCGATGTTCGTCCCTGTGGTCACTTGTACGTCCATTACACTGGATGAATGCCTCCCATAAATTACCACGTGATCGACTTGGTACATTGTTCTTTGAACAGTGGATACCCAAGTAGCCTTGTGGATGTCTTTCTGCTGGAATCTTGTACCACCACAATCAGTCTTATACCGTTGTCGGAACTGTCACCATGTAAACTGAAATTGCCAATAGTTGGATGAAAAACAGTTTCCGTGTCTACTTTACACTTACTACATCTTCCAGTACAATCTTAATGTCAGGACCATTACAGGACAACGGTCATACGTTTCCTCTATGCGTTCATAGAATATGTCTTCAGCATCATCATCTTACTCTTCTACGATACCGGGGCATGCACACAAATTAGGGAAATATAAAAATATTTCGCTTTTATGCGGATTATATTCACAGACAAATTCGGTTGATTAGAGGTTTTCACAACCTCATTGGTGGTTGATACAACTTCATTAGAGGTTGACACAACCTCATTAGATGTTGACACAACCTCACTAGAGATTGTCAGAACCTCATTAATGTTTGACACAACCTCATTGGAGGTTGACACAACCTCATTAGAGATTGACACAACTTCATTGGAGGTTGACACAAACTCATTGGGGGTTGACACAACCTCATTGGCGGTTGACACAACCTCATTGGGGGTTCAACAACTTCATTGAAGGTTGACACAACTTCATTGCAGGTTGACACAACCTCATTGGAGGTTGTCGCAACATTATAACTGGGCCTAGATCAAACCAAGCTTGTTCCATTTGTGCTGTTTCACCTAAGGACTTTATGAACACATGTGATTACAAAAGTGAAGTATTTCCTGCAAAAGAGGAAAACTTAAAATTTGGAATTAGCCCCCTTCATTGTTGGGTTAGATTTTTTGAATTTCTATTGCATTTAGGCTATAATAAATGCATAATACAAAAGTGGCAGATAAGAGGAGAAGATAAGTTAACAGTCTTAAAGCGAAAAGTAGACATACCAAATTCCACAAATGGCGGGAACACTGCTTGTCGAGCTTTTACTGAACAAACTATTTTTCCTGATGTTGACAAAGATCTTATATTTCGTTTCAAAATCATTTTGATTTGGCTATCGTGCGAGTTATAAATCATTTGAAATATATTGCATTGACAGCTATATCCCTGGCTGCGTATAACTTGTACATTCCATAAAGTACTCATACATTCAAGAGAAATAATGCAAAATACTGCCCTTCCCATGGGTTTTTTTTGGAGAACGAACTGCTGCTAAAATATACGAAGCCGATAGATTACATCACGCTCGCAGAAACAACCGCACCAATAACCTATGAGACTTATTTAATAGGGCTGTCGATACATCAGATCCATTAATTTCCACAACATTTTTATATAAACAGAAGTCATAGAACTATTATATTGCAGGGGACCAAAGATAGATTTTTAACAGAACAGCCAAGATGAAAAAATTAATGAAACTGAAGAGGAACTTTTTGAGTTAAATTTATAAAATTAATTAGATTTATGTGATTAATAAATGTTTCAGACAATTAAAATTAATAAATTAAATTAATGTATTAATTTTAGTTTTTGGTCGTTAAATAAATACATAAATAGTTTCCCATTACATCCCATAAAGGGACTGGGGAGAACTTCTCACAATCACTGAGCTGTGCGCTTTCCAGTTTTCACTCACTGATTGGGACCTACAGTTTTACACCGATTCCGAACGGTATTTTGAGAAGCTTTTTCATGGCTAGATACTCGATAGTGTCGCCGTCACTATGCGAGGTGACCGCCGCCGAAAGAAAATTTGAAGGTGGTCAGAGCCGGGTTCTAACCCAGGATCTCATGTACAAGAGCCGCGCACACTAACCATTGCACCACCGACGGCCACAGTTTTTGGTCGTTAGAGGGTTAAATTCCGCATTTTATACTAGAGTTAGTCCTGCTTATGAAATATTTAAAGGTTTTGGTTTGAATACCGTGATTTTTTAGTCGTTATTAATTTTGCACAGAAAAAGTGGCCATTTGATCTATAGTGCAAATATTTTCTTCTTCTAGCGGCGGAGGTGATGGTTTTCCATCAGCAGCCTGGTTGGCTATGCGACAACTGATACGTCTTAGGTTTGGTAGGTAATTGATGTCACTGAAGCTCGTTAAGCTATCGGGCATATTACGATATTTTGCCCTTAGAAGGCGGATGAACAAGAACGAAAAAGAAAACATAAACGTTAAAAGGGCCACGATTTACGAATATGCAATTGAAATGTAAGAGCGCTGTACAGATCCGGTGCAAGTATCCAATTGACAGATGTCCTCGAAAATTGTAATGCTGACATTACCGCTAGCCAGGAAATGCGATGGAGCGGACATGGCTGCACAAGAAATAAAACTGCGACATATGCTACAGTTGCCATGAGAAAAATCTTGAATTTTGTTAAGGATTTCTAGTTGGCTACGAATTGCGGACAATCGAATTGAGGTTGTCACGACCGAATTTAGTGTCCACGACAGAAATTTGGTCAAAGAAACCTCGTTTCGTAATTGATTCGGTTGTGACCACTGAATCATCAATTATATTCGTTCTGTCAACTAAACTTTCTAAAATATCGGTTGGAACACCCAAATTCGGTCAAAATTCGGATGCATCAACCGAAAATGATACCAAATTTGGTTGTAGCAACCTAATGTGGCACCAATTCAGTTTGTCATCAATTCGGTTCTAACTGCCAAATTTGGTATCAATTTGGACGAAATAACCGAGTTTAGCCTTAATTCGGTTGCAACGACCGAATGTGGCGTCAATTCCGTTGCTGTAACCAAATTTCTAATAAATTCTGTAGGTACAACCGAACTCAATTGCAATTCGGTTACCACATCATAATTCTATGTATTTCAAACCTGACGTTTAAACAGAAATATTATTTTAAAATACAGAAAAATTATTTTCAAACAAGCTAAGTATATATACATATATAATTGTTGATTTTTAGGCAATATCAATTGTTGTTGTTGTTGCAATCATATATTAGCGGAAATATTGTAATTATATTTTATGTCTTAAAACGTATTTTTTTGCAGAAAGTCTTCAATCAAATATTTGAAAGTTCGGTCGTTTGAGATGTGCTGAATCGTCTGTGTATAAAACGGTTTAGGTAAATCAATACATAACTACACGTCTCAATAGAGGTGGTGGCTTATTATGTCCTGAACTTCAAAAAAGGTTGGAAGTGGCATGAACAAATATGCTACCGCAAAGATTGACCTATGTAAATGATTTTTCTCTCCCTCTGTATTTTTTTATAAGAACTCGGAAAATAAATCATCAGCTAATAATTTTAAAAATATTTCAAGACCTCTACTTCGGTTGTGAGAACCTCTAATGGGGTTGCAACAACTTCCAATGAGGTTGTGTCAACCTCCAATGAAGTTGTTTCAATCTCCAATGAGGTTGAGACAACCTCACAGACGCAGACAACCTCATTGGAGGTTGACACAACCAAAACCTGTAAGAATTTCATAAGCAGGACTAACTCTATTATAAAAAGTGGAGTTTAACCCTCTGACGACCAAAAACTAAAATTAATACATTAATGTCATTTATTAATTTTAATTGTACTGTAACATTTATTAATCACATAAATATATTTAATTTTGTAAATTTAAATCAAAAAGTTCCTCTTCAGTTTCATTAATTTTATCATCTTGGTTGTTCTGTTGAAAAGCAATATAATAGTTCAATGACATCAGTTTATATAAAAAAATTGTGGAAATTAATGGATCTGAGGAACCGACAGCCCCATTAAATAGGTCTCATAGGTTATTGGTGCGGTTGCTTCTGAGCGTGGTGTAATCTGTCTATCGGGGGTAATTCCAAATTTTAAGTTTTCGGTTTTTGCAGGAAATACTTTACTTTTGTAATCACATGTGTTCATAAATTCCTTAGGTGAAACAGCACAAATGGAACAAGCCTGGTTTGATCTAGGCCCAGTTATAATGTTTAAAACTTTTCCATCAATTAGTGTTAAAAATAATTTAAATGATACTTCCTCAGATTTGCCATAACCAATTGATATTCTTAGAGTTTTCAAGGCATTAACCTCATTTTTTATTCCAGGTGCTCCTTTAAAGCAACTTCTCCTTTATGTACTCCACTTTAACCGGACGGCAAAATCTTACAGACTGCGGTTATTCCTAATTGGTTTTTCCGATGAGAGCAGTAACCATAAGGTAATGACTGTTGTAGCCAGTAGAGAGGTATCGCTGCTATTTGACCAGTGCTAATATCAAATCCGTAGCTGAATATTAATTCAGAGCTTTACAAAATCGTCTTCTCCGCTTCCACTACAGTTTGAAAAACTTATCTTTGCATATTAACTATTCTTTCCGTATGCCGTATGCCGTATGTTGTAAAATAAATTTTCAACGGAACTTTGGCTAGGGTCTCACTTGCTTCTATACCCTCAGGTCGACATTTTGATTTTGTGGCTGTAATTTTGCGTGGCTGTGGCCGTCGGTGGTGCAATGGTTAGTGTGCGCGGCTCTTGTACATGAGATCCTGGGTTCGAACCCTGCTCTGACCACCTTCAAATTTCTTTCGGCGGCGGTCACCTCGCATAGTGGCGGCGACACTATCGAGTATATAGCCATGAAAAAGCTTCTCAAAATACCGTTCGGAATCGGTGTAAAACTGTAGGTCCAAATCAGTGAGTGAAAACTGGAAAGCGCACAGCTCATTGATTGTGAGAATATTAAGCCACACATCATTTTGTTTCATAAAAACATTTATGTTTTTGTGAGATGTTTCCACTTTGTTGCTAATTTTACGCAAAAAATCTATTGTTTGCGATACAATGTTTTTTCATTTCATCCGAAAGTATATTAACTTCAATTTTGTCAACTGCATAGTTTAAAACAGCATCAAACTTTCCTTTATTTTTGTGTATTCTTTTCGCCCTATTTCATATGGATCAACTGTTTTTATGCAGAGGTTTCCTACAAAAAGAGGCAATACTCGTCAAGCGCAAAGAATAGCAGTTTGAACAAAATGCAAATAACTCATTATTTATTATTTATCAACATTTTTAAAAGCTTACAGAAGGCAAAGTTTTAGATAAATTCTACAGTTTTAAGGTTATGTAGACTAATGATTTATTATCAAGTGTAGCGGCATAAATATAAGCCAATGTTAATTAAATACATACATTCTTTCTTGTCTTTTTATTTTCTATTTTACACTGATGAATTATTACCAACACAATTCGACAAACAAGCTCTTAAAGTTGACCAAGCACTACTGAATTCGCAATCACATTTGTTGAAGGAATTGCATCAATTGACTTTGACGCATAGATGTGTAACGGTAATCAAAAACTAATCCGATTACCCAATTTCAAAGAAAACTTCATGTTTCTCATACCGACGGCTTATCAAGTATCATTCCTCGTGTGCATCAGCTATGTAGAATTACAAAATATTCTTTAGGTAAAGTGTTAAGAACGTCAAAATCGAGGTATTTTTTATTTTTCCAATATTAATGATTTTTAAATGCGTCCTGCTCATCCACATAATGTATGTTTTCCCCAATAATGGAACTAGTATGGTAGTTAAATAAATTTGTGATAAAAAAAATAGAACCACAAATACAATTATGTAATTTTTAAATGCAACACTTTTAATGCAATAGCCTATTTTTTCACTTATCCACTTCCATCACGCCAAATAGGAGTGCACAATGCAAGCAACTTGGGTAATAAAATATAACTATTGAAAATAATAATAGTTATTGAGATCTAAATATTTGTTTTGAGTAAACGGCTGTATATTTCGTTAGAACTATTCTGGCACACCATATTCACGTAGTACTAGCAAAGCACTGAGTGTTTTTTTAAAAGAGCCAGTGGTTTGCCAGTACCGTTTGCTTGTACCTACGCCAAATTCTTTCTGCCACTACTGACTGTTTGTACCGTCGGTCATTTCTGTCTGGGAGGATAAATTTTCATATCAAAAACGTGATTTCTATTCAATTTCGAATACGATTTGACATAATAATGATGTTCTTTTGTGGAAATAATGGATTTAATAAAATGTTTTCCTCTTTTTTTAAATTCTTTATATAAACTTCACCTGTCTGTCTGTATGTATGCCTGCATGCCGAAGAAACTTTGGATTGGTTTTTAACCCTTTTCCCATGATCCAATCGAGTTGAAACTTAGCGGGCAAACTAATGGCGAAAATTAACTATTAAAATATTAGCGTGTTTGGACAATCACAAATTAAAACTCCATTATTTCTGCTCCTGTTAACGGTATTTAAACAAAATTGGGTATGTTGGTTAGGTGCACATATTCTAAGATCTGCTGCAAATATGGGCAGGAGTAGACAAAGGGGCGTGGTCATATATAAAGAATTTATAGTAAAAAACTATGTATTTTACGGGTTGGTTTTTTTGCCATTAAATAATGTACATATAAAATATTTGTTCCCCAATATAATTAATTATGCTAATAAAATTCGTTGAAATGCCAAATCGTATTTGATTTTGGCTCGATTGATTTAGATCACATGCCGAATTATTCCAAATATGATTTCACCGAAATTTAAATTTTCATTTTAAATTTTCACAATTTTTTGACCTCTTTTTTGTCATTGTGTTTGTATTATTCAGGCTAAAGATCTAAATAAACAAAACACTTTACATTTATATTTTTATAATAAATTATTTTACATTTTTATTTCAGTATTTCGACCAGCTTGGATGATCATCCTCAGGATCTGTTTGAAAAAAAAACGCTAGAATTAAGTAATAAAGTTTTCTAACAAATTACACTAATGTTAACTTTCTTATCTTAAACGAAATTACTAGCCACCGTCTCAGTCGAGGGTCGACCAAAAACGTGAAGGGGACAACCTTCTAATTCTTTCATATTTGGATAACTGTAGATGTAGTAGGTATAAGAGTGAACACGCAGTATTTATTTTGTATGATGTTTATTTCTCAAAATATGAGATTGTAAAATTTTGGCTTTTTTGAAGTGCAGCCTTTTTTGAAGTATTTTTTCAAACAAAAAGAATGTATAATAACGTGCGCGATTGGTGTAGAAAATTGTCAGCTCTTTATACAAATCAAATCAAATTTAAAAAAATATTTTCATGTGCAAAACCGGAAGTGACCACTTCAAACCAAAATTTTTGGAAGCTGGCTTATTTTTTTAAATTTTTCATTAATTCGAAATTTGCTTAAGGTATACTTATAATACACTAGAATTTCCAAAATGGAATATGCACTGGTTCAATAGATATGTAAATTAATATACATTCATGTCGTACTGGGTATGATGTTACCTGTAACTCGTTTTCTTTTTATAACTGCTAATAATGTACATAAATGTAACTTCGTCGTTATTACAGCTACGCATTGTGTTTTCCAAATATACCTGTAATTACTTCTGGGATATCCTTTATAGTAACTTTCTGCTCAATTTTGTTGTCACTTACCTGTTTTTAAATTTTAAAGGAAATTAAAATTAAATAATATACTTCTGCACATGTAGGTATATAAATACATTTATTCGCTGATAGAAGGAATTTAAAAATAAATAATAATTTTATTTTCTAACTTTTACAGTTTGACGTTTAGAATCTATGGTAGTACTAGTTATTTTTATAAATAAGCCTTTGGTTTGCATGATAGTTTTTAGTTCCGGGAATGGTCGTGGATTAGAAGTTGACAAGATGCGGAACTGATCTGCAAGTTGCTTTGCTATTCTCGCTTGTCGGCTGGATGTTCCAAACTCGTTTGCAAGTTTGTTTTACTCCATCACTTAGGTGTTATTGTCGGTCTCATAGTCTTCATAGAAGCAGAAGTAGAAGGATCATCAAATTTTCCTTCAGCTGTTTCAAAATTTCTTAGTTTTCTGTCGCTGTATGTTGGTTTTCTATTGCTCTTTCGCCTTCTGCAATATATGGTGTGTATTCGAAATTCCACTTCGTGTTTTCGGATTTTCACTTGGTGCCGGACTGACTTTCACAATTCTATTCGTAGCTCTTGGTGAGTTTTCACATAACAGCCGTTTTCTACACAAGTCACATTCGTAAACAGTTGGTGCATGGCCCCACTTTTCAGTTAAATAGTTAGAAATTTTCCTGAGTGATCTTTTCATTAGATGAGACAGCAGGTGAAAAGGATTAAAGTCCCTGTTACCGGACAGAGATATTTACTTCTTAGTCCCTTTATAATTCCAAATTACAACTTCACACTTCGAGATCTTTACAACGAATCATTCCATTCACAAAAACGGTTTCGTTATATATTTCAACTGAAGTACCTGTAAAAAATTGTATCCACAATTTACTGACAGGTATTTATGAATGGACGCATTTGTTAAGAGTGACATATCTACATGAGTTAGTCTCCTGATACAAATTTGTTTCAATCATTGTGTAGGAATTTCGAGAGAATGCAATCATAAAAAATAAATAGAAGAAAATTACCTTAAAAGACTTCTAAGAGGTAATTAATTTTACGTTTAATTTAAATTTATGTACATTATGGACAGTTACAAAAAGAAAAAGGGTAATAGGTGACATCATACTCAGTACGATATGCATGTAAATTAATTTAGATATCTATTGAACTTCCAGTTTTGCACATAACCATTGTTTTTTCAAATTTGATATAATTTCTTAAAAGAGCTGACAATTTTCTGTACCAATCGCGCACCTTATTCTTTTTTTTTTCATTCGACAAAATACTTAAAAAAAACAAAATTCAAAAACGGCAAACTATACTATCTCATATCTTGGGAAATAAACATCATACAAAAGATGACAGAATTTGCCTGCTTTTCAGGAACTGCCCCATATGTGAATACAGTTGTCTGTATCGAATTTGTAGTCTATTCTCTTTTGGGTTGGAAAGTCAATAATGTGTAGCATCTTCAACATGAATCTCTTATTATATTGTCTCACCCCATGTAATATTCTTACATTGTTGAAGACGGGACAGTGCTTCTCCTTAGCACAATGGACAATTAACGCTGTTTTTGCACGATAGGGGTTTGTTTCTTCTGTAATTTTTGTTTGTAATTTCGATATTGTTTTCCCAACATATACTTTTCCGCATACGTTAGATCCGTGACGGTCACATTTAAATACATTTAATCCGACATTATCCTACTGAATACAGTCTTCACAGTATAATTATCGTTTAGGGCAATTCTATATTCTCCCCTGTCACAATATTCAGAATACTTGAATCAATCCGATAAAATTGGTACGTACAAAGTCCTAGATTTATATATCTTCACGTTTTCATCTCCAGGTCTTCTTTGTCCGTATAATACAGAATTAGTCAATGACATAATTGAATATTTTGGGAAATAATTTTCCACCAATATGTACTCTCCCTATAAAGTTCACAGCCTGGTTCATTATTATTCCATTTGAATGCTTAGAATAATAATTAACAAGACGTCCAGATGCAGTAGTATCACAAATCCAGTTTAATTACTTTATATTGTCTTTCGCTAACACAAGTGTGTCCATATATGGTAACCTTCTCTCGTAAACTCAATGTCGTTGTGGAAATGATTCAAAGTACTCAAATCGTCATCCATCGCGAACAGATCGTCGACATATTTGGTCAGAGCCGCTGTCTGATATTAAATTTGCACATACTGTCGTCCACTTGATTTCCCATTGCAATATCCGAATTTGCAGGTGACGCTGCCGAACCATATTCTTTCCCTTTTGCCTTCCCTTTATTTTGCTAGTAGATATATTTTCGCATATACAAAATTTTAGGATTTCCATGAATATTTCTTGTATTTCAAAACGGTTTCACCGGTTTTTCCAAAATAAAAACCGGTTTCTAGACACATTGATATTTCGAAGAAGTCGAATACCGGGGTTGAAAAAATTCGCGTTTTTTTTGGGCACTCTAGTTATGAGTCTTTTGTGCTTAGGGTGCAACATGTTTACGGATCTTTAAAACTTTGTCCAATTTAAATTTTCTATACCTCTGTACATGAAGTTTGGCTAATTTGTTCCTAAAGCAGGTATAAACTGGTTATAGGAGAATAATGTCTGTTTTTCAAGTTATCAGGAAAATATCGATGCATTTTTTTGTTAGGTTTGGCATGGAATGGCTCATTTGCAATAATCAAGGTAACGTAGATAAATTATGATTAAATAACAAAACAATCACAAGGCAGCACACAACATGTTTGTATAAACAAGTACTGCTGGCGGAGGGTAGGGTATATTCGTTTCGGAAATGTCAAAAAAGAACAGAAACCATATAATATTTTTGCCAAGTTAGCTTTTTATTGTCGTCGCAGTGTGCGGTTATAGGTCTCCCATCCAGTCAGTAAGTCATCATGCCACCAAAATTTATGTACGATGAAAACCTAAATCAGATAAATCAACACATTGTTTTTTTTTCAGTTACAATAAACAAAACAGCTACATAACTTTACACATGAAAATAACAAAAATAAAATTTGCATAACAAAACGAGATGAGCAAAATTTAGTTTCCAACTGAGTGAAATGCCATGCAACAAACCCTTTTAACACACCACCATCGTACATTATGCTGTACAATTTGGCTATATAGTGTTCCTAATCGAATTAGCAACAGATGGAAATGCTACCGGCCCATTGGTTCATGCAGTCTCCACGGACTCAAATTGTTTAAAATACACAATATTTGCATACATTTGGAAACTTAAATAACTACATATTAAATCAATTGTAAGTCTTTAGTGGCAGAAGGATTTTCATAAATGATAGGTTGCTTACGTGCCAAATGTATTCAACATGAACATTTGTGGATTGTAATGCTGTCGGTCATTGTGTTGATACTGTTCCCTTACCACGGGAGTCAAATTGTAGATTTGAACTCAACGTGCAGTGTTGCAACCTCTAATTTTGCACACCTCCAGGGTGTTTTTGTGTATGCTTTTGATGTATGAGGAAAAAGGTGGTGATGGATTCTTGTTATGTAAAGTAGCGACGAGTATATCCTTGTTTTACAAACTGCACAAACTATTGCTTTTTGTGCACGGAAGGACAAATAAAATAAATTGATTGGGATTATCAAGACCTTATTTAAGTGATAGGCGATTGATAGAGGCTTATAATGGGATAGGGAGTACTCAAGTGGATATTACGTTTGCAAAGGGTTGTATGTGGTTTGTCGGCAAGTGGAGAATAACTGCTGATATCCATGTATATTTCACACATATTTATCACGCTGATATTTAACCATTGTAAGTGAACAATTTAGCCGTCTTTGACTACTGATTAGTGAGATTAATGCGATAGACAGGTAGTATCGGATTCTGCAAGGAATGATTACCCTAATATAATGCAAACGAAAGAGTTATATTCCTGCAAAGATATCTGCTTATCGCTAACATTCCAGTTTGTAGTAGCGGCAGGTAAATAAATTCCAAGTTCAATCAAAAATCGATTCTGGTGCTTCGAAATCTTAAATATTTATAGAATGCACTGTGTAGTTTGTTTGGTTTTTGTTACCTCATTTCTTTTGAATTTATTGATTGATTTTATTATACAGGGCTGGCTAACTTCGACTAACTATTTTGAAATGCTTATAACATTGTGTATCTTGCAGTATGAACTGTAGCTCTATCTTACTCGAACCATATGCCAGGATTATTGAGAAATACCGGACGTAAACATTTGTTCAACATGGTACAATATACCGCCCCGGAATCGGTTTCTGAATCTCCAGCTCCATTTTCGAAAAAATTTGGATCTATAACTACATTATTCCACACCAATCTGTGCGTCTAAGTGGTTATAGTTGTTGATGCTGCACTGCTCTAGGATTTTCGGTACCATTTAAATGCAACTGGACTTCGTCGCTCATAATGAGATTGTCCAAAACATAATTTTTGCACGTACTTGTATTGAGTATGATGACATTATAAAACGTTATTAAATTGTTTATTTCCTGCCAAAAAAAAAACAATATACCTAATCTTCTTTCTTATCTTTTATTGACTATATTACAACCTCATGAGGTCAGACGTCTTACACATATTAATTAAACAAACAAATTAAACAAATTTCAACATATTCTTCCAACTGGCTCTATCCTTCGCCTTTTCTTGCCAGTTGGTAACACCAAGGATACGGAGGGATTCTTCTGCCTGGTCTTTCCAACGGAGTCTTGGTCGTCCTCTTTTCCTGCTTCCATCGGGTACGTTATCAAAAATCTTTCGCGCTGGCTCATCTTCATCCATTCTGATAACATGGCCTAGCCAACGCAATTGGCACACTTTGATTCGTCTAGCTATGTCAGAATAGAGATTATATAGCTCTGCGTTCCAGCGACGTCGGTACTCGCCGTTTTCCCTTACAGGCCCATATATTTTACGGAGAATTTTTCTCTCGAAAACTCCCAGGTGTTTTTCATCCGCTTGCGATATGACCCAAGTTTCAGAGCCATATGTCAAGACAGGTAAAATGAGAGGCTGATATAGCAGGACTTTTGTCCGTCGAGAGAGGGCTTTGTTCCTAAACTGCTTGCTGAGCCCAAAATAACATCTATTTGCAAGCACAATTCTCCTATCTATATCCAGGCTGATGCTGTTGTCCTTGTTGACGGCGGATCCAAGGTAGACAAATTCATCTACCACTTCAAAATTAAATCGGTTGTCAACGTTCAAGTGCGGACCAAGTCGATAGGTTTCTTTAGTCGTCGACACCATCAATTTTGTGTTGCCCTCATTAACAGTAAGACCCACCTTCGCTGATGCCTTTTCGATTCTTGAAAATACTGCAGTAACCTCTTGCAAATTTCGCCCAATGATGTCTATGTCGTCAGCATACGCCAGCAACATATGGCTTTTCGTGTTAATGGTCTTGTTCGTATTTACAGCAGCCTTTCTCATTATTATCTCCATTAATATGTTGAAGAGATTGCACGAAAGTGTGTCGCCTTGTCGAAGTCCTCGCTTGGTACAGAATGGTTCAGTGAGGTCTTTCCCCACTTCCACTGCTGATTTGGTGTTGGTCAGCGTCATTTTACAGAGGCGGATCAGTTTTGCGGGAATACCAAGTTCAGACATAGCTTCGTACAGTTTTCCCTGTATGGGGCTATCGCAAGCAGCTTTGTAATCGACAAATAGCTGGTATGTACCGATTTGCTTTTCGTGGGTCTTTTCCAGGATTTGGCGTAGCGTGAATATTTTGTCAGTTGTGGACTTGCCTGGTCTAGAACCACACTGATAAGGTCCAATCAGGTTTTCAATAATTGGCTTTAGTCTTTCACATAATACACTCGACAAGACCTTATACGCGATGGATAAAAGACTGATACCGCGATAGTTGGAACATACACACGGATCACCCTTTTTGAATACAGGACATAATACACTGAGACTCCAGTCGTCGGGCATAGATTCCCCCAGCCATATACCGCATATCAGTTGATGCATGTGGGCTATCAGTCCTTGGCCACCTGCCTTAAAAGTTCAGCGGGTAGGCCATCTGCACCAGCGGCTTTATTATTCTTCAGGCGGGAGATCGCCGTTCTAATCTCGTATTGGTTGGGGGGGAGGGGGGGGGGTACAATCTATACTATCTTCCACTATCATTACCTCCTGATCTTCAGTGGAAGAATCTGATTGGAGTAGTGCTGAAAAGTGGTCTCTCCACATTTTGAGCACACACTGCTTCTCAGTCACCAGATTCCCAGTCTCGTCCTTGCAGGAGGGCAGCCCATTATTAGGCCCGTTGGTCGATCTTCTTACCCTTTGGAAAAACTTTCGCGATTCACCATTCGTCCTGCACATTTCGGTTCTTTCACTCTCTCTCTGCTCCCACTGGCATTTTTTTCGCCTAAATAGTTGGTTTTCCTCCCTTCTCAGCGTCTTGTACCGCTCACTCGCAGCACGCGTTTTAACTGACTGTTTCGTTGCCGTCTTTTTCATCAATTGCAATGCGACATTCTTCGTCGTACCATGGCTTATCCTTCTGCGGTTTTTGATAGCCAAGTTCAGTCATTGCAGCGATTTTCAAAGAATGGGAGATGTTTTTCCACTGCGCATCTGGGTCTTCGGGGGTGGGGGGGGTATTCTGCTCCAGCAGGAGAGAGAGTTTCTGTCGGTAGGACTTTGATATCTCCGGTATTTTCAGCTTGTCAATATCCAGCTTTTCCTGTGTCCGGCTCCGTACGTTTTTCGCCCTGCTCAATCCTGTGCGAACTTTCGCAGCCACCAGGTAATGATCCGAGTCGATATTGACACCTCGAATCACACGTACATCCATTACACTAGAAGAGTGCCTGCCATCGATTACCAAGTGATCAATCTGGTTCTTCGTCCGTTGATCAGGAGATATCCAGCTCGCCTTATGAATGTCCTTATGCTGGAATCGTGTGCTACTAACTACCATGTTCTTTGCAGCGGCGAAGTCTATCAGTCTTATTCCATTATCGGAGGTGGTATCATGTAGACTGTGATTGCCGATGGTTGGTCGAAAGACACTTTCCTTTCCTAATTTGGCATTAAAATCGCCTAGCATATTCTTAATGTCGTGGTCAGGGCAGCGTTCATATACTTCCTCCAGGCGCTCATAAAATGTTTCTTTGACCTCATCATCTATATCCTCTGTCGGTGCGTGCACACAAATTAACGAGATGTTGAAATATTTCGCTTTGATGCGAATTGTGGCTATGCGGTCACTCACTGGGTTGAACCTTGAAACTAGGTGTCGCAGTCTCCTGCCCACTATAAATCCGCACCCAAATTCGTGCTTACGCTCATGGCAGCTGTAGTAAATATCGAAGTTTTTCTTACTGGTGCAACCATATCCTGCCCATCGCATTTCCTGGATCGCTGTGATGTCAGCTTTGTATTTTCCGAGGACATCCGCCAGTTGGAAAGTGGCACCAGTCCTGTATAACGTTCGAACATTCCAGGTACATATCCTTAAATCATGGTCCTTATAATGTTTGCGAGGGTCGTCAACAGTTGGGGGGTTTCTTTGTTCATTATCTTTTCTATGTATTTTCATTGCCAATTTAACGGTGGCGGGAGGCAAACCCAGCCCACCGTGGTTTGCATTTTACCTACTGCCAGGATGAGTATGTTTCAGCCGCCCATTATGGATCAGACGCTGACCAGAATGCAGTGTGTTGAAACTGGATTTTGGTTTCTTCAATTTTGATCCGCCGTTGGCCAGGGGTGTTGGCTCATCCGCCTTCAAAGGACACAAGAATATGTCCACTACTTCGAAGAGCTTCAGTGACAGGGTCACCTAATAATCCTGAGACGTATCCGTGATCGCATTACCACTCAGTTTGCTCATTCGCTTCGCCTTCTCACTTTAGCTAGCTAATGGAGGTTTCCGATAAGCCATTGCCCAGGACATACTGCGTGGAAGCAGTGAGCTGCTAATCACTACAAAAAAAAAAGTTATAAGCATTTCAAATCAGTCAATCGAAGTTGACCTATCCTGTATTTATACAATCAAAAATGTGTGTCAGGCCAACAATTACTGCCTTTTCACACTAGGCCACATCTTTCTCCTGCAACCAATTTTCCAAAGATGTTAACATTTCCCAACACAAATTAGACACTTTCGGAGCTCAACGGTTTCGTTTCATCCAACATCATCATTCGACAATTTTGAGTTCACCAACCAGAAAAAATTTCATATATTTACTAAGAAAAATACAAAAATTAGAAAACAAAACATCAGATATACTTATTTATATATCAGGTAGTAGTGTTGGAACACTGGACTTACATTTTTTCAAGTCGTTGTCTCAATTGACTGTAAAATTCATATCTTTTCGTTTTTGTACATTTCTGTCGACTTATATTGTTGACATGCATCTGTACTGAATTTCGCAAGGAAGTGATAATGTACTTACGTATTCTCAAAAAGCCCAGAGGGGTCAAGGGCGTTACAAAATGAGGATAACATAATTCTCCAACCAGCTCTATTTTCTGCTTTTCTCCTCCAGTTGGTAACAGTATAGTCTCGCAGGTAATATTCCAAATGGTCTTTCCAGCGAAGTATTGGTCGACCTATTATTCGATGTCCTTCAAGTACGACTTCGAATGCCTATCGCACTGGTTCATTCTGATCCATTCTACTGATATGACCTAGCCAGCGTATACGCGCTATTTTGATACGCATAACTACGTCGATTCGGTATCCAGATTTTACAGCGGTTTCCAATTATACGGGTGATTCAGGAAGTTCCGGACAAATTTCTCCAGCATATTCCTTGGCTCATTTCATGAAGAAATGTCCACTAGGACCATGCCCGAAAATGCAAGGGTGCGAAATGGCAGCGGGTTCAAAATTATCGGATTGGTGGTCGGAGGGTAGTAGGGTAAAGTTGCTAACTTCTAAGACAGTGGTCGGGCTTGTTGGAAAGGTTTTTAAGAGGCTTTCAGAATCAATAATAAAAAGTAGAAAAAAGTCAAATCGCCGAGATACAGAGCTTTCGGAAAACAAATGGAAAAAAATCACATAACCTCAATTTGCTCAGCCAGATGGCAGGTAACTTATGTTAGCCATACCTCTTACCTTTCCAAAATGACCTAAACGAAGCCCAGAGGTCTTACCGTTCCAAAGTTATGACTATTTTACTGAAATGCACAAATGTTTGTTTTTGTTTTTGGAAGCGAAATAACAGCACACATTTATTTGTTTTTGTAAATTAACACGTTTAAGATTTTATTTTTCAGTCCATTTTCCAGTCCATTCATCAGTGCCTAAAAAATTAAGTAGTATTTATAGGTATTCATTGATAGAATTTTGTCATTCAACAAGTGTCTACGAACGCGAAAAGTACAAGTGATTTTTGTCCGGTTTTTTGAAAGTGACGATAAAAAAGTAAAAGTTTACGCTACTACCCTCCGACCACCAGTCCGAAAATTTTGAACCCGCTGCCATTTCGCACCCTTGCATTTTCGGACATGGTCCTAGTGGACTTTTCTTCATGAAATGAGCCAAGGAATACGCTGGAGAAATTTGTCCGGAACTTCCTGAATCACCCTGTATAGTGATGCTTCATCAGCATGCGATATGACTCAAGATTCTGCGCCATAAAGCGAGACAGGTTGGGTGAGTTCCAAAACGTCATATGCAATGCAACTGAACAAAGTCATGCATTCCTAAACGCAACCGTGTAAACGTTGACAATGTCATACGTCCCTAAATGTATAATAAAAGTAATCACTGCGTATACAAAACGCAAACTGTGCATCACTAGTTTTGTTGATGCGTTGTTGACATTTAACGTTTATGTATAAAAAATAGAGTGTAAATACAATAATGGCGGATGAATGGTAAGGAATCATTTTTGTTGATGGTATTATATTATTATTTAACCCTCGGAGGTATAACCAGGTCTGTGCAGACTATTTGCATATAAAACTGTGTATAATTTTTTGTTTTTCATGTTAGAGACAAATCCTTGCATGTAATCCTAGGGCAACAATCTCCGAACACAATGCGCAAAAAATCAGAGCGATTGTGGATCCGGGTTCGGGTTAAGCCGTGTTTACAAATATTTTGGTCCAAACGGTATAACCAGGTCTGTGCAGACCTACTACATGTAATTTGTATGGAATGAATGGGGGCAGGTGATAAAAACCGTTTTTGAGTGGGATTTTGTGGCGAAAATTTATACAAAATGTACATATTAAATAGAGCGCAAACAAAATATTAGTATATCAGGAAAATTTTAAGTCTAAACCATACATTTTTTTTTCAAAGTATTAATAAAATAGAGTAAATAGCTACCTAAGATGTATAAAAATGCGTTTTTATTATTCATTTTGTGATTTTCTTAGCATAAAATGCATTTATACACACTTTTAGGACACCTGACTATGCATTTCCATACAAATCCCATGTGGGTCTGCACAGACCTGGTTATACCGTTTAGCGACAAAAAAAAACCCTTATACCTCCGAGGGTTAAAGAAACTTTTTAAATTTTTTCAGTGAAAAATTTCATCATTTCATCAATAGTTTAGTAAAATCTTTACATTTTAGCACAGGTCTCCGCACTTTTTTGTTTGTTATTGTATATAAGGCAATAGAGCGTTTTGTTCTTCGACTTTTAATATATTTTTGTAAAATTTTAAAGATTGCAAAAAACTGTTCCTAAACGTAAAAAATATGCAGTGTTTCTATTACAAAGTAAACAACACAATTGTTGACTTTGTATCGAAATAGTACTTAAACCGCATCACTGCAATGTGTTTTGACGTTTTGGAACTCACCCGTTGTATGAGAGTCTGATATAATTGGATCTTCGTTTCTCGATAGATGTTCATATCTCTGAAGTGATTGCTTAGCTGTTTTCAAGTACTATTTTCCGTTTGATTTCCAGGCCGACATTATTGCTTCCATTCAGCGTAGATCTGAAGTAAATAAATTCGTCCTCTACCTCAAAATTATAACGGTTATCAACGTTCACCCTTATATCCAATCGGGTGGGTGTTCTCTTTGTCGAAACTATTAATTTTGGCTTGGCCTCGTTTACTGCCAAACCCACGTTTGATTATTCCTTCTCAATTTTCGAAAATACTTCAGTAACTTCTCGCAGATTTCGACCAGTGATGTATAAATCATCAGCATACGCGAGCAGCATGTGACTGTTGATGCTGATGGATCTATTAGTGTTGACTATAGCTTCTGTCACGATGATCTAAATTAATCTATTGATCAGATCGCAAGATAGGATGTCGACCTGCCTGATGCCTTGCATCGTACTAAGTAGTTCGGTGAGATCTTTACCAATCTTTACTGAGGATTTCGTGTCGGTAAGAGTCATTCTATAAAGGCATGTAAGCTCAGCAGGTATACCCAGCTCCGACATTGCTTGGTACAGTGTTCACTGTATCGGGTATCGAAGGCAGCTTTATAATCTAGGTGTCGATTTGTTTTTCATGGGGTTTCTGCAGGATTTGTCGTAATGTGAATATGTAGACGATAGTTGACCTCGAGGCCTAAAGCCACACCAATAAGTTCTTTCCAACTCATAGCTGCGAGCCTTAAACAGCTCAGCCGGTAGTCCATCAGCACCAGTGGCTTTGTTGATTGATGATGGGAAAATGCAGTTCTTACTTCGTCTTGGCTAGGTGGATCTGAATAATGTTCTAACATTCCAAGTAAATCGTGATCCTTTTAAAGTTTGACGGGGTCGTCAGTAAATAGGGGGTTTTAGGGTTCTCATTCTCATTTCGTATTTTCATTGCGAATATAACGGTGGGGGAAGGCCCAAAGTGGTTGTGTATTTTAGCTACTGCCAGGATGGTTGTGTATTTTAGCTACTGCCAGTGTGTCAAACAAAGAACAAAATAATATGATAGAGCCACCTATTCAACCTGAGACGCATAAGTGATCGCATAATCAATCAGGCTGTTCATTCGTTTCGGCTTCTGACTCTAGCTATCTAACGGAGGGCTCCGAAAAATACATTGCCCGGGACGTTCTTTGAGGAAGTAGTGAGCTGCTTGAACTATCCTATGAAATAAGCAATTACGGTCACTACCAAATATGGGCTTATCAGAGACTCAGTCCCATGTCCCACCTCCACGGGCAGTCCCAGTCCCTAATAAAACTGTGAAATGTGAAAACATTTCATTAGTTCTACATTTCTATTCCATTATACTATACTTAGAAAGAGATTGAACGAGAGAGTGAGAGAACACTCTCTCTCTTTAATTTATTTTTAAGAGCATAAATATAATAATATTTAATACCATCTAGGTATTCATGTAATGCCCTATAGAATACGTTCTATACCCAATAAGGCGTTATTATTATTATTAATAAGAATTGAATTAACACCATCCGGAATGTTTTGTATTATGGAATTGGTGTTATTTCTATACCCAACCGGTATGAATTTTATACTAAACGTAAAATTAACACCATTTTTATAAACATTTTCTGAAAATAAAACAAATTAAACTGTTAGTTTTATAATAGTTAAAATATTGTTTTTATTAAATTACAAATTTTTCGTTTAATTAAAATAACAATTGCTTATTGTGGTACAAGATCGGGTGTTAATAAGTATTGTCTTGAGTTAATCAGATAATATTCATATAATTATACAATATACTATATTCATATATTCATATAAGCATATAATATTTTAATCCATGAGCTTCAGCGAGAAAATGCTCGTTTTTTAAATGAAATATAACAAATGAAGTTGTATGAAATTCTTGGTCACAAATGAAGCAAAATGGTTTCATGTTTGGATAAATATGAAATGAGTATATAGAACTGTAGGCCTAAGTTGATATTGATTTGATATAACTTTACTATTACTATTTATTTACTCGGCCAAAGTTTTAAATTTGTTTAGAAATTTCGAATGGATTTCAACCAATCTTGGGCTTGTCGCCTTTTTTTGTCAATTTGATATATCAATTTTGAGAAATAACGCAAAAAATTTGCCAACCTTATATCGAATTGAATATTGAATACATAAAAACACTTGAAATATAAATCGAATACCTGAATATAATTGAATTCAAGAGGTAAGTTGATGCATTTGCCTTCCAAACTTATGAAATATTGGGAAATCGATGTTTTGTTTTCTCCAACAGCTATAATAGTTGGCTGCTGAGATCCAACTTTGTAGTTTTCAATCGGTGTGTGTAGCTACAATAGAAAGATAACCAATTAGATAATAATAGCGATATTTTTCAACAAATTACCTCTTCAAAAATTATAAAGCTCTCCAATGACTTCAGTACCTTAGCCCATTTTGTCTCTCGTCCACCAGCAGTCGGCGGAAGCAACTTTAAAACAGTTAAGAATGGTACGACGTCATTAGACCACTCCGATAACCCTTCCAAACTTTGAACGCCAACCTCATTTGCTACTTCATCAATAAAACTTGTGTATTTTCTGCAAATATTAAGCAGTGCCTTTGGTCCCCATAGCGAAGCTCAAAATCGAACAAAATCTGTAAGGATAAAGTTACTTACTGAATTAAATAGGAGCTTGTAATGAGTATATTACCAATGAAGAATCAAAAACGAATATTGGAAAGGCCTGTAAATCGTTCACTTCTGGTGTGCAATATTTAATACGTGCTTTTAATGTTTGTTGTAGCTTTTGTTTCACAACCACTTGATCAGCAACTAAACAATTTTGAAAAAACCGTTACAAATATATTTGGAATCAAAAGTTTAAAATGTAAACTTTCGCACTGACTTTGTTTAGTTGTTTGGTAATAACTTGGCCATTTTGAGTCTAAAAACACAGCTACATTCGCAAAACTTCAACCAAATGTGAGTTGAAAACATTTTTAATACCATTATTTGAAACCGGTTGGTAATGACAACTTCTAAAATTTAAAATTTTTTCAAACTGAAAAAAATTAAATTAGTCATTCTTCAATAGTTTCTCAAACTTTTTGGAATAAAGATATATAATGTTGTATTTTTTTAAGCAAGGGCCTTGCCAAAGGTATTAAATGTAATTTAAATTTTTTTGGGTATTCTCCCTACAGCCAGCTTTGGCAGAAAATGAATGATTTTTGAACAAAATTTTAAAATTTTGAATTGGGGAAAGTCTCACTTGCCGCTTTTTATAAAGTACTTTTTTAATCCAAATTTTAGACTGAAACGATGTTAACTACAAGGGAAAACCATATTTGATCGTACGCTTAATATTGATCAGTAAAGCTCAATTTAAAAAAAACCGCGAATTTTCATAACAGATTTTTTTGGGAGTAAAAATGCCACACTGGAGTGACTATTTCTGTAGTAATATTAATTGTATTAAATTAAACATATATTGGGCTGTAATATAAGAAAGAAATAATAATATTGCAGTGTTACATTGCTATATATTTCAAGTCGAATTTGCGTACAATTTAAAAAGAAAATCTTTTTTAATTGTTTACGTTATTTTTCCAGGAATGCAGTGCTGTGGAGGCGGAGTCTGGGATATATGTCTGGGATATATAATTTGCACGACTCCGGCCCAGGCAAAGTTGTAGCTCATGTCATAAAGAACAAAAATTGTAAACATATAAAATCAAAAACAACTTCATCTTCAAGGTCAAAATCGCGAAAAACTTTAAAAAATGACCGAAAAATCGCCCAAAAAGCGTTTTTTTTATTTTCCGCTTTTACGAACAAATTTACTTTATGAAAAATGCGCCAATTTTCATTGGCCTGGTAGGGCTTACAGCGCTGATTAAAACCAGTAAGGTTTTTTAAGGACGCCGATCCAACTTCTTGAGATATAGGCCTTTATAGCTTGAGTATACACCCATCGAAATAATTATAAAGGCAATATATTTTTTCTCGGTACTCTCAATGCACTGCATTTTTGGTGTAGAATTTTAATGGGTACATGTGTCATTATGTATATTATGGCAGAGAATGTAACCATTCGATCTGTTTCACAAGTTAAATGAAAAATTACATAGTTTTTTCTGTTTGGTGGTGCGAAATATATATAAAGGCAACTTGGAAAAGAACGCGTATTCGAACAGTAATAAATAGGAATTTAAACAGAAGTGAGTTGTCTTTGGTTGTTATTTTACTATTTTAAAATTGACGTAGGTCAAATTTAAAAAAATCAATTTATATAGAATACCTGGTTCAGAGTAGCTAAGTAAAGAAGAAAGGGGAACATTTTAAGATTATCATGATGAAGGGCTTTTCAATCAGGAAATTTCGAGGCGATTGGAAAGATCGATCTATGTCATTGACAATTTTATAAAATAGGATGGCCAATATGGAAACACAAAACGACCAGGAAGGACGCCGCTGATCTGTGAAAGCGCCAAAGGAGGGATCACGAGGGTTGCTGTAAAAGTAAACATCGGTGATAAGGAAATTATTGCTGAATTGAGCGTGGGAGCAGGGTTGGGTCGTATTCAACAAATAACGAAAAGCGATTTGAAACTGTAATATGGGAAAAAGTTTGCAAAACTTGGTCTCAAACTAAGACACGAATTACCTACATTTAAATTCGCTGAAATATACCGATTTTTGGATGAGGAGTAATATTTACCGATTGAAAAAATTTAATTTGCATGCACCTGATGAATCGGATAAATATTGGCGTTCGAGAGATTTTTCCAAAATTATGCGTCAGCGGCGAAATTTTGGCGATGGGTCCCTTACGGTTTGGGCAGGTATGAGATATACAGGAACCACTCCAATATATCTAATTTTCACAAAAATGGACTCCGTGTATTATATTCGACTATTGGATGTCGTCTTAGTTAATTCTGGAAAGGAAATGTGTGTCCCAGACTTTAACATCCAGCAGGACAACGCAGCAGTACATCGGTCTAAGAAAACTCCGAAGTTTCTGGCGTCCAGAAATAATACCAACTCTTGACTGGCCTGCACTCAGTTCTGATCTTTATCCGATCGAGAACTTCTGGTCTATTTTACCCACACCGGGCGACAGTTGAAGTATGTCAAGGATCGAAGAATAGCAATTCAAGAAAATGGGAGACAACTGAGCCTGCGCATATTCATTCGTTGATAAACGCAATCCCAAGACGCTTAGTATAAGTTATCATTATAAATGGAGATCATACGTCTTACGAAACTTGTTAAACTATTTAAATAAACCTTTTGTAATTAGTTTATTTTTGTTGATTCACCTTGAAGACGTCATAGTCAAAGCATTTTTAGTGAAAAGTATTTTATTATGAAAGGCCTAATACAACATAAATTAACAGCTTGAAAATTCATCTCAACATTTGGAAAAACAAAAAATGGTGTTGCCATTATATTTATTTCGCTGGGTGTATAATCACTTATATCTCACCCATTTCTTATCCGATATCGTTGAGATGGGTATCGTTGAGAAGACCTTTGAAAACGCTATAAATCTGTATATAAATATGTTAATTTTTATTAACCCTAGAAGGGTACTGTGAGTAAAATTTACTCACACAAGAAATAGGTTCGTTCGCAAATCAGCAGGTTGACTACACTGAATGTCAAGATGTTAGCAGTGCCTCGCCAACTCTGTTATTAGTCGGCTGCCCCAAGCATTGAATTGTGTGATTTGAGTTATCGTATTTGTGGACAATTTCAAAAAAGTTTGTGAGTAACATTTACTTATCGGTACCCTTTTCGTACTAATTTTGGGTGAGTAAAATTTACTCATCAGTAACTTACTACGTCACTAAAAATACATTTTTTGTGCTGAATTATGATAATTATATTACTCATGGGAGTTTTTTTATTAGGTCAGTGTAAAGAAAAATATAGAGCATAAGAATGGCCGTCTGCGGGCTCACAGATTAAAACATTTTGGATGCATTACATGACCTTCATTCTGAGGTAGAAGACAATTTGAGGTGGGAAGTTTGTTTCCTTGATGATGGAATTTGCGACAGTGTTGTAGATCCGGAATATCCAGCAGACCCGGGAGAATTAAATGCTTTCGAAGAAAATATGATACATGAAATCATAAATGTAGAAGAAGCTAAACTGGAAGAAAGTGAGGAAACACCTGGAAGCAGAAAATGTAAAAAACAGAAACAAACGTAAACAATAGAAATATCACCTGCTCTATTAATTGAAAATCGTGAATCTAAACACGTCATTTCGTCAATTATTACACCTTGTACGGACACTCTGATCGGAAAAGGTGGAAACTTTGTTTGGAGTAACGAACGTGTTGCTGAACCTGTTGTTTTTTATGTTTGTTTATGTTATATATTGTAATAAAAATCACACTTGTATTACATATATCCTGGCTTTCAATTGTTTTCATTTAAATCTACTACTTTATAATATAAATCCGTTTATAACATGAAAATTGTGAAGTGAGTAAAATTTACTCATCGGTACCTATAAGCATCCACAAATTAACCGTACCCTTCTAGGGTTAACTCATTGGGAAATTTAAAAAAAAAAATTTTTTAACCTCACTTTTTTAATAAAAATCAGGTTTTCTTAAAAAACAGCACTAGCAAACTTATTTCTTCCTAGACTCAGTAAAAGACAACACTTCAAGCTTTTTTTAAGGTATAATACATTAACCCTTCTAAGACCGGAGATAGTTAGGGTATTCTAACAAAAGTAATTTCTGGGAGCCAAAATTTCGCTTAAAAACAATTGAAGTGTAAGAAAATAAGCGATTTCTTAAAAAAAAAATGTTGATTTCCAAACCTTTAAACGTAAATAATTGGCAGTAGGAGGCCGAGTGTGTGAGTGCACTGTACCTTTACTGATAGTAAGTGGATTCTAATAAAAATTCTCAAGCTGGTGGGTGAGTTCCCGTGCCCAAACTATCAAACAACTACCTGGAAGCAAACATCTGCAATGAATTCACATAAAAACAACCCAAAATATAAAAGAAAATACCTGGAAACACATTGGAGCTCTTGTCATAAAGATGAAATTGTGAACATATAAAATCAATAAAACTTCTATCAAAAAACTTCGTGGAAGCAAATATCTGCATTGAATTCACATAAAAACAACCCAAAATATAAAAAAAAATACCTGGAAACACATGGCAGCTCTTGTCATAAAGATGAATTTGTGAACATATAAAATCAAAAAAACTTCTATCAAAAAACTACCCGGAAGCAAACATCTGCATTGAATTCACAAGGGACGAAGCACACATTACACAGCGCGACGTCAACGAGAGCTCAGCGGTGAGAGTTATAAAGTGAAAGTGGAAGTAAAAAAAGTGAAAGTGCTACAGCATAATGAAAATATTGATTTATTTTGCTACGTTTGCAGTCATCAAATCAGAAAAAATTGTTCTACAACATTGCAAAAGGAAAATAATCTTTTAACTAGTGCATTCAAGAAAGCGAATAAGTTGTTTTTCGACGAAGAAGACTTGACCGGTGAAAATTACACATCTAATACAGTGTGTCAGCAATGTTATAACAATCTCATGGCATGGTTGAGTGGAGGCAAACATAGTTTAAGTATTGTAAGCCGGTAAACTGGATTAATCTCCCAGGTGATCATGACGGAACCAGTTGCTGTGCATGCGTAAATTACACATGTGGTCTAAATCGATATGCTGAGAGGAGCAAAAGTTATAAAGGAACTGTAACAGCCACAATACCAGTGCTTGATCCTAAAAATTTTGTATCACCAAGGCCGCCAACTCCAGATCGTAGTACAGAATGTACAGGAAAGACTGGATCAAGTGGTGTTACTTATGAAGATCCATTTGATACCGATTATGAGCCCCAACAGGGAAGGGATGGACCACAACTAATAACATGGTAATGTGAACTCTACGGCGTCCGCAAACTGCAAGCTGAATTTCAGAGCCTCTGCACTCTAAATGATGACAATTCGTTCGGTTACTGCAACGATGTAAAAGCTTTGGTGGTAAAAATGTGAATGAACTACATCGCTAGTGAGTGGAGATTATTTATTGATGGTTCAAGCTTGAAAGCAGTGTTGTTGCATGTGTTGGACCGAAAACCTTCCATTCCGCTAGCAATGGGTATTAACATGAAAGAAAGCTATGAAACATTGAAAGATATAATGGAAAAAATCAAATACTATGAAAATAAATGGAAGATTTTTTGTGATTTGAAGGTCATCAACATTTTGCAAGGGATCATGGATAAGGGCGGCTTTCCAAAATTCTTTTGTTTTCTTTGTAATTGGGATTCGCGCTCACCTCTGAATCAATACCAATGTAATTCGTGGAGACCAAGAGTAAGTGTGGAGGAACAAATGAAACTACATAAACTGACAATTTAATAGACAATACTCAAGACATCTTGCTGCAACCGCTCCACACAAAATTGGGAATTGTTAAAAAATTAATCGAAGTGGCCGCTGTAAATTGCCCAAACGCATTCGACTATTTGAAAAGCGATTTCCCAAAGCGTAGCGATGACAAAATTAAGAAAGGTATTGTAGTAAATTTAAAACGAATTTTTTTTCACCTCATTGTACTAATTTCACTTTGTTAATGTTTTCTTTTCTGTCTTCATTTAACAGGCGTACTTAATGGCCCTGACATTAGAAAGCTATTCAAGAACAACTTTGAATCATCGCTACATGATTATAATCATTCAATGGCAATGATTTACCTTCAGCGTGTATGCACCAGAGTCTTGGGAGGGGATCGACACGCGGAACCGGAAGCAAGAGAATGGGTGAAAGAAATGCTGTATTATTTTGAGAAAATCGGCACATCGATGACATTAAAGCTGCATTTTCTTCATTTTCATTTTGACGGTTTTATCAAACAACTCCCTACCGAATCCGATGAGCAAGGAGAACGGTTTCACCAAACCACAATGCCCATGGAATAACGGTACAAAGGCAAAAAACTCGACGCATTGCTTGCAGAGGATGCATTGTTTTGCATTCCATTTTTGATTTGTTTTCTAATTCAATTCAGGTATGTTGTTGGAGTCACAAGATCACCCTGTATGATGTTAATGAAGTATTTGAAAAAGAAAAAGCTGATGATGGAGGGCAGTCTGGAAGTAACGTGACTGTGGAGACCATAAGTTCTGAATCAGAGTCAGATTCGGACGATTCGACGACGATTTGGATCCACAACTTAAGAGAGTGCGATTTGCAAGTCCAGGGCCATCAACATTATAAACATAATACGAATATTTTTTTTTATAATTTTTGTAATAGATAGCATAGTATTGTAGTGCCATCCCTGCTGAGACTACTAATCCCTACAACACTGAATCATTATTACTAAATATCCATGCTACTACTCTTTGTTACAACCCTAACTCTAAATGTCAACCCATACCACCTAAGGACTAAGATTAATAAAATCAGTAATAGTATAACAATGAAACCTGCAACCTGCCTGTTCACTTTCGGGAGAAGGCTTTATAGTATCTCAATGTTGAAGTAAAGAAAAAACAAATGAAATTAAAAAATTTTCGGGAACTTTTTCCCTTTTGCGGCTATCTGAGGTCTACCTATTGAGATCTTAGGATCATTCTTGTAGTTGATTGTTTCCTTGAATTTTGTAGTTGATTGTTTCCTTGAATTTCACCTGAACAGGGGAAAAAAGGTAAAAAAATTGAATTTTTTAAGGTTTTCTGCGATTTTGACTTTGAAGATGAAGTTTACAATTTTTGTTCTTTATGACAAGAGCTACAACTTTGCCTCAGAGAGTAAATCAAAATTTCGATCGGTTTGCAAGATATGAGCTTGAGAAAATGATCACTTTTTTGCAAAAATTACACCGAGGCCCCATTTCTTTGGGGGCCCAGAAAAAAAAACTTGGCGGACTTTGGGCAAAACTGGGAGACAGGTGTCTTTTTTTTTTGTCTTTTATATGGTTATTTTGCCATGACTTAAAAAATTACACACTGTGTAAGTTGCAGTTTTTATTTGTAACTCATATTCGTTTCGTCATACATATGCTATCCTGTACATGCTATCGGGGAAAATTATACCTGGTAATCTTATCGGGGATAGGTTGTAAAAAAATTTAGTGAAATGCTAACAAAAGATAAAAATGTTACCAAGGTATCACTTTATATTGCGAAATGTCTACTCAAGAATGCCTAATTGACAAATGTCTATTGACATGACAATTAATAAATAAACAAAATTAATAGCTGAAATATTAAAATTGGCAGAATTTTACTTTAAGAGGAATTGTGTGATCTACACCAAAATTTCAACACTTACGGAGTTTGCTGCACTGAATTCAAAAAGTTGATTTTATCCTTCCGTTCGGCCCAAGTTCTTGAGATATGACCTTTAAAGCTTGAGTATATAATCGGTCATACCTCAAGAATTTATAACCCGATTTGGATGAAATGGATATAAGTACAAAGGTATTTTTATACCCTATAAATCCTTTGTGTAAATATAATGCCTGTAATTAACCTATTGGGGTTTTTTAAACTCACTTTTTTGCTAAAACTACTAGTTTCAAAAAAAAAAACTCCGATAATAGACAATACTTCAAGCCTTATTTTGAAAGTTGTAATACTATAAATTAACCCCTCAAATACCGGAGATATTTACTTAAAAGTTTTGGAATAATAGTAAAAAAATATTTAAGAAATATCGTGCGATTGCCTTTAAAGCTTTATAAACAAAAATACCCTGCCAAAGCTGAGTAGCTGGTGTTGGACCCACCCACGCAGAAAGGTTTTTTAATACAAAAATGCCATGAACTTTAATTTTGAACTTTAATATCTCCGGTCTTTTAAGAGTTATTGATGAATATAGGACCTTAAAAAGGAGGTTAAGTTCTTATCTATTACACTAGCCAACAGTCGCTTTGTGATTTGTTTCTAGCATACTTTTTCTCATTGATTTTGACCTACTAAACACGAAAATGAGTTTTAAAAATTTTTCTGTTGATTGGTTTTCGAGATACAAATTTTTGAACTTTTTTTTTTAAATTTTTGGAGGTACACTTACAATTTTGAGCATATCTTTCGTCTTCTTCAACGTATTTGATCCTACTACTACTCAAATTAAAGAAAATTGAGCCGTCTACAACTCATTCTCAGAAAATTTTCAAATCGGGTGAGTAGTTTTGATGTTGGCGGCTTAAAAAGGTTAAAAAACTGCGTTTTTTTAGTAAAAATGTGGCAGAAAAATTCATATAAAAATTCATATAAAATATAAAACGCGATGCTAACAGCGATTTTGGTTTTTTTACGTATAGCTGGCATTTTTCCAAAGAAAATAAGCACTTACTTAACAAAATCTGACAACAAATGGCGGACTTATAATTTTTTTGGTAAAACACCGAAATTCCGCTATTTCACGATATTTTGATTTTCATTATTTGCACAGCTAACCTACTAGGAGGGATCGAAAAAGCAAGTTTTTTATAATCCTTTTGGAATAGAACGGAACAGTTGCTCCTATACATAAGTTACTTCTGTTCAAAATTTCACCACCCTGGGTTAATGTCTTCTGTTCTGGTAAGGGACGTGAAATTTCAAAAATTTAGTGAAATCAGCAATTTTTTTTTTTGGAAATTTTTTTCAAATGTCACAGCACTTAGCAGTTTTGATAAAATTTTTAAATTAATATTAATAACACAAATATTTCATGATTGTAAAAAACCTATTTACAATACCGTAGGGACGTTTCGTCGATGTTTTTAAGAAAATGGTATAATGAAAATGCAGAACATAGAAACACAGGTGCATTTTACGATACGAATTTTGGCAAACCCACTTTACATGTACAAAATTGTTTGGAAAAAACGTTTAAGTAATTTTTATGATTCTCAGAATTAAAAAAAATAAGTAATACACAAATAGTTATTTAATTTTTATGATTGTGGTTGCAGAGTAATATACGCTTCTGAATGTGCGTGGACGCTCTTCGTGTTCCTTTATGACTGCTACTCCGTTCACAGTCAATTAAAGGGAATTACACTTTTTTATTGATGTGTGTTTTCCCGATGGCTACCAGTATCGGATTTTTTTACAGAAATTCCCCCCACATTTGTGAGTGGTCATTATTTGGAAACTTTTCCACAATTTGAAACGCACACTTGCTGAATCAGGTATATAGCCAGGTATAGTATTTATAGGTGTTCATTTATCGTTTTTTGTCATTCAACAAGTGTCTACGAACGCGAGTAGTACGAGTAAAAAGTGAAACAAATTGAATTTAAGTGCATATAATACCTACCCAACAAGTAAGACAATGAGTAAAAGACTACGTGTGTTCGAGTGTTTGAACAATCCAGACAATTTCTGCAATGTTTGTGGCGAGTTTATAAAGAATAATCACGCACACACGTTTACTCCAGCAGTGCAATTGCACTATTTGAATTATTTTGGTATTTCACCAAATATCACAGAATCATGGACACCTAAGTCGCTATGTGATCTTTGCTATATAATCCTAACCAACTGGGCAGCTGGCGGAAGGTAAGAATTTTTATTTAAACACATTAAGCAAAGCAAATATAGTAATTTATTTTAATTTTAGGCGCCATATGAAATTCGATACACCAATGATGTGGAAAAAGCCGCTATGCCATTCCACAGACTGTTATTTTTGCCTCACCACAAACAGTGGGGTAGGGAGATTTTTAAAATGGAACTACGCTCAAGTGGGATCGTTTGCACTTCCAGTACCACATTCGAATGATGTACCATATCCAGTGTGCCCTGGTGCATCTCTTCAAAAAGCAGAATCGTCAGATCAAGAGTCCGAGTCAAGTGCAAGCGAATTTGGGGCGTGCAGAAAGCGAAAATTACTGTCACAGGCCGAACTAAACGATTGGGTGCGCGATTTTGGTCTCACTAAGGAGAAATCCGAACTTTTTGCGTCTCGGATGGTACAGTGTGGATTTGCGGATTCAGAAGTGAAAGTAACAGCGTACAGGAAGCGTCACCAGCAGTATGCAAAATTTTATACAAAGAAAGACCAAATATGTTTTTGCAGCGACATTTCCGGCTTGTTCCAAGAGCTTCACCAAATTCACAACCCCAATGAATGGAGGTTGTTTATTGACAGCAACAAAGAGAGCTTGAAGGCAGTTCTCTTACATAATGGGAATGAAAAGCCATCTCTTCCTATTGCTCATGCGGTTCATTCAAAGGAGAACTATGAAACTATGAACATTTTGCTGAAATGCATAGAGTATAGCAAATATAATTGGAAAATATGCGCCGACCTCAAAGTTGTGGCCATTCTGTGTGGACTCCAAGGAGGCTATACGCGACATTGCTGTTTTCTGTGCCTTTGGAATAGCCGCGCTGATGATCAGCATTATATTCAAAAAAAATGGCCGGAACGAACGAAACCTGTAGTTGGAGAAGCGAATGTTCAGCGCAAACCACTAATAGAGAACCGTGAAAATATAATACTTCCGCCGCTGCACATAAAATTGGGTTTGATAAAAAATTTTGCCAAAAAATTGGACAAAGAAGGTGAAGCTTTTGAATATTTACGGTCAATTTTCCCTTACCTTTCGCTGGCAAAAATTAAAGAAGGAGTCTTCGCAGGACCCGATATAAAAAAAATGTTGAAAGATGAAACATTCCCGAAGCTGTTATCACCCATCGAAGCCGCAGCATGGAATTCCTTCAGGCTTGTTGTGGAAAACTTTTTAGGAAACAACAAAAGCCATAATTATAAGGACATAGTTGAGGATCTGGTAAAGAACTATGAAGCAATGGGTAGGTTTTTTTTGAAAAAAAATGTTAATTTAAATAGCGTTTTAATTCTCGTTTTTTTTTCATTTTTGGGTAGGAGTGCACATGTCACTTAAAATACACTTTCTGCATTCTTATTTGGATTTTTTCCCTGAGAATTTAGGAGACGTGAGCGACGAACACGGCGAGCGCTTTCATCAGGAATTGAAGGCTATGGAACGACGCTATCAGGGCATCTATGACACGGCTATGATGGGTGACTACATGTGGACCCTAATACGTGAGACCAATTGCAGCGAATACAAAAAACAAAGAAGAAGTCAGCTGTTTTTCCACATGGCATAAAATGTACAGTTATATCTTTGTTTCTACTCATTTTTTATGGGCGTTGATTTGGTTAATTTCGTTAGTTTAGCTAACCTGGCACATCCATTTCTAATTGTGCCATACATTGAGTATGTAGTGCTCTAAATAAATTAAAAAATAATATACTAAGACTAATTTGTTTATTTTAAATTAAGTTCAAATGTATTTATTCGTTTGCGTTGGGTAGGTAAGCTGTGCAAATAATGAAAATCAAAATATCGTGAAATAGCGGAATTTCGGTGTTTTACCAAAAAAATTAAAAGTCCGCCATTTGTTGTCACATTTTGTTAAGTAAGTGCTTATTTTCTTTGGAAAAATGCCAGCTATACGTAAAAAAACCAAAATCGCTGTTAGCATCGCGTTTTATATTTTATATGAATTTTTATATGAATTTTTCTGCCACATTTTTACTAAAAAAACGCAGTTTTTTAACCTTTTTAAGCCGCCAACATCAAAACTACTCACCCGATTTGAAAATTTTCTGAGAATGAGTTGTAGACGGCTCAATTTGCTTTAATTTGAGTAGCAGTAGGATCAAATACGTCAAAGATGACGAAAGATATGCTCAAAATTGTAAGTGTACCTCCAAAAATTTAAAAAAAAAAGTTCAAAAATTTGTATCTCGAAAACCAATCAACAGAAAAATTTTTAAAACTCATTTTCGTGTTTAGTAGGTCAAAATCAATGAGAAAAAGTATGCTAGAAACAAATCACAGAGAAAATGTTGTTATTTGTAACCTAGTGTTATCAGAGGCTACCAAAAAATAAGTATAATGGGGAATGTCTTTGAAAAAAATTAAAGTGGGGTTAAAACATTGTTTGTTTTAATTAGCCCCCAATGGGTTAATAAAAATAAATATGTTTTTAGACAGGTTTATAAAGTTTAGAAAGACCGTTGTAGTGATGCAGTGATGCAAATTTTAACCAGTTTGGATAATAAATGGGTGTATTATGTCCGATTATACGTTCAATCATTGCTTTAATCACATCGTTTAATGCCCTATCAGGCAAAAAAAAAACCAAAAAAATTGCGTATTTGTTCTTAAAGTAAATTTGCTCTTTAAAATTTACTAGTAACATTATGCTTTTATTATTATTCTCCGATTCTTAATATATTTGATGCCAAGAAAGTCGCAGAAAAGCAGTATATCGTTGGATGAGGTGGAACAACTATGCCTGAATACTCTGCAGTGGTACACCCACATAAGAATGACGCTCCTTATTGAACATCCAACTCATTCAGAAGGAACGCTTCAGTCGTGCAGGCTCCATACAAAATCGGCCGAATCCTCCTAGCCTAAATCTAAATTGGCATGCTTCAAATGGGGCTGGTTCCTTTCAGAGCTTCGCCAAATCAAAGGTGCTAATGGGTTTTACCAGACTTATAGATTTCTCATAAACTTAAATATACAAGTCCAAAACGTACATGTATGCCAACAAATGCTTTAAATTTTTAATTATTTAAATTTTGTTTACAAATGAATTCTGACAGGAAAATAGATATAGAAAATTCCTCAGATTAAAGTGCTGCCTTGTCATGTATGTTTCAGCGAAACGCGTTTCTTTTGCATCCTATATACGTGTCCTATATAAGTTGCAAAAAAAAACACAACCGCAGTTAAACAAATAATTTTTTAAATTTGAGATTCTATTTCTATTTTGTTTGCCATATATTGACTTTTATCGTTTAATTTTTTGTGGTTTTAAAAATTTTTAAATTTTTGAATAATAAAAAAGTGAGCAATTGTGTCTTTTAAAACAGCGTTGTGTAAAAAAAATGCTACAAGTAGAGGTGCAATATATCTTATCTGACGTTTAATTTCGTACTCTTCGTGGCGAGGTCAGTACTATAGAGATATTTTCGACGTAAATTGACCTACACCAGGTTTTCGCTTAAACACACAAAGCGAAAAACCATTGTTGTTTACGTATCACATATTACTCTATGTGTATCTCATTCAGTATTGGAGCTATTGCACTCAAGTTACTTTTACTATAAAGTGTGATTTTCTGTCTTTAAGCGATGTCTAACTATTGCTGACGCCTCATAAACTTTGGTTACAGTAAATATTTAATTTTTGGAAAAATTATTGATTTTGACCAACTTAACTTTTTTGCATTGAAAGACAAATGCATGTTATAATAACCCTGTGCGATATATGGTAGGCGTCAGTGATCGGCGGGGTTGTGAAAAGTTATATCGGTCAAAAACAAGTTATACATGTCTCGGCGTTTCGAGATATATCGACTTTGTCACGTTTGGGGCTCGTTTGTTTGACATAACTCGAGAACGACTAGTCCGATTTTGCTGCAACAAACTCAGAAAAATTAAGAATTACAATTCATTTAGTTTATTTTCAGATCAATTTTGTCATATATTTGTGTTGATAACTAAATTGTTAGTTGCATGGGCTTTTTGGTCATTTCAGTGTAATGGCAATAAAACAATTTGTTCAATATTTTTCCCGACGTTTCGTTGTTTGTTTGATAACATCTTCAGGAGAGATTTTATTGGATCTTTTTACAAACACAATGTGGGATATTATTATATCGTTTTAGTGTTTTTTGTAATAACAAAAATTAAATAAAGAAACAAACAACATAAAGTCAACGACGTCCTCTTTTTTGTTCATTGTCCTTGCTTGTTGTTCTTGTATCCACAGACCATCTAATGTGTATCTCGTATTAGTTGTTACCCTTACATACGATTTCATATCCTAGGTCATGTTGGTGTCGTGCATCTATTTTGCTCTTAACCTTACTAAATACTGATTGAAGTGTGGAATTTGGTTTATGGGCGTATATCGTGTTTTCCTTCGGTATTATCTGCCTTAGTTTGCAGTTCTATGTTAAATGTGGTAAGTACGTTACGCTGTAGAATCGCTTTTCCACGTCAGGTGTTGTTGGAGTGTTCTTATCATCTTTGATGTTTTTAGGTTATATTTAACGGTAGTATTTGTCAATAAGGTTGTATGCCATATATAAGTTGTAGTCATTTGAGGCCAAAATTGTTTTTATTCTGTTGTCTGAATGTTCTGTGGCTTAGGGTTAGTACTCGCCGGATGAAATTGTATGCTGTATTCATCTTTAGTCCCTTAGGTTGCGTGGAGTGGAAATTCATCATCCTCCGTGAGGTCTTTGGTTTCGCATATCAGTTGAATATAATTTTTTTATCGTTGCGATGTAATTTCATGTCCAGATATGGAATGCAGTTATTTTCCTCTATTTCAACAGTAAATTGTATTTTGTCGTGGTATGAGTTAAAAGTTTCCAATACTCATTTATTCTACTGATATACTCCCAATAAACATTATAAACTTACTATAAATTGATTATAAACTTACATTAGTAAACGTAAACTTGGAAATTCTTTATGGTAATCATTGTAACATGTTGATTTCCAATTATCGGATAAAGAAAAAGGGTCCCATATTCTACAATTGTATCCATGCTTGGAAAACAATTGGGAATCAATTTGTGAAAACAATATTTAATAAATCATGTGGAAAGTTTGTTGTAATTTTATATATCTCTTATTCTACAATTGTATCCAAGCTTGGAAAACAATTGGAAATCAATTTGAAAAAACAATATTTAATATATCATGTGGAAAGTTTGTTGTAAATGTGTATATTTGTTTGTTTGAAAATTGGATGTAAATACTTTTCCAAAGTAAAACAAATTTAAATTTATATTTTAAAATATATTTACATATTTACTAATTAATATATTTAATGATTTAAGAATAAGTGAATGAATATAAATGAATAAGTGATACATTAAAAATAAATTTTACTTCAAATATATGTACATATTAATGATTTCCTAATTTCTACATTGAATGATTTATGAATTTGTACTTCAAAACACAACAAAACAAAAGATGCAAAAGAAAACAGTTAAGAGGTAGTTAAGTTTTTGTCAATTGACCTAGATTGCATAAGTCTACTCTATATATACAGCCATATATACATATATACAACATACAACAGCCATAACGAGAAAATGTTAATTAAAAAATAAGAAATATATTAATATTCATTGTCAGATGGTATTGATTTGTGTTTAAATTTTGCTCTTTGTTTTTGCCTATTTTTGGCAAATTGAAAAAAACTTTTTGACTCTTGAATAAAGTGGCCCTCGTCAAAACCACGCTTTACTGCAGCATCTGTTCAAAATAAAAAACATTATTTTTATATTTGCTATAAATGTGCTGAAACTACTTACTCTTTACTTACTACTTACTACTTTAAAAAAACTAGAACAATTAGAATTACAATTTCCGACTTCAATAAATATTTTTGATATTGATTTTATAAGGGATTTGATATTTAGAATCTCTTTAAAATCAAAAAACCGCGTATTAAAAACCGTATCATTGGTGTCGGCGGCGACGATTGTAATTCAAGCAGGCCAGTATACTTACGAAAGTATTGTAAATTTCTATTTTAGTACATCTTTTACAAAATACATTACAATAAATTTGTGAATTTTAATTTTCGTAAACTAGTTTGGAAATAGTGTTTGGAAAACAATTGTTAATAAACTAGTTTACGTCAATGTTTATTGGGCTGTTTCTCTACACAGAAAAAAATAAAAATCAATTTCACTTAAAAAATTTGTTTATTTGATTAATTTTTTAATTGATTTTGTTGTAATCACGAAAATGATAATATTACTTAAAGGTATTTGTAAATTTGTCAAAAAAAACTTCAATTAAAAAATTTGTAACTTTGATTAAATCATTTATTGATTTTTTTTCAAAAATATAAAAAATTTAATTTTTTAGAATTTGGATTCATAATCGGAACTAATGGCCGGTTTTCTTAAAATATTATTATATATTAAACATTTACGGTCTTATTCATAAAAAGTTAAGAGGGGTTTGAGAGACAGATTGTCATAGAAAAACAGTCCCTCAAATCTCTCACAACTTTTTATTAATCAAGCGGTTAATGTTTAACCGATTTATATTAAATACAAAAAAAAATAGATACATCTGGTGGTTCTGGAGAAACATTTAATTTATCTGCTCCTGCTGCAGCAGTCACTCCATTATCGCATTCCATCTCTTCTGCATATTGCTTTTATCTTGTTTTACACTTTCAAAATGTCGTGGAAGATGAGTCTTAAAGATTATTTTTACGTGAAATTTTTGAAAACAATTTTCGTGTAAACAATTGCATGTGGCATAAGGCGGCAAATTGTGTCTTTTCAAGTGCTTAAAAAGTGTTTGGGGACTGTCATTTTTTCCACTGCAAACAAAACACTCAATGCAAACACTCATTTCAAATAAAATTTATTCAAAAACACTTGCCAATTAAACACAATTACAAAAAACGCAGTTTTAGTCTCGGAACAAGGCAATTTATTACTATTACAAAGGTTAACCTTTGTCCGGCGGAACAGGTACAATTGTACCTTTTTCGTTTTTAAATTGCAATTACTTTTTTTTGTTAATACTAGATACCTGAAATTTTCTGACATCTCTAAACTTTTATTGCGGATTACGTATTTGAAATTTAAAAAAAACATTTTGATTATATCACACTGAAATAAGTCGTTTTTGATTTGCTATCCCTAAAAGGCTGAAGGGGTACAATTGTACCGTCATATAATTCGATAGAAAAAAATCAAGAAAATAAAGTACAGTTATTTTGATTAGTTTTATTTGAAAAGAACAAACGAGTACATACTGTATAACCAAATATTTAGGAAATAATAAATTTTTATTGTGTTTCCTTGCATGAAAAACATGTGGTACTTTGAATAGAGTGTTCATCGCACACAGGTTTCAAGCAGATTGCACACGCCTTTCTTGTCTTACGTGGTTTGCGTTTCTCACATTGACAAATATAACATCTTCCAACCGCAGGTGATGCTCCTCGTCTACCAAAGGCTACTTTGGAACCAATTTCTGGACTTATATATATATTAATAGGAAAAGCCATACATATCGTTTTAAGTATGTAAGGGTACAATTGTTCCCATACCGCCTTTTATCGTTGTAAAACAACACAAAATAAAATCTTTCAATCAACAATAAACGAATTACAAATTACAACACTGTTGTATATCAAAGACTAGAGCCGTACGACGACGGCTGGTGACTCAGCCGCCACATATATTGCCTCCCAACGGCGCTGTAAAATTCAACTTTCTGTAAACTACTTTATCACAACAATTTTTGTTCACAAAAATTATTTACACTAAGGTTTCTTAAGAACGCATCATGCATATTTATATTAATTTAGAAAGATTCACAGCAAAAATTCGATAATGCACTCAAAAATTAAACATTTTTAGCGCCGTAGATTTGCGCCTTGCCAACTCCTAGTTCTGTTGTAAACTCAAAAATTAATTGTAAATATGATTAAAAATTTAATTGATTCTATTAATTTATAAATTGAATTTTTTAAAAAATTCAATTAGATATATTTTTAATTGAAATTTACAGGCCAACATTTTTTTTCAACAGTTTTGCAGTTACAAATAAATTTATAAAAAAAAAAATTATTTTTTGTCTAAACAATTAAAAGTTTTTAATTTTTAAACTCACGAAAAATCCAAAACGGGAAAGGTGTGAAGTCTTATTACTGTCACGAAAAGTCACATAACCTACAAATAAAATCAGACATAAATTATAAAAATCGATGAAGGAAAACATTTATTTTCGTTTGTTTGATCCCTTTACTTTCTTTCGAGGTTGTTCACCCTCTTGTTCGGAGTCTGTAGTGGAAGAGGGATTTGTCTTCATCTGGAAAAAATCAGTTGTTTTTAATCAGTCCGTTAGCTTCAATTTTGTGACTTACCCTCGGAGGAAACTCCCATTGTATATTCTTCCACTTCATCTTCATTGTCGGGTTCGTACGTGTTTTTGACCACCAACAAATTTTAGCCACCAACGAGTCCAGCCTATTGCATTTATATCGCGTTTGCAAGGGCATGACCACTAGATGGAAGCGCTCGTCATGTTCATCCGACTCTGAGGCTATGTGCTTGCTGAAGTATTCGAGATAGTGATGCAAGAACTGAATTATGAGAGACATGTTCAATCCAATTTTCTGGGGGGTAATTGTGTGCTCTCTTACTTCCCAAAAAACATTTGACTCTCGTCACTGCCCTCCACGGAAGGTAATCATTACCGACTACAGCGTCTTTAAATTCTCTTGATTTCATGACCATCCGTATATCGGGCCCATTCAGAACAGCTTCCTTCAATATTGCTTCACTGATTCGTGGAAAATATTGCTGAAATAATCGAGAATTTTCGGTTGATTCACAATGGCCTTTATGAAATTTTTGACGATTCCCATTTTGATATGGAGACGGGGCATGCGGACGTTCTCCATTGGCACGAGTGGATCATTTATGTAGTTGTGTACGTTCTCCGTTGAATCTCGAGCAAGCCAGTCATGCGTTTGGTATTGGTTTCCTTTAAATCGGGTATCCCATAGACACATGAAACTCATCTGTTTCCTATAACCTCCTTGGAGACCTCTTAGCATCGCCACGGCTTTCAGATCACAACTAAGCTGCCAAATGTGATCAGTGTAGCAAACTTTTCCTAATATTATTTCCTTTGAATCGTATGTTTCACCCACATCTGTGCTGTAGCCACTGGGAATGCGTGCGTGTTCATTATGTTTCACAACTACTTCCAAGCTTGATTTCGAGGAATTTATGTACATTGATGTAATGTAATGATGTAATGCCCATCGCCTCCATCAGTCCCTTTATATCGTGGCAATATACAAATGGGTTGTCTTCGTTGAATGCGAAGTATCGTTTGAAAAGCAATTGTCGTCTTCGATATACGGTGACTTTGGCATTAGGCTCCAAATTGTTACCTTCTTTCAAAAGCTGGGCAAGTTGGGTTGGCTTCTGGTAATGCAGTATCGGCTCTGGGTTGGCTTCTGGTATTGAAGTATCGTTTGAAAGACAATTGTCGTCTTCGATATCCGGTGACTTTGGCATTAGGCTCCAAATTGTTACCTTCTTTCAACAGCTGGGCAAGTTGGCTTCCGGTATTGCTTCGTAGGTGAAATTCGAGTGATCCATTTTTGCAATAGAAAAATAAGTTTCTCTGTCAGGATTTGGAAGCGGTTGAATTGATATTTTAAACGAATACGGCAGAAATGTTTGTGCATTTTTAACAGAGATGTAAACTCTTTGTTTGAGGCCTTTACGATTTTCTCGACTTATTTTGTTTGCACAAGCATAACAGTTGTCGGAATTGTACTCTTTTGGATCAGTCCAAATCATTGGTACACCAAAACAAAGTTAACTGCGTTTCTCTTGGATCCACGTGGTAAGAGCATTGTAGCACGTTTTACAAATGATGTCTGGTGCCCACGAAATGTGGCGAATTCAAAATACAGTTTAAAAGTACTCTTCACTTGCTCAGTGCATGATCCAGTATTTATTGTAAGGCTCTTTTGCCACAAACGTATCAAAATTAATTGAGATTTTCTGGACAATTTGCACTCATTGCGATTTTATACTTTCGTTATTGCGTCACTATGTTTTGCAGCTATTCACTTTTAAAAAACCTGAGAACAATCACTTGTAGTTTTCGCGATCGTCTCCACTTGTTGAATGACAAAAATTGATCAATGAACATCTATAATTACTTCGTATTTTTAAATATTTACCGGACAGGTACTTATGAATGGACGCATCTGTTTAGGGAGCATATGTTCATGATTCAGCCTTCTAAAAACAAGATTCACACATTTTATATTGTTGTGCGTTCGTTTAGCATAATTTATCACTTTGTTTCCGAGCTTGTGCCTTTCAAATTTTTCAAAACTTTCCAAATGATGAGCACTCATAGATGTGTATGGAATTTCTACCAAAATATCATCCGTTACATGTAGCCAACGGAAAAACACACATAAAAGAGTGCAGTTCTCTTGACTCCCTTTAATTGAAAACGCGTTCTTTGACTTTCATGATCTATGTCTCATTTTGTTCACAGGTTATGTGACTTTATCTGAAAGTAATAAGATTGGATTTTTGTTCGGATCTTTCATTATTTTTAAAAATAAAAAGTGTGAATTTTTTGGGCAAACAATTATTGTTTTTCTTCATAAATTATCTGTTGATTATGTAGAGAAACAGCATATAAATTAATTAAAGGAATTCCAATTCTTAATTTTTCGTAGTTTGTTGCAGCAAAATCGGATAGTCGTTCTCGAGTTATGTCAAACAGAAGAGCCCCAAACGTGAAAAATTGCCCTATGTGATACCAACTGACTTGAAATTTATATATCTCGATTCCTAGACATGACCCAGTGAAACGAGGAGACACATATGACTTTTTTTTTTACTGATATAACTTTTCCCGGTAGTCAGAATCCCCCTGATTTAGGCTGTCTCACAGTGTCATTTAATATGCAAGGAGGTCTTCCCAGGTTTTCAGGGTAAGTTCTGCCCGCCCAGAATGTACCGTCAATTTAGTGAAACAAGAGAGATTGTGTAGTTATAAAACATAAATTTTCGTAATAATGGAATTCTTACCCCACTCCAAAATCTTTTTGCAAGCACACTCAAATTTATAACCATTAGGAGTAGAACACAGCATATAGAAGTAATATATTTCCAACAGAACTCTTTTATTATTTAACATACAAAAAACATACACACTACCAAGCATATTAATAAAGACCCAATGTGCACAAAAACGGATGCGGATCCGTTACGGATCCGTAATAGACTTAAAAAAAGGAATCAGTGCAATCACGAATTTACGGATACGTTACGGACCCGTTTTGGATCCGTAAAAATTTTAAAAAAAGGAATCAGTGTAATCGCGAATTTACGTATCCGTTGCGGACCCGTTTCGGATCCGTAAAAAATTTAAAAACGGAATCAGTGTAATCGCGAATTTAAGGATCCGTTTCGAATCCGTAAAAAATGTAACAAAGGAATCGGAGTAATCGCGAATTTACAGACCCGTTGCGGACCCGTTTCCAATCCGTAAAAAATTTAACAAGGGAATCAGTGTAATCGCGAATTTACGGATCCGTCACAATTTTAAAACGGAATCAGTGTAACGGCGAATTGAATAATCCATTTCAATCCCGATTTATCTCCGTAAAAAGTAAGAAAAGGAACGCTAATTGAGTTTTTTTAAGAAAAGGTCCGTATGTGGGTCCCAGAAAAATCAGTTTTTTATATTTTTTTTGGTAAATTACAACTCTATTTAAATCTATTTTTTTTTAGAACCGGAGAAAAGTATTGAAAGTCAAATTTAATTTCATGTCATTTATGATACAAAATTATAACTATAAAGCATATTGGCCAATTAAACAAGTACAATATGTCACTTATGTAAAATACTACTCAACAAAATGTGATGTCCTAATATGATGTTCGTAACGAGCCCGTAACGGATCCGAAAAACGCACATAAAATCGGTTTTTGAATCCTTTCTTTTGAGAGGAATTTCTCCCGCTTGCGGATTCGTAACGGATTCCACTACGGATGGTGTCCCTTAACATCCCATGAAAGGATTGAGGAGAGCTTCTCACAATCAGTGGGATGTGCGGTTTCAAGTTTTTACACTCACTGATTGGGACCTACAGTTTTACACCGGTTCCGAACGGTATTTTGAGAAGCATTTTCATGGCTAAGTACTCGATAGTGTCGCCATCACAAAGCGAGGTGACCATCGTAGAAAGAAATGTAAGGTGGTCTGAGCAGGGATCGAACCCATGTTCTCATGTACAAGAGCCGCGCACACTAGCCATTGCACCATCGACGGCCACATTCCGCTACGGATACGTTTTATTAAAATACACGGGTCCGCAACGGATCCTAATATGATGTCCGTAACGGATCCGAAAAACTGGCATAAAATCCGTTTTTGGATCCGTTTTTTTGGGAGGAATTTCTCCCGCTTGCGGATCCGAAACGGATCCGTAACTGATTCCGTTACTGATTCCCGTTTGGCACACTGGGGAGTTAAAACAAGTGAACACGACGAAAAAAATTACACAATTTGACCTGACCCCTTTCGATTTTGATGAAATTTGATGCGTATGTAGTTCTTTATAAGAAAACAATAGGCGCCAATTTCTGGGCCTCTGACCGTTTTGGTTGGCGAACTATGACACCTTGTAAAATGTGAAAGATCGTAAAATTTTTTAAATGTGTGGCTGAAGAAATAGTTAAAACTCTAAAACTACTTGCAGTAAATATTATACTATGGTCTCTTTTTGTATATATTAAAAATATATAAATGGTTTCCTATTACATCCTATGAAGGAATTGGGGAGATCTTCTCACAACCAGTGAGCTGTGCGCTTTATAGTTTTATAGATTGGGACCTACAGTTTTACACCGGTTCCGAACGGTATTTTGAGAATCTTTTTCATGGCTAAGTATTCGATAGTGTCGCCGTCACTAAGCGAGGTGACCGTCATCGAAAGCAATTTTAAGGTGGTCGGAGCAGGAATCTAACCCAGGATCTCCTGTACAAGAGGCGCGCACGCTAACTATTGCATGACGGACGGTATTATATTATTATATTATTCTTTAAAATGTTACACAACTGACATTTTATTCTTGAATGGTCAAAGGTCATTTCGCATGACCTAAAGTTCGGAAAGCGAAATTTTTAAAATTCTACAAAAAATATATATTGGTTCCTAACCGTTTCTTTACGCGTATGCAAAATTTCAAGAGGGCGTTTTTTCAAAGTCCAGAGATAGTAACGAAAATGTGATGTTACGTACAACATTTTCATTTTTTTTTTTAATTTTTTACTCCTAGAAAAAAATTACAAAATATCATTTTAGATTTTTATGAAATTTGACGCGTATGTAGTTCTGAGTAAAAAAACAACATGTGGCAATTTTTTGTTCTACTTTTATATTTTGGATTCTAAAGCTTCAAAACTCGGTAAATAGCGGTCTAAAAAATAATACAAAGTTTAAAAAAATTTTTAACGGTAATGTTATTAATATGAATTTAAGTGTAAATATTTTCAATTACAAAATTTGTATCCCCGGAGTAAAGTTTTGCGATTAGTTTCGCCTTTCCTTGTGGAACAAAACAATGATGTTTCTGTGTTCGAAGAATGGTACGTAGTCCAACAAATCTTTGGCGTTGAAATTCTTCTTCATCATTGTCGTCTTTTTGTGTTAAAAATTTAAATTTACAATTTGTGAGGTTTTCTAGGCACCAATCAAACACACGCCGTGGAGAAGTCATGCGATCGTCCAATGGTCGTTGCAAACTGGCTCGTTGTGCTTCTCATTTAACGGTGCCTTCAAGTGCGTCACTAGGACCTTTTCCGTGGCTAGTTGCAATGAACTGCCACTCAGCGGTACAATCAAAATCTGCTTCGTGGTAACATAAGTTAACAAAGTTTTTTTTTGTTTTTAAATTCCGGCGTCAGAATAATATATAACTTTGTTTGGCATTTCTTTAAATTTGTTTCTTAAAAATTCAATCATATTCCTGTGAAACAAATGGACTGCAACGGAATTATGTACAAGACAGTCAGATATTACAATATAATTTGTATGTTCTATGTTTCCATTTAATTTATAGTATATTGCAATCGGGTATGGGGTTGCTTGGGTGTTATTCCAATGAAATCCTTGGACCGAATCTTGTACTACAAACGACGCATTTTCCGAAAAATCACATACAGCCAAATATTAATTATCTCTTAACGATGATTTTTTTTTTGTACCAGGAACGCAGCCTATTCTTTTGCAAGGAATGAGTGAGGCAGTAGTATTCTAATTGAAAATATTTACACTTAAATTCATATTAATAATAATACCGTTAAAAATATTTTCAAACTTAGTATTATTTTTAAGACCGCTAATTACCGAGTTTTGAAACTTTGGAATCCAAAATATAAAAGTAAAACAAAAAATTGGCACATGTTGTTTTTTATACAGAACTACATACGCGCCAAATTTCAGCAAAATCGAAAATGATATTTTGTCATTTTTTTCTAGGAGTAAACAATTAAAAAAACCAACCCGTAAAAACATAGTTTTTGACTACAAATTCTTTATATATGACCACGCCTCTCTGTCCAATCACGCCCATATTTGCAGCACATCTTAGAATATGTACACTAGGGCGGGTTAATTTTTTTTTGACGAAGCGTATAGCAAAAACGTAATCTATAGGTGATTTTGAGAAATTTTGCTCAAGAGACCATAGCTCTAAGTCGGATTTGGAGCCCCCCAAAATTTCAAAATATATATTTTTCCATACATAGAATAGTTTAATTAAATTCGTCATAATAGATCGGATAGAATTATAGTAGATTTCTCAATGTGGGATTGTTTGAAAGGTATTTTTATCACCTTTCAGAGTCTTTATTGATACCAATATTTTATTTTAGTAGCGATATTAGGGTTTTTTTTTGTCGAGAAATAGCCTAAAATGAACTTTTAACTAATAAATTCTGAATTTTTTTCGAGATTTTTTTTTTTGCAGAGTATGAAAGTTTTCAATTTTTTTGTTTTAGAACTCCTTTTTGTAGGACAATCGATCTGAAAAAATCAAAATTTTCAAGGTTTCAACAAAAGAACACTATTAACACTAATATATATTTTGAAAATTTGGGGGGCTCCAAATCCGACTTAGAGCTATGGTCTCTTGAGCAAAATTTCTCAGAATTGCTATGCGCTTCATCAAAAAAAATCGTTCCATACAATTTGACCCGCCCTAATGTACACCTAACCAATATACCCAATTTTGTTCAAATATCGTTAACAGGAACAGAAATAATTGGTTTTTAATTTGTGATTTGTATGGGAGGTACCACGCCCCTTTATCCAACCCCGCCCATACTTTTATAGTTTATTTTTGTCGTCGCCATTAGTTTGCCTGTGAATTTTCAGCTCGATTGGATCACGGGAAAAGGGTTAAATATCAATCCAAAGTTTTTTCGGTGCGGTGCATACAGACATGAAGTTAATATAAAGAATTTAAAAAAAATGTTGTACACAGCATCACATTTTCTTTAATATCTCTGGATTTTGAAAAAAACGCCCTCTTGAAATTTTGCACTTTAAAATTTTAATTTTAAAAATTTCGCTTTATGAGATATATCTTCCCGAACTTTAGGTCATGCGAAATGACCTTTGACCTTTCAAGAATAAAATGGCACATCTTATTTTGTTATACAGATCAACAATTGCCTAAATTTCATCAAACTCGAAGGGGGTAATGGAAATTCTTTCGTCGAGTTCATTTGTTTTAACTCTAAAGAATTATTGATTATTTTTTTATTATTTATTAGTATTATTATTGATTTTAATCTTAAACTTTCACATATTAAAACTAGTCATACCTGGCAGTTTCTTTCATTGGTCTTAACCGTGATGTGGAGAAGTTAGTATGAGAATGAGAATTGAGTGTTACCCTTCCTCCGTAATATCTGTCGGCGACAGTATTTTTGAAATTGTTAAAAAATCTTTTTTCTTTACTCATGAAGATTGGATGTTAACATTTATTCCTTCCGGCTAACGTTTTGCTATTATTGTGTTTTCTCCAAATAATATTTCCAGAATCCAGTCGCCCAGTACATCGAAGCCTGAAGAAAAGTTCCTTTATATCATTTTAATACTATATACATAAACAACAAATTGAGAAAAATGAGAGAAACATTTCGTAAAGCATTAAAATCATATGACATAAAATAAAATCCTCTAACATTTACATTCTTATAAACCAAACTCAGTACTAAACAATTATTACACCAAATTAACATAATTATAGCCACAGTTTGAATAAACCAAACAAAAACCTCAAGGAAACAACCATTAATAATAACAAAAAACGTCGACGGCCCGAAGTGCAATGTGAAAAAGATGGGCTGAATAAAACAATTATCAAAATCAAATAATAAAACAACAAACGTTGGTCCACAAGTATTAATATTGGCCCACAAGCATTAACATGTACTCACCAAACAATTTAACACCAATTACAATATCCGTTACATCCAAATACAGTAATGCCGAAAACGACTCAACAGCATCATCGAGTCTACCGCCACCAACGTTATTATAACGTAAGCCAGTCGCCCTGTTATCCTGACAACGAAAAAAAATACAGCATAACTTAAAATCATCGAAAAGAAAATTAAACAAAAACATGGTAACGACCAAATTAATGGTTTTCACAATCATGAGGAGGTGGTGATGCCAAGGGAGGTAATGGAATGCATAAGATTTGATGAACGTTTTAAAGAAAGAAACAGTTTACTCCTCTACTTCTCCACCCACATCCATCCCATGGGAAACGAGAATTAGAAATTATTGCCATGAAACATAACTTCAACGTCATTAACGGTGCCATACAACAAATCTAAAAAACAATAACTTCCCTGGTAAGATGATACCAACATGTCTGTTTTTCTCGGACTTCTACTCGAGGACACATTTATGAATGACTAAAAAAACATTACTACACTGCCTTTAGATGATGGGTATACTAGAAATATTTAAACGGCATAACGCCCATCGCGGCATCTGCTATTGAGGACAATTAGATGCTAAACAGCAGACATTTTCTAATTTTTCATAGTTTTTAGTCTCCGAAGTGTTGAAATGAAGTGATGCGAAACACTTAAGTTTATTGGTATCAGTGCACACTGCACAGTGGAAAAAGTAACAAATAATTTGGAATTATAGAACTGTCGTTTAATTTAATATTTGGGATGATTTTGTTTTACGTCGAAATTGAATAATCGATTATTTTGAAAGGAGAACAACCATCGGTGCCATAGCGGTGGCAAAAAATAACGTGCTAACGGCCTTATTCATAAAAAGTTGCCGTGGGTTTGTTAAAGGTTTAAGAAGGTAAAGCCCAAAAATTGTATTCATAATCGAAAAATTAACCTGTTAAGAGTTCTCTAACGTCGCCATTTTTGTTGAACGTTTAACCCTTCTTTAAGGCTATTTTATCCGCTTTATTACACAAAAGAAATAACTCTTTTACATTTCACGCGTGCCGTACTTAAATATTTATGCGATATAAACAATTGGAATTATTTTGCGTTTATAGTAGTGGTATTCATGCAAACAAGAAAACCTGGGACTTTTGCTCAGCGTAAGTTTGCCCCGAAGCGTTTCATGAGGCACCAAATAAAGTTGCTCAGTGTATCTGTGCAGCAATTGTCAAAAAAGGCTGATAAAGTAAATAAATAAAGTAAAATTAAAAGTATATGCTTTACCTATTCCATTATTTTATATTTCTTCACATAAATCAAAAACCCTCCATTTTTTCAATACAAAAATATTGACATTGAAATGTCAAAAGTTTTCACGTTTCTTTTACCAGGTTTGCTCAGCAAATTTCCCTCGAAAACTTTCCACTTTTGTTTCAATTCAATTCAATTTATTCATCCAATAATTCCTTTTATACAGTTCTTATATACAAATAATATTTATGGGGTCTATCGAGGATATTACATCAAATTATACTTATATCTAATGAGATTAACGAAAGGTGTTTACATAACAGTAATAACTTACTTAAAGGCAAAAATGGGTAAAAAACCTTTATTTGAGTACAATAGAATAACGTCAAAAAAAGCATCTGAAAAAGTAATTGCATATAGTTAGATTATTTCGAAAAATAATCAGCCATATAACAATAATTTTCAGTTTTGGTAAATTTCGTGTGTACACATTTACATATTAGGTTAATTCTAAGCAATCTCTTAATATGGCATAAGAAGAGTTCCTAATTCTAGTAAAATAATTAAAATTTTGTCTTCGGATGAAATCTATGAACAGTTCATATCCGGTTACATCATGTAACGCTCTTGTGGGATATCTCCAGTGCTTATTATTTATAATTTTTAAACACTTGTTTTGTATTATTTGCATTTTCGTCAGGTGGCATTTTGCCGCATTATACCATACAAAATTGGTCTTATGACACATTTCAATAATAAATTTTTATTTTGAATGTTCAGTCTTGAACGTTTGTTTAACATAGGCCATAATGCTCTTAGTGATTTCACTGCCTTTTCACAGGCTGACTCGATGTGTTTGCGGAATAATAACTTTTGATCAAGTATGACACCGAGATACTTTACTTGGGTTTGAGTATTTATAACGCTGTTATTAAACTGAAGTTGACGCGATGGTAATCTTTTCTGTGATTTATTATATGGAAATATAATAGCTTGAGTTTTGTTTTGATTGATTTGAATTTTCCATTTTGTAAAATATTTGCTGCACGACTCGAGACTTTTCTTCATTTTCTTCAAAAGCGCGCTTGTGAGCTTACTTGTTGTAATCAGGGCTGTATCATCGGCGTTATAGGATACATCCATCAGTTTTAGAACCTTGAAGTCTGCAGTATAAAGCAAATACAGTAGCGGGGAGAGTATCGAGCCCTGAGGCAGACCAGCTGGAATACTTTTGGTAGAAGAGAGATAGTTGTTTACTGATACCGTAAACGTTCTGGAGTGTAGAAAATCTGCTACGAGTTTACACAGATATTTGGGTAAATTCATGGAAACCAGCTTGAATATGAGGCCGTTATGCCAGACTGTGTCGAATGCGTTTTCTATATCCAGAAGTATAATACCAGTTGACTTTTTGTTCCGCTTATTTGTAAGGATTTTGTTTTTAATTCTGCTTATTTGGTGGATTGTGCTATGATCTTTTTTGAAACCGAATTGCACATTTGATATTAAATCGTGAAAAGATACAAACTCGTTGATTCGATGATGAATAAGTTTTTCGAAGACCTTTCCTAAATTACTTAAGAGTCTTATCGGTCTATAACTGGAGGGTCTAGATTTAGGTTTGTTAGGTTTATGGATAGCAATAACTTTAGCTTTTTTAAAGGCGGGTGGGAAGTAGTTCAATCGAATACAACTGTTAAACAAAGCTACAAGTATTTTGACAGCCTTTTCTGGAAGATTTTTTAATAAGACATTTGGGACGTTATCTAATCCTGGAGATTTTGACATTTTTAATTGTGATAAAACATGTAACAGTTCATTTTCTGTGATAAATTGTATTCCATCTGTAGTTGGCACTTCAAGTATAAGGTTATCTGCTTTCAGGTTGATTTTTCTTTCGGATGGATGGGAATAAATTATCGTTAAGTAATGAGAACTCTCGAAAGTCTTTGCTAGTTTTTCAGCTTTTTCTTCATCTGAGATAAGTTTGTTGTTTCCATCATCAAGAATAGGTATTTGTTTATTACGTTTCCCTCTCAAGCTCTGACTGAGTTTCCAAAACCGCTTGTCCCCGGGTTTCATGCTAGTCAAGAGATTTGACCATTTTGCATTTCTTTCAGAATTTATTCTTCCATCGATTACCTTGTTGAGAAACTTGGTGCACTGTTCATAAAACAACGCACTTTGGTTGTACGTTGCACGTTGTTGTTTCCTCTTATATTTATTCCTATAGCCTATATATTTTAGCACGTCTCGCGGCAAGGAATTATATTGGAGATGGTTCATCTTCGGTGTGGAAACATCTCTTGCAGACAGGATGAGATTTACAAAGGCTTCGATTTCTTTGTCAATGGCTGACTTTGTACTGTATGTTTCTACAGATAATGTAGTTTTACGATTTATTTCGTTTTTAAAAATTTCCCAATCGCATCGGCTTATAATGTATTTACCGAGATCGACTGTATTGAATGTTGAACATTCAATAGTGCATACAATCGGGCGATGATCTGATAGAATTTCGTAGCCTAAAGTTTTTAGTGTCATGTTCAAAGAAGAGTTACTCAGGATTAAGTCAATTGTAGATGCGCTTCGGTGCCTTTGGTGTGGGTATAAGGTGGGACTATCAGGACTATAAACAAAAAAGTTACAAGATTGTTGTAATGAATTCAGTGCAATACCGGCAGCATTATTTCTGTAACAATTCCAAGCAGTATGCTTAGCGTTAAGATCGCCAAGTAGAAGAAACTCTCTATTATCTGGGGTCAGAGCTAAAATATCTTTAGAGAAGTTGCCCGTGTATCTGGGGGAGTATGCAGTAGTAATGATGACTCGCCTTTGGTTTATCAAAATCTCAACCGACAAATTTTCTATTTCTGCGGTTTTTGTTAATGGTAGCAGTTTGTGCTCAATTGATCTACGTACCAAGATAGCCACACCTCCGCCTCTTGACTCAGACCTATCTTTTCGGTGACATATGTAGTTCTTGAGGTATGGTTTATGCTTGTCTTTAAAGAATGTTTCGTTCAATGATACTACGTGAATATTTTCCCTTTCTAATAATTGTTCCAATTGTTTAAGATTGGAGTAGTTGGCAATTCCATTTGAATTCCAATGAAAAATCTTAAATTGTACATGGTTATTTGATGTCATATGCATGCTTTACCATTGACATGACTACATACATTTGCTGTACTTTTGAAGTGCATTTGCTAAGCTCATCAATAGCAGAGGTAAAAATACTGAATAGTTCGTCGATATTAAAGAGATCGCTACTATTATTGGTTTTTAATTGATCGGCATAAGAGCGCCGATCTTCATAATTGTGGCCTGCGTTGGTTGTGCTGCTTCTACCTCTGCTAGTTGAGGGTTCAACTGGCGGTTGTGCGTTGTAGGAGTTTCTGCGAACAGTTGTGATTCTCTTAGGTTGTCTTGTTGTAGCTCTCTCTAATCTCAAGGTAACGTGCACGAAGTGGACAGTTAATGTCATTAGCAGAGTGATCGGTTCTTTCTTTGCCTAATTTTTTGCAATTGAAACAAGAGAAGACGGCAGGTCTTTTGTCATTCTTGTTATACGGACAGACATCAGTATGATGTTCATTTGCACATATCATGCATGCCGGTCGTCTATTGCAGTGCTCCCCACCATGCCCATACATTAGACAGTTCCAACATTGCGTAGGTTTGTTGTTCTGTTTTGGTTTTTGCTTTCTCCATGTAATCATAACATTACATATTGTTTTAATATTTTGCAAATAAGTGGGGCTGAAATTTTTGCGTACAAACTGTACTTTATAGACGGCGTCATTTACTGAGCTATATCTAGTATTTACCTCGGTTACTGATGTTGGGGTGATGTTGTAGCTCTTGATATCTTCGACTATGTCACCCGTATTAATTTTTGGCAAACCGTGGAGAAAGGTTGTAAACAACCGATTTTCTTTCGAGTTATACGAGTGAAATTCGATTTTATTTTCTGTAAGTGCTTTCTTACAGACGTCGTATTTTTCAAGGTTTGATGGGAACACCTTAGTTCCAATTGAGGTGCGTTTGTAGATACAATCGCTTCCTAAGAGATGTTGTAAATCTCTGAACGGAAAGGCAATGTCAACAACAATTGGTGGTGGTTTCGGCTGTCTTTCTTCTTCCACGATGTTCGTCTCTTGAGATACCACCATATCATCTGGGACGGAGAGGGCGCTGTATCTGTTATGGCGTGATGTTGATGGTCGATTTGAACTAATGCTCCCACCGAATGTTAGCGATTGTTTGAGGTGCTTGAATATATTTGTCCTGCTCTTGGGAGGAGCGAGAGACTTGGGCCTACGGCCCATATTGTTCTGAAATATTTTATACTACGGTATAAAAATTTACACACGTATTATAATAGTTCGAGCGAAAAAAAAGAAACTTTTACAAACGGAGCGACAATTACAAGGAATGCATTACACAGTGTTTGGTTTTGTTCAAAGAAACAGAGCATGCGACCGCACGAAACGAAAGCAAGAGTAGAACTGATTCCACTTTTGGGCAAGTCGCTATGTATGGGAAATTTGTTTGTTTTGACGTTTGCTGTGCAAGTTTACGATGTTTTCGAGTTTACGAGGTTCTTTCGAGCTTTCATGAAGACCACTAGTGTCACATTATCCTGCTAAGCAACCAAATAGTTTCGTTCCAATTTTTAACCAAAATGAACTTCTGTTTACATAGTGATGTATATAAAATTAATACATTGAAAGTATTTTTTAAGTCATGGCAAAATAACCATAAACGGACACCACTACGTGATAAAAGAGCAAAAAAAAGGCCCCTGTCTCCCAGTTTTGCCCAAAGTCCTCCAGGTTTTTTTTTATGGGCCCCCAACAGAAGTGGCGCCTCGGTGTCATTTTTGCAAAAAAGTGATCATATTCTCAAGCTCATATCTTGCGAACCGTTTGGAATTTTGATTCTCTCTCTGAGGCGAAGTTGTACCCTTTGTCATAAAGAACAAAAATTGTAAACATATAAAATCAAAAAAAACTTCATGTTCAAACTCGCAAAAATCTTTAAAAAATTCAATTTTTTTTACCTTTTTTCCCTTGTTCAGGTGAATAGGTAGCAAACCGTTCAAAATTCAAGGAAACAATCAACTACAAGAATGATCCTAAGATCTCATTAAACTCGAACTAGAACATATGAACTTCCTAGGATTTATTCTTAACACCGTTTAGGTAGCCCTTAGATAGCCGCAAAAGTGAAAAATTTCCCCGAAAATTTTTTAATTTCATTTGTTTTTTCTTTACTTCAACATTGAGATACTATAAAGCCCACTCCCGTAAGTGAAAAGGCATGTTGCAGTTTTAATTTTTATACTATTACCGATTTTATTAATCTTAGTCCTTAGGTGGTATGGGTTGACATTTAGAGTTAGGGTTGTAACAAAGAGTAGTATCATGGATATTTAGTAATAATGATTCAGTGTTGTAGGGATTAGAAGTCACTACATGGCACTACAATACTATGCTATCTATTAAAAAAATTATAAAAAAAAAATATTCGTATTATGTTTATAATGTTGATGGCCCTGGACTTGCAAATCGCACTCTCTTAAGTTGTGGATCCAAATCGTCTTCGAATCGTCCGAATCTGACTCTGATTCAGAACTTATGGTGTCCACAGGCACGTTACTTCCAGACTGCCCTCCATCATCAGCTTTTTCTTTTTCAAATACTTCATTAACATCATACAGGGTGATCTTGTGACTCCACCAACATACCTGAAATGAATTGGAAAAGAAATCAAAATAGGAATGCAAAACAATGCATCAATAAAATTGATATTACCTCTGCAAGCAATGCGTCGAGTTTTTTGCCTTTGTGCCGTTTTTCCAAGGGCATTGTGGATTGGTGAAAGCGTTCTCCTTGCTCATCGGATTCGGTAGGGAGCTGTATGATAAAATCGTCGAAATGAAAATGAAGAAAATGCAGCTTTAATGTCATCGATGTGCCGATTTTCTCAAAATAATACAGCATTTCTTTCACCCATTCTCTTACATCCGGTTCCGCGTCTCGATCCCCTCCCAAGACTCTGGTGCATACACGCTGAAAGTAAATCCATACCATGTCAGGGCCATTAAGTATGCCTGTTAAGTGAAGACAAAAAATAAAGACAGAAAAGAAAACATTAACAAAGTGAAAAGAGTACAATGAGATGAAAAAAAATTCGTTTTAAATTTACTACAATACCTTTTTTAATTTTGTCATCGCTACACTTTGGGAAAACGCTTTTCAAATAGTCGAATGCGTTTGGGCAATTTACAACGGCCACTTCGATGAATTTTTTAACAATTCCCAATTTTATGTGGAGCGGTGGCAGCAAGATGTCTTGAGTATTGTCTGTTAAAGGAGCATTCCTCAGTTTATGTTCTTTCATTTGTTCCTCCACACTTCCTCTTGGTCTCCACGAATTACATTGGTATTGAATCATTGGTGAGCGCGAATCCCAATTACAAAGAAAACAAAAGAATTTTGGAAAGCCGCCCTTATCGATGATCCCTTGCAAAATGTTGATGACCTTCAAATCACAGCAAATCTTCCATTTATTTTCATAGCATTTGATTTTTTTCATTATATCTTTCAATGTTTCATAGATTTCTTTCATGTTAATACCCATTGCTAGCGGAATGGAAGGTTTTCGGTTCGACACATGCAACAACACTGCTTTCAAGCTTGAAACAGAACCATCAATAAATAATCTCCACTCACTAGCGATGTAGTTCATTCCCATTTTTACCACCAAAGCTTTTACATCGTTGCAGTAGGCGAACGAATTGTCATCATTTAGAGTGTAGAGGCTCTGAAATTCAGCTTGCCGTTTGCGGTACGCCGTAGAGTTCACATTACCATGTGTGAGTTTTCTTTGCTTTAAAAACGCTGTCAAAAATATGGCAAGTCGCTGCGATAGTCCCAATATGGCCACAATGAAATCCATTTCCATTTGTGTTATTAGTTGTGGTCCATCTATTCCCTGTTGGGGCTCATAATCGGTATCAAATGGATCTTCATAAGTAACACCACTTGCTCTAGTCATTCCTGTACATTTTGTACTTCGATCTGGAGTTGGCGGCCTTGGTGATACGAAATTTTCAGGTGCAAGCACTGGTAGTGTGGCTGTTACAGTTGCTTTATTTATAACTTTGTTCCTCTCAGCATATCGATTTAGACCAAATGTGTAATTTACGCATGCATAGCAACTAGTTTCATCATGATCACCTGGGAGATTAATCCAGTTTAGCGGCTTACAAAACTTCATACTATGTTTGCCTCCACTCAACCATGCCATGAGATTGTTATAACATTGGCGACACACTGTATTAGGTGTCTAATTTTCACCGGTCAAGTCTTCTTAGTCGAAAAACCACTTATATGCTTTCTTGAATGCATTAAGTAAAAGATTATTTTCCTTTGTTGTAAAACAATTTTTTCTGATTTGATGACCGCAAACGTAGCAAAGTAAATCAATATTTTCACACTGCATATTGAAATTGTCAGTTGCCAATGTTGTGTGCGAATTATGCTGTAGCACTTTCACTTTTTTTACTTTCACTTTCACTTTATAACTTTCACCGCTGAGCTCTCGTTGACGTCGCTCTGTGTAATGCCTCGATGTGAGCGTCGTGTCGCTTTTATACTGTGTGCTGCGTCCCTTGTGAATTCAATGCAGATGTTTGCTTCCTGGTAGTTTTTTGATAGAAGTTTTTTTGATTTTATATGTTCACAATTTCATCTTTGTGACAAGAGCTACAATGTGTTTCCAGGTATTTTTTTGTACTTTGGGTTGTTTTTATGTGAATTCAATGCAGATGTTTACTTCCAGGTAGTTGTTTGATAGTTTGGGCACGGGGAACTCAACTACCAGCTTGAGAATTTTTATTAGAATGCACTTACTAGCAGTGAAGGTACAGTGCACTCACACACTCGGCCTCCTCACTGACAATTATTTACGTTTAAAGGTTTGGAAATCAAAATTTTTTTCAGAAATCGCTTATTTTCTTACACTTCAATTGTTTTTAAGCGAAATTTTGGCTCCCAGAAAGTACTTTTGTTAGAAAAACCTCACTATCTCCGGTCTTAGAAGGGTTAATGTGGAGTATTATACCTTAGAAAAAAAGCTTGAAGTGTTGTCTTCTACTGAGTCTAGGAAGAAATAAGTTTACTAGGGCTGTTTTTTGAGAAAACCAGATTTTTATTAAAAAAGTGAGGTTAAAAAATCATTTTTTTTTTAATTTGCCCCAATGAGTTAATAAAAATTAACATATTTATATACAGATTTATAGCGTTTTCAAAGGTCTTCTTAATGATACCCATCTCAACAAGATCGGATAAGAAATGGGTGAGATATAACCGATTATATACTCAAGCTATAAAGGCCTATATCTCAAGAAGTTGGGTCGGCCTCCTTAAAAAAACTTTCGGGTTTTAATCAGCGCTGTAAGCCCTACCAGGCCACAGAAAATTGGCGCATTTTTCATGAAGTAAATTTGTTCGTAAAAGCAGAAAAAAAAACGCTTTGTGGGCGATTTTTCGCTCATTTTTTAAAGTTTTTCGCGATTTTGACCTTGAAGATGAAGCTTTTGTTGATTTTATATGTTTACAATTTTTGTTCTTTATGACAAGAGCTACAAACTTCCGAACGGTTTACAAGATATGAGCTTGAGAAAATTATCACTTTGTTGCAAAAATAACACCGAGACCCCACTTCTTTGGGGGCCCATAATAAAAACCTGGAGGACTTTTGTCTTTTATCACGTAGTGGTGTCCGTATATGGTTATATTTTTTCGTGTTGCACTGTTTTATGATATCGAAATATAGAAAAAGTAGTAAACTTTGGGATAAATGTAGAGAATTCAAAATCTGGTCAGTGCAAGAAACCGAGGTTTCGGTTCTTCGAAAAATGTGGTTTTTGAAAACCCGGTTCCTCCGGTTTTGTTTGAAGGTAAAAGCCTATTTCAACCAGTCCCGTTTTGTATATCCAAGTCTTAAACACCTTATCTACTTAACGTGTTTAACACATTTAAAATGTTTTAGAACGGGAATCAGATGAAACATTAGCCAATTTTGGAATTGTTTAAGCTTTGTGTAAAAAAGGTTCACTCAATTTTTGTTTTGTTTTGATGTTATTTTGAAAATTTAATTTAAATACTCTATAGAAATAATAATAATAACATGGGGCGGGCTCTGCAGTTGGAAAGTTTCTGCTTGCCACTACTTTGGGAGTTACCAGAACTGTCTCCTTCATATGGCAGTACAAGCAGCTCACTACTTCCTCCTAGTATGCCCCGGGCTATTGCTTTATCGGCTATTGATAGCTAGCTAGAGTGAGAAGGCAAAACGCATGAGCAACTGGCAGATGTCCTCGAGAATTATAAGGCTGACACTACTGCTATACAGGAGATGCGGTGGACGGGCCATGACTGTGCACGGAAGAAGAACTGGGACATATACTACAGCTGCCATGAGCAAACGCATGACTTTGGTTACAGATTTGTAATTGGTAAAAGACTGCAACATCTGGCCTTAGGGTTCAACACCGTGAGTGAACGTATAGCCACCATCCGCATAAACGCGAAATACTTTAACATATCGCTACATTGTATACATACCCCGACGGAAGAAAGAGACGATGACACCAAGGACATGTTCTATGAGCGCCTAGAGTAAACCTATGACCGCTGCACTTGTCATGACATTAAGATTGCTCTAGGTGCGTTTAATGATAAAGTCGGCAGAGAAAGTGCCTTTTAACCAACCATCGGTAAATTCAGTTTACACGCCATCTCTTTCTATTACGGGATGAGACTATTAGATTTAGCCTCTGCGAAAAACATGGTTGCCAGTAGTATGAGATTTATCACCTGGTAATTGATGGAAACCACTCTATAAGTTGGAGTGCAAGCTAATACCGATTCACAGCACAACGTGGTTGCAGCAAAGGTTCGCACAAGGATGAACATAACGAAGGTCGTACAAATACAGACATACAGAAAGCTGGGCATCGGAAAGCTGCATGTACCAGAGATAGCCTCGGCCTATGCAGAGAAGCTCATTCAGATACTGGAGCAGAACGCACCCCTGCGTCATGATCCTTAAACGCAGTGGAAGTACATTTCCAACTCTATGAAAACTGCTGCAGAGACCGTATATAGTTATGAAAAGCCGCTTAAAGACAGATGAAGGGTGGCGCATGGCAAGTGCAGAAAAGAACGCGACACGTATGGTAACGCTTTAGTCAGTTGCAACTAGAGCTGAGAGAGAGCTGTATAAAGAGAAGAGGAGAGAGAGAATAAATAGTTGTTGAGAAAGCGCGAGAGTGAGCAAATTGATTTTTACAGAAGGAAGAATGAGGCCCGTAATTTCTATGGAAAAGTACAAAGCCAAACCAACGGAAATAGATGGGTCACACTTTTATAGAGATATGGAGAGGAATCATGTCACAGATTTGGTTTGGTTTTCGTGGTTGCTAAAGATACTATTTAGCATCAATTAGTGTCACCGTTTGCATACCACATCACTCCGGAAGTTCCAAAGTACCGTGTCTATATCCAGCCTGTTAGTCGGAGATACCTCATTAGATCCCCTAGATCTATCTCGTGTATCTCAGGGAGGTTATGGAGGAAGGGACGGCCCATAGTCTTCAGGCGTCTATTCATCAGAGACCGACAACTGCAGAGGAGATGCTCCACCTGTAAAGGACATCGGAGATAAATGAATTACGCAGAATTGAAAAACAATTTTAAATTAAACAAATGCAAACTACTTTTATACTTGAAATGCACGACTGGTCCGTTAGCTTCTTTGAATTGGCTAAACATTTTTGTTGCATGCTATTTGGTTTGTTTTCGTAATTCACGATGAAGGTTTGGTATGTTTTTATTCTAAGCTGGCAAGACAAAATGGCACATATGTTTTAGGCATCATGATCATACTTTTTGACAGCCCTAAAAACTGCCGCGTTTCCTGAATGGACTACTCCAGAAATAACTTCCTTTTTGATTGATCGCCCAAACAGTAAAGATCAAATATAATCTCAAAACTAATCAGTGAAAAGTTCTACCATCTCGAAATTTTTGTGAATATTAGCAACTTTGTTTTAATTAGTTTTCACTTAGTTACCAGGTAAATTGCGACAAAAGAGTTATATATGTAAGCGAATTCACGCAGTATAATATTACATATTTAGGCAAACAATACAACGTGTTATATATAGCCTTTTGAAGACACAAAAGAAGGGACTCGGGTGAAGTACATTCTGGATCGTCTGTTCTGAGCGACCATAGATGACGTCATATTCCCTATAGTGATCTGCTAATCTATCCAACAAGAATCCCAGTAAACTATTCAACGAGCGGATTGCAGAGAATATTCAATTTTACTACAACTGTGCTGCCGGTTGAATATCACATCAGAATCGGTCGAGAATAAGTATATCTCTATGAATCCATACGTAGAGAAATGGTTAAATTTTAAAGGTGCAAAGTTCTACAAATTCCCATAATTACATGATAGAGGCGAAAACAATTGCTTAATCTCAGCCAAATGATTAACTAAAAAAAAAAATAAGAAATTCGTATTCAACCCAACCTAATTTTGTCTCCGGAAAAATATAAAGTAAATAGTAGACTGGGCTATGTAAACGAAATTAGCGTTCAGCTTCCACTTGCAAAGGAAAAGAGAGTAGCGTGGTAATTATTGACTGTATTCTCAGTTATAATATTATACACTAGCTCCTCATACGGTACTATTCTAGAGTAGAAAGGTCGAACAGACAAGATCCCAAGAAGATAATAAAAATATAAAAATAAAGAAACGCTACATTTGCTAAACGGTCACAAAAGATGTAACATCGAAGTCCCAGTCAAATTAAACGATTATATATATTGCCATTGAAAAACTTTTGTTTAAATTTCAGTGGAGGATATCTCAAATTAACTCCAAAAAATTGTATTAAAAGTAAGGTGCTTGGAAGAAAGGAAGTGTGTGACAATTAAGTGTATGTAATCATGAAACAATTGGAAAGTGAATTATAAATAAGAAAAAGTAAACTGAACAAAAAGAGCAAAAAAAAAAAATAAAATACGACTAAATAATAAAATGAGCTATAGAATACGTCAATTGTTTTATGAATTAACACACACTTAATTTTCATAAAAACACCTCTCATTAAATTTACCAAAAATTTCATAAAATACCCGAAAATTTAATATCACTTAAAAATAAGTCCAAACCATAGAAGGAAATATCACAGAAAAAAAAATAATAATAAGATTTTGCAAACAAATTCCTGAGGTATGATATGAATAATATATAACCAATTATTTGCTGCACATAAGTTTTATTACGACCAAGGTTATTCTAGATTGCAACATCAAACCCCAACCTCGCTGAATTGGAAAGGCCTTTCGCTATATTCGACGAAGTGTGTGATAAGTTTTTTTTAAAAGATTTTTTACTTGTTTATTTTCGGTCTGTAAATCTATACCAGAAAAATGTTAACGATTTAGAAGAGAGGATCAATAAAGAGATCATATGTTAACAATCTCCATTGAAATCTAGTATAAAAATAAGTGTTAACTGTGATCAATGGTAATTTACTTCTTCTAAATCGATCACATTTGTCGATCCGCTTATACCCCAAAACCAGTTTTTTTTTCTTTTCTCTTCGGCTCTCTAACATCACAACCCCTACAAATTTCAGAAATGTATAATTGATGCATTATCACCTACGATTTCTAGTGATATTTCTTTCCTTAGTTGTACTAGAACATAGAATTAATCACATAATCCTGGAATAAGCCACAAATAATACTACAGTGAAAATATGTATAGAATTATAAGTCATAACTTTAAATATAATCATACCTTGAATTATTAGCTATTAGAATATTAATGAAATTTTGGTTTGCATATTTAAGATATCATGTTCGTTCGAGTTAACATTAATAAACATTGAATTCCATTAAATATGGGCGGTTAAAATATCTCTAGAGTTTTCTTACAATGCCGATAGGAAAGTTGGAATAAAAGCATAGTTTAACTTTAAAGATGGGGTTTTAGTTAAAACCAAAGTCGCCACTAAGACATAGGATTGGGTGGGTTATGAGGCGATACTCCCCGGAAACCATCTAGGGGCAGTTTAAAATTTACCGAACAATCAACAATATCAACTCTTCATAAACTTCTAGATTTCATACTAAATGACTGTGTTGTTTAGTAAGTTATCGACCTTGGTACATTATACATAATTTTTAAATAGGATTAAAAAATAGGGAGTCTAGATAAGTATTGTTGTTTTGTTGAGCTGAATATAGAAGTGAGAGGACACGAATCCCCCACCCGACTGTTATTGATAGCTAGTTAAAGGCTCCCGCAGTCCTACTCGCGACTATTGCCCAAGACAGATTTAAATTTTTCTTAAATCGAATAGAAAAAATTTTTTTTTTGTGAAATAATTTTTGGATACAGTAACAGCCCTATTCTGGCAGGGTTACAAAAGTCACCACGGTTACTATTTGACAGCTAAGTGACAATTGTCACAAATCGGTATTCTGACATATTTTTTTGGTGACAAAAGTATCAAAAACTGTTACCTGCCAAAGAGGAGGTAACAGCGCGTAACAGCTGTTTTGTTTGCCGGAAAGTTGATACAAAAACATTTTACAAATTGTACAAGTAAACAATAAAAGTGTCTACGATAAAAAATAAATAATATAAATTAATAATAGAATGAAGGAAGCGCTTTTGCTACTTTGTGCTATGGAAATGGAGCAGAAATGTCGTGTATTGATGGATGGTGATCGGGACTAGGACCGGGACTAGGGCTGTGGCTGTGTCTGCGGTGATGCTCTTATATTGGCAGTATTAAAAAAACACAATGGTAGTGCTGCTGCTGATGCAATTATCTCCTGTTGAAATTAGTTGCGTTAATGCCGGTCGGTCTTCTATTTGCCGTTTTTATTATCAACTTCATCAATTTGAATTTTAACCTAATTTTGATAAATTTTAAAACTAAAACGCAAAAAACATTTGTCGCCGTCAACGCTGCCGCAGAACACAAAGAACAGGAAGAGTAACAGCAACAAGAAAAAATGGACGAAGAGAAAGAATAGAAGAACGAGCACTTTGTCGTTGTCGTCGTCGCATAGAAAGAAAGAAGACCACAGTCATGCACTATCGATCGGGGACCACAGAAGAATCTGCTAGAGTGAACACGTTTTAAACGGATGACGGATGATGGACAGCCAGCTGGTTGGGGTATATGTTTTTGCAGCACGAACGAATAAACCATCTGCGTCGATGCCTCAACTTTGTTTCAGAAGACACACAAAACAATGTTATCAAATAGCAAAGCGTAATAAAATCCCCCAAAACATGGATACCGCAATAGCAATCTCAAATATTATGTACGAGCAGCGAGGAGAGACTGATATCCCAAAATTTGATTTTGATTGCAATCAGACTACTCGACTGTCTATTCTGATAGGCAAATTATGTAGAAAGGAAGAAACCACCAAAGTAAGATGGTAAGTTCGCGACGAAAATTTAAAATTTTTGTATGTAAATTTTTTGTTATATTAATCAGTTATGCATTTTTTTGTCACTCATTATGTTCTAACGCGACATTTACAGTTCTCAACACTACCACTTTCTGTTGTTGAAACACTTTCCGACCAAGCAGTGGAGAAGAAAAAGCGAAATGATCCGCGCACCCATTTTCGTTCTTGGTATACATTAGAATGAGTAACACCTCGCAAGGCATAATAATAAAGTTCTTGATGGCGGACAGCTACAGACATAGGCAGCAGCCGCAGCAACGACGTCAAACCCCTTTCCATAAACCGCTACCACAGTACCACACAACATTCCAGACCCGTCACAACAACAGCAGCACCAGCAGCTGCCAGCCACAGTCGGACGATAAGTTGTCAGTCATAGAGCAAAAAAAAACCATGCGGTCGATGCTATTACGTATTATTAGTAAATTTAAATTTCTTCTCCATTGTTTAAGAGAAATTATAAAAAGCTAAAGAGAGTGTTGGGATCGATCGTTATACACAGCAGCAAAGTTTAACATATAGCCACATATTGCCATATAATGGAACAATAAGTGCACGTCGGAAGCATTAGAACAACAAATACAATAAATTTGCAGCTACATTTGTCAAATTCAACACAATTGTATGCCAACAATAAAAGTACAATAAAATAAATGACACTACTGTTATCGTTATCGATCGAATACATTTCTACGCAGGCAAATATTTATAGAAAAATTTAATAACGCGCTGTTCCTCAATTTTTAACGAGAGACAGTCATTCGAATTCGACTGAAATTGGGATATTCTAAGTTAAAAGGTTTCGCGTTCGATTGACTATTTGTGATCGCTAACGGCAGCACTTTCGTTAAAGAGAGAATTTACATTTTCATTCTACTTGCAACGACGACAAGTTTATGGAACTCACATCAAATTTCATTCTACGACACCATTTCCAATTGAAATTAAAAATATTTTGATTTTGAAAAATATCAGTGGAAATTTGAAAATTCTTTTGAATTTAAACACATCAATTGAAATTTAAAACACATCAATTGAAATTTAAAACACATCAATTGAAATTTTAAACACATCAATTGAAATTTAAAACACATCGATTGAAATTTGAAAGATATGAATTGAAATTTGAAAGATATGAATTGAAACTTAAAAGACAACAATTGAAATTTCAAAGACATTAATTGAAATTTGAAACATCAATTGAAATTTCAAATTCGTCACTTGAAATTTAAAAATTATTAACCGAGTTTATGTATTAGACTTTTAAATTTCATTTGATTTGATTTAAATTTCAATTGATGTCTTTTAAGTTTCAATTCATATCTTTCAAATTTCAATCGATGTGTTTTAAATTTCAATTGATGTGTTTTAAATTTCAATTGATGTCTTTTAAGTTTCAATTGATGTGCTTTAAATTTCATTTGATGTGTTTCAATGGTCCTCCTCCAGTCAGCACCCTTTCTGCCTTTGCCTTCCTGGCTCGGCAGCGCAACTGTTTTTTCCACTTTGCTAGAGACTGAAAAATAAAAACAAATCATCTTGCACTTAATTTTCTAAACTTATGCACCAACCTCTTTCCATTTGTTGGGAGTTCGTGTAGCTCCTTCCAGAGAGTTTAGCCTCCCTGCAACTTGCTCCCACAACTCTTCCATTTGCCGCGGATGCACAGGCGTGTTTTTGCCGCTTAGCATCTCTGGATGCTCCTTCAGGAAGGCAACATAGCATTCCAGCTGTGCCTTTGTGGTTCGCTCAAATTTCCTAAATGATAATATATTAATTTTAATTCAATAAAACATAAATATATTAAATACTTACTTTTCCTTTATTGCCGCGTACATTTTGTCCAGAAGATCATATGGTTTTGTTTTGTTTTCTCTGCTTTTGACAACCTGTTATTGTGAGGTGAATTATTTGTTACGAGGTGAATTTTTCATTGTCACCGTGTTGCCAGAATACCAGATACAAACAATGGTGACAACTTTGTAACAATTTTGTGGTTACAATTTGATTGTTACCACATACACAGAATAGGGCTGTAAATGTTCATTACACACCGTCTCCTCCTCTTCTACGTCGTCGCAGGCACGGCAGTGGTCATTATATGGCAGCTTCAACCGTCTTGCATGATTACCGATTGGCCAATACCCGGTCAGCACGTCAGTTAGCCTTGATATGTCTCCCCGATTATGGCTGATCAAGGAATTTGTCCGGTGAATGTTATATTCTGGCCATGTGTTTCTGTATATGCGGCACGTTTCCGTCCTATCCCATCTGGTCTTTTCGTTCCCTAGGATACCTTTATGGCCTAGTATCCAAGTAAGAACCACATTGGCCAGCCAACCTAGCTCGAGAAGTTTTTCCATACATTCACTAACGAGTTTGGACGCAGTGTTGTAAGATTTGAGTGATAGGAGAGCCGCTTGGCTATCTACAAATATTCCAATGCGCTCTGTTCTTCTCTGTAGTATAAGTGCGGCGCAGGCTTCTTTCATGGCCTATCTCCGCTTGGAAAACGCTGCACTTGTCTGGCAGTTTGAATGATAAACTGAGGCATGCCTCTTCGGAGAAAACACCCGATCCGGTTCCACATTACATTTTGGATCCGTCCGTAAATACTTTGGTGTCAAAACCTGTAAGTGGTTCCCCTTTATCCCACTCTATTCTCTTGGGAAACCTAACATTGTATAGGTTATCGAACATCAATGAGGGGTACAGTAATCGGTTGTTATATTGAGTCCTCTTGAGATTGTCTGTAGTATAATCGCTTGTACATATGCGTTGCTGTTCCATAGTCCAAGAGCGTTTAGTCGAGTGGCACTCTAGGCCGCACTAGCTGTGATGTGAAGGTCGATTGGTATAATATGAAGCATTGCATTAAGGGCTTCGGCTGGACACGTCCTCATTGGCCCTGTTATGCCTATGCAAGCTGATCTCTGTACTCTATACAACATTTTCATGGTGGTCGTCTTCCCTGCTAGTGTACATCCATAGCACCATTTTCGTTCGGAGACCCCACCTGCTTCCGAACATTTTCCGACAAGCGTAGTACGCAACGGTTACCTTCTGTGCGCGGTGCTCTATGTTACACTTGCAGGAAAGTTTAAGGACTAGAATCACGCCCAAGTACTTGTTGTGAGTTGACAGTGGAATCTATATTCCACTTAGCCGAGGAGGATTAAACTTTGGTATCTTGGTCTTCGTGGTAAAAAGCATGACCTCAGTTTTCCCTGGATTCACTCCAAGACCACTCCCAGTGGCCCAATAGTTAAGTGATTTCACGGCCCAATTCATGATTTCGGTCAACACGGATGGAAACAAACCAGACACCATTATTACCACGTCATCCGCATTCGCCACGGTTTTGATCCTCATATTGGATAAATAAACAGAATGCAAGGAGCAACACGACATTGATAGCAGAAAAACTACCACGAAATATGTAACTGAAATTTTGTGTGTGTGTATGTGCGTGACGGTACAAGTCGGAACAAACGGGTCGTGTTTTTTTGTTTTAATCATAATTCGAACGCGCCTGTTTCATTATGTTGGTATGTATTTGGATTCAGAAAAAAAACGAAACACATACATACATTTGTGCGGGCAATGAAAACGAAGAAGTCAAAGAAACAACGTGTTTCAAGTACGACGAACATAAAAAATAACAATTCAACGTACAGGCAAAGGAATCCAATCAAATTTTTGACAAATTTGGTTAAAATAAATAGAAGAGCAGTTGCAGAAAATGCTTACAAGAGCGATCACTGGCTTAATGACGGGGAGATTTGGCGATACAATTGAATATCAAAACCGTCAACACAACAAAAATTACATGATTTAACAAAACAATGATGTGGTTCTATGTTAAAGCAGTAGAGTATGGGGGAGTAGATGTTATGTTCATGGTAAGTAAAGCCATAGATATGTACATATGTATCTTAAATAGAAATCTTAACAATAAATACTTTGTATATGTTTTTAATTGCAGGACCTGAATATGACGGCCACAATAAAACTCAACCCCTCAACTACCACAATCTTCACCAGACGAGTGTTTCAACATGAAATGAATATAATCTATTTAGCGAATAGACTTTCGAAAACCAAAATTCAAAAAATTGTTATCAAAACACTTGCAATGTAATACTAACGGTATATTTATGTACAATTGTCAATAACTTATTTCAAACACACTTCAAAACATTCATTGCAGCAATGAAACAAAATCATTGTAGTAATGAAACATATTCATTATAAAAATGACTCAAATTCGTTGCACTAATGCAAGAAATTCATAGCAGCAATGAACAAATTCATTACAGCAATGAAGGAAACTCCTTGCAAGAACGATACCTATTCATTGCTCCAACGAAACAAATTCGTTGCAATAATGACGCAAATTCATTGCAGCAACAACCATACTTTCACCACAGTAACCAAAAATTTGCAGTTGATTAACACATATTCATAGCGGGAATGAGACGTTAAGTTAGCTCACTTTCGATGACAAAAGTTGTTGGGGTGAGGAACATTTTCATTCGTGTGACGTTACTTTTCCGTTTAGTGTATATAAGTAATTAAAAGAATTAAGTTTTTAAAATTCAACCAACTGGATTTGCGTTGTCTGTGCCTCGGGTTTTTTTACTTGTACTTACTTACTTACTTATCCGGTCTCGCACAACACATGGGGTCAGGAATCATACAAAACGAAGATAACGTATTTCGCCAACCAGTTCCATCTTTTGCCGTATCTCTCCAGTTGGCAATACCAAGTGTACGCAGGGATTAGTCAACCTTCCAGCGGAGTCGTGGTCTTCCTATTTTTCGTCTTCCTTTCGAAAACCCTTCGCGCTGGTTCGTCTTCTTCCATTCTACTGAAATGGCCTATCCAGCGCAATCGCGTCCTTTTAATCAGCTTAACTATGTCAATGTCGGGATATAGCTTACAAAGCTCATGGTTCATGAGTCGCCAATACTATCCGTTGTGCACTGTATGGCCATAAATTCTTCGGAGTATTTTTCTCTTAAAGATTCCTACAGGTGTTTCGTCTACTTTTTATACGACCCAGTATTCTGAGCCATAAAGCAAGACAGGCGTATGAGAGTCTGATAGTCCAAAATAATATCTTTTCGCAAGCACAATTCTCCGCTTGATACCAAGGCTGACGTTGTTGTTTTTGTTTACGGCAGATCCGGGGTATAGAAGTTCGTCCACCACCTCGAAATTATAACAGTTATCAACGTTCACGCTTTGGTCTAATCGCATGGAGGCCCTACTCGTTGAAACCATTAACTTTGTCTTGTCCTAATTTACTGTCAGACCCACTTTTGCTGACTCCTTCTCAATTCTCGAAAACAATTCTCTAATTGTGCGCCCAAGGATGTGACTTTTTCTGCTGATGGTTTTATTCATGCTGACTGCTGCTTTTCTCATAATGATCTCCATTAAGAAGTTAAAGAGATCGCACGATAGCTTTCACTGCGGCTTTGGTATTCTTCAAGGTAATTCTGGAAAGGAGTATGAGTTTTGCAGGAATACCAAGCTCAGACTTTGCTTCGTAGAGTTCTTCCGTATCGGGTTTTCGAAGGCAAATCGACAAGTATACCGTCGGTTGACAGGAAAAACTCACTAAGTGCGTTTAGAGCACAATGGAGATAATGGGGTTTTAATCAATTATTTTGTACCAAAATTCTATTTTAGTAGTTATCGACTTAAAATCGTTGATTATAATAAAACTATATTTCTTTTTTATAGTTGAGCTTGCATCTTCGTGTTAAATGCAAAAGTCTTCGTAAAAGTGCGAAATGAAGGACTTAATGAATTTTACCTGCCGGGATCACAAACATAGAGGCACATAATGAAAAACAAATTCTACTTTTAGTAAGATTAATCATTTATTTATTTAAAGAAAAAAAAAACACTTTCGTTGTCCTCTATATCGCTTTCATCATTAGATGGCTCTGGTAAGCGTTCCGGATGTACAAAATTAATAGTGGGCAAACTTTTGAACCACGGGATAACTTCTTCTGGAATTAGACCAGCATCGCAAAGTTTTACAAGGTCAGTTTTTTTTGCTTGTGAAATAGGTAAAAGATTGCAGTATGCTGATTGTAGTTCAACTATTGTCCTTCGGCGACCTCTTCCGGATACATTAATTTTTTTTTAGTCAGATGTATGATCGTATCTATAATATAAAATTTCTGGGGATTCTTCTTCGAATTTTAAACACTTTATTTTAAGCCATGACACTTTTTCACCACACTCGTCTTTGTTCCGGTTTTTGATAGTGATAGCTGCTAGTTCCTGTAGGTTATAGAAATCCGCGAACTTTAAGAGATGAACTTGGTATTCACCCTTCTTTTTCTCCTTTTGGAAGATCTAGCAGATTGAAAAATCCGTATCCAGTCAGACATTGTGTAAGCGCTTTTATTTTTTTATGCCGACTCTATTGCGGAATGCATGGAGTCACATTCCATGTGCGAATGACCTGACTCTAAAAATTTTAGCTCCAATCTGTTGAGATGGCGTAAATGTTTTACAGCATACATTAACACGGCTGCTACTTGCTGGTTTCTGTTCTGACCACCACAAGTGTCACAGAAGAGTGAAACATCTGTCACGGTCAAGGGCAATGTATTTAGGAAACGAAACAAAATTGAGCCTATTTCATTGCTCCCTCGCTTACCATTCAATTCATTCCAAGTGTATCAATGAGCATTTTCTCCGCTTCCTACGTAGATAGTCAAATTATATACGCATATCTTTCTGGAATAATAAAACAATGAGACACTCGAATACTGCAACTGGAGGACACTTTGCAAATCGAAAGTACAAGTAATGAACGCAGGATCATTTTTGCATCTCAGTTTGTCATTTTCCTTGGCTTCATTACACTGGTTTTTTCTCATTAAATGCATTGAATGCTCTGCTTCCAGCTCGTTTTTATTTATGGCTGGATCATATTTAGCGCACCTTGCACAGAGGTCTTTTTTTTGGTTTAAAAAACGAATAGTTATAATTATCGCAGAATATCCTTCTATAAGTTTCAGTAATATTGCGTTTTTTGCAGAAATCATTACGGTAAAGATTATACATTTTCCAAATAGACAGATCACTATATAGTTTGTTTCTTTGAGGACTTTCGAACATAGTGGGATTCCATAACTGGGAAGCTTTCTATATGTGTTTTTACTAAAGCGACCACTAATTCGCAAGTTTTAGTACCAGGCGCCTTTCGGCCTCTTTTATCGTTATCAGTAAATGATCCAAAATGGGAACCGCTGATGGCTGTATTAATAGGCCCATTCAAAATATACAACGTCTTCTCAACAAAATTTGAGCATACTCTATGACGTGCTCCAGAGCTATTTTCTAAGAAATATTTTTTAGGAACATGGCGTCTACTTTTCTTCGTGTCGGTGGCTCTGCTTGGACAAATTTTAATATAAAATCTTTCTTTCTAGCAAAGTCACGAAATCCCCAATACAATTTACAAATTTTTTGTCTGTCCTCTTCTGTAATATTGCTTGTACACTTAAACTTACATTTGGAACAATCAGCAAGTTTTGGAGCTTTTGCAGGATGGCTTTTGTTTTTAGTAGTATAAGGCATACATTTTTCTCGACGAGATTTCACTACATTGACTTTCCAGGTTTTTGGGTGATTTATTCTGCGTCTTGTTAGAACTTTTTTGTCAATTTCATCCGAATAATCGGAATTGTCAGAATCCTCTCGTACAGGCTGGAAAGTCGGGTCATCATTGGAATCTCCACTAAAGTCTGTATCAACACTATTGCAATCATAGTTCACAAGTCGATATGTGTCGTTTTGCATCTGCCCAAAGTCAAAGAGAGCTTATGATTATGATTGAAATTTTGACAAGCAAAAACTATAAATATAGTTGTGAGTTGTAACCTACTTTAACTTCAATTCCTTTGACCTCTTCATTCACATCGTTCTGAACACTATCAGCTGTATGTATGCCTTGTAAAACTCCAGTATGAATCTTAATGTATAAAGGATGCAAAATCAGTTTTGAATATAGAATTAAGCCCGATGTTAATATTATCGTTTCAAAATAGTATGTAATAGATAATACAAAAAATATTACTTACATGGTTTTGGTTTACATCATTAAAACTTGTGACACCAGATTGTGGTAGCTCAAATACACTAACAGATTTATCATCAAACAAATCTCTTTGAGCACCCAGTATGGATTTATGATTCTATAAGAAGGATTCCATAAATTAATATTATTATCCTCAAGTTTAATCTAAACATAAAGAAAGTACTTACAAGATTATCGAGAGTTTCTTTATGCCTTTGTTTATTCATTGCCAATTCAGCCAAGTATTTACCTCTTGTCTTACCAAAGTCACACAGACGACTGAATGAAAGAGCATAAGAATTTTGTGAGAGTCGGTCTTCCACAATTGTGGTATGAAATGGAAATCCCTGTTTTAAGAATACGTTCTACTGAAATAGGGACTTCCCCGTATTGAGTGTAGCAACGCGATGGTAAAAGTTGGTTTGAGGATAATTTGCTCAGTTACTATCATGTTGGAGGAACAGCAGTTATCTTATGTGTTTTTGTTTATTTCTTTTATGTATGAAAAATACAATTTCAAATAAAACAAAAATTCTGCAAAGTTCAATAAGTACGTATATAACATAGAGTGTTCGCAAGAAATATTCATTAAGTACGTTCATGATTTTTTCCTGCCGTAAAAATTTGAAAGACCGCAGTTAATGAAATTTGAAACTGGTATTTTGGAAGCACTTAGGGACTTACTGAGTTTTTCCTGCGATACATAATTGAAAATTATAGTACTTAGCATTAAAAAGTAATTTTAGTTAAAATGTGTACTTAGTGAGTTTTTCCTGTCAACCGACGATATAATAGGTATCGATTTGTTTTCGTGGATCTTCTCAAGTCGATTTTCCAGGCATAAAGCCACACTGTTATGGTAAAAGCGATAATTGGTATTAGTCTTTCGCACATTATACTTGATGGAACCTTATATGCTGTGGATAAAAGTCTTATTCCACGGTAGTTGACACAGAGATTCGGGTCACCTTTTTTAAATATGGGACATGGTACACTGAAATTTTGCTAATGAGCTGATGCATGCACCTTATCAGCTCATCGCCGTCATCCTTAAACAGCTCCGCCGGTAATCCATCGGCTCCTGCGGCTTTGTTGTTCTTAAGCCTGGCAAGGAGGTAGGTAAGGAGGGGGCAATCGACGTCGTCTAAATTGAGATCGATTGTCCCATCGTTATTGGATATCTCAGGTACCAGTAGCGCGGAGGAATGATATCGCAATATTCCCAAAATGCTCTGCACATCTGCGATGAGATTTCCGTCGTTGTCTATACAGACGGGACCCAGAACCATGTCCACTAGTTCCATTTTTGACTTTTTGGTAGAATTTTCGAACTTCGTTCTTCCGTCTGTAAGTCTCAAATATCTCACTCTCGCGCATTCTCCACTGCCGTTTCTTACGCCTAAAGAGACGGTTTACCTGTTTTCTTTTTGCCTATACCGCTCAGTCGCAGCTCGCGTTGCAATTGACAGAAGCATTACCATACCTACAACGTTCTTTTCATTATTTGCAGTGCGACACTCTTCATCGTACAGTGGTTTGTGGCGTAGCGGTTTTTCAAAACCACGTACGGTTGTCGCGGCAGTTATCATATAGTCGAAAATGTGATTTCACTGCGCTTCGGGCTAGTCATCGGGAGGGGGTGGTTTCTGTACCAAAATTTGCGAAAGCTTCCTTGGGTAGGGTGTGGTTACCTCTGGTAATTGCAGCTCTCCGTTGTAGAGCTTTCCCAGCGTCTGAGATCGTACGATTTTCGCTCTACTTTCTACCAGGTAGTGTCCGAATCAATGTTAGCTCCTCTGATCACATGTACGTCCATTCCTCTGGTTGAGTGCCTACCATCAATTACCACGTGATCAATTTGGTTCTTAGTTCTTTGATCAGGGGATACCCAAGTAGCCTTGTGGATGTCTTTATTTTGGAATCTTGTCCCGCTACTGACCATGTTTTTTGCCGCGGCAAAGTCAATCAGTCTCATACCGTTGTCGGAACTGCCAGCATGTAGACTGAAATTGCCAATAGTTAGATTAAACACATTCTCCCTTCCTAGTTTGGCATTAAAATCCCCTAGTACAATCTTAATGTCATGGCCAGGGCAGCGGTCATACGTTTCCTCTAGCACCTCATAGAATATGTCTTTGGCATCATCATCTTTCTCTTCTGTCGCGACATGCACACAAATTAGGGAAATATAAAAATATTTCGCTTTTATGCGGATTATGGCTATACGTTCACTCACTGGATTGAACCTAGAGACTAGGTGTCGCAGTCTTTTGCCAACTACAAATCCGCAACCAAATTCATGTTTTTTTCATAGCAACTGTAGTATATATCGCTGTTTCTTTTTCTTGTGCAGCCATGTCCTGTCCATCGCATTTCCTAGATAGCGGTAATCTCAGCCTTATAACTTTCGAGGACATCTGCCAGTTGGATACTTGCACCGGATCTATATAGAGTTCTTACATTCCAAGTGCATATCCGCAAATCGTGGTCCTTATAACGTTTGCGGGGGTCGTCAGCAAATAGGGGTTTTTTATGTTTTCTGTTTCGTTTTTGTATTTTCACTGCCATTATGAACGGTGGCGGGAGGCAAACCCAGTCCACCGGGTTTTTGCATTTTACCTACTGCCAGGATATGTGACTGTAGCCTCCCATTATGGATCAGACGCAATATGTCGAACCTGGATTTTCCTCTTTTGGTTTCTATCCGCCACTGGCCCGTATGTTTGGCTCATCCGCCTTATAAGGACAAAAGAATATGCCCGATAGCTTGAAGAGGTTCAGTGACGTCAGTCACCTACTAAACCTGAGACATATCAGTGATCGCATAACCAATCAGGCAGCTCATTCGTTTCGCCTCACTCTAGCTAGCTAACGGAGGTCTCCGATAAAGCCATTGACCAGGACATGCTGGGCGGAAGTAGAGAGCTGCTTCCCCAATGAAGGAATCATTTCTGGCCACTTTTTACTTGTAATGCAATTTAAATTTCAGTATAAGTAGAAATTAAAGTTTTGGGCTGAGCAAAAAAAATAGTATATGTATTTTTGAGCTCACCTCATTGAGCTCGTATTTGAGCTCATATTGATGGTTAAAAATAATTGTTGTATTTAGTTTTGTTAAAGTGGTTAAAACCGCCCCCAAAAAAATTCCATCGTACGGCCCTGAATACAATACTGTGTTGGAATATCATTTTGTAAGAATACTCGTAGTGGTCTCTTACATTTGGTGATCTCTTACAACTAATGCGAAGCAGAATATAATTGAACCGTTTTGCTATTATCTGGGGAAGGTTCATAATTTCTTGAATGATAACGGGTTGGAGATTCTACTTTCCATTAATTTCGCTTCAGAGATGGTCAACTGCTGTGGCGATTTATTTTTTGACACCGAAATAGTACCTGTGTGGATCTGAGCAATCAGTTTATAAGAGGGTCTGAATAATTAGTTATTCAATAAATCAGAATCCTCTTTCAGCGAATTTTGTCATTTACTGGAATTGTGGCCGGTACCTCATATTTTGGTTTGCTGAAAACTGGGAGTTATCTTGCTTAAAATTATTACGGAATCGCGTAAATCGAAATTGGTGCAACTTTCTTCATATCTCAAATAATATTTGCTTTCGAAAAAGATTTTATGAGATTTTGTTTCTCTATTTACATCAGTATGGGCCGTTGTGAGTGTATTGGTTGTAAAAGTTGTTTCTCCATTTGAATGTTCAAGATCGAATTTTTCTCTTCAGGGTGATATAATATAAGATCGACCTTTCAATCCGCAATTTTATTTATATTTTTTGTTTAGATACAAATGTTAGAACGTGGGAAAATGTTGACTACTTAGAGAAATACATCGTATTTCTACACTTTGTGGATGGACGAATGTACTGTCCTATTAGCCGATGACTGACTTAAACTGTATCATCAAGTTTTGGTTACACCACTTGCTTATATAATCGCTTGTTTTGTATGAAGCACTTAGCGGAGACTTAGCGACCCGAATCATTTTCGCTAAGTTTATAATTTTTATTTTTTGTCATCTTTTACCATATTCAACCCTTTACCTTATTTTTGAATTATATATCTTTTCGCTTAATAACCGTTTTCGTTGCAGCCAAAACACGACTATTGTCTCATTTGAATTTTTCCCCTCGCGACTTACATTTTCACATGCTCACATGAACACATATTCAGTTGCTCTCGAGTCAATGACCGTAGAACATTTGGCGACTTCTGAACATATGTTTGCTTTGCAATAGCACATACTGAAAAGTTTTAACTTCTATCTTTCATGATACATTTTCAGATGATTCTAATCTGACTTTGGATGTATCTTATCGATATAATGTTCAGGCTTTACCATCTCATATCTCATTGAAATTGTATAATTTTTATAATATTTTTTATAATACCATTCGGATTTATTCAAATTGGACCGAAAATCGTTTATTTTACGATGATATAAATGTATCTGACATTAGGAATTGTGATTTCTGGATGACATTTAACATTCAGTCATGCATCAGAGTCAAATACAAATTGTAATATCATTCACATCTTGCGATCGACGACAATCTCCAAATTGCGCGATATAATTTTATAATATAGGGTTTTATTGCCATACAATTTCAGATTGTAGTACGTGAATATCAACTTTACACAATTGATCATGGTTACAACTTGCATAACTTGATTTCAATCAATGTCCGTGTTCACAATTTATTAATCCCTTACCTATTCCAACCTTCGCCAAACATGTCGCTAGACCGTTTTATACGTAGTGCAGATAGTTTAGTCGAATTTGTAGCTGCCTTGAATGTCAACTAATTGCCAACATCATCCGTGTATTCGATTGCAACACATATGAGAAGTGTTTCTCTGATATAATGAATAGTGAAGAAATGGAAGAAGAATCTGGGGAAACGGACGAACTGGAAACTATAAAGGCGAACTACAAACGATCCCACATCATTTATTGTCGGTACATATCTCGGTTAAGTGAACTTCTGCAGGAATTGTATCCTAAGTTATCCCTGGCTTCCACTAGCAGAGAGACCAATTTCGCTCTTCCTATTTGCGACATTGGTGATTATGCATAGTGGCCTACTTTTGCGACCTCTTTATTGCTGTGTGTGTAAAATATGCAGTCCTATTGAATAGCTATTTCATCTACAACAGAAAACTGAAACAGAAACTAATGAGGGTTTGAGCAAATCTTGGAAGAACCTGTCTGCAAGAAACGAAAACAAACCAGTTCTTGCGAATTTGCAACCCCATGCCCTTTTCAACTTACAGCCGATTGCAGTTACGTTCGGAAGCTCTATCAAAAATATTCACCGAGATATTAATGCCGCGCTGCAATTATATAATATAGACGTTAAGGGTAGGTAACCGATTTTCGTAATTATTTGTTCCAACCGCCTTCCCAACACGACTCTTACTCTTTGGGAACATACCATAACTAAGAAGTCCAATCTCCCAAAATATTTACATTTAGGTTCGTTCTTGGAGAATAAGTATAGGACTTCTTTCGAGTCCGTCTCCGACACGAAGAATGCAAATAAACCGTCTACCTCTAATGGTGACTTCGCTTCTAAAAATTATGTTGCCCTTGTATGAGACGACATTTAAAAACTGTTGCCATCGCCCCTCAAAGCTGTACCTTTGTTTTTACAACTATATGCTCCCTTTTGCTTGTCTTTATTGACTCGCTTAACTAAGTTGTTCAACCAGTGTATATGGAAACTTAAGCGATATTAAGAAATTTTAAGCGACTCTTCATACAAACTGGTCGATTTACCAATACAAATGGTATTTGTCGTTGTTCCCACTTAACAATAAATTCGACCACTTTAAGCGAATTTAGCTGAAACCGCTTAAATTACACTTGCGCGACCACAAAAGGTAGTAAAATTAGCTTATCGAGGACAAACAACATCAAAAAATGACAGAAAATGTGTCATTTCATCGGGCAACATTCTCCCCTATGACTCGCCGATAGGGCAGAAAATTCAACATTTTTGCACTTTTTGAGTGCAACATTCTCAGAATCGAACACAAACCCTTAACAAACGAACACATAAAGGCACTTTTAGGGCAAAGGGCAGAAAAAATGTTGAATTTGTTCTCGCCATGAGTCAGGGGGCGAAACTAAGAAAAAAACGAACGCGAAGAGTCTTCCACATTTCAGACTTATGTGAATCGTGCAAAATGTCACCTCTGTCCTAATACGTGCCCCATAAGTCGTAAATGTCCACGATTCTTCAATATGGGACAATCGCATCGACTTACTGAAATAAAGAAAATCCCATTATGTATAAATTGTTTTTCTCTATCTCACTCAGTAAGGAATTGCAAAAGCAAGCACTATTGCTTTAAATGTAGCAAGCGGCATAATACGCAGCTGCACAAAGATGCTGACTCTCCCGAACCTAAATCCCTTAATTCTGCCTCAACAGGTAAGGATTCCAATTCTTGTCTCAACTATACTTCTTCACATTTTGTTCCACAGACTTTTTCTATCCCACTACATTCCACCAATTCAGGTTTCTCTGCAAATTATAATGGTGTTTTGTAGAGAATAGCACCGGTGAATATCTGTCATGATGGGTTAAGGTGTACAGGAAGAGCGCTTCTGGACTCTGGATCAGAAGGTTTTTTTATATCTGAGAAATTCTTTCATCGCATCCAATTGCTTTTCAACAGCACATCCGCAAAAATTCTATTTCATAAAGAATGAACAGATTGCGACAAGACCATTTGTTGTGCCGCAGTTGTCCGGCAATCTTCCTTCATGTGTGGGTTATCCTGAATTTCTCTCCAGTCTACCGCATTTAGAATTGGCGGATCACAGATTCTACGTCGGTGCTGCAACGGGTAGTGTGCGCGCCTCTTGTACATGAGATCCTGGCTTTGATCCCTACTCCGACCACATTAAATATCTTTCGACGGCGGTCACCTCGCATAGTGACGACGCCATGAAAAAGCTTCTCAACCGTTCGGAACCAGTGTAAAACTATAGCTCCCAATCAGTGTGTATAACGCTAAAAATCGCACAGCTCACTAGTTGTGAGAAGCTCTTGCCAATTCCTTCATGTTATATAATTGGAAACCATTTATTTATTTTATACTAGCTGACCCGGTAGACGTTGTCCTGCAAATTTTGTTCAAATACCGTTAGCAGGAGCAGAAGTAATGGATTTTTAATTTGTGGTTTGTATGGGAGGTACCACGCCCCTTTGTCCAATTGGACCGAATAGTAAATCTAAACCACCCAGGGCGCCACCCAAACGCATAAAAAAATGTATTCAAATCGGTCCAGAAGTTTAGGAGGAGTTCAGTCACAAACACACGTGCAGTAGAATTATATATATAAAGATAGATTCTTCGAATGCTCGAATATTGATATTCTATTGGGATCACAGAAAACGGTAACAAATAATAGAAAACAAAAATTTGAAGATAATATACAATCTGCCGAATTGTTTTTCCACTTCCGCCCTGCACAGAAAATCTGGACAGAAAACAATAAATAATATAATAAACGCCATGACTCTGACATTCTACGACAAATGCAGAAGGTCAAATTATGCCCATTTGAGAATTTTGATTTTATTATTTGTTGTTTTTAAAAACTTCTCTACCTATTTTTCTCTTTCTTTCTTTTGTGATATTAAAAATAGGTTTTTTATACTATCATTTTCCTATATGTATTGATGTGTTATTTATAAATGCTTTTAATTAGAAATAAGATGTTACATTTGTTGAAATATCTATACAGATAAAAACTCAAACCTATGTAAATAAATATATAATAAATTTTGTACTATTGTACTGGAGGGTGACATGTTTCCTTTAATCATGGTCCTTGTATTAGAGTCCAAAATTTGTGGATCCTTAATGTCAGAAAAATACTCTTCGGGTCGATCCATACAGGTCCAATTCCTTCGTCTTCTATATCTCCATTGTCTACAAGGGTATAGTGCCATGAGAAATTTCGAGGATTTATACTGCGGAACTACCACGAGGAATGAGGAGGGTAGATACGTTGTATCTCTTCCCTTTAAGGAGGATTCTCCACAAAGAACAAGCCCCGGCTTATCTAGCAATAGCTCCATGACCCAATTTTTCGCAATGAGGTCATTAGGGAATTTATAACGTTGGGCCGTATCACCCCAGTTAGTCCTCAACATACTTTAAAAGTTTCATCCCATTACTATTTGCCGTATTATGCGGTTATTCAGCCAGAGAGAAGAAGTACGTGTGGTGTGCAATGCTTCATCCCCGACATCATCGGGATTCAGTTTGAATGTATACCGGTCCGATACTACAAGGCGATCTCACCACCTTGATTATGAAATGGCGTTTATTCCGATATGTCTTCAATGTCGATTTACAGAAAATGTACCGACAAATATTAGTTAAACCAGAACACAGATCCTTTCAGAGAATCATTTCTGATCATGTCCTTCCGATCCATTACAAGAATTTGAGCTCAATACAGTAACGTTGGGTGTAAACTGTGCACCATTTTTACCTATCCCCACATTAAAAAATTGAGCAGAATATCTATATGAAGAGTATCCTTTGGCAAGTCATATTCTGCGAAATTTTATGTATGTCGATGATGCTTTGGCTGGAGCCCATTGAATTGCAATGGCAATTAAGGTCAGAGACGATTTAATCCTCGCTTTAAATTCCGCTGGGTTCTCTATGAAGCCATGAAACCATGAAGCCGTGAAGCCATTTTAGCCAACCTTCCATCAGAGAACCTTATATTTGAAGATTTTTTTGATATAGATGACCGCAGTGCGGCAAAGACACTGGGTATACGATAGAACGCGAAATCAGACTGTTTCTAAAAAAAAGATGGTTTCCCATTAACCAGCGACTGTTTCTACTTTGCTATGATTCTGTTTCCCGAGAGATGTAAATACACTGAAAGCATAGTTTTTTCATTGATCTAAAAACTTTTGGATGGCTTGTTCCGGTAGCCATCCGGGCAAAAATAATAAAGCAAAATGTATAACACAGATTGGGATGAAGAACTTGTTGAGGAAACTTTTAAAATGTGGATATCCTTTCTTGTAAACTATCAGTATCTAAATTTAATTAAAATTCCGAGATGGGCTAACTTTACACTTAAATCGGATGTTCAATTCCATGATTTTTGTGACGCCTCAGAAAAGGCGTATGCAGCTGTCGTTTACATAAGAATGTGCGAATTAGATTCCGTGTACACCCACCCACTCATTCCAAAATTGACTCCAATTACAAAGTATTCATTAACTTGTGACCAACAGAATCCCCAAAATACGTATATGCCATTTCGATACGATACTAAATGTCAAAGATACGCCCGATTATACATTCAAGGTTTGTATAATTTAAACTACAACTTTATGTACGAAATTTTACCAATAATTTCACATCAAAATGTGTCACACTACGATCAAAGTTAATCAAATATATCGTTTGTGGTACAAAATTGACATACAAAATGCGAACATTAAGGGATTCATTCCCTATTACAATGCATTCCCTATTTACAATATATACGGCCTGTTTTTGTAACTTGTTTTTTCTCTCATCGCACGTCTAGAGCCAAACGAATTTCATTTTTGGTTTTTGTAAACTTTTTTTTGAGTGTAAACACAAAAGCTTTTAGTTATCGTCAAAATGTAGGTTCACATAAGTCAACAACGTACAATGTTAAATGTCAAAATAGACAATCGTAAAAAATTGTTCGTGTGGGATATATTGATGTGTTTTCATTTCAATAAATAAATAAAAATGGTTGTTTGACTAAAAAAACTTAAGTATTTTTAATATTGAAACGAAACAGCATATATTGATAATAACAATTGTATTTATCAGAGTAAAAAAGACCAACTCTATCCAGTTTCGTGCCTTGGTACACTCGATGGACGAGTTCCCAGAACTAGCCACTCAGTCCCAAATCTTCTAACAGATTCGAAAATACTTCCTCATTAACACGGAAGTTTGCAATAAATCTACAAAACATAACTTCATTAATTCATAAAAGCAAACTATACTGATATACTTACTGGGCTTTCTGGAATCTCCAACACATTGGTTGAATCACGCAAAATCCTACGGCTTAGGCGACTTTCTCTATCATCATTTTCCGTAGTTTTAATAGGAAAACCGAGAGCAGCGGAGGAAATTATTTTAAATTGGTAAAAAAGCAAACAATTGTGTTTATTTTCGTTTGTTTATATATTTTTTAATACCTACAATCAGCTGTTGTTGATTTTAGAGCTGATGGCTAGGGTTGCCTCCGTTTAGCATATATTTGTATGAAAAAGCTTTAAGAAATGCCAATAAAAACATGAAGGTAATATTGTTCTTTGACAGGAACACAACCAAGAAAAAGTGCTTTTATGCCCAAGCGAAAAGCAACAATGAACTCAATTGAAAACCTGATTGCTTGTCTAGCAATTGCACGCCTGCTGTTTGAAGATAGTTACAAAAACAGGCTGATAGTCTGTTTCTAGACGTGCAATTGTAATTGCTGCAATTCATGAACTTCAAAAACTTGCATGAGCTCTGCAATTCTTTCAGTTCTTCTCATTCGTAATTTTTTAGTAATGGCGGCTGCAGAATAATTTGACATTTCTTTTCATTTACTCATTCGTAAAAATTTCACACGAATAGTCTGCATAAGTCTCAGATTTATACGAATGTCAGAAGCAGCAATAATAGAAACCAGAATTGCACAAACAGAATTGCGTACGTGTAAAAGCAAATTGCAATTCCAAAAGAGAATCATGAAGAATTGCAGCAATTACAATCCCATTAAACTTCCCATCCACCTAGAAAACTTCCACACAAACCAAAGTAGAAGTACCCAATATAGTTGATAATACTGGGTTATAGCATAATAGCGTTAAACAAAATTGTTTAATTTTTTTTCATTTAGCTCCCATTCTGCAACGTGTGATAAGGAACTTCCTTCCAATAAACAAAAAATCAGTCAAATGGATATTTTTGAATAATTTTATAAAATTCCAATGAAGCCCACAACCTGGGATATTGGAGCTATGCCTAATAATGTGTCAATTTAAGTTTATGTGTTCATACATTGTTTTTATATACGTTATCATATTCGTCTTTACTTACATTTTAAAAAATGTGCTAAATATTTTCTCTACTGGTGTAACTTTCCTAAAACAAATCATTGCGCTGCGGTTAGGTTTTAATTTAGATAATTTTGCTATTTTCCGTTTATTGTTAAATATATTTAATGAAAAACTCTGATACATTTGGAGTAAGCCCCAAAGATGTTACTGCTAATATGCTAAAAATTTTAGTTAAACAAAAAAAGGCGTACAAATTTGTCATATAACTAAATGCTCAAAGTTTAAATTCGAAAATTGATGAATTTAGATGGGGTTTTCAGAATTCAAATGTAGATGTTATCTGTATTTCTGAGACCTGGTTCGATAAATCAACTCCAGATAGTCTAATTTCTCTACAGGGGTATCAAGTTTTTAGATCAGACAGACCTGTTGGCTGTGGTATGCTAAAAATTTTAGTTAAACAAAAAAAGGCGTACAAATTTGTCATATAACTAAATGCTCAAAGTTTAAATTCGAAAATTGATGAATTTAGATGGGGTTTTCAGAATTCAAATGTAGATGTTATCTGTATTTCTGAGACCTGGTTCGATAAATCAACTCCAGATAGTCTAATTTCTCTACAGGGGTATCAAGTTTTTAGATCAGACAGACCTGTTGGCTGTGGTGGTGGAATTGTGATTTATGTGAAAGAGAATAGTAAGTATCAGTTTTGTAGTAAAACGAACCCACACGATAAAATTGAATATATATTTCTTGAATTAATAGTCCGTATTTAAGGACAGTATGGAATCACCGGAACTCATATCAATTAATACGGTTTGTCCCACACACTTCACAAGAATCAATAGGACACTCTTGAACCTAATCTTCACTGGTGATAAATCTAAAGTTCTACTATATGATCAATGGTCCGCTTCGTGTTTCTCAAGACACGATCTTGTTTTTGATACTTATGATTTATTATTGGATCGAATGGATCAATCATTTGCCTTTCGTGGTTTCAAAAATATAAACTACGCTCTCATGAATCAACATTTTTTAAGGACAGACTGGGATAACGTATACCATATGGCTTCAGTTAATGATCAGTTAAACTTTCTCGAGAGTAATATTGCAGAATTGTATGATAAAACAGTACCGTTGAATACGAAGACCGTACCGGGAGGGAGTAAACCATGGTTCATTACTTCTATTAAGGATGCAATACAATGTAGAAATCTTGCGTACTCTCGGTGTAAGCGTTTCAGAACGCTTGAACTTAAAGATGAGTTCCGTTCAGCCAGAAAACAAGTTAATCGGCAAATAAAGTTGGCAAAATCTGAGTATTTTTCTAGGCGATTTGGTTCAGCTCTTGAATCCTGCCAAACCTGGAAAACAATAAGAGACATTGGTATCTGTAATAAGGATAATAACATACACTGCTCGGTTGATGCTGATGAATTGAATAAGATTTTTACAAATACTCCTATGGTGGGAGTGAGTAATAATTCTGTAAACTTTGAAACTGTTCCGTATAATGATAATTTGTTAGGGCCAAATATGTTTGAGTTTGCATGTGTCACTCGGGATGATGTACATATTTAACAACTACAATATGATAAAGTCCAATGCAGTTGGATATGATAACATTCATCCAAAGTGTTCATCACGACGAGATGCTTCCCGAAAAATGGAAACATGCTAAAATTATACTAGTTCCTAAATCAAATACAGAGTACCGACCGATTGCTATTTTATGTTTTCTGTCAGAAGTTTTGCAAAAGATTTTACATCGCCAAATTAGTGGATTCATTAATGAAAATAATTTAATATCGGAAATACAATTACGTTTTCGCCCAAATCCCAGCTGTGTAACCCCACTAATAGATGTCTCGGAGAATATTAGGCGAGATCTTGATGATGGAAATGTAAACTTCTTAGCTCTCCTGGATCATTCAAAAGCCTTCGATACAGTCAACCACCAACTGTTATGTTCTAAGCTAAGGGTTCATTTTAATTTCTCGTCCACATCAGCGAATCTGATAACGTCTTATCTGTCTGATCGAAGCCAATCAGTCCATGTGAATAATACTACTTCTAATCCTCTAAGGCTGATAAGAGGTGTTCCTCAAGGTTTGATTTTAGGACCACTGCTCTTTTCCCTTTACATTAATGATTTGCCGCAACATGTATCCTACTGTAGAGTTCACAGGTATGCAGATGATGTACAGTTGTACCTAAGTAGTTCAGTGGACTCCATCGAGGAATACGTTGGTATGCTAAACCCTGATTTGGAAAACATATATTGTTGGGCCTTACCTTTCTATTAATCCACAAAAATCAAACTGTTTATGTAACCTCAGGAAAACTCTAAGACCTTTAGTTGAAACTAATATTGTCAGTAACACTAAAAAAATTTAAATTGTACGAACAGCTAAAAGTCTTGGTTTAGTCTTCAACAACAATCTAACTTGGACGATCTAACTTGGATTCATTGGTTGCAACTAAAATCATTAGATTGAGAACACTGTGGTCCGTACAGTATTTTACGCCGCTTGACGTGAGAATATTACTTGCAAAGGCATATTTGATCCCAACTCTAACGTATGGTTGTGAACTGTTCTGTAATAGTGATTTTGCATGTAGGAAAACACCGGATCATATCTCTATGTATGCGAAAAACAAATTTGGGGTATCTTTTGAAAGCTTGTTAAAAATAAGAGTACTGATATTTGTGCATAGACTGATTTACACAGAAAAACCAAAATACCTGCACGATAAAATCTGTTTTTCTCAATCAGTCAGAGGTAAGAGGATAATTTTACCACGAACGGACAGTATCGTTGAATCCGAGGAAAAATCACTTTTATCATCATATTTTGGATGCTACAAATAGTGCCTCAATTCCAAGGAGAAGAAGTATCGGACAAAATTTCTAAAGTTTTCGTCGAAATTGAAAATTTCAATGTGGTTTTTGAGCGTTTAACCCTGAATAGTGGACATTAAACAATTTTATCACGACGAAAAGTTTAAGTCGCCCAAATGAGTAAACTGGCACAGGTGGTGTTAGCCACAGCGGCAACTCAGGTGTCGGTAGAATGAGCGTTCTCAGCCCTTAGCATTATTTTAAATGAGAAGCGCACCTCTTTAAGTCCCGAAAAATTAATTCTATATTAATTTAAACAAAAAAAAAATTATTTGAAATAATTTTATTTTTGGTTTTGTTCTAAAGAATATTTAATTTAAAGGATTTGAAATTTGTTAAGTCTATATATTTGTATATTAATTTATTTAAATTTTGTTGGCGAATAGTTTAGCAATTTTAATTGTGCGAGTATAAATGCATACGCAATGACATATGTATGCACAAGTTAGCGCCCTATCTCTTTCTCCCCATGCTTTGCCTGCGATGAAATATAAACGCAACTTACAAAACCTAACCCAACTACAACAAAAAAGATACATCGTGCTTCCACCTGGATCCAGTATTACCATCGTGGCATAATTTTAGCCTTTTTGGATAATTTTTTTTGGTTTTGTCACTTGTTTTTGAAAACTTAGCACAATTTTCTCAACATTTTTCCAATTTTTTTAATTTTAGTGTAATTATTTAGCACAATTTTTTTGCAAACGGCACAATTTTTCGTACTGAAATTTATCTGAGAAATCTATTTTTTTAGCATATTTATCGGTATCTTGTGGTACAATATCACATTATAAGGTTACCACACACCGAAGCGTATTATCGGCAAAGCTTCGACTTCTCTACACCGAAAGGTCTAAAATTTCTAAACTTTTTTGAAGCGTGTGCGTCGAACTGCGCGCAAAGCAACCACTACTACTTCTATACGATAACTTATATTGTCATAACATATCGCGATATGTCAACAAAGTACGCGCAAGTTACACATATTTCGCATATTCACGTAACTGTCATACAACAGTCTTCAAATAATTGATTTTATTCAAATATTTCTAACTTCCGTATATCAAAAATTCAATTGAATAAGCTCCAAACGCACTTGTATTTAAATGTAAACAGTATCATGTTTACCGGCAAACATACCTATATGCTTTTACGTGAAAACATATATACGTTCTTCATCCATATATTTACGTGGAATTATTCGCGTGTTTCACCCAAAACCTGTTATACTTATGTGGATATTCTCAGTAAAGGCTCGGACAGACAAAGGGCTTCACATTGTTGTCCTTTCCAGTTTCTTTCTTCAAAATCGTTTCTCACTTTGGTAGCATACATACGTATATACGAAACACATACACAAAAACCAAAGTAACACCACAAACCATTTAACTGTCCAAGCCTTCGCTTTTCACTGATCAAGCTCTCTTGATATCCTCTGTCCGATGAACCATTGATGACTGAATACCTGAAACTAAAACACAATACTTCAGCCAAACTAAGACACTACGATTTCATTTGCAATTTGCACGCACATTCAAGAATATTTACGAATCAACGACTGGGAGAATAATGCAAAAATACAAATCCACACTTACAAGATAGACTCTCTAGCTGTTCCTCTTTTATTCTCTTGCTCTCGAGAGAGCATAAACAGCGCAACAAACACAACTGTATTTGCATCACAAACACAGATATATTTGAGTCGTAAACACATATATTATAACATATTAATCATTGTGTCACAAACGTTTAATATTGAATAGCAAACACAATGTGTTTGGACACAAGTATATTATATTTGTGACAAGCTCCAAATACACTTTATATTTGCATCCAAGCAACAAAAAAAGACAGATTTTCAGCGTGTGGATGGATATACTTTTGAATTTCCGTGGTGCTCTGGTCCAAATTTTTGAAAATTTATTATTACTCCAATCTGCAAGCAAATTTATTTTATACTTAAAACAAGGCTAAATATTTGCCTTCAGAGCAAAAATGAACTACGCGATTTTTTGGTGGCATACTTTTTATATACAGCTTTTTATTTACATTTTACACTTTTTTAATTTAGTTTAAAAAACAAAATAAAAAATTTTCTCCTAATTTGATAAAACTCTATATTTTCCCTGCCGGCAACCCAACTAACTTTTAACTAACTTTAAACTAACTATTTCGGAATTAGTGGTGGTTGACACTTGGATTACTTTCAATGGGACGAACTGACTATTTTAACATTACGATGTCCTAGGCAGTAGTCAGTCCGAGTATAGATGAGTTTTCAGGTAACTTGAAATTAGTTTATTATCAGTTAGCTAAAAGCTACCTAAGTTAAAGTTAGCTAATAACAAATTATATTACAGTAAGCTATAAGTTGACTTTTTTTAACTGAACTATTAGTTAACTAGCTTTTCCATAATTTTAATTGAATTTTAATCATTTGATTGAAACATAAAAAGCCCCCACTATTGTAATAAAACAATTTTTTAATGCAAATTAGTTATTAATTTTTTAATTATTTCATATTTCATAGATTATTCATAAACAACGGAGTTTTTGATTAAAAATTAAAAAAAATTACGGAAAAAATGGAACGGAAAAAATTAGATTATTATAATTATAACATTAAGAACAATTTAGATTATTATTCTTTTTCTTTATGCATTCTGCATGGATGTGACGTTTTTTAACCACTTTTAGTGCATCTCGCAAGTCCTTTTCCACGCCACTACAGCCAAGCGAACGGCAGGCATCTGTTTAAAAAATATTGGGATTATGTTTTGGAAATTTATGTAATTTATTGGAGGTTACCAGTCAAAGCTTCGAAAAAGGGTTCGAAGTCCTTCAATCGCTTCTTGCCATGGACTCCAAGTAGGTTAACATCCATGCAGACACTCGTTGACAGCACTGCGGTTAATGTCTTTGAAAGACGTCCTTTCAATAATGTCTTCATTATTTTAATCTGAATAATACATTAAATCGGTTATTTGTAAAATTAAAAATACAAATATACTACTGCATATTAACAAGATATAAATTGGGTTAAAAAAATTTGGTAACTTACATAAAGCTCGCGATTGTCTTCACATATAGTGTTGTTAAGCTCAGTTACCTCCATAATATTTGTAATGGGGAATACTGTCCGCATATTATTGTTAGTAAGTTCTTGGTGGAGAACCCTTTCTCCCAACACTTTCTGCTCAGCCAGTGCCTTCATTATGGTATTTCTGCAATTACATGTGGTGATGAATAAGCATGGGGAGTTGTAAGAAAATTCTTTGCTGCAAAAAAATGGAATGCGAAAAGAATATAAGAGAAAAATATCTTACCTTGCAGATTTTGTATAGTACCTAAAAATAAAAAAGTTATTAATTAATGAAGGCTTTGCTAATTTCTTCTACAATTCGAGTTTCTTACTTTTTGTATCGTTCAATCTTGCATCAAAAAGTTCTTTAAGGGCGGAACAACCTTCACAGGGACTTGTTTTGGTGTTATCTGTAAAGTCATTATTTATTTAACGTTGTTATGTGTATTTTTAGTTAATACTTACATTGATACATAGGTTGTAAACCTAGCTTAATATGTGGAAGTGGCATCTGTATTTTAAGGTATATTTTTATTAGATTATTTGCATTATTATATTTGTATTTTATTGGCATTATTCCACGCGATACGAACAACCAAAAATATTGTAGTTTGTTTGCTTCGCTTGAAATATCCAACATACTAATTGTGATTGCTTTTAATTCATATTATTTGCACCCATGCAAGAGTGGCACTAAAAGAATTTGATTGCCACTAGGAAATCCTGCAAATTTAGCTTCAATATCTTCTATCGAAAATGTCTCTTCATCATCCATGTTATTGGGGTCAACGAGACAAGTACCCAAAATTTTAGCTGAATCAAATGGCTCCTGAAAAAAACTCTCGATATTTCTGAATCGGCGCCCTGATATTGATACTGATTGAGCTGATGAGAAACCTGTTATTTGAATGGGTATGAATGGTCGAATAGCGCAAAAGTTGTTGGGGCAAACAGCACTAAAAAAGTAATCGGAGGCTGCCACGCTAACAATAGCCTCGTTTTTTGTAATAACTTTGATTTTTTTCGGTTCTACCACCATGTTTTCATGTTGTAAGCGAAAATGAATTTGTTGCAGAATCTGCGGTGGTTTTTTTAAGTATTTTTTTAGTTTTTGAAGATAATCTTCAAAAGGGTAGGAAGAAAAATTGGTAAGAGCTCCCAGTTTTTTCACACAGTCAGTTATATGGAGAAGACCATGAATATTGTGAGATGTACTATTCTCTCCAAAAATTAAAGGAAAATTTTCCACCAATAGTTCCAACAGTAATTGAGCATTTTCGACATTTCTTTCACAAGTTCTCGTACAGGATAACAAACGGCAAGCACAGTGAAGTAAAAGAAATTCATAATAAAAATCGTCATGAACTTTGTCCTTTAAAACAAGCACACCGGTGTAGAGCAGAAACTGACGAAACTCAGTGGCTTTCCAATTACAGATTTCATGTAATTCTCTTGGATATCGACAGAATTCTCGAGGGATGTATTTTCTTAAAGATTTAAGATGAGTGGAAATTTCGATTTTTACTTCTTTTGTGATTTTAAAGTTAGTTTTATCAGTGTTCATTCGAACAAGTATTTTCTTCATCACTCCGAGATCTATAAGGTGCATGAGATCAAGGGGTACTTGAGTTATCATTTCAAGACCAAGCTCTTCAAATGGAGAGGGCTTAGAATGAAACTTCTTTTGATGATGTTTGAAGTATTTTCTTGATGCAAAATCGGCATCAGAAATCAGTTCGCCCGACATTGAGGAATACGTCAGCACATTGTTTGTTTTCTTGGCGATTTGGGTACATTTTGTACAACCATGTGAAGAAGTGTGTCCCACAATACCGCAAGCAAATGCTTTTGCTGGGGCATCACATATAAGTGATCTAACTTCAACACCAATCACTTTATTTTCAATTACTACGCCGTTATTAATTAAATCCTTTAATTCACCTACTAAATCTCCTAGAAAACTAGCAACATTACTGGGTTTACTCTTTCCAACATAGACACCAATAGGGAAAATAGAGATGTTAGGAAAGTTTACAATTTTTGCTAAAATAGGCCACAATTGAGATCTTGAACTTTTAAATAACGGTAGTCCGTCAATATTTAGGTCGATAACTATTTTTTGGCAATCGCTTATGGTGCTTGAAATTTTGGATAATTGTTTTTTTAAACCAAAATGGCAATACACACCAGGAAAAATACTCTTTAAGCACAAGATGTCCCGTTTTCCAACAAATGAGTTTGCACTCAAAGGCACATCTAAATTTTCCTCTACTAAAATATGAAGTAACTCTTCGAAACACTCGCGAGATGGCCTATTTTTAAAATACCAATCACCAATTTTTTCTTTTAATGTTTTTTTGATTGCACACTGCTCTTCAACAATATTGCAATTAGTTAAATTATTTTCAACTTGGTCGTTATTTAGACACTGCACACTAGCAGAGGAGCAGGCAGCCTCTCATTCACTTTCATTAGATGAACTTAATTTTTTTGAAAACACATATTTTTCTCTTTTAAAAAGCCGTCGTAAGTGTCTTTTGCTAGATCCTTTCATTTTAAATTTAACAATTAAAAAGCAATCACAATATTTATTAAATGATTTTTAGTATTTATCTATTACACTTTAAGCACAATTCAGTGGATGCTGCTACAATAATTTTCTATTAATAATAGGTCTTCCGTAGGTTAAGAACTTTTATAATGAAGTAAAGTCAACATTTTTGATTGACAAATATTTCAGTTTCAAAATAAAAAAATAAAACAGACATATAAATTAACAACTTCTGCAATACAATGTAGTTAGCTTATAGTTAGTTGAACATAACTTAACTAGAACTGAGTTATTTTCGTAGTCGACTACTGAATTGCTTATAGGGTTGTTTTCAAATAAAATACAATCATGAAAGCTCTACCACCACATAGAACGAAGGAAAGATGTCGTATAAGTGGATTTATTTGTATACCTTCCCCTCTTCTTATGTCTTTTTTATAATTCTGGTGTTGTTGGTATTTTTGTTTACATTAATTGGGCTTAGTTTGTAACAGTTATAAAATTATTGTTTGAAGCTTATGTTGTGTCTAGGTTACCCCTGCTATTAAGAGTTTCGATATTTCACGTCACTTAATTTCATGTTATGAAGCCTTATTTGCTTCGTGTTAGTCAAAATATGTTGCAATACTACATTTTCGTAAGCCAAGTTTCGCCATTTTGCATTATAGTATCTTATGTTTTCACGCTTTTTGTGCATGTTTCATAAACCATGAATAAAACTCAATAATTTGTTGAATTTGGAGAAAATAAAATCATTTGCGATATACATATATAAAAACAAAAAGTCTACTAATTTTTGCTTTGCTCTGCTTGTAAATTCAAGGTTTATTTTCTATGGGACAATGTCCATACCAATAAATACAATTTTGTTTTATTGACTTCAATATCCAGTATTAAGTGGTCTATAGCTTTTTGGAACCCTTGATTTTTGTACCACATACTTTCAGGAAGAATTTATACTCAGATGCAAAGTGAACTAACTCCACATTTTAACAATTCTAACATTTTTCTGAACTAACTCCACATTTTAACAATTCTGAGATTAGAAGGCATCCCAATTCTTGTCATATTTAAACCCTAAGTTATAATTATCACAACGATGGAGTAATTGCAAAGTATATTAGGACTCCCATTTTTTCTCTCCGTGTATTTACTTGTGAAGAAGATTGACTTTAAATCACGCTCTGAGTAAATTTAAAAAAATCCAGATAAACACTCCAAATTGTACCGTACTATTAATTGAAATAGCAAAAGATCAGCTTGATCTAAGACGCCTGAGAAACCAGTAGGTGAAAATTATGGCCAAAAATCCAGATATCTCTAAAAAGATTGTATCCGAGCTTGAAAAAAAGAACACAGAGTTCTATACTTAGAAACTCTAGGAAGAACGTTCCTATAAAGTTGTTCTCAGAAATATTCAACCTCCAGTAAACATAGAAGATTTACAAAATGAGCCCCTGTAATCTAAATCAGGGGTTCCCAAACTGTTTTCAACGCGGCACCCTTGTTGCGCTAAAAGAAATTCGCGGCACACCTACTCTTAAAAAGGTTTGACTACTTAGGAAAACAAGAAAACACCATGCAGTTTAGTGCTCATTTGCCTTTAAAGGGAAGAATGAAATTGTGTAAATGAATTTTTCATTATTTCCTTTAAGTTGATAGGAAGTTTTGTCAATTTTACCCTTAAGTCACTTGACGCTGAAAGTTTGCTTCTGTATCTGTTTTTATGTAAGCATACGTTGAGAATGCAGACTCAAATAGATAAGTTGGAGTAAAACGGACAAGTCTTTTTATTGCAATTTTGCCAATAGAATTATTTTCTGTGTTAATCTTGGGTAAATGTAAAGATATGGCGTTGTACAGATCACGTATGATTACCTCCCGGTAGTCTATAGGTGGTTCTACATTAGAATTGGTCAATTCATTCTTGGATTTAGGTTTTTTACTTGATAGGAAATTGTCTTTCAATAGTCACATTATTGCTACTGTTAATAAGTTTATGGAGTACTTTCGTTCATTAAGCGCTGGGCGAAGGAATTTTCTGATCCATATATCACGAAAAATCTGTTTACATCCCTTGTTAGGCCCATATTAGAATATGGATCAGTGGTATGGGATCCACAATATGACTTTTATGTGAATATGATAGAATCGGTACAGAAACAATTCCTTATTTTTTGTCTTAGGAACCTGAGATGGGATCCATCTTCCTCCATATGTCAGTAGATTGTCTTTAATTAAATTACCTAATCCGGTTAGTAGACGGACTATGCTTTATTTGATTACAATATATAAGATTCTCAGGGGCGATATACGCTCTGAGTATCTTCTTGGTCGTATTTCGATAAATGTTCCTTCGAGAACTTCTAGGAACTATTAACCCCTGTATATTAGTTTTCGACGCTATAATTATGCTTTGAATGAACCGGTTCGGAGAATGTGCACAGATTTTAATGATGTTTATCAGTTTATTGACTTTTCTTTATCACCGGACACGATAAAGTCTTTTATAGTAAATCATCTAAATAGCTAGTGTGTAGTATTTTATGTACGAGTATTAATGTTGTATTGTTAATTTATGGCTTTATGTCTTAAGATTTATTATTTTCAATAAGTATATAATGGTAATCTGTAGATGTTATTCCTCTTTTAACTGGTATAGCTTTAATCGGCTGTGAATTTTTATGTATCCGTTACACGTTTTCCTCTCAGTTACTACCCGCTACGGATCGGTCTGTGGTGTGTACGTTATCCCTACGTCATAGGGATGAGGCCCCCTCGGTCGGTTGGGCGGGTGTGAGTGGCGGAAATGGGATCGTTCGTTCGTATACTTGCATCCAGAACTCTTGGTTCCCGTCGTGGTATTTTTGTTTCAAAGTGTTGTCTTCACTGATTTCCAGCAGATTTTGAAAAGCTTCATTGGTCATCCCTACAAACCTACATGTTGGGTTGCACGAAAATGGGTTTATCATCCAGCTGTAGACATCCTCAGAATCAATATCAGGAAAATACTTAAGAATGGTTTTTTCCAAACCTACCAAGTGGGCGGTAATAATTTGGAGGAAGTTTATTTGAAGATGAATCTCATTTGTTTTGACAAATTCTTGTAACCGAGGAAAGTTGGAGATATCCTTGCTCTTAACACACATGTCAAAAAATATAATTTTTTTGCGCAGTCCTTTCATTTTAGCTAATTGTGCTCCTTCTTTTCCTTGAAGGGATGTGCTTGTTTGATTTAGTTTTTCGAATATATCGGAAAGATATCCCAATTTAAGCAGCCAATCGACATCAGTTAATTTTTGAATGAAGGATTGCTCTCTAAATGTGACCAACTTCTGTGTGCAGCACAAGTATTCAAAGCACAGCCACAGCGCTAAAAAAAAGTGCTACCCAAGTAATGGAATAAAGGTATCCGATGTAATAGCAGAAGTGCCTCTGCAGGACTTAGTTGATCACACTGCATGTAGAATTGTGAAGTTACAAAAAGAGGTCATAGAGCAATTTAATTATACGGAATTGACTTTGATTTATAAATGGGGATGTGACGGTAGCAGTGGGCACTCAACCTATAAGCAAAACTTTAGTTCAAATGATTCCCGTAAAACAGATCAATATTTGTTTGCAATTTGCTTGGTACCTTTGCAGCTAAAGGACGATAACCACATCATATGGGAAAACCCACGTCCATCATCTACACGTTTTTGCAGGCCAATTAAACTGATTTTTGAAAAGGAAACAAAATCTTTGATTCAAGATGAAACTAATTTCATAAAAAATCAAATTAATGCAATAGTGTCAACAGTTTGTAACACTGAAGATAAAACAGTTACTGTTAAACATGTGTTTTATTTAACAATGATTGATGGCAAGGTTTTCTCAATTCTAAGCGATTCCTCTACTCAAACATGTGGTATTTGTGGAGCAACGCCAACTACTATGAATAAACTGCACGAAATTAAAGCCTTGAATGTAAGGGCCAATCTTTACGAATATGGTTTATCGACATTGCATGCGTGGATAAGGTGCCTGGAATGTGTATTGCATATATCTTACAAAAGTGATATTAAAAAATGGCAAGCTCGTAGTGAGTCCGATAAAGCTTCACAGAAGAAAAGAAAAGAAGAAATAATTAGCGCTCTGAAATCGGAAATGAATTTATTAATTGATATTCCTAAGCCGGGAGAAGGAAACACAAATGACGGTAATACCGCTAGAAAATTTTTTCAACAACCCTCCTTAGCTTCTCAAATAACAGGAGTAAATGAAACTTTAATAAAAAGACTAGGAATAATTTTGAGAACTATGTCATCTGGTTATGCAATTAATGTGGAAGCATTCCGTAAATATGCAATGGAAACTGCGGAACTATACGTAGAACTCTATGAATGGTACTATATGCCATCGAGTGTACACAAAATTTTGATCCACGGCGCAGACATAATTCAAAATGCGGCACTACCGATAGGAATGATGTCGGAGGAAGCACTAGAGTCTCGAAACAAAGATTTTAGATTTATTCGCGAACATCACACTAGAAAAATGTCACGAGAGAACACAATGGAAGATCTTTTCAATTATTTGCTTCTGTCATCAGATCCTTTAATTTCATCTTTCTCAACAAAGCCATTTCGTAGCTCTCGAAATGAAGACCTATTAGACGATGAAGTCATTTCGTTACTTTTAGATCCTTTCATACAAGAAGATGTAGAATAATTTAAATAAATGATTATTATTTGAAGTATATATTTATATTCTTATGTTGTTTTGTATATTAGTGCAATATATCTATTCGAATCTAGTGGGGTACCCAGGGAGCATATTGGTGGTGGGAATTTGTTACAGTCGAACTCCTCTATAACGAACTCCCTTATAGAGAAAACTCCCCTATAACGTAATTTTTTTATCTTTTATCTTAAAAAGAGATGCCCGAAACCTCCGTTCGAGTCGTCCTTGAAAATATTGCCAAAATAGGTACTCTTAAAAATGTCATAAAAATTGCCACGCCCATTTTACCTACAACGCCCATTTTTTGTACAAAGAATGCTTTCAATAAGAAATACATAATTCCAAAATTTCATACTTCTAGCTGCTTCCGAAGAGAAGTTGTGACTTTTTTCCAGCTAGATTGGCGTCTTGGACCACTGTGCAGCGTAGCCAAATCATTTGATTTGAAACAACAACAGCAGCATTTGCTTTTCTCCATTCATTCAAGATAAGAATATTTTCAGGTTAATAATGTTGGTATTAACCTCAAAATATTTCCTCAACTACAGTTGAATGATTAAATATTATAATATAGTATATAGTGACCAATATTACCATTAAAACAGTTTTTTTTTATAAGAAACAAGAAAATAATTCAAACTCGCTGTAAAACACACTCAATCTTTTTTCAATGTTAAAAACCCGGAGCTATTTGCAACGAAATGCACACAACAATCACAAAATGGCCGACGAGTACCTAGTAGAGGCGGTATAATAATGGTGTTGCCATATTATAAAATGAAATTAGCGATTTAATAGTGGTATTGTCATATTATAAAATGAAATTTTACTGCTTAATCCCAATTTTATTGTTAAAATTATGGAATGTGTTGGCACCGCTGGTACACGCTGGCGGCACCCCAGGGTGCCACGGCACCTACTTTGGGAACCCCGGATCTAAATCACCTAGCCAATTATAAAGGCTGCTCTGTATACAACAAAATTTTCAGACCCAATACCCGTCTAGTCGAAGATCCGATAACAATGCACTTGCACAAAATAACATCAGTGCGGCACAATTGCAACTGCAACAAATGACTAGCTTCCGTATGAACATCATGCCCAAGTTTGCCCAACACTCAAAGTACTACGTGCCTGACTATAGCTGTCGGTGGTCCAACGGTTAGTGTGACATGACGTCGGGGATTCGATTCCTGCTCTGACCACCTAAAAATTTATTTCGGCGTAGATCACTTCACGTAGTGACGGCGACACTATCGAGTATTTAGCCATGAAAAAGCTTCTCTAAATACCGTTCGGAACCGGTGTAAAACTGTAGGTCTCAATCAGTGATCATAAAACTAAGAAGCGCACAGCTAACTGGTTGTGATGTAATGGGAGACCTTTTGTTTTATTTTTGACTATAGCTTTCTGGAATGCCAACGAATTGGCGCAACACACAGTGGATGTTTAAGCTATCTTAAATACTAATCAAATTAATATTCTCTTAATATCTGAATCTCATTTCACGACCAAGAACTACTTTAGTATTCCAACTATGAATTTTATCAAGTCATGCACATCTTATGTTGGATCGGCTATTCTTATAGAGAATAATGTTAAATATCAAGAAGGCCAGCACTTTTGTAACAAGGAAATTCAGACTACGAACGTAGTTATTGAAGACAGATCTGGCCTTATCACAATGTCCTCTATATATATTTCCCCGAGACATACAATAAAGACAGAACAGTATGACTGATTTTCCTTATATCTTGCGCACAAATTCTTAGCATGTGGCGATTACAATGCTAAACAAACAGCATGGGGCTCCCGTTTTATAACTCCAAAGAGTCGGCAGTTACTCTTGTCAATTAACCATCTCTCTCTTAACTTCCCCAAATGCTCCCACATATTGGCTAACAGATATTAACAGAATATCCGATCTCATTGATTTCTGTTTATCGAAAAACATATGTCCAGAATCTCATAAATTGACTGATTTTTTTCAGAACACTCACCTGTTTTATTGGCAGTCAATTCTACACCAAACCTCGGAGAATTTCAACGTAAGCTTCACAATAGAAGAATAAATTGACAATACTTTAAAGAACTCGTCAGTGCATCAGTAAATCTGAAAGTTCCTCTCAAAATTGAAAACGATATCTCAAATGCAATAGAAAATTTAAATCTCTGCATTCAAAAACCTGCGTGGAACTCTAGTCCAGAACAAAGCTTCTAAATACAAAGTCCCTCGTTACTAAGCTCGCGCGCAATGGCAAAGAACACGATACCCCCGAAACAAATCCACTCGTACCGCACTCACTGCTGAACTCACAGATATATTACAACAGGAAGATAACACACATTATGAATCTGAGATATTAAACCTCGAACCCTCGAAAACAAAAAATTATTCTCTATGGAAAAAGACGGGCAAAATAATAAAACCGGAGAATATGAATCACCCTATAACAAATTCATTGCATCAATGAAACAAATTCATAGCAATAATTGCAAATTCATACTTTCACCACAGTAACAGTAAATTTCATAGAGTAAGTATGGGTAGAGAAAATCTTTCACTCACCAAATTTCTGACATTTGTCCTCGTGTGGTGTATACGTTTGATGTTGAAAAGAATTGCTTTACTAATACCAGATAGAGGCAATGGTTCAAAACAACGAACAAAATAACAACAACGGCATTTCGTTTTGTGTGTTAAAATTAATGTGTTAAATACAACACAAATGTATGCTAACAATAACAGTCAATAAAAAAATTTTAAAATACATTTAAATTTCACAGTTTTTCGCCAAAATGGCATGAAAAATTAAAGCAAGAAGTTATTGTAATTCCACCTGGTGTATATAACTTTTCGTCAAACATCTCTCTATCACACCGACCGCATCACGAAGAGTGTGAAATGAAACGTCAGATGAGAGAATAAGTTTATCTAGGTATGTATTAGTCTATGGTAAATTTGCAGTTGATAATGATGCACTGCAGCATTTCTAGATATCTCTCAAATATTTGATAATGTTTGACATGATGGCTGACTACTCAATTTAAAGAAAATGCTTTCCATAAACTACTATCTCTCTCTCAACTCATATATTCGAAATAGATATTTCTATGTCAAAGATAATGATGAATTTAGCTCAATTTATCAAACTAATGCAAGGCAGTGTTTTGGTCCAACACTTTATTTGCTTTTCACCTCAGATCTCCCTCTCACAGACGGCGTTGAAATTGGAACTTTTGCTGAAGATACAGCTGCTATGTCAGTCAATGAAGACCCCATTGAGGTAAGTATCTCCTTTCAAAAATTTATCGATAGTATCTCATCTTGGCGTAATGATTAGAGGATCAAAGTCAAAGAACCAAATTCAGTCCAAGTCACGTTTACTCTCAAATATGAAATTCTTAACTCTAAAAGAGGCAGAAATACCACTGGCAGTGGAAGCAAAATATCTCGGAATACATCTTGACAAACGACTCACATGGAGAAAACATACCCAGACAAACAGAAAGGCCCTCAACATACAATTGCATAAATTCAATTCTCTAATTAACTATGGCCGTTGGTGGTGTAATGGTAGTGTGCGCGCCTCTTGTACATGAGATCCTGGGTTCGATCCCTGCTCAGACCACCTTAACATTCCTTTCAGCGGCGGTCACCTCGCATAGTGACAGCGACACTATCGAGTATTTCGCCATGAAAAAGCTTCTTAAAATACCTTTCGGAATCGGTGTAAAACTGTAGGTCCCAATCAGTGAGTGAAAACTCAGTGATTGTGAGAAGCTCTCCCCTGTCCCTTCATGGGATGTAATGGGAAACCATTTATTTTTTTTAATTAACTATAGATCTCCACTCTCGCTCGAAAACATACTATTGATTTACATTTGTATCATCAAGCTGATATCGATATATGGAATTCAGCCATGGGGAAAAGCCTCGAACTCTAATTTGAATATTCTTACAGCGGTTTCAATCGGAAACTCTTCGGAAAATCTCAAATGCTCCATGGTTTATTACTAACAACCAATTACATACTGATCTCAAAATTCTCACTGTTAAAGAATAAATACAGGCTAGAATGCTCAAATATAAATTCCGAATAGAAAGTCATCCAAACCCTATAGCGGCAAATTTGATGTCAAGTATCGTACCATTTTGAAGACTCAGAAGATCTCTTAGCATAACGTTTGTTTAATGTTTTTTGTTAAGAATCTTAAGCGCAGCGGCAACATATTTAGCTTCACCACTTTTTATTCAATACTTATAACTCTTTTTGGATTTCCTTCGAAAATTGATCAGTGGATTATTTCTACTTTATTATACATACGGAATTAAGTAAAAATATTATATGTAAAATAGATCGCATTAATAAAGTATACATGAAAAAAATTTAAAAAACTAAAATTTGCATGCGAATTAACAGAAGTCGCAAAATTATTTTCAACTTCTCTCCAATTTCTGTTTTGCATAGTTAGGTAATTTGGCATCTGATCGCATGTCCCTAAATAGATAAGATCCCATAATATACTCCTTCTGGTCTGCATATCCTGGACATGTGCGGAGGAGATGTTCAGTGGGTTCTTCCTCAACGTTGCAGGTTCTACAGAAATCGTTTGCCCTTACCTGCAGTCTAACTATGCCCTGACTAGAGACGGAAAGTTCATGGATCTCCTTGTATCCATTATCGTAAAATAATCATATTTTACGAACGATCCTGCAGTACTTATATATGCCTACAAGGCACTAGGGGCATTCCAGTACGTCGCAATTCTTGTGGAACATGTAAGGTAGTCCCTAGTCTGGCAAGCTCATCCACCCTGCAGTTCCCTGGAATACCCCTGTGCCATAGTACCCATCTGAGGTAAATATCATACTGGGACATCCCGTTGAGGCATCCTGGTCAGATGTTGAGTTCAGAAATACTCATTCCATGAATTTGACTACTGCGTGACTGTCAGAGCAGGCATTGACTAAACGAATATTATACCCCAGTCATTCGGTCCATTCCCCATTAGCCAATATTTTCTCCTGATACTCGCTACAATGATCAGACAGTCTGCGAGAAAGGGCAAACCTAGTTTCTTAGAGTAGACCCGGTACTCTACCCGATTCTTAATTTTCGACCTATCGGTATGAAAATGCACCTCTATACCAGGAAATCCTTTGTTAAAGGGAATCCCTTTCCGGTATGAGAGTGGTATTTCCGATCGAATATTGATTCCGCGTTCGAGTAGTTAACAAATGCAGGTGTGCACCTTTCAGCATTATTCCGGGAACAACTCCAATCATGTCCCATTATGAGAGTTGCCTTAACCTGATAGCAGACTTGGGAGCAATATGCCTGCCTTTAAAGTTCACCGACAATAAATATAACTTTAGAGTGAGCGGGAGTGGTGCGCAGAGCATCCCTGAGCAATAGAGCATTATAGGTATCATCGCGGCAGTATAGATCCAGGGAAAATTCGTTGCTAAAAGTACTCATTTACAACATATAGTCATCTTGATTGTGTAAAGGCTTCCGTGTCGAATTCAATCATCGGTCAGATTTGCTAACTCCACAAACAAATATGAGCGCGGTGTAGCCCACCCCCTTCTTGAAAGAGTGGTGCACAGACAGATCAGGTGTTCCTTTGACTCCACCACCTCTTCGTCGCCATAGCTTCTGCAAAACTTCGCTTCTCTTTTGTCCACTGATACGACCATTTCATTCTTTGAAAAGAGTTGTACGGCCAAAATATAATCGACAATGCCTGGAAGGTCAGGCATCGTGTTGAGAATGATACTGGGCATGAAACCATTTTCTGACCAGAGTGACAATTACACAAGTCTAACAGCAGTTTCTGTGGCTGGCTGGTTGGCTGTACTATGACATGTAGTAAGTTAGTGACGTTATCAATGCACCAGTCTTGAACAAACCAGCCATTGGCTGAACTGCATTCATTATCTTACAGTAGGTGTATTTGTGTAGAGCCGTCCACCAGACGATGACGCCATATGAAATTTTCGGTCTAACTACTGCTGTATACAGTCAATGAACTAAACGCGGGCTCGTACCCCAGCGTTTTCCTATTGCTCTTTTATAGGTAACCATACAGCGCTATCACCACAGCCCATTTCACACTGAGCTGTCATAGGTATTATGAAAATGACGTAAAAACGGATTTTGGTTCTCGATTCGTATACATTTCCAAAAGTGAAGAAACTGAAATCCTAGCTAATTGATTTTGCAAATTACAATCAATTCAAATATTTTTCCGAATCATCAGAATAAAATAGAGTTTTAGTATGCATAAGTAGTCGCACCATCCATCATATGGTCAAAAATTTGAAAAAGTAAACCAGAACAAAAAACATTTTTTTTAAATTTTGCTGGATTTGTTGTCATAATCTGATAAAGGGTAGTTCCATGCACCTCTCCGCAAAAGTCGAAGCTCAAAAATTATCAATAACCCTAAGAAAAATATTTTTCATTTGTTGATCATTTACAAGAATTTCGAAATTTGGCCTTTTAACGTTATTTGAAATATAATTTTTTGCAGTATTCTAAAACTATATTTTTCCCTTAAAGTGCAAACCAAAAATTATATCGTTTCTATTGTTATTTTCCGATTTAAAAGCAATTAACAGATAAAATACTGAAAAAGTTTTTATACAGACGAACAATTGTCTAAATTATCCGTGCTTTCGGATTTACCGTGTGTTTTGCCCACATTTTCAGAAAATAAAAAAAATCGGTAGGTTTGTATTTTAAATTAGATAAAAAATTGTGATAAAATGTTCTCACGTAACAGACCAAAATTAGCTCAAGCTACAATTATTTAAACGTAACTTAAGAAACTTAGTGCTACCACTCATTCTCACCAATATAATATGAAAATACAACCCTGTTTTTTGAAATCTAAATGAAAAATAAAAATCAAAGCAACCAAAGAAAAAATGTTGTAGCTTACACTTTGTCAGGAGCCGGCACTGCCTGTTCTTTAATTTTGTCAACTTCAAAACTGCAAAATTATTATTTCAAACTGTAAAAGATTACAATAACCATGGCCAAAACTAAGGACAATAGAAATGATGTAAGTTTTGTACTATCTACGCACATTTATTGTTTGCATACATTTATTAAAAACTCTGTTTATTTTTTTATTGAAATATAAAAATGAAGTCAAGTGCTCAAATACAGCAAAGGTACGTAGACAAGTTGAAAAAAACGCAGAAGTGGGAAGAATTTTAAAAAAACGCGCAGATGCACAAAGAGTTCGCAGAGCTAAGGAAAAGGAAAATGAGAAAAATTTGACTGTAAAAGAGTTATCTGATCGGAAAAATAAATAAGCAAAGAAAAATTTGGCGAGAAAGAAGCTAAAAAAGCTACAGAAAAAATAACATGAAGGGGTCATCAGACGAAGATGATGCATTGAATGGTACTGGTAATACAGGGTACAAAAGTGTTCAAGCACTTGGCAAGGCAGTTAAAAAAGCCCGAAGTTCTTTACCTACATCCACTTCAAAGCAGAAAGTTGTTTTGTCAAAAATATTAAGCGGCTTTTCAGAATCTGATAGAAAAGAAATGTGTGGTTTTGTTACAGCAAATCATTCACACCAAAATAATGAATTTAAAGACCTTATTGTCAAGGAAATAGAAGACTTTTTCGAGCAAGACGACATTTCGAGAGTGTCGCCAAAAGCAAGAGACACAAAAAATAACAAAGACGCCATAACAGGTGAAGAACGAGAGCTATCAACAAGGCACATGCTTTTGACGCTTAAAGAATCGCACGCTATATTCTGTGAGGAAAGGAAGAAGGTGGTTAAGTGTGAGTATTTAGGGATCTTAGGATATTTTGATGCAGTTTCAAACACAATTTTTTTTTATAGATATTTGCAGCTGAAGTTTCTTTTGCAAAAGCCGACCAAAAAAAATAACAAGACTGTGTTAGATAACACGGGCGCATAGGTCAGACGTAGAATACGTTAGTCATTTTTCAATTAAAATATATGAATTAAATATAATTTTTGATAAATGATTTAAATCTATCTAATATATACGCATACAGCTGATAGCTAGTTATTAAGTTTTTGTAACATAAGTAGGCGTTTGCATGTATTAAAGTTAATTAATTTTAGATAGGATAAGTTATGTGTGATAAGTTATTTTATGTATGTACAGTATAATTTTTAGTAAAATAAGACAACAACAAAACTACCAAAATGAAAGACAATTATTTTATAGGGTATTTTTTATATGAAATTAAAATTTATTCTTTTATATTTACAATGATTGGTTTATGGTATGAAAAGTACGATATGTATGTGTGACAATTAATATCATTATTTCTCCTGAAATACATTGGGAAGTAGTTGGAAAGCAGCTAATCTATTGTGCTGCCATATCACAAAAGTAATTCCTATTGCTGTACATCTAATAAAGATGTCGCTACAATGTGGCGATAACCCAAATAAGTTTGGAAACCACTGATCTAAACGATTGGAATAGTTTTGAACAAGATTTATTAATTTATTTTTTAGTTTGTGTGCTCGAAGACTGTATGCCATATGTTTAAGGATGAAACTATATCTAGTTTAACGTATTACATTATAGCGACATCTTCATTTGAAGTACAAACATATTGAAACAAAACATATTACCAAAACTGAGTAACATATAAAAATTGCTAAAATATGTTTTAATATTTAAGTAAAAGTGGGTGAAAGTTGACAGACATTTTCTCAAAATTTTGTGCTCCAGATCAACACCCCTACCTTACCGTATAACGTATTCTACGTTAAAACGTAAAAATTATATGTAGCTTACCCCACGACATGCGTATTTGTTCTTACCATGCAAATTTTATTGAAGCGGTAAATGCACTTAACAGCTATGCTCCAATTGTTCCTACTTATGGGAACAATTTCGTAAAACAATTTCTTTGCGAAGAACAAGGTCCAGAATGTTGGTTGTCCAATTGCCTACACTGTTATGGCATATCATTGCAGCGTTTGCAAAAGGCTATCGGAAATTTTGAACCCAATATGACAGTCGAATGAATGTTTTGGGAAAAAAACAGCACATCCAAGCAAATCGAAAAAAATAAAAAAAAGTGGTACTTTAATGGGCTTAGTTCTTCATATTGTCAATCTTTCACCACAATTTTTAAAACATAGTTTTGTAAAACCTGAACAAAGCGATATGTTTAATAAAGTTGATCGTTTGCGAGTAAAATGTGGTTCAGCACGAGGTTCAAAGTGTACACTGGAATCAGCGTCTGCTCACATTATTTACTTCCGCCACAGTTCATCAGAGCAACACGCATTCAAAAATTGTTGTCTCTAATAATTTAAGCCATACCAAAGAAACTATTGTACCATATTTGTATAAACTTTTGTTGCAGTTACCACCGACAGTGACAATATTAAAAATTTGGAGCGACGGTCCATCTTCGCAATTCAAAAACAAATTTATTGCAGCTATCACCCCACTATTTGAGAAAAAACTGAACCTTAAAATCTTTTGGAATTTTTTGGCCACCTCGCACGGTGAAGGTTGTGTGGATGGTATTGGCGCGACTGTTAAAATGCTGGTGCGAAGACAGGTCTTGTGAAGGAAATTCTCTGTGAACAGTGCAACCGATTTTGCAAATGCATTAAAATCAAAAGGTACAACAATAGAAATTGAAGAAGTTACTGATGCGGAGGTGGAAAAAATGTAAAAAATATTGCATCTTCGCACCATTTGCAAGTACAAAATGATACTATCATCTCATTTCTTTCGTCAAAGTTAGGATATAGCAGTGCAAAAATATTTCGATATTTATTTCGCCTCTTAACTTGTTCTTAAAACCAAGAAAAATAAATTTTGAAACAAATAAATGCTATTTTCTCTTTTAAAAATAGCACAAATTTTATAACAAACTTTTTCTCACGTACCAGATATACAATTTTTGGAGCATGGCAACCATAATTCTGCACCAATTATTACGTTCTTGTACTCAAAATGTTATGTGAACTATTGGCTATAAGTTTGCCGAAGAAACTTTCAATATACTTTTAACAGATTCGCAGATTTTATTAGCTCTTTGAAACTTACTTAAAATCGGCTTCCAAATTTTCTCACGTAACAGATCAATGTTTGACTCCAATTATTGTCTTACCGTAATACATACAGGTGTTCTTTATATAAAAAAAAGTGTGTACCTTTGAATATATTATTGAAATATTATAAAATTTTGGAACAACGATGTACAATGTGCCGTATTTTTAGAGGTAAAGACGTTTTTATCGTTCGAATCTCAAGTAACAAACCAAATTTTTGACCATATGTCAATTTTGCATATTGTTAATAGTGATTCTTGGACATTTAAACTCATTAAGCACGTGTTGTGCAAACTTCGTTTTACCCTTCCTCCTGAAAAAGGTAAGAGTTTACATATTACATTTGTACTGTATTATTTCTATTCATTATCCATTCGTTAAAATAAGTTATTTCCGTAAAATTTTCTTCAAAACTGGGCCACAAATATGACCCTAAAGAGAATAGAAGAAAGGTGTGTGCACCATGTGGTAAAAAAAAAATTACAGCAGACAGTTGCCCGAGGCCTTCGGCCACGGACAGTCCCTGCAGGCTGTGTCAGAGACACGGCCATTAAGTTTAACGTAGAATACGCCATCCGATAAGACAGAAAACATATATAACAAAAAATTCATTTGCTTATATTATTTATCATTTATTGTTATATATGTTTTCTGTCTTATCGGATGGCGTATTCTACGTTAAACTTAATGGCCGTGTCTCTGACACAGCCTGCAGGGACAGTCCGTGGCCGAAGGCCTCGGACAACTGTCTGCTGTAATTTTTATATTTACCAACGGCATTTGATTCAAGTCCGTTTAAAAAAAAAATATTATGTTCAATTTTTTTAAACTTAATTTAATTTATGTATTTTAATTAATATTTTTATTGAAATAAGTTCTGCGAATGTTGAGAGGGCCGCCCTAATATTAAAAAAGGTTTACCTTATCGAGTTTTCGCATTAGCATTCGTGCGTTGTGTGAAAACTTTACGCTTTACAATTCAAAATTAATGTTATAACAGCTTTATTGAAGCTTTCGCAAAAAAGCTTTATTACGTTAGCTTACTGTTTTTTTTTACTAGATACATGTTCCTAAGCAATGTTGAGCAACCAAAAACACTCAACCAAACACCACACATATGTTTGAGTGTATGTGTTTAAACAATTTTCATTTGAGAAATTAAAATACTAGAAATATATCAACCAATATGAAATGTATATCAAACGAAAGATAACATCTTCATTTACCTACAAAACAAATTTAAAAAAAATTCATCTAGCCGTTTCCTCAAATTCAATGAAATAAAGATTACAACAATAAAAACCTGACATGACTCCTCATACCGTAAGGTAAGACGTATTCTACGTCAAAAATCATTTTTGGATTGAGAAAATTAGATTGTTTTCTTTTAACTGAAAAAAATTAGAATCTCATAAAAACTTTTATTACTAGTGGTTTCAATATATCCGATCAAAACCATGGCCAACGGTGGTAACTGTAACTGCTATATCTGTTTAACTCGTAGATTTAAGGGCCACTTAAAAACCGAGAAGGGCAAATATTTAATCATATTGATGCTTCTAATGGACTGTATGAGATTTCAAATAAATATTACTTAGCTTCCAAAGATTCGAAAACTCATTGATAACACTGTGCAACAGTGAGTTTCGGGCCTCAACCAAACCAAAAAATTGTGAAAGTTCTTGGACGTGGTATCACAAACCCCGCTCGTAACAATTTTTTTTACAGGCCGAAGAAAGTTTTGGAAGTTCAGATTTTACTTCAATAAATCCTCAACAGCTTCAAATATTGCATTACAAGCTTTGACAATATTATAGCTATTTTCCCATTTCACAATTCCCTCTAATTTACTTTTAAGGACAAGTACACTGTTAATCGATTATAGGCTCGTTCACAGTGATAGCAACAATTTTAACAGGCGTTCACAATGAAAGCAACAAATTTTTTCGAATAAGTTCGACAAAACAGCTGACTTGGCAACATTGTTTACATTATACAGCAGTATATATGTATATGTATAATACAAATACAAAATTATTACAAAGTAATAAGTGTTTTTCTTTAGAAAAGTTTTAAAATGTTTCTATAGGAAACTTTTAAAAATTTTCTATAGAAAACTTTTAAAATTTTTTTATAGAAATGTTTTCAAATTTTTCTTTAGAAATGGTTTCATATTTTTCTATAGAAATGTTTTCAAAGTTTTCTATAGAAATATTTTAAAATTTTTCTATAGAAATCTTTTAAAATGTTTCTATAGAAAAGTTTTAAAATTTTTCTATAGAAAAGTTTTAAAATTTTTCTATAGAAAACTTTTTAAATTTTTCTATAGAAAACTTTTTAAATTTTTCTATAGAAATGTTTTAAAATTTTTCTATAGAAAAGTTTTAAAATTTTTCTATAGAAAAGTTTTAAAATTTGTCTAAAGAAATGTTTTCAAATTTTTCTTTAGAAATAGTTTCAAATTTTTCTTTAGAAATGGTTTCAAATATTTCTTTAGAAACGGTTTCATATTTTTCTATAGAAATATTTTAAAATTTTTCTATAGAAATGTTTTAAAATGTTTACCAGCTTATGTTCCATAATATGTCATGGCCTTGGACGGTTTGGATAATGTCAGATGTCAGCCTCCTCCATTTTTTTAAACTTTTTTCTTTTGTTTATTAATAAAATTGCCGCGAACTACACTTGCTACAAACAACTACACATTTCACATTTGCATCAGCTGATATGTTCGAAAGCCAGAGACAGTGTTGTATTTTTGGTAATAAAAAAATATAAACATATGTGAAATTATTGTTATTAGCAGATTCTACAGATAATATTATTTATTAAAATGTTTGTTTTGAGACAAAATGTTGACATTTTCATTCATACTTTCAAGTTTTAAAACAAAATTCGAAGTAGAGCGCCCGTAGCGGTCAGTATAATAAACTGATTCGAACAAATTTCAATTTGAAGTAGAAGTAGAACCTACTTCTATGACAAATTTGAATTCCAATTTCACGAAAATCATGAGAGGGCATTATACGCAATACTGTGAGTAGAAACGAGAAGGCTTGAATTACAAATACGTTGCTGCCATTGTGAACGCTACTTATTTCATGAAACGTCATAAAAAATTGCACATATTTTATATGTTTTGACATTTCTTGCCTAACGGTAAATAAATTGCGGTAGACGTCTTTAAAAGAATTGTAGCTTATAAATTTCTTGATATCTTTTCTAAATACACTAATCAACAAAAACTAGAACTAGAATTGCTGCGTTTAGCCATATTCTTTAAATATTCACCTAGATGAGATGTACATATATTCGTAATTGGAGACACGATGGACTAAACTAAAAAAACTAAACTAAAAAAAAAAAACGGATCATTCAAAAAGTTAGTTTTGGAAGCTACAAATGTATAAGAATCGAGAACCAGAGTCCGTTTTTTACGTCATTTACATAATACCTATGACAGCGTGAAGCTTAGTGTTTTTTGGCTCATTCCAGAATGTTGGGTTTAAAGTTAAACTTCCTGTCGAGTAAAATACCTAACAATAAATACCTAAGCATTCACGAAACGGAATTTCAATACCGCCTATGGAGACAGGTGAAACAGTTGGAACCTTATATCTCCTGCTGAAAAGGATCAGTTCTGTCTTGGTTAGGTTCACCCGAAGACTATTATCCGAATCACATCTTGCGATGGTAGAAAGTACTTGGAGTCTTCCTTCAAACCGCTACTATCACGGCATCTGCGTAGGCAATAGTCCTAACACCCACCGTATCCTATAGATTATAGTTCATGAAGGGATATCAGAGTTCCTCTGCTGACATATCTAGAGAGCTACGTTGAGCCTAAACTAGCCTAAATGCGTCTCTTTGTAATTAGATTGTGAACAAGCAAAATATGGCGATAGGAGTTATATTGCTATTTCTAATATCTCAGAATATTATTCAACAGCGACAGCGAGGGAACTCCTCTATAAAGATGACCAGATCATGCAGATCTGTTCCGGTAGACATACCCTTTTTGTAGGCATGCTGTCGTTATACAGTAGTCGGCGATCAATGTTGGTCCTAATAATAGCCTTCGAGTCTCCAAGGTTTTCCAGAGAAGTTACAATAGACGAATTAGTTGAAAATCTTCCGGCCTGTCTGGGATGGTTTTCCCGAATGAAGACAACCTTAGTTTCCCTCCACTACTGCTTGATACACCCAGAGTAGAGCTCTCGTTTACGAGACAAGAGTAACAGCAAGCAGCTCCTCTCTATTTCTAGTATTGAAGTTACGTTACTACAATCATAAGTTTAGTACTCATAATGATGTTTATTTTACAAATAACTCACCCCTTTCGTTGATTACAGTGCTACCTCACATGTGATTATGTGCCCTGGCATCAGTGAACACTATCAAGTCTTTGTTCTGTTTTGTCGTATGCCGAGTCCAACCAATTTTGGGATTTACCTTGCTTCAGGATGGCTGCTACTCCGTCTTCACTGCTGAAACCAGAACCAGATCTGTTGCAACCTGCATCTGAAAGACGTTTAGGGTGGCGGAAGCAGCCTTAGAGTGGTTAAGGTCTTTTCATAGAGGGATCGGTCATGCCTCCTTGCAACGAACAACTTCAGGTTGGGTCATGACCAGGTCCAACTGGATTCCGATGTAATTATGATTGTCATCAAGGTCATTCAATTCGCTGCTCATTTCATACAGGTCCTCCATTGGAAAGGTGGCATCTAGTACCTCTTGCCTGGTGCTGATGACAAAAGTTGACTCGCTGCCACTATAGTGGACGGTTGTTGTTCGTGTGCGCCCGCGCCCAGCATAACTGGGGTGCCTAAATTTGTTGCCTCTTCTATGAGACGTCTTTAGGCTTTACGATGCCAACTGGTCTCTTGCGAGACGTTCGTGATACCTTTCTGTTAGGATCTAAAAGGGTTAATTGCATCAGCTGATTCTAATCAGTAGTAAATGACAGATGAAACAACACACGCACATACATACAAATGTTCTTACATTCCTCTTCGTTCTTTTACAATAAACTTTCTTGCTTTTTCTTATCTCAACCATAACAGACGTGTTTCACTTCAAATATTTTGGCAAACGTTTACAGGTTATGGGCCCAGCCACGTGAACATAACTAATATAATTGTTAAACAGGAAAATATTGCGATTAGAAATAAATACTTATATTGAGTTGAGATGGAAGAGATAAAAGTCAACAAACTTGAAAGAGAAGAGGGCTGGACGCTGTGGAAGTTTCAACTGAAGGTTGTTTTACGAGCAAGTGGCTTGTGGAAAATAGTATCGGGAGCTGAAACGCGGCCTGCAGAGGACAACGATGACAGAAAGAAATGGATGAAAGATGATGCTAGAGCGCAGAAAATACTGGTTGTGTCAATGGGCGAGGAGCCATTAATGCATGTGTTAAACTGCGAGACTGCTGCTGACATGTATGCTACGCTAGAAAGCGTATATGAGCAGAAGTCGGAAGCATCAATCCATCTATTGCAGCAAAAATTCTTCGAGTACACAAAGAGCCCAGACGACTGTATTGGAATGCATATATCGAAATTGCAGAGGATTGCAAAACAGTTGGAGGATGTAGGCGAAAAGATATCTGAGAACATGCTTATTACGAAAGTTCTTATGACACTGCCGGAACAATACAACCATTTTTTTGCGTCATGGGAAGCAACAGAGAAACGAGAACGCACACTTAAAACTCTCATGGCCCGATTGTGCATGGAACAGTCAAGGTTAGGTATGCAGCCGGATAAGCAAGGAGCCTTTGTAGCCAAGCAGGTGCAGCAGAAAACCGATAAAGGTAGCAACAAGAAAAAGGGTAAATGTTTTCTCTGTAAGAAGCCTGGTCATTGGAAGCGAGACTGCCCAAATAAGAAAAATTACGACAAGCGAGCATACGGCGATGCCTTCCTAAGTGAGGTTATGTTTGTACAATCAGGCATATCACGTGACAGAAGTTGGTATATGGACTCTGGAGCTAGCGACCACATGTCGTACCACAAAGAATGGTTCAACAGGTACACTCAGTTTGAAATTCCGAAGGATGTTCGTATTGTGGATGGTTCTACAGTGCAAGCGTATGGTAAAGGTGACATTCATGTAAAAGCGTATAATGGTAAAACTTGGAACGCGATGTATTTAGCTGATGTATTATATGTACCTGGAATAAAATTAAATCTATTTTCATCCAACGCATGTTTAGATAAAGGCTACTCGTTGATAGCAGAGGGCGCAACCTGCTGTTTTAAGAAACAAGGCAACATTCGATTGCAAGGTGCACGAGAAGACTCAAAATTATTTAAGCTGTTCTTAGATGTCGAAACAGTGGAAGCTACGGCAAATGTTGGAACCAAGGGTGAGTCACTGCAACTTTGGCATGAACGTATGTGCCATCAAGCTAAAGACCATGTGAAGACACTTTTAAGCCATCATGAAATAACATTTAACGGAAACGAATTTTTCTGCGAGGGATGTGTCTTTGGTAAACAGCATCGAAATCCGTTCCATGAAAGTAAGAACAGAGCAAAATTACCAGGTGAGCTTATTCATACTGACCTATGCGGTCCAATGCAAGAAATATCTTATGGAGGTGCGCGGTATATGCTGTTATTCCGTGATGATTTTTCAAATTATCGAATTATTTTCTGTATAAAATCAAAAGCAGATGTTGCGGGGTTTATTGAACGTTTCTTGGATAATGTTGAAGAACAAACTGGAAAGCGTGTACAGTGCATACGCTCTGACAACGGACTGGAGTACATCAATCATGATGTAGCAGAAATACTTCGTAAGAAAAAGGTGATTCATCGAAGATCAACACCATATACACCAGAACACAACGGTCGCGCTGAAAGAGATATGAGGACAATCATTGAAGGTGCACGGTCTATGATTCATACAAAAGAGCTAAGTTTAAAATACTGGGGTGAAGCTGTGCAGAATGTAGTATACACTCTTAACCGCACTGGTAAGTGTCAAGTCAACGGAAAGTCACCATTTGAGTTATGGTTTAATAAAAAGGCTGACTTATCGGAGCTTCGTGTTTTTGGATCTGATGCTTTTGTACATATACCACAAGAAAAGCGCCGAAAACTCAATGCAAAATCAAAGAAAGGTGTTTTTGTAGGCTACGAGGAAAATTGCAAAGGGTACAGAATTTGGATACCTAACGAAAGAAAAATAGAAGTCTTCAGAGATGTAATTATCAAGGAAGCATGCAAAGAGGCTACATACATATTTGAAGACCATGAAGAAGCAAAAAGTCCAACCGAAGAACCAGTTGTAAGTGCTGAAATTCATAAAATTAAAACTGATGGTGGTAACAACGTACAAAAGACGGAGCTTATACCTTGGACAGATGGTGGTAACGAAGTCCAACTGATCATAACACGGTCGAAAAGCAGAGAAATGGAAGGTAACACAGCACTAAGCTATGCATATGTTGCTGAAACTGATGAGCCGGAGTGCTATGAGAAGGCAACATCAGGTGATCATTGTACGCAGTGGAAGCAGGCCATGGACGAAGAAATAAATTCGCTAATAGTAAACCAAACCTGGTCATTGGTAAGTTTACCAGAAGGCAGATCAGTAATATCGAACAAGTGGGTATACAAGATCAAGCGGGACAGAGAAGGTGTAATTGAACGTTTTAAAGCACGTCTGGTTGCTCGCGGATTTACTCAGAAGTTTGGCATTGATTACTTCGAAACTTTTAGTCCTGTTGCCAAGTTTACATCTATAAGAATGATTTTGGCTATGTCAGTTAAGTATGACATGATTGTTAAGCAGTTTGATGTAAAGACAGCGTTTCTCTATGGTACTCTTAAGGAAGAAATTTATATGCATCAACCCACTGGCTATGAAGATGGAACTGATAAGGTTTGTAAGCTAAACAAGAGTCTTTATGGCTTGAAACAAGCGTCGAGGTGTTGGAACCAGAAATTTACTCAAATGCTGGAGAATTTTAATCTAAAGGTCAGTTCGGCGGATCCATGTGTTTTTACTGGTATGTTCAGCGATGCGAAATTAATTCTTGGTATATACATTGACGATGGCATCATAGCAGCGCAGTCAACAGAAGCATTTCGAGAATTAATAGATCATCTTACAAAAAATTTCGACATTAAGGTTTATGAATCAGTTTTTTACCTGGGCATGGAAGTCGTCAGGAAACCTGGAAAAGTTTTTGTCCGACAAAAGGCGTATGCTACTAAAGTTTTGGAACGATTTGGGATGCTTGATGCCAAGCCCGTCACAACACCAGCACAACCATTAGTAGCAGTTACAGAAAGCAGTGAACAAGTACGGTACCCATATCGAGAGGCTGTTGGATCTCTCATGTATCTATCTACAGTGACTCGACCTGATCTGGCCTATGCAGTCTCTTATGCCAGCCGTTTTATGGACACCTATAAGAGCGAGCATGTTGTACTGATAAAGCGAATTCTCAGATATCTGCGAGGGACTCTTAATGAAGGTATCTTATTTGAAAAATTTAATAATGAAATGTCTTTGACATGCTTCAGCGATTCGGACTTTGCCGGTGATTTGGAGACCAGGCGTTCAACTGGAGGGTATGTCATCATGTTTTGCGGTGGCCCTATATCATGGTCATCGAAAATCCAGCAAACAGTGGGACTATCAACAACCGAGGCCGAATATATGGCTGCATGCGAGTCAGTTAAAGAGCTAATATGGATTCAAAGACTGTTGAAAGAAATTTCGGGAATCCATGCAGTTCCAGAGCTTTGTTTGGACAACCAAAGCGCAATTAAACTGGTGAAAAATCCGCAGTTCCACAAGCGGACCAAACACATCGAAGTAAAATTTCATTTCATCAGAGATGTGTTCGAGAATGAAGGTTTTACTATTAAGTATGTGCCAACAAATTTGCAGCTGGCTGACATTTTTACGAAGCCTCTTAAGAACTCGAATTTCAGCCATTTAAAATCTCTTTTAAAAGTTTCATCATTTACAGAATAATCTGATCGATAAAAGTGGAAGTGTTAGGATCTAAAAGGGTTAATTGCATCAGCTGATTCTAATCAGTAGTAAATGACAGATGAAACAACACACGCACATACATACAAATGTTCTTACATTCCTCTTTGTTCTTTTACAATAAACTTTCTTGCTTTTTCTTATCTCAACCAGAACAGACGTGTTTCACTTCAAACATTTTGGCAAACGTTTACACTTTCCTTTATGAGGCATGTACGATGCAGACTACCAAATGTTACACTAACATATCTAGAACTTTTCTGGTCATAATTCAAGCTATGATAATGTGTACGCCAGCTGTTATTTTTGTCTTGCACCTCGTCGTTCGTGGATTAGAACTATAGGACTCTTTAGTCAGATAAAGATTAATTTGGAGAACAGCAACGACATCCTGGTCGCCGCCAGAAAATGCATTCAACCGTGTTTCTATCATCTACAAGCTTGTACAGATTGGTGCCCGATAAGGGACAACCCTCTCAAGTCTCCGTGCATTTGTACATTACCACTCACCGTCGGAATGCCGTCAATTCACACACTGAATTTAATATTTCTCGTCTACGAAGTTTTGTTCTCGATTTCTTTAACATCTATGTGTTTATTTATGTTTCTTCTGGACATGTACACTAATTCAAGAAATATTTAAGTATTTCGATTTTAAGCGGATAGCGGCTATACTTTCACACACTGAGAGATCCTACAGACTAGGTGTCGTGTTCTTCAGTCAACTATAAATCAGCAGCTAAATTCGTGATAAGTATCTTTCATGGTATCTGCTCTAGATGTCACAGTTTTTCTTCTTTATACATCCATGTCTGTCCATCGTATTTCCTTGACAGTTTTGACGTCAGGCTTGTAAATTTCGAGGGCCTGTTGGATACTGGTGCCGCTTCTGTGTTTGGTGCGGACAAAATAATTCGACATTTAATAAAATAGGAATATAAAATTTTCTCAACATTTTCAAATATTTAAAAATAAAGAAGTGCACACTTCTCACCTAAATTCTACTACTATATTTGATAAGAGTTTGAAGTAAATAGATGGGTGCACTTAATAATTAAAATAACGAATACACGATGAGTGTCTGCAATTTCCCAGTAAGTTTCTCTCGTCATTACATCTCCCTTATGAGCTTTTGCTAACAATAAATTTGATTACGTACGAGAATATCGGATTATCGCACATATGAACAAATTTGTGTTTGATGCCATCATCATTCTGGCTAGTAAACGCAATTTAACGCTAACTCTGTTTACACTAGAGGGTGGAACTTTTGCTGGTGGTGGTAGTAAAATCAAACATGTTGATATTTGTAATATTTAAGTGTAGTTTCTACCACCAGCAACAAGGGTAAAGTCTAACTGTCGTGACATGTGCCAAAATACAACCACACTGATGGCTCTAGAATCAACTCCGGAGCGCTTGCTGTAGTTGTGCAAATCACATGCTCGATTTCATATGTGGCAACGGCTATAATGGCAGCAACCTAAATTCAATATGGTTGATGGCGTACATACGAGTACAACAAACATGTGGCACAAACAGCAGAACTTGTGCTTTCGGAGAACCCCTGAGGTTGAACCACGCAAAACACGATAATAATGGCGATAATATTTCCCATATTATTTTCATCGGATTCTCGTTAAACGTGTCAAATTGTATTTCTGTTCAATACACACTGATATAAAAGAGAATGAAGTAGAAATACCTGGGAAGTGGTACTATTTTCTGGTACGTGTTGTCGAGTAAAACATTAATCCATTTGTGAAGTTTCCAAAGCACCCCCAAAATCTAGACTTGTCGATAAAGAACCGCTTTTTCGTACCTCTGGCGTTTATAAGGCAGTAACTTAGCCAATTATCAACCGATTTTCAGTTCCTCGAATGATTAGGAAATATGGAACTTAGACCTTTCGAACAGTATATACGGTATTCCATAACTCTTAGAAATCTGTGTATATTTGCCCAAGAAGCTGATTTTTTTTTAATTTTGTAAACATTATTTTATAAGGAAATCGGTTGACCATTGCATTTCTTAATGTTGCACAACAAAATTCACACACAAATTTTGATTCGTATTATACGAGCGATTGGAGAGTTTGTTGTACACTGCCATCACACGAAAATTGTGTCTAAAATCATGCCGGTGACTAACATCAGGAAATAACCCACAATATGGCAAAATCTATTACGTTTGTCGTACATTTTATTTTTCATTGTGAACTATTATTGTCAAATTGCTCATGTTGTTTTACGTTGACAGTTTCAAAATAAAAGGCAATGCTTTTACATGAGTTAAGCTCTCATTGGAATTTTTTAATTTTAGCCAAAATTTAGTTTTAATGAAAACTTAAATAACTCATTCAATTTACAACGGTTTTTTAAAAACTTGGCTACGTTTTAGTCCGTATCAATTGTATTTTTAAAAATATCAAAATAATGTGCAAAAATCCCGCCTTGTCTTAATTTTCGACTTCCACAGTGTTATTAAATAAATCGATTACACAGTGCGCCAAAAGAGCAGTTTTTCTTTAGGGCCTCAACGAAAGCAAAAAATTATGAAAGTCCATTGGCGATGTATCAGAAAACCCCTCTCGGTTTTGGCCCTGATCAGCACAATTTTTTGTTATAGGCCAAAGAAGATTTCAGCTGTTCAGCAGCTGTCAATATATTCTAAACCATTACATATTTGTCATTACAACCTTCTGCAAAATTTTAGGTCTTTCATCGTTGCATAATGTTGACTAATATACATTTTGTAAAAAATTCACCGTCACTTCGTCAAATGACGAAACGTCAAATAAAGTTTGATATTTGACTTCTTGCAATTTTTCAGCACACGGTAAATAATTTGGGGTAACTGTATTAGAAGTAATTATAGCCCACAAAATTGTTGATAACTTTGCAAACAGACACTAATCAACAAAAGTTCCATTTATTACTCCAAATTTGTTCGTTTTTTCGATTATAATCAAAGTTGTATTGTTTAAAATCCTTTGCAATACGGTCAAAACACAAGCCAACAAAAGTGTAATTTAAAGTACTAAAATTATTATATCAATTAAACATTTTTAATTTTTAACATTACATGCTAATATTTATTAAGCTACACAATTACTTCAAGTATTATTGCCAAAGGAACAAACCAACAAAAATAGTTGTTCAACGCAAAAAAAAAAGTGCTTGCCCATAACGAAATTGTTGGTTTATAAAAACATAATTCTGGGGTTTTTGGGATAAAATCGTTCAGCAAACTAGATCAATAGTGTGAAGTCAATGCTGGAAGCAATTAAAAAACTGAAAGTGTATATGGGGCGGTCCAAGTGAAAAAACCGATTTGATGAGGCTCATGTCTCCGATTTTGATAAAATTTGGTGGAAAGGAAGCTTATGCTAAAAGAAACTTAACCCCAAAATTTGAGCTTTTTCGGAGCTTTTTTGTGGGTTTTGTAAGCTTAAAAGTGCGAAATTGTAGATTCATTCATTTTCAAATATCTCGAAAATGGAAAATGATCAAGTTTTGAAATTTTCCACGAATATTTAGAACTAAATTGTCTTTTTAAAAAAATTTTTGAAAGAAAAAAAATTCGAACGTTTTTTAAAAAAAAAATGATTTTTTTGAAAAAACTTATTGTAGCAAAAAACACCCATCCCTCGATTTTTTTTAAAAAAATATATGTTAAAGCAGCATCTTTTCCAAACATTTTGCGGGGTGGAGCTTGTCGATAGAGTGAAATATGAGGAAGTTATAGCCATTTATGTGAGGCAACCTCCAAAATATCAATATGAAAAAGTACGGCAAATTGCAAAAAAAAACATATTTTTGCTTTAAATTTAACAAAATAACTTTCTTCAGTTATTAAATGAAGTTCTAGAATTATTCAAAGACGTATTTTTAAAAATATTTGCATACTTTTTATTTTATTCAATCAATATATAACAAAAAAAAAGTAATTCATTTATTATTAAATTTAAAAGAAAAAAACCATCGAATGGGTAACATTTTAATTATTCTTAAAATAAAAAACTAAATAAACTAAACTTTGACGCTTTTTGAAATTGAATTTAAAGAAGTTGCTTTCACTTTGAGTTCTGAATCATTAATAGGAACTGCATAATGAAGTCCAAGTGTCCCTTTAATAGTTTTACACGTTTCAAATCTAGTCTTTAAATACTGTGCAGACAATTCATAATCTTCTGACGAGCAAAAAAAAAACATTTACGTTTTTTAAATGCTCGTTTGCCCATTCATAAAGCTTTTCAGCCGTTAATATTTCATTTTTACTGCCTTGTTGCAGGCAGTATTGCCTTGCTAGCCGTTTGAGAGTGCCTCCTACACCATCGCAAGCACCTTTTCCGTGTGCAGTAGCAAAAAAGTTCCATTCGGCTAATATTGAAAAATCTTTGAAATGGTTTAACAAATTTACAAAGTTTTTCTTATTTTTGTACTGTTGTGGTGCTCCATCAGAAAAGTACTTGATTTTTGTTACCGTGGTGAACTTCTCTTTTAAAAACTCAACCAGTTTTTGTTGGAACATGAAAACAGCGATAGTGTCATGTTCAAGGCAGTCAGATATTCCAACATACGAAACATGGTCCACTTTTGCGGTCTCTTGGTTCCAGAAATAAATTACCATTGGGTGGACTGTTGCTTGGTTGTTGTTCCAATGAAAGCCTTGAACAGCTTCCTGAACAACGAAGGCAAAATTTTCTGAAAAATCAAGAGTCACCACAAACTCTCCTGGTCTTAAGTTTTCTTTAGTGGTTTTGAAATACTGCGCTTGTTGTGTTGCAACGATGTCATGAAAAAGAAGTTTATGCAGCTTTTCCACGAAACATGAAACAAACTCCTCCTTACTCTCTGTTAACGTTTTCAAAGTGCATCTGAATATTCCAAATAATGATAAAAAATTCCAAATTCAAAAATGGATATAAAAGGAGAAAAAACACAAAAATATTAACCTATCTGTGGCAATCCATTGTTTATATGTGATATCCTCAATTGGCTCATCATCAAAAGCTTCCATCAATTGATTTTGCATCACACTTTTGCTGGGACAGGATAAACATAACCTCTCATAGCATTTTTCTGTTGTAGCGGAGCAAATCAGTTGCTGAAGTATCATTTTATAAGCATTTTTCCCATTTATGGGAATTTCCCATGCTTTCATAACATGCCTTAAGTTAGACCCTGCAAATGTTTAATTTAAGTCATTTGATTGCTTTAAAATACTTTGATATAAGTCGTTTTACCTTCGATCATCAGCTTGACATTTTGATGTATAATGCATACGCAAACGGTATGGGTCCCAGAAGCTCCAGCCAAAACGCATTCTTGAGGGCGATATTCAGCAAATTTGGAAAAACTGGTTTTATGTTTTGGAAATTCAGATTTGAAAAGGCGATATAATTCCCGCAAGTTACAATATACCAGTCTTTTCTGTATTTTTTCTTTTTTTCCGTCACCTTTTTTTACTACAACAAAGTCCTTTATTCCAGGCAGCTCTCTTGAATTTTCATCGCTTAGATAAAATTTCTGAACCAAATCAACTGTTTCGGCTGCTATTTTGTTTCCTGTTTTCGGGTCGGGTACTGACAGAATGCCTTTTTCATTTTTTAGCTTATAACATTTCTTAGCAAAGGTATTGGAGCAGCCAAATGTTTTAATAACGTCGGCGACTTTAAAGTAACTAGGTAAAGTCGTCAAAATACGGCACTTATCATCTCTAAATTAAATCATAAATAATGCACTCTAATAATTTAAGCCTTTATCTTTAAAAATTACCTTGAAGTTTCTTTAGACTTAAACTTTTCTTTAAGCGTTGTGATAATTTCATCAAAAGCATTAACTTGATCATCTTTACTTGTAGAAATCTGCATATTGGAAATATCTTCAAACTTTCGTTTGATGGTCTTTTGAGCAGATTCTACTTTTTCCGTCATGTATATTTTTCTATTTAGTCTACGAAGAATAAATGAGCGAGATAGAATCAGCGACTACGAAAAAAGCTTTACTTATCTACATACCTTTCACAATCAATTTTACTTTCATCCAAAGAAATCAACGCCGTATTGAGCTTTTTTACCATTTCCTCTTCATCTGGCAAATCAAAGATTTTATCCTCTTCACCTTCCGAACTATTTGGCTTATATTCGCTAATCTCAATTCGACAATTCAAACAAACTACTGAATTCACAGGAACAAATTTAAATTTCTTTTTATTTTCTGCAGAAATACTTCTAAATTCTTTAGTACCTTTAGAAGTATAAAAATATTAGAAGGTTAGCTCTGTAGATTTTAGACAAAAATTGCAAACATACGATTACTGCAAGTGCCAAAAGGATTCCGTCAGGTTTCTTTCTTTGAATTACTCATTTTTGCCTCGGAATTGTACAACGCTAATCAAAAAACAAGCTTAAAATGGAATATTTTTGTTTTTTTTTTCACTTTTTTTCACACGAAACAGTTAACTTTCACCACACATTTGTTGCACATTTTGACAGAACTTTGCCAGATACACAAATTAACGAATGAAAAAACCAAAACAAAAACAATAAATTTGTCACTCGTTGGTGTGAAAGCACAGAGCTCTTTTGTAAAAGCTGTACATTGTGCATGTGTCTTGGACATACCTCATTTAATAAAGTACTTTTTCATATTGATATTTTGGAGGTTGCCTCACATAAATGGCTATAACTTCCTCATATTTCACTCTATCGACAAGCTCCACCCCGCAAAATGTTTGGAAAAGATGCTGCTTTAACATATATTTTTTTAAAAAAAATCGAGGGATGGGTGTTTTTTGCTACAATAAGTTTTTTCAAAAAAATCATTTTTTTTTTAAAAAACGTTCGAATTTTTTTTCTTTCAAAAATTTTTTTAAAAAGACAATTTAGTTCTAAATATTCGTGGAAAATTTCAAAACTTGATCATTTTCCATTTTCGAGATATTTGAAAATGAATGAATCTACAATTTCGCACTTTTAAGCTTACAAAACCCACAAAAAAGCTCCGAAAAAGCTCAAATTTTGGGGTTAAGTTTCTTTTAGCATAAGCTTCCTTTCCACCAAATTTTATCAAAATCGGAGACATGAGCCTCATCAAATCGGTTTTTTCACTTGGACCGCCCCATATGTTACTTGATACTTTGTTTTCTGCATTTACAGTCGGACTGTCTCGGCAAATAGATCGCAACCGAATCTGATGAACAGGGTGAGCATTACTATCAGATTTCTCTGCCGTTCGAAGAAAGATACAACTTCACTTTTGTTATGTCTTTAAATGCACTTCATAGAAATGTATTCTATATATACAAAGGGAAAAGTCACCAGAGGCAATCCTGGCTGAAATACGCTGGTAGTATTGCAATAAATACAATGGCCAAGAAAATTCACAGAAAAGCGCAAAAAACGAAAGCAAACCATTATTGTTGTTGACGTTGAATCTGATAACTGGGAGCCTCCGCCATCTGAAAATGCCTGCAAAGGCTGAAGACCTTCGTTGCAAGTGCTCTTTAAACTCAAATTTATGTAGTAATTAATATATAACTTCAATAAATAAATAAACAATATAATAGTTTTCATATTATTAAATTTGTATTTGGTAGAAAAGCTAAATATGTCTATTAATTGTATTGTATAAGTACTTGTTTTCACAACGATAGCATTTGATATACTTGCTAATTTGTGTATTAAAATTTTTTAGATGACATTGTAATGTCTACTATTTTCATGGTACCGCTTTTGATTCGACAGTTGAGATACGGAAATGTGGTACAATAATGTGTATATTTAGTATATTTAACAATGGTGTCATACATCTTCAGGAGTACAAGTATTAATTCTTCAAATTTATTTCAATTATAGACAAAATTCGAAGAAAAACTTTCTTTTTCGCATTGAACAACTATTTTTGTGGGTTTGTTTCTTGGCAATAATATTGAGAATGATTTGATCTAAAACTCTGGATATTTGTAGTTGCAATTGTATAGCTTAAGCAATACGAGTATTACCATGTAATATTAAAAATGTTAAATTCTTAGTACTTTAAATGTAAAAAATTGTTAAACTCATATAAAATTCTTAGTACTTTAAATGACACTTTGTTGGTTAGTGTTTTGACCGTATTGTATATGATCTTAAATACTATAACTTTTCAGAATATGCCATATCTATTTGATTATATTTATATTTGGTAACTTGTAAAATTATAAAATAGTTCGCTCCTACACCAATTTTAGAGTACTAAATACGACTTTTGTTCAATAGTGTATTCTGCAAAGTTATCAAGAATTTTGTGGCTATAATTCTTTCTGAAACAGTTACCCCAAATTATTTACGGTGTGCTGGAAAATTGCAAGAAATCCAAAAATATCAAATTTAGTTTGACGTTTCGCTATTTGACGAAGTGGCGGTGCATTGTTTACAAAATGTGTGTTAGTCAACATTGTGCAACGAGGAGAGAGCTACAATTTTGTAGAAGATTGTAATGAAAAATATGTAACGGTTTAGAATATATTGAACTAGAATCAGAATTACAGCTTTGATCAACAGCTGATATTTTCTTTTGACTATAAAAAAAATTGTGATGACCAGCGGCAAAACCGAGTGGGTGTTTCTAATACCTTCCCAATGGGCTTTCGTAATTTAGTGGTTTCGTTGAGGCCCTAATTTCACTGTCGCACAGTGTAATTATTTTTATTTCCATTTTCTGCAGCAAGGATTTAAAAGGTTTGTAAAGCATGCAGTTCTGATTTGTGATTTCCGCTCCGAAAATATGGGGATGACGGATTTCATTCAGCGCCTTGAATTTCCATCTGCGAGCCATTAGGGGTATAAAATATCTTAAAATGGTTGTAGAATAACCAAACTTGAAATGTGTATTATGCGCCATCCATATTGTTATGTGCCATTAAAAATACCACATCGGCGCCTTCGATATCATCTTTGGAAATACTCTAGATATACCAAATTACCTGCCTAAAGTGGATGATGGTACTACTTTTTCCCAGATGACTAGCAATCGCGGCAGACTTCGTCCTGAATTTTATAGGGGGAAACAAAAAGAAAATGGTTTATAGCACTCAGTGATAACGCAGCACAAAACAATGTGCATTTTATTATTTTTAAACGTGCTCTTGATTATTTGATGTAATTTAGAAACAAAACCACCATGGCCAACATCTCCAATTTTGCACAGGATAAAGTGGGATTTCTGTCAAGCTCACGAATGATTTTCCAAGCTCTCATAAAAGTGACACCAACTTGGTATATATCAAACTGTTGATAATGGTTACTACTACAAACTGTCATATTTGAACATTGGTCAAGGCACACGATTTTCCCGTCGAATATATAAAAAGTACAAAAAAACCATTTCCAATGTTTGACGGCCAACAAAAATTTACTTGTAGACTGTAAGCCACTTTTCTATATTAGAGGTTTGTAGCACTACGGGTAATCTGTATTTTTCCGAAGGACACTTTTCTCTAGGACGAACACGTGTATGAAAATGAAAGAAGATCATAAAAAATCTTGAAATCTGGAAGCAGAATTTTAACATTTTTAACTTTGAGTGGCTGAAAATGTGGGAAGTAATAAAAATATCGCAAAAATCTTTATACATAGTAGCTCCTGTAAGTGGGTGAATGAATGCCCAATTTTAAAAATTTTTGACTTTGGCCCATATATTGTGCGAAAGGTCTAAGTTCGTTCTTTCCAAATCCTTATACCTGCAAAAGGTACGAAATATCGTTTTGTTACCCATAAGTCACGAAGTTGGGAGTGTATGGAAAATTTCACAAATGGATTCTTGTATTACTAGACAACGCCTACAACAAAAATAGGTGTTTTATTTATCAGGTATTTTGGACTGATACACAGTGTTAACATTTGAAATTTAGATAATTGTTCATGTAACACGTACGTGTTGTATTTTTGCTAGCCAGTAAATAGTCTGGTCAAGTAAAACCCTAAAGGGTAGGCATTACCATCAACCATTTGATGAACCACAGCTCCTACTGATGTATTCGATGCGTACAATGCCATCGTAAGGGCAATTATGAACAAAGTTGCTTTGGTAGGAGCCTCTTTGGCATGTTTGAAGGCCTTTAACGCTATTTCGCTCCTCTGGATTACTGTTGTATAATTTTTATTGCGAAGAAGCCGACGTAACCTGGGGTAACAATGGACGGTATAAGTTTCCATTTCAACTCGCATGTCATTTGTGGCAGTCGGAAGTCTAATACCGCCTGAACTTTTATCGAAGTAACAAAAACTTTTGCTGGGGAGATGGTATAACCCAGAAAATTCAAAGAACTCTTACCAAAATGAAATTTTCTCAAATTGGCAATCATGTTGTGTTGACGATCTTGTTGATCGCATCTCTTAATTGCGGAGCATAGTTGAAAAGGGTTGTCTACTTGTCTTGGTACAAATCTTGTCTTGGGTGCTCCACGAATCGAATAGAAACAAAAGGAGATAGATGTTGTATGGGATGGTTTCGGTCAAAAACAGTTCGCAAGTGGACGCTATGCTCCTTTTCGCATCTAGAAACGCCGTGAATGTCGTCAATGTAGTCGAAAACTAAGTCTAAGTATCGAAATATCTGGGACGCGTTACGAAGTCCAAAGCTCATTCGACGAGAATCCAAAATCCCAAAAGGAGTTATTATGGCTGTCTTTGGTATATCAGCCGGGTGGATGGATATCTGATGGTGTGTTCGTTTCAGGTCGATCACAAATGGCCACAATGCTAAATTGTTTTAAAATTCATACGAACAATGATAATACAATTTAATACAAAACTTGTATTGTGTTGTTCGGTATCTTTCAAGTTTTGGCTGCATAAATCGAAAGTGACAACTCGCAACTTGCTCCTTTCTTTAGCCCGAGTTCTACTATTACTGCAAACAGGTCGATGCTCAGAGAGAAAGATGGAATGAAACCCTCTTTCATTTCATCATTATGCTTTCGTTGTACACTACAGTTTTGGAGAATGCAACAAACAAAATGCAACTACTATAATAAAAAATACAGCATCGAAAAACGCAAATTGTGATCAATGAAATGAAAAAAAAAGTGTCGAAAGTGTTGTTCGTTTCATTCAAAACGGAACCCTGATCGAATATTTTTTTGATGAAAATCCAAAACTTAGAGAACTCTTACAGATCTGTCTAAATTTTTGCTGCAAATCGGTTTCCTCAAGTTTACACTCATCATATCCAACGATTTCCATAATATTCTGCAACGGTTTTTAGCAATTACTTCATCCCACACAAACCAAGGAGCTGCCAGGGAGTTAAGTTCTAAGACAGTGCAATAGTCAGCATGTAGTTTTCGTTTATATAAAATTTGATTATTTCAGGGCAGGTAATGAAAAGGGTTTTTGAAAATCAAAGTGGACAGTGCTGACATTTGGGATGACCATACTCTTTTTCCTACCAATGTATTTTAGATATCTTGCCGTTTGATTGCAATATAGGCCTTAGGCAATACCGACGTCACGGGGCCCTAGACAATATCAGTGAGTAGAGCCAATTAAAACTGAAATATTTAAGCTTCTATTGCTTACAATTTTCAAGAAAATGCTTTTTCGTCAATTTATTTCTTAAAACTTCTTCACTTATTAAACGGTTTATTTAATACTGTGGTAAAAACTAATAATTACAATTTCAAAATTTCGATATCACATATTAAACACACTTCGCGACCCCCATGCATCGAGCTTCACGGGTCTAGTCAGAATATTGTTTACACCGATTTGGGATCACACTTTCTTTTCACTGCATAAAAGTTAAAATTTTGAACATATTTCGAGTGGTATTTGGCAAACGACGCGAGTGCCGTCATAGCCGGCATATCCCTGTAGAATTTGGACGTCATGTTGCCCCAGAGGAGGTGTGATATCATATGATCTAGGCGGCCAATTCACCGGTCCGAATCGAAAATTTACTGTGCATCTTCTGCTTGGTCAGTAGCGTCGTCCTGTTGGAACCAAATACATTTTTCCAGAAGTATGTACCTATGAGCCACATAAACCCATAAACCACACCAAACCCTTGTTTTGTGGGTTGGACTTCAGCCCAAGTATTGCAATTTAGCTTATTCATATAGCCACGATGTTAGAAATGGGCCTAGTCGTTGACGAGTGAAATGTCCAAAAAAACGGGCTTCAATTCTTGCTGGAGTTGAATTCTGTTTACCTTTAACATGCGCATGTTGCTGCACTTTTAGCTGCTGCCGCAGTATTTATCCAATAATAAAAATTGTGTTTAATATTTGTCCTGGTGTAGGGTATAGTTTGTTTGGTAGGCCGATTACTTGGACATAAGTTGATCAAGACGGACGAAACACATTCTTCGTAGAACCCTGATTTTCGTAATATCCGCGATAAAATATCAAACTGTACTAAACATAACATAACATGATAGAATTATCAGTCATAAAATTCCGCATTCATGTGTACAAGCGGTGCTCCCGTTAATACCAATGGTAACACATTTAAATTTATGTGAAAAAATCAGCGGTGAAACATTGCGACTTCTCAAATTTTCCAGATGCATTTTACTTTTGAAATGTTAACATCGTTACTAAAACTTTTTCAGCGATTTTTGCGATGCTCCTACGATTCTTAGGATGTTTTGTGTCACCTAGTAGTTGCTCGGTCGAACATACAAAAAATAAAACAATAATTTTTTACCACATCGGGCTCCCCGATCTGCGGGACCTAAGCAATTGCCTATGTTGCCTTTGTGTAAATCCGGCCTTGTTTGTAGGGGTAGATATGGTTAGAGTGGTAGCCCATATGCCAAACTGACTAAGACCTTGTCATCCATTGTGATACCACAGGGACAAAAGGAAAAACATGGTATTTTCCTAGTCCCTCCCGTTGACATACTTCGATTGCTTTACGAAGCCCGAGAGCCCGGATGCTAACATGAGCCTGATTTGCTAACCCCCAACGAAATATGAGCCTAGTGCAGCCTGACGCCTGGCCGTAGGTGCTTAGAAAATACAACAAAACTTACTTTATCGTCAAGTTTTGAACCATCTGTATAGAAGTTCACAAATCTGTTATGTTATCATGTATACGAGTGTAGAACATTCTCGTCAAAGAGTGGATCGGTCTAGTAACTATAATCAACAGTGCCTGAAAGTCAGCCATTGTATTGAGATTGGCACCGTGTCCGAAGCCATTTCCAGACCAGAGTGACAGTTATCTAAGTCTCAGGCTGATGTCAGAGTGGCCGCTAGAAGCGTTGCAACAAGAGAAGCGATAATAGTTCTTGCTACATCAAGCTATAACATGTCAGAGTGGTTGCTAGAAGCAAAGCGAGTTGTTGCGTGTGTAATAGTTTTCTGTCTTTTCGCGGTGCTCATTTGTGCAAGATGGATTCAGTCGAAAAATTCTTTATGTCGAGCAATATGTGTAATGTATTTTTCATTAAAAAGGAAGGAATACATGAATTAATTTGGAGTCGCCAGGAAAATGGTGAATACCACCATTTGTATAAAGTGGTAAAAAGCATCTCAACAAATTTTTTAATAATACAAGAATGTAATCGGATACTGTTGACTACATTTTGAAGAAAATCTAAATCTAAAGCTATTATTTCGTAAAACTCCCACAAAGCCATGCGAGAGATTTAAGCATCACACACAACAAACAAAATGAAATTCGAAGCGATTCCATGTTACAAACCATTATACAAACTTCTTTATTGCCTCAACTCTCTTCTGTCATCGCTTTCACTCCGACAAGTTTTTCGTGAAGGCATAATAAACACATATGCGGTGTTTTATAGTGAGTTATAGCGCAGTATCATTGTGACGCTTCTAGCGGCCACTCTGACATAAGTCTAACAGCAGTAGCCGTGGTACTAAATGTAGTATGGCATTTAGTGCGTCAGTCGGCGTGGCGTCCCAACGCACTAGTGACAAACATACCAGCCATTTGCTGTCGAACACCATACAACATTATCGGTCTAACTACTGCCGTATACAACCAGTGAACTAAAGGGTGGCCAAATAAGAACAACCTGAAATGAATTTAAATAAAACAACAGCTGTGTGAGACATAAAATGGATTCTGCCTTTATTTTGAAGCTAAGTTTATTCCATTATGTATGGAATAGCACATCCTTTAAATGGACACCTCGGTTTTGCTGGAATTGCTTCAAGCAGTCGGTCAGATTTGCGATAATTTGGTCCAGTTTGTGTGGCCATATTCCGGCAAGAGCGTCTCGCATGTTGGACTCGACCTCACCCAATATGGTTGCCTTATTAGCGAAGACTAAGGACTTGACGTAACCCTAGAGAAAATAGTCGAGGGATCGCATAGTCGCGGTGGCCAATTGATTAACTCTGACCCTGAGATGACCCAGTCGCCAAATTTTTCCTTCACGACTAAGAGCCGTAGTCTCAAAATTGTTTAAAAAAAGCTCGTGGCCTTTCAACAAACCTTTCGAGAAGTTGACAGAATATTGTTAAAATATGTTTAGTGTGGCAAATAGTTATTTTCTATTTTGTACTCCACGAACTGAATACGCAACTAAATGCAGTACTAACTTTTGGAGGCGTTGTCAAGTAACCAATTCATCGTTTACTAAATATTAACGAGGTTGACGTTATGTGACCAAAACCGGACATTTCTGTGGAAATTCCCATATATAGAACCCAAAGTATTTTGTTCACAAAGACTCTTTTCCAAACCACTACTTTGCGGTTATATATAAATTCAGAACAAGAAAATTTTCAGTAATTTGAAGAAAATTATAGTAAAGTTTTGGTGAAACCAGGGTAACATTCAAAGTACACAATTAAATTTAAATTTCTCCACATATTTCTTCGAAAATTATTTAGTTTCTGAAGAACACTGGCCTAATAACCGCTGTCGTGATCGACAGGGTTTAATCTAACTGTTGAATTTTGAGTCGTTGTACATAGAATCAAAACTACTCGAAATGTTAATCGGTAGCTCTGCAATTGTCGAGAATTGTATACAGATTTTCCAGAAAAAAAAAATTTAAGAGCTTAATATGCATATGCATTAACAAAATAATCTTTAGGCGAAAGTAAATTGCACAATTTCCGCCAAAGAAACAACTGAGGAACTTCATGTACACGCTGCAGGAATTCTATGCACGCTGTGTTGCATTTCTGATTGCTCATTAAACACTTGAATTTATATTTAAAATTTGTTTTCTAAATATTTTTACAATTTGTTCTTCAGATTACACTGTTGTAGTTATTGACATGAAAATTTCTTTATTATCGTTCTAGCAAATTGTATCACTTAGTGGCAAGCCTACTGAGTTGATCGGTGATACAGACACGTCAAAAATTGATTTTTACCAATTCTCGGATTTTTCAGCACTTTTTTTTGAAAACAAACGATGTTTTCACTTTTTATTTTATTTATAATATGCTTTAAAATTCATTCAATACAATTAAAATCATTTATTACTCATCCTAATGCAACCCAAACAAAACATCAAAATTCTTGACAAATTCTGAATAGGTTATGTGTTATGTGACTTTGGCATTACCTAATAAAACTTAACAATTTTTGCCGTTGATTTTTAAAAATATAGAATTTAAAGTTTTTAAGCAAACAATTTTTTTCACCATTTTTTTTAACTGCGAAACTGTTGATTTCATACAGAAGTAGTGTAAAAATATATTAAAGGTATTTCTTGACTTTTCTTGAGTAATGACGACATTTACAAAAAAAAATACCATTTTTAAGTTACAAAGTGGTCTTTATGAGCTTTTTAGGGTGCCTAGACACGTTCTAATTTTATTAATATGTTCATTAAAGTTGTTTAGCTTTACCGTGGCTACAATTCTGCTAAATGTTGTCAGTGAAAAAATTCGAGGCCATTCAAGTTATGTCGAAAATAGTGCTAAAAATTTTTTTTTTTTTGAAAAGTGCAGGTAAATCTGAGAATTTCTAAAAATCGATTTTTTTTTTCAAAATTTAAAGTGATAGTCATTTCAGGGGTACCGATCAACCCAGTAGGCTTGCCTCTAACCGATACAATTTACTAGAATGCTAATAAACTCTTGGACCACACAGTGTTATTGCATCCATTTTTCTTTCCATTTATAAATTACAAATAGGTATATCTAAAATGAAAGAATAAAATCATTATAGGGCATGTTCAGTGTAAAACTAAATACAAAATTATAAACGGGAGCCGAGATCCAAACTAGTTGATTGAACGAAATCTGAGCTGATACCGTTGTGTTCTCCATGACTGCTTCCATGATTCTGCACCAGAAGTCCTGCTAGAATATTACAACAACATTAAAAACTGTTTTAGTGAAAAGCAATAATATGAGGGACTCCTTCTATAGCAACGAATTTTCAAATTTCAGATTTAAAACAAAAAACAAAATGGCGGATTCAATATGGCGGCGATTTTTTTTACAAATAATGCTTTTGCTACAACTTTAACTATAAGAGAAGTTTTCGAGATCAGTATTATCAAATCCGATGTCAGATTAAAAAAAACAAAATAGCGGATTCAATATGGCGGCGAATTTTTGTTAAAAATTTATTTTCCGATCTTCCTTTAATTTTTTTTTTGTTATTGTATGTTCTGATAAGAATGTATTTTTGACGCGCCACACCTTCTTTTCCTGGAAACAGACCGGCCTGGCCTTTAAAAAGATTTTTTGGGAAACAAAACTTGAACTAATAATTTTTTTCAATGCAGACTTGATATAAAATTTGGGAAAATATATGTTTTAATGCTTAGGGGTCAATCTGAAAAAATATATAGTAAACATTGCCATGGATACGAAGCTATAATCCTTGAAACGACTTACTACAAAACCAGTGTTGCCACGTATTTTCTGTAAAATACCGCCAAATGTATCCAAAAATCCGCTAAAAATTGTATTGTATAAAATCCGCTAAATTATAAGAATATAGAAATTTTATTTACGAAACGCATACGAATTTAATTTATTTTTCCTTAAAAGGAACATACATATGCATATGTATAAATACATATACGTGTAGTGCACAAAGCTTAGAATTAGTTTCTAAATTTATGATGAAACTAGCCTTTAGAAAGGAATTAGATTTTAGGTGCTTGCATTTTAATATGGATAGAGTAAACTATTTAGTTAAAAATGTACGGCAGTCTTTCGCTGTTTCACTGGTATATGCGGCAAGTGTTCTGATGTTGGAACTTCATACTCGTAACAAGATTTGTTATTACATTTGAGACCGTATCTGAAATTTAAAAATATATATTGTTGAAAATATACGCATGTATATTAATTTAAAAACTTGCCTGACATTAAGCACAGCATTTACAGTACTTGTTATTAATGTGTTTCGTAACTTAGTTTTAACAATATCTAGTTGACTGATAACTTGTTTGACCTCTGAATTTGACCAAGGTAATGACAAAACTTTAATAATTTAATTTTTGATGTGTTAACATCTATCTATAGCGACTAAATCTATCAAAGTCAGATTTTATGCTGCTGCTAAAACCAGATTTTATGCTGCTGCTAAAACCAGATTTTCTGCGACTGCGAAAGAGAATAATGACGTGTTAAACAAAAATGAGCGAGCAAGAGAGCAATGAAAGAGTGGTGTGGCAGGGGTGAGAAATTGTGTCTGTAGCGTATGTATTAACATAATAATGTATGTATGTACATGTGTCTCTTGCTGTTGTTGAACGGAGATATAAAGCATACCCACGCAAAATTTCATTTGCAAGCGCATGGGCTTGCGCAGTCGACGTTATGCTGACATACTAATACGTCAGCTACTTCGTACAAAGTATGTGTGATGTTGTGTGCTTGGTTGTTTCGAAGCGAGTCATTTGATGTTCAGCATTGCCCGGTGTATACAAAAAAACTATTATTTTTTATTTTCCAATGTAACATTTACTAATGTGTTCATAGAAATCGAACAGGTATCGTGTAGCAAAAAGGTGTTAACACATCATCCGTGAGTTCGAACACTCACTGATTTTTTTAAAATAAAAATACTAAATATATAAAATATATAAAACAGACTCAAGAAAATCGGATATTTCTTCTCGGCTGTCTGAGAATCAAGAAAAAAAAATACCTTATTTGCTTTCTGCAACGCTGTTTTATTTCACACTACGCATGAAAATTACGTTTGGTTACAACCACTTCAATCAAGGAGAATTGAAATGGTGGTATCACTAAAACAGTCTACACATTTTGTTTGCATTTCTTAGCTATTTCTTGTTTCTCAAATTCAAATATATTTTGTTTTTGTACTTATGCTTGGTGTACATTTGTGCTGAATTTCATTGTGAAAAAATACTAGACAAAACAAAATGCCTACTTTTGTTGGCTTGGGGTGTATGTTGTCGGTTACACCACCTCGTCAATGCGCCTTGGCCTTCAATCAAATATAATTTTGCTACTAAATCAAGAAACCAAATTCAAGTGCTCTGCTATCAGACAACGAAATTGGGGAAAATAACAATAATTTTTATTTGTGTACATCACAGGGAATGCTACAATGTACAGTTCTTAAAGTGCTAAAATATGCAACTGTTAAACAATGTTGCAAAGACGATTTACAATTAGACGACCAGAAGATGTGCGCAACTTGGCGACCCTGGTAAAAGAGAACCAAAAAGTGCTAGGAGTTCACTCAAACGCATTTCTCTCTCGCGTCATATCTTGCTTATTTCATACTTTTTGCATAGTTTATGTAATTTTACTTCAACATGGTTGGAATTTGTATAGTTATGTACAATAACACTATCAAAAAGCTGCTCGTGTATTGAAACATTCAATGAAGAGAGTAAGAGAGAGAGTAGAGAAGTACTAGGGTTTCACTCGATTTGTTTGTTGGAATTTGAGTGAAGAGAAATTTTGCACATAAAATATAGAAATTTTTTTACCTCAAAACCCAGAATAAAATCGCTAAAACTTCAGCTAGCCGCTAAAAGAAATTTTTCCCCGCGACGGGCATTAAAAATCTGCTGGATTTAGCGGAAAATCAGCCTAATTGGCAACACTACAAAACTACTGGTGCCTAAAGTTTACGGCTTTAGAGTAGAAACAGAATACAGCGGCGACTGCAGCGGTTTATGCTGCGGTAAAAGAGAATAAATTAAATGACGACGGCAGTGGCGACGGGTTGTGTTGTCATTTCACAGATGTTTTGTTTATTTTGTATTGCGTATGTACGTGTTTGAATTCAAAGAACAGTTATTTTAAAATGTCTAACAATAACATTGAAGTTCTCCAAAATATTATTAAACTTGTAGACTCAACATTCATCATTTATATGGAATTGGAGAATAATTCACAGCTTTCTTCTAAAAAAAACAATCGTTTTACTTCTTCTTCTTCTTACTGAAAATATCCACAAAAAGTGTTATCACATATGTTTTTGTTTATCAAAAACACAAAAATGTGGCAACACAAAGAGAGTTGGAGAATCAAAAATTGAGAGCGTAAAAAAACCGCTGAGAAATTATAAATAGATTTAAGTGGCAGCGGTTTTTGAGAGCGGTTTGGCCTCTCAATTTTCTATACGAATTTGACAAGCGCTGCCGCCGGCGCTGTAATCTGTTTCTACTCTTACTATATTTAAATCAGCGGTCGTCCATTGCCCCAGGGACCGAACACGATCGGCTATTATTTACACGTACACAACACATACGTCAACAAAAATCATAACAAAGAGCGTATGGAAGAAGAACATTTCATGCAGTAGCACATTAGCTTTCAATGATCATGCCGCTTCATTTTGCAAAATTGTGCAATATTTTTGAATTTTTTTTTAGAGATTTAATAATTGTAGTTTAATATTTTGTAGTTTAACATACTTTTAATAAATAAGCAAAGATTGGGAATACGATTTTTTATTTTGTTTGAATGAAGCTGAGTGCTTTTTAGGCAACCACATATTGAAAAGAACGACTGCATATAGTCTTAAGCGTCATTATGAACGCTCTCATTCCGAATTACAGACCGTTATTGGAAATAACATAAATCAGCTAATTTTAAAATTAAAAAATGTGTCCGGGGAAAACACAACCAAGTTATAAATATCACAAGTACTAAGTCTAATAACTTATTTAATTAGCTTGGCATTAGCAAAAAAGGTCAACCTTTAGAAGATGGAGTATTCTTTAAAGAAATGTGCTTATCAGTAATGCATTTATTCGGTCAACCGGGACAGCAAGTAGAAAATATTATCCAAAATATACCTTTATCTCCTCAAACAGTGACACGGCGCATAGAGGATATAGGTGTATTCCTACTAGCAGAGTCCAATAAATAGATCCAAAATGCAAAATACATATCTGTTTATCTTCGACATTTGTGATAAGAGTCAACTGATTATATGTACCAGAACGGTGCATAATGATTTGAACTCATTTGAGGAAATTCTGAAGATCGAATCTTTTTATGGTAACGTTACCGGGAGAACAATTTTTGACTCATTTCAAAGAAATGTTTTATCGTTAATGTATACAAACAAATTGTCTGCCATTTGTACAGATGGTGCAGCTGCCATGGTTGGACGAAAACGTGGGTTTGATGAGCATTTAATAAAAGCCGCAATAAAAGTACCAATCTTTCACTGTATAATAGTACACCAGCAAGATTTTTTTCCCAAAACGTTAGGTCTTATGGAAGCCATGAAATCTGCAGTGAAAATAATCAACCGTCTTAAAAGGGGGCATAATGTTTTTATCGGGGTTTTCAATAAGAGCGCTACAAAAGTTTTTTTAAATAAAACAAAACCGGTTTTAGATACCAATGAAATTCTTTATTCCTGTGAAAGTACATTCGATGCTATTATGTATGGAACTCGATTTCTTTTGCATGGCCACCACGGGCACGCTTGCAGAAGTCCAGACGCTGAACCCAATTTTCGACGGTTTTCAAGCATAAATCGGCTGCAATTTCACGTTCGATATTCGTACGAGATTCATCAATCGTCGCTGGCTTGTTGGCATAGACCATAGACTTAGCGTAGCCCCACAGGAAATAATCTAACGTCATCAAATCGCACGACCGGGGCGGCCAATCGACTGGGCCATTTCGTGAGATAACACGTTCACCAAACTTGGTTTCCAATAAATTGATTGTGGAGTCCATATTATCCAATTGGGGCCAAAAGTATTCGGTTATCATTGAACGGTAGCGATTCGCATTCACAGTAATGTGCCGGTCTTGATCATCACGGAAGAAGTACGGCTCAATGACGCTGCCGGCCCATAAACCGCACCAAACCGTAATTTTTTCGGGATGCATTGATGACTCATGGATTACGTGTGGATTGCTGTCTGACCAATAACGCATACTTTGCTTATTGACGAACCCATTCAGCCAGAAATGAGCCTCATCGCTGACGACCATATATTGGACGTAGCGCTCTTAAAGTTGAGGCCACTGACTCCAAATTTCGGTAGTAAATTTTAATAATTTCGACTCGTTGTTGGCTCGTATATCTTTCCATGATGAAATGGCAAAACTTACTGAAAAGGAATGTCAAAAGAGCGTGAAAAAATATGGCGTCGTTTGCTGTCCCTATCGATTTACTTTTGTAGGGTGTCTGTTGAAAAACCCGTTACATACAGAAAACTTGAAATCTTGTGTTGCAAGGAAAGCACAAAAACATATATGATCTACTACATGCAGTAAATTAGTTTTCTCGAAAACTAACGATATTGATGGATGAAATTGCATCACAAAATTTGTCTAATTTTCCCAAAACTAAAGAAATATTTAATATGATTTCAAATATAGACAAACTTAAAGAATTTTGTGAAGGAGCAAATGCAATTTTAGAAATTGCCCAACGCAGATTTGTAGATTTTCATAATATTACTTACTTACCCCCTGCAATTCCTATGTAGGTATCTACGCTTTCCCTTGAAAATTATTCCCATAGATTTATTCACATTCAGGCGAATGAATACCTGGGCTCCCTTGATAATTATTCCCGAAGATGAGACATTCGCCTGAATGTGAATAAATCTATGGGAATAATTTTCAAGGGAAAGCGTAGATACCTATATAGGAATTGCAGGGGCTTTGTTCCACCCTTAAGGTTCGGAACGCCCCCATTGAGACGGTCACCACCTTGCGGTATTTAGGCGTGATATTCACGGAGGACTTCCAATTTTACGGTCACCTCGACTTCGTCCTCGGTAGAGTGGCGCGAATTTTTAGCGCATACGCCAGGATACTCCGGCCTAGAAGTAGATTGAGTGGCGAGGTCAAACTCTTGATATACCGCCAAATTATAAGGCCACTGCTGGCGTATGCGTTCCCCGTATGGTCGGGTATATCCTCTCATCAGATGGAGCGACTCAGAGTATGGGAGAGAAGAATACTGAGTTCTTGTTTGGAATTGCGACCCGTGGTGGGGATGGATGGCATTCTTAGATATCCGTCTTGTCGCGTGATTTACGACTGAATCGATTTTGATCGCATCGACGTATTTTTAATTGGAATTGGCTTAAACGCAATACGCATGAGTGCCGAGCTGGATAACCCCTTGGTGAGAAGGTGTTTTGAATGTGTTGACAACGTGACCATAATATGACGAAACTTTATACCTCCTGCTGGACTTTTGACATTGGACAATACAGGACATTTATACGAAAACGGACGACTTCTATAGTACCACAGACGCATTGGCAGCCTTGACTTGTCTAACACGGTGTATAACAACGCACAATGATGAATCGCCACATGGTGCACTTATAGTTTTTTCTTTACCTTTTTGTATATACATTTTGTAGTTCCTAAGCTTTTGTTTGTTAGTATGTAAGGTTTGTTTTCTAATTTTAAATGACTTTGAATTCCATTTTTTAATTGTCTTTTTTATGGAAAAACCTGATTATGTTTCTTTTGTAAAGTAAAGCTGCTGTGACATGTTCACATATATATATATATTTATATATATAAAATTGAGAATTTGAGAATCCTTGTTTCATACCTAGTATGTAAGGGTATAATTAGTTTTAAGAATACTATTAGTCATAAATTGTAAATTGAAAGTATCGACAATAAAACCAAATCATTCAATCATTCAATGCATTTGCAAATACAACTCGGAACCAATAATACTGTTTACCATTGAACGAAAACCATGGTGAAAGAGATGCAGTTCTACATACTTTTGGAGAGGAGCTTAGATATTATAAAAATTAATTAAGATTATTTTGTGTTTTATACTATTATTTATAAAATAACTGTTTTTATCGCTGGTGCAATGGCTAGTGTGAGCGCCTCTTGTATATGAGATCATCGGTTCGATCCCTTCTCTGACCACCTTAAATTTCTTTAGACGGCGGCCACCTCGTTTAGTGACGGCGACACTATAGAGTATTTACCCATGGAAAGGCTTCTCAAAAATACAATCAGTGAGTATAAATCTAGAAAGAGCACCGCTTACTGGTTATGAGAAGCTCTCCCCGATTCCTTCATGGGATGTAATGGGAAACCTTTTTTACTTTTATTGATTATTTTACAACCTCATGAGGTCAGAGGAATTATTAACTAGACAAACAAATTTCAACAAATTGTTCCAACTGGCTCTATCCTTCGTCTTTTCTCGCCAGTTGGTAACACCAAGGATACGGAGGGATTCTTCTGCCTGGTCTTTCCAGCGGAGTCTTGGTCGTCCTTTTTTCCTGCTTCCATCGGGTACGTTATCAAAAACCTTTCGCGCTGGCTCATCTTCATACATTCTGATAACATGGCCTAGCCAACGCAATTGACCCACTTTGATTCGTCTACCTATGTCCACGTCAGAATGGAGATTATGTAGCTTCATCCATTCTGATAACATGGCCTAGCCAACGCAATTGACCCACTTTGATTCGTCTAGCTATGTCCACGTCAGAATAGAGATTATATAGCTTCATCCATTCTGATAATATGGCCTAGCCAACGCAATTGACCCACTTTGATTCGTCTAGCTATGTCCACGTCAGAATAGAGATTATATAGCTCTGCGTTCCAGCGACGACGGTACTCGTCGTTTTCCCTAACAGGACCATATATTTTACGGAGAATTTTTCTCTCGAAAACTCCCAGGTGTTTTTCATCCGCTTGCGATATGACCCAAGTTTCGGAGCCATATCGTCAGCTGAGTACTATTAAGCTCCATACGCCATTTTCACATTTTTTAAGCTAAGATTAGAAACAGTGGTTTGAAATGTTGCTCTTTCGAACGCTATCTTCAGTATTTCGCTATCTCACTTCGTTGCTTAGATACTCAGTGTCAACGATGCTCTATAATCCACTTTGTTATCGGCCATTCCGTGCTGTATTGACCCATATCCAAAAATTTTGGATATGGAGCACTACTGATAAGAAAATATGGGATAAATTCATATGTTGCTCCATATCCCCTATCATTGAATGGCTTGCTTCAAATTGTCAAAACAATATTGACAACCGTGTAAACAAAGCTTAACTGGCCTTACTTGCTGTTACCAACCAAGCAAAAGCAAAGAGCAAATGAGAAGGAGAAACATTTGTTGTTTTGTTTACAGTTGTTTAAGATTCTCATTAGCTCTGTGTCAAGCAATTTCAATCCCTGTTATTTAGTTCACGTGAACGCAATAAACATTCGATATTTCTTATATTTAATATATTATTATATATATTTAGTTAAGGAACAGCCAAGGCCAATATATAAATTCCCATTCTACTTTGTATCAGTATTAACTCAGTTATTTTTAATAAACAAATGTCTTCTATATTTAACTATTTTTATATACCACTCGACAAGCAACAGCCCAAAATATGAATACATTAGATTCACCATTATCCGATGATTAGGACTTTTCTGGTGAGCTAGCTTGTTAATTAATTATTTTAAATTTTTAACATGTTGAAATGTTTTCAATGTTGTTTGGCAATATTATCAGCTGATGAAAGTGATGATCCTGTTTTTAAGCCTAACGAAGAATATGAAGGTGGAAGTAGCTCAGCGTCCTTCATATCAAATAATGGTAAGTACTATTTTATAATTTTTAAATAATAAATTTAATCCGTCATATTGAACCTCTTAGACAGATAAGCCGGATGGTGTTAATAAAGTAGCAATACCATATAAACATATAAATGTTTCAAATGCAAAAAGTCTTCCATCTGAATTTAGCGTATCTGGTAAGCAAGCATTTGTTATTTTTTACATCGAACTTTAATACTAAATTTTCTTTACAGAAAATTAAAATACTCCCCCACTTTCAAGAAAAAGGCAGTGCAAACCCGAAAATTGGAAACGCAACATAAATAAAATTAAAAGGCAGGCTGGTGAATCATAACGAACTTAAATATGGTATCTGCAAAGGTTATGAAACCTCCATGTAAGCATACATGCTTTTATCTTTGCACAGAACATTTTACAGAAGAAAATAGAAGAAACATTTTTAATATGTTTTGCGCATTGTCTGATGACGAAAAAAGAAATTTTTATTTCAAGTTTGTAAAGCGGAATACTGTGAAGCGTAGAAGAGTGAACGATTCAGAGGCAAAACAATATTCATATATGTTTTTCTTTCAAATTAAAGATCAAGTACATCGAGTATGCAGGATGTTTTTCATGAATACACTGAATATTGACCAAAAAAGAATTTACCACTGCTTCACGATTTCACACAATGTAACAGGAACACCGCTTTCGATTAAAAGAGGGTGTAATGTGGCCGTCGGTGGTGCAATGGTTAGTGTGCGCGGCTCTTGTACATGAGATCCTGGGTTCGAACCCGGCTCTGACCACCTTCAAAAAAAAATTCTTTCGGCGGCGGTCACCTCGCATAGTGACGGCGACACTATCGAGTATCTAGCCATGAAAAATCTTCTCAAATTACCGTTCGGAATCGGTGTAAAACTGTAGGTCCCCATCAGTGAGTGAAAACTGGAAAGCGCACAGCTCAGTGATTGTGAGAAGTTCTCCCCAGTCCCTTCATGGGATGTAATGGGAAACCATTTATTTTTTTTTTATTTTAATGTTAAAAATAAAATACCACAGTTAAAAAACACATTAACAGTTTCCCCAGAGTCCAGTCTCATTATTGTCGAGCTAATTCTTCGAAAACGTATTACGAAGCAGAACTAAATTTAAATAAAATGTTTTTATTGTACAAGGAAGACGCGGTTGAACCTGTTAAAATTCATATATACCGACAAATATTTAACAATGAATTCAATGTTACGTTTCATAGACCAAAGAAAGATCAATGTAATAAATGTGCCATATTTAAAAATATTGCAAAGCCTTCAGAAAATGAAGAAAGTGACCACAAAGCTCATGTACTCGAAAAAAATGCAGCAAAGGCAGAAAAGGATATGGACAGAAACAACTTCGATCAACTGCATTGCGTCATATGCTATGACATGCAGAGTGTTTTTAACCTGCCAAAAGGAAACGCATCAATGTTATATTACAAAAGAAAACTAAATGTATATAATATGACTGCAACAGTATTAATACCACAATAAAAATAAATTTACATACTGCGCATTGTGGACAGAAATACACAGCGGCCGCACGGGAAACGACCTAGCCAGCGCTCTAATCAAAATCTTAAATAAAGTTCAAGGAGGTAACCCGGCAATAAAGAGATATACACTATGGAGCGACTCGTGTGTATCACAGAATAAAAATAAAATTAATTCTACTGCGCTGAAAATATATATGAGAAATAACAATATTCAGACAATACATCAAAAATTTTCAGTACCAGGACATTCTTTAATTTAAGAAGTCGATTCAGTGCATGGTGTAATTGATAGACACTTAAACATGTTGAAATTCACAGCCCATTACATTTGGTGAAACTACTGATCAATATGAATTATGAAAAAACTAAATTAAAAGTTCTGCAAATGATTCCCAATGATTTTAAAGTTTATTCTTCAATTGCTAAAAAATTCAACTACACAACTATACCTTTTAACAAAGTGAAAATTATTCTATATGAAAGCAACGCTGAACTTGTTCTCAAATATAAAACTACAGTAACTGACATTGAATTTAGTGCATGTTCGATTAGAAAAACTGCAACCAAAAAATTTCTGAAAACACCAAAATATATTTTTGAAAAAAATTTAACAATAATGTCTAGTAAAGATGTGGACAAAAATAAGAAGCAAGACATCAAATATTTAATGCCGTTCTTACCTAAAGCACCAAGTACCAAGTTCAGACATAGCTTCGTACAGTTTTCCCAGTATGAGGCTATCGAAAGCAGCTTTGTAATCGACAAAAAGGTGGTATGTATCGATTTGCTTTTCGTGGGTCTTTTTCAGTATTTGGCGTAGCATGCATATTTGGTCAGTTGTGGACTTGCCTGGTCTAAAACCACACTGATAATCAGGTGTTCAATAATTGGCTTTAGTCTTTCACATAATACGCTCGACAAGACCTTATACGCGATGGATAAAAGACTGATACCGCGATAGTTGGAACAGACATACAGATCACCCTTTTTGAATACAGGACATAATACACTAAGACTCCAATCGTCTTGCACTATTTATTTATTATTTATTTTTTGTATATAAATTAAATATGAAATAATAAAGTTTCAAATAAACACAATTGATATGAACTGTTATGAAATTTTAGCATAATTTTTCAGATATTGCATAATTTTCCACTAAATTGTTTTCGTATTTTACTTTTTAATTACATGTAACAGGTATATTTCTGAGTAAATATCGAATTCTTAGGCCGAAAATACATCGGACGTTCATATTGTGATTCATGGAACCATGCATTCTTTCTTATGAGCCAACACACACCAAATGATGTGAATCGAAACATCTGTTCCATACATTTTATTGCCTCATGGGTCAAAAACGATTTAGTTGATCCTGTGTTTTCAGCCTTAGGGGCGGATTTCTCCCGCACCATTAGTAAATCTTTAAGACTGAGAAACATTTATTTCTATGCTGCTTATTTCACACTTTCACATTAAATTTCGTGTCAAATTGGTATAGTCACCGCTTGGATGTAATGATTCCGGAAACTTTTTGGCAAAACAAAAATTTATAATAGTTTGTAAATACAACAATATATTCCGCAAATTTAAAGAAACAATGAAAACCAGTGTAAATACTTTCACAAAAAAAAATTCCCTTGATTTTTCTCTTTATGTACTAAATTTTTTTGGAGACAATGTAAAGCGAAAATGGTAGCACTTCCAATTTAATATGGATGGAATTGCAATGCTAAAGTATGAAAATGGTCATGTTATCATTATCGTTAGGGGATCGCTCTGAATTTCTGGCAGTCTTTACTTACCAATAGGTTATACTTTTGACGCGTTTTTTTCTGAATAATCAAATAAACTGTAGCTTAAGGTACCCTATCAAAAAATGGCATTTAGCTTTTCATTAATGCCAAAAACGTGAATATACAGAAAATATAAAAAATTTCAAAAATCCTTATAATAGAGTAATTTTTTTTCAAACATTTAATATGAAAACCAGAAACCCGTAGGTATGTTTGCATTGTTTCTCAAAAAAGTATGTTTGCATTGTTTCTCCAAATATGTAGACGACTGTGTAGCTACACTTTTTTTTATGGTCGTGTCAAATCTGAATTTTCTTATCCGATACTGTCCGAAATAAATTTAAAAATCAAGTACAAATATTAAATTGAGCGTATTCTTGTGATAAAATGTCATCGTAGAATAGTCAAATGCTCTATTTCCAAGTTTAAAGGGTCGTTTTCGACCATTGTTCAAAAAGTAGCAAAAATGTACTCCAAAACGATGGATTCAGAATAGTTTACGAATAGAAACGTAGGCAGAAAGTGACTTTTTAAAATTTGTACTTTTAGGGAGAAAAATAGTGCAAACCGGTACGAAAGTGGTACCACTGTAAATACCAAACAGCTGAAGACCGAATCATTAAATTTGGGTTGCACACTCCTCTTAGAATGCAGACATAGGAAGAAACGCGATTTTCAAGATCTACAATTTTAGAACAAATAGGCCAAAAATGGGAAAAATATAGTACTATCGTCAAAATCAAACGGTTGGAGATGGAATTATGTATTTTGGGACTATATTTCAAAATAAATTTTACTTTTTAGTTACTTTATGATACAATTTTTGCGACTTTTGCGGTACTTTTTTGGTACAATTTTTAGTACCTTTGCTTACTTCTTTGCCATTCCTCTTATACTCCGTTTATAGTTTTCTGTACGTTTTTTCGTACTTTTTGATACATTTCATGTACTTGTTGGTACTTTTTTTTAGTACTTTTTAGTTCCGTTTTTTAACATCTATGTGATCATGCTTTTCTTTTCTGGGTATCTTTCTTCGTTCATTTATGATGTTAATACTTTTTCTGTTGGTTTCAGCACTTTCTGCTACAATTTGTCAGTTGTTGTCACTTTGCTGGTACTATATTTGGTACTGTGTTTGTATTTTTTGGCTACTTTCTAGGTATCATTTTGGTAGCTTTTGCAACCGTCTTTACGATTTCTCTAGGATAGACAACCAAACAACCACTTGCAATAATAAGATTTCAGGTCAGATTTGACAACCTTCACCTAAAGACTCTAGATTTTGACCCAACTTCTCATTATGACCTCTCCTGCAAGAAGTAGTAGATAGGTGTAATTTTCACTGTCTTCATTACATAAAAAAGTGTATATTTTCGTTAAATTTTATTTCTCATTTGTTAAAGTATCATGTTGGTAAAATAACGAAGTTAAAAAAGTTCGAAAGAGATGAAAGATTAGGACATTTTTCCGAATTTCAAGCAATTTTTTGAATTTAGCACTTTTCGCTTCTTTTAGTTTTTTGTAAGGAAACAATTCCCAAGTGTACAAAAGCTCTTTTTTTTGATTTCACAAACTGTGTTTGTAGATTAATGTCCCCTAGGAGGACAGTGTTTATATCTAGATTGACATCTAATGCTACTGTTGATGATATTGGTGATTTCATCCGATCTAATTATTCTACTGTTGGTAGTGATATTGCTATTTTTAAATTTAATTACTCCCAAACAAGGGATATTTCTTCATTTGAAATATCGGTTCCAGGTAAATTTTTTGATGAAATTGTGAAGAAATCTGGGTTAATCCGACGGAAAGAACCACGTACTATGAATTTTAATTTCGCCAGAACAAATTCTGCCTTACTCAGATCCTTTCTATATAATGCAAATTGGAATTATGATGGTGGTCTTGTGTGCAAAATTTAAATTTTTATAATATCGTGAACTCTGGGTTTTCTGCTTCAATACCTTATCATCCTTCAAGTTTGGAATCTGGGCCTGCTTGGTTCACAAAAGAATTAAGGGGTCTACGTAATTTGAGAATCAGAATGAAAAGTAGGTATGATAGTTGTGGTTCATTAATTTATTTGGAGAAATACATAGTTGCTAGGAATAAATTTAATGTCCTTAATGGGAAATGTTACTCTTCTGATATCTCTAAAATGAGAAGAGTTCTACTGAAGATCCCGAAACGTTCTTTCACCTTTATAAATTCAAAGCGGAAAGTAGTTGGTTATCCGCGAAGTATGAAATTTAATGGTTCAGAGTCATCAGATGATGTCATTATTTCTGATATGGTTGCTAACTTCTTCCGTAAAATATATTCTCCTTCTGTTGCTTTACTAAATAACCCCTTAATATTAATACGTTTAATGGCATTCCGGATATTATCTTGTCTGAGGATGAAGTTCTTTATGGATTGCAAACTTTAAAACATTCCAATTCGCCTGAGCCTGATGGTGTTCCCACATCAATTCTTAAAATGTGTGCTCATGAATTGTATATTCCACTCACAAATATATTTAATGAATCGTTGACATCGAGTAAATTTCCCTCTTACTGGAAATCAAGTTTCATAAGTCCACTGTTTAAGTCTGGAAGTCGATCCAATATTGAAAATTACAGAGGAATTGCAAAATTGAGTGCAATACCAAAGCTATTTGAAAAATTGGTTACGAATAGACTACTTCATTTTGTTGGATGTTTGGTTTCGCCAGATCAGCACGGTTTTGTTAAGGGCAGCTCGTCTACGACTAAGATACTGGAGTTAACGTCCCATGTTTTTGCAGCTTTTCGTGATAAATCTCAGATGGATATAATTTACACAGATTTTAGTAAAGCTTTTGACACAGTTGCTCATAATTTGTTAATACACAAACTTGATATTATTAGTTTTCCACCTAAATTGTCTTCTTACCCTAGTGGTCGTACCAAATCAGTGCGGTTTAAAAATGTATTATCTTGAACTATATCAGTAAAATCTCGTATTCCTCCAGGCAGACATTTAGATCCCCTACTTTTCGTGCATTATTTAAATGATCTACCGTCTATAGTTAAATCCTCTAACATTTTGATCATTAGGGGCTGTATAGATTCAAATTTTCTCGTGAGTCAAATAAATTGTAATGTTCCCTGTAGACAAACCCGATATTTCTATCCTATAAAACTACCGGTTGTACGTTATAATTGCGATTGCTACAATCCTTTTCGCCCCCTTTGCCTCATTTACAATGAGATCTATAATTCCTTACCCGCTTCTGATTCTTTGAATATAATTACGCAACATTTAATTCATAATTAATCGGGAACTATTATCCAGCTTGTGTTGCCAACCACTTTCCTCCGATAAACCTGTCCTGCTTCTATTAATCAATCTTGTTATAAATCCTGAATTCTACAATGAATTGTAGGTGACGCTAAATAAATAAATAAATCATTCGCGGTTGAGGCCAGATCCTGACATTAATGTTCCTCATCTTCATGTTACTGCTCTTCATGTTCCTGCTCTTCATGTTCCTGCTCTTCATGTTCCCGATCTTCATGTTCCTACTCTTTCTGTTTATATCCCATTATGCTATCTTGACATTTTTGTTTATCGTTCCACACATATTGTTGCGACGTTCCTGCTCCAGATGTTACTGTTGTTCCTGTGGATCATTCCACTCAAATTTGTGGAGACTGTTTACCATTTCTCTTGTTCCTGCTCATCCTCCTGTTGTTCTACTCCAGCTGATGTTCCCGTTCTTCTTGATCCAGATGTTCCTGTCCCATCTCCTGTACTGTTACTGTTTTTATTATAAGTTATATTTTTATTTTTAAATTTTGTATTATTATAACTAACATACAAGCTAATTATTATAATTTTTTTACTATTTTATTTCATTATAATTATTTTATGTTAATATTTATATTTTTATGTATATATTTTTTTAATTTTTCAATTTTACAAATTTTCATAATAAGACGAATTTTACTCTATTCTTTTTCTTATGTTAAATGTATTTTAATTTTATTCAGTATTGTATGTTATGTCTACTACGTATATAATATAAATTTTATAACGCTGTTGAAAATATATTACCGGCTGTATCCTATTGCGGATTGTAGCTGTGCGATAAATAAATAAATGGGTAGTTGTTGAGTGTCGCCATCTGTTGGCTAATTTAAATATTCAATCGTGTGATAAAAAAAAAGTCGTATTCTCACTTCTACAAATGCAAATGCAATGGAAAGCTTATCAAGTAAAGTCGAATATATATTATAATTTTCATGCAATTGTAAAATTGTAAGACGCGTGTACGCGTCTCTTGTACATGAGATCCTGGGTTCGATCCCTGCTCTGACCACCTTAAAATTTTTTTCGGCGGCCACTTCGACCCCTCGTAAAGTGACGACGACACTATCGAGTATTTAGCAATGAAAAAGTTTATCAAAAATTAATAATCCGTTCGGAGACGGTGTTAAGCTGTAGGTCCCAATCGGTGAGTCTCAATATAAAAAGCGCACAGCTTACAAATTGCGAGAAGCGCTCTCTGCGCAATTCCTTCATGAAAAGTATTGGGAAAAATTTTATTTTATGTTCTAATGTATAGGTACAAAGTTGAGTGTTTATATCAAATAACATATGCACTTAAGCCGATTTTCAGCTTTATTTCAGCATTTACCCTTAAGGAACGTATCTGTCAGATAGTTATTTCTGGAAAGCCTTCCGAACAGGATTTTAGGAATTACTTGAAAAATGGGTCGTAGTACTAAGTATTAAAAACAATAAAATAAATGAAATTTACGGGTAATAATCATTCCCTTTTTCTAATCTATTCAAGGGCATCAACAAAAATAAGCAGTTTGATCTGATCGAATAATATCTAAATCAATACTTATGTAAGCAGGACGAAGTCTGCCGGGCCGGCTAGTATATTATTTATTTAATAATTTGTCACAAAAGGAGAAATATATAAATAATAATATGTAATGAATTAATAAATTATTAACTTTTTAATTTTCAAATTTTTATAAAAAGTTTAGGGATTACATAAATTTAATTTTTTAACACTTTTTACACAAAATTTGATGACTGCATTTGTTCACAATGTAAACTCACTGACAAAACTATTGTCAGATTTACAGAATTTCAATTCTGCTTTCAAAATTTGAAGATTCCCGTTAGACTAATGATGTTGCTGTAAACAAAGATCAAACTTCGGAAAAAAAATATTTGCGAATTAGTACAGTCATTTCTCTGCAGAAGTAATTGAATAATACCTTAGACCTTTATCTCCGAAATCATTAAGAGACGTTGCAGAAGTTTCTGCACAAGCAAAAAAGAAAATCCCCCGAAATTTCATTGCGAATTCGAAACGAAATCTGCAGGATATGTCAATACACAGAAGTGTCTGCCATCAGAAAAAATCTGTAAATTTGGTTTTCTGGGCAATAAGTCCAAATATGAGTGAGGAACAAAATGTATGTATTCAAAGCGTTTCAAAAAATTGGTTCTGACGATTGTGACGATAACCGGTGTTAGAATCTAGTCTTAAGAGATTTTGACTTTTTAAATGTTTTATAAAAAAAATATCATATTGCTTTTGCATACATTAATGTTTATACCGAAAACATTAACAATTTACAATTTACAAAATTCTCTAGAATTCTAAAATTTATTAAATTCTCTACGTATGTATTCTTGTGAGAGGAAAGCATTTGCATAATTTGCTCTACAAAATTGAACAGATAATGGTGGGAAGTAGGGTATTGGTCGTTGAGGAATGTTTAACGATACGTTCTTAACCACGAAAATAGAATAGAAATCACAATTGATTAAATTCGGAAGAAATGGTATGTTCAGCATGGACCTACAGCTTTTTAAAATTAATAACAGTAATAGCGTAGACAGACGACAGCTTTAATTTGCATTAAAAGCTCACTAATGTGAATTAACATTTTGCCCTGACAGACGACAGTTTTTGCATTTAGTAAACAGCTGTTGACTTTGAATCCATTTTCAATTGACGATAGCAAACAATTTGACAACAGGTGATTCAAGATGTATCAAATACATGGTGATAGCAGGTGGTGTTGTTGCAATAACATCCACTTCTGCGGAGTCAAGCATCAGTACATAAAATCAACAAAGCAAACAACAAACACAAGAAAGTTCCACTTCCACTCTGTTCCGGCTATCAAATCTATGTAAAGATACATCTTGAGCTGATTGATTGTCGACGGTGTTGCCATATTGGAATACCTAAATGCAGTATAAATGCACTCTGATTTCCTGCATTTACGCTCAAGCTAATACACATTGGGACGGGGATAATTCACAAGTTAATTTGAATTAAGACTGCTAATGCAAATTAACGCTGTCCTCTGTCTACGCTATAAGTCTATTAGTATAAGATGGCAGATTTAATTTATTGTGGTTGAGTTTGTGAATAGAGGACGAAAGGAACTGCTTTTGTACTGACCCAATACTCTCAACATGAGTTTGGTAAATAGTATCCCAAATTATCGAGCTTACCCAGTATAGACCTTACAAGTGATGTGTATGTATTTTTCGTTACGTGGTATCGTGACACTTTTTAGCCCAGTACGCTTTTGGCTTTGTTAACCATGATAGTGATGTGAGAAATTAAATTCAGCTCGGAGTCCAGTAATACAGCAAGATCAAGGAATGTAACAATATTTTCCAACAGATGACCACCAACCACATAATTCGTAGACATCGGCTTCATTCTAAAGAAACGGATACATTTGCACTTTCCAACATTCTGCTCCATTCGATTTAAGTTACACCATTGGGGAACGAATGCAAGTCATCCTGGAGATACTTCTGTTACAGTAATTGGCTGTAACTCAGGAAAGACTTCATATTATTAGCATACATCAAAATATTCGAAAATGTAATAGCTTGAGGTAAATCATTAATATATAGTGAAAACAAAAGAAGTACGAGATGACTGTCCATCCAATGTTATTTCTTTAATAAGACTTTATGATGATCAACCTTATCAAACACCTTGATGAAACCCACGATTTACTAATAATATTAGTTGAAGTCGGTCATCTTTTTTGGAAACCATGTTGGAAAGGAGATATTGAAGTTGTTACTTGGTGTTACTTATTTTTCAAAAAGTTTTGGGGTATCACTTAAGTTTGCAATACCCCTATAATGTGTGATATCAGCTTTATTTACAGATTTAAAAAGCGGAGTAATGTAAGTAGCCTTCCACATTTTCAGAAAATATCCTAGATAGCTAGAGCATCAGCGCATTTAACTAAGACACTACTGGGAATTTTATTAGATTCACTGTTATACGAATATGTAGTAAGCTTTTTCAAACCAGAACGTAGATACCCTAGTAGTATCAAGAAATGTAGTAGATATTGCTGGATGAGATAACAATGAAAATGGGTAAACGTTGGAATCATCAAAAGTTGCATCCAACTAAGTAGTAGACAAAAATTCATCGAACAACTTACTTATAACAATATTATCATGATAAATTGCAGGGCCATTGGAGAGTAAGTTGTCTTTTTATTTAACAAATTGTAAAGCGATTTCGGATTAGGTTTTAAATTGACCTTCATTTTGACCCAATAATTTGAGTAACACGAGTTATTCAACGAGTTATATTTTACGCGATTAATGAAGAATCTCCCATGTTCGATATGAGGCCCAATTTGTTTGTACTTTCTGTAATGTTTGTTCTTATTACTGTTAACTCTAGCCAGGTGCTTAGTACTCCAGGCAAGTCCAGACAGTTCTCTAGTAATTTGTTTAGGGATACAAATATCCATAAAATAATTTATCTTGTTGTAGAAAACCTCAGTTATACTCTCATTATCTGCCAGTGTACCAGTGGGCTTGGATAACAGATTGTACCAGTTTATATAATTTTAATGTTCATTTAACAAAATGTAATTAACTTGTTTCAAACTTTAACATTTTTCGAAGAAGGGTAACTACATGTCCAAGTGGAACAGGTATATTAATTTCATGGTAGAGTGATATCAATCTTCAGGAGTTGACATAGGGTCCGCACGTTTGATGTAGCAATCTTTAGTTTCATTCTCGAATACTAAGTTCAATAGTGCCAAATAATCATTAACTTCGCTACTTGATTGGAAAGGCTTAGGTCAGAAAATATGTTGAAAAGCTCGGGAGTTATTGTTTGATTTTGACGGATGAGGATTGCTTTTGGCTAACGCTTGAAAGCCTTTCAATCTATAGCAATTTTTTGAAAATCAACAAGCAAAACTTTTGGCAAACAGGCAGAAAGATTATTTTTTAAATTTTCGATTGTCGAACGATTCTGGCTGTAGGGTGAATATTCAAAATTATCAAGATTACATTTGACAGCATTCTTAATATCTTTTCTTAAAAAATATAATAAACTATGCACCTTCCTGAATAATATACAAATAGAACAGCAAAATACCTTTTCGGAACAATTTTGAGGATACAAAATATCTTACATTTTCAGATCCTGTCATTTCCAAAAAATTTATTTTTTAAATTATTTTTTTCAACATTAAGTAGAGCTATTAACAAAATCGAAAAAAAGTCAGTGCAACAATTGACATTTATAATCAATATCATTTGAATGGAACGCTATAAATCACACGACTAAGCGTTTTTTTTTGCATATTTTTCGGAGATACGTCCAAGGAAACAAACATTTAACCACATTCTGCTTAATAAAAACGATCCGACCTTAGAAGAAGGTTAGAAGCTCTGATATTATTATCAATTTTATTTGGCATCGACTCTACAGTGTGACGTGAAAATAGTCACATTTAATTTGATGGTCTATAAGTATAATTGTCTCTTCTAAATTCTGAATATCTGTAATATAATTTAAACGAGAGAAACTAAAAAAATAAAATGAGTCTTCCATTTTTATGCACGAAGTTTTTTACATTTGCTCTGGAAAATTATATCATCTATTCCTCATTAATATTCGCACAAGCCTCGTTTCTTTTATGCAACTGTTTTATGAGACCGTTACGTAAATTCGTCTTAACGAAAGGTATTCGTAATATCTATGAACTTAACGAGAACTTGCATAGGGTTAATGGCAAATATTTCAAAGCATATTTTTCAGTGTCGAGATAAAGGTTAACGATTTCAAATGAACTGAAGAATTGGAATTTTAACCCCCGTCATTTGGAAGCAGTGGACCAATTTGACATTTATGAAGTGACAGATTATTAGTTAATGGTTAGGAATTTGGGAAATGGGCAACTTTGAGCTTGAAGAAAATTTGGAAATATTAAAAACTTTCTTCCAAAATTCTGAGTCTTCAACTGAAACTGTAAGACATCTACGAAAGAAGTAGGAAGTAGAAAAGAACGCAGTTTATGGATCAATTTGAAATGAGTCCATCAATCCGGGTCCTTATTGGACAAAATAACTCGTGTGCGTGGCCGTCCAGTACGGTCAGTAGCTGAAAGTGTGGTCGCAGAATCACCTACATCAACTCGCCGTAATTGAACATTTCTCGCACTTCTATGTGCAGAATTTTGCTTAAAGACTTTGGTATGAAGGCTTCTAAATACCAATTAGTACATGAACTGAAGCCTCGTGAGCATTCGAAGCGTTCTCCTCGGGGACTACGTTAACACTCAAAATTGTCGCATTTGGGGCTCGGTAAGTCCACACGTCGCCGAGGAGCAGCCGATACATTCACAAAGATTGAATCTTTGGTGCGGTTTTTGCCATGGTGTCATAATTTTTATTCGATAATGATCAAGGAGCTACCGTTACCGGACGGGGGTATCGTTTCAACAGGACGGGGCTACGTGCCACACAACCAACGTTACTATCGACCTTTTGGGCACTGTGTTCGAAAACTTAACTCGGAAGTCCATTAGCTTCCTCGCATCTGCGATTTGACCCAGTTACACTATTATCTCTGGGCGCGTGAGATTAGAGTTGGGTAGTTCATGAACTACCTAGTTCATTTAGGGTGACCAAACATCACCCTCATGAACATATTGCACATGTTCGATACGGCGGGTATGTTCGTTATTGTTACGACCGGACACCTAAAATGAACGAGTTCGAGAACTAGTGAACGAGTTCGACACAAGTCTACGTGAGATATAACAATCCCTATTCCATTGAGGCCAAAACAATCGAAAATGCATTGAAAATTGGGTACATCGAATGAGGTACTATAAACCAAGTCGTGTGTTTCATTCATAAATGTCAATGATTGTAGAAAATTTAGTTTAGTGAGGACAAAAAACACATACCAAATGTCAGAAACTCAGAAGTTTTAGCGGTCAACATTCTCCACCGTGATTCGCTCAACGGGCAGAAAATGCAACATTTTTGAAGACCAAAAATGCTCTAAGTAAGATTGTACTTTTTCACAAACGAATACAAGACGGAAAATGAATCTCAAACGAATGTCCAAAAAGGGCACAGCAAATTTCCAATTTTTTCTCTGACCGAAATCGGTACTAGTTTCCGTACTTTGAGAAAAAGTGGTAAACCCCAGTTTTGGCCTTTATAACTTTTCTGCAAATTGTATTCCATGTTAGCAATATTTTATATTTATACTCACGAAGTTGTGGCCGTCGGTGGTGCCTGCTCAGACCACCTTAAATTTCTTTCGGCGGCGGTCACCTCGCATAGTGAAGGCGGCACTATCGAGTAGTTAGGCATGAAAAAGCTTCTCAAAATACCGTTCGGAATCGGTCATAAAACTAGAAAGCGCACAGCTCACTAGTTGTGAGAAGCTCAACCCAATTCCTTCACGGGATGTAATGGGAAAACCTTTTTTTTATACTCATGAAGTTGTCCTTAAATACCTTTTATATTTAAAAAATCTTAAAAGAACCGGTTTGATTTTTTCGTACCGGTTTAAAAAAAGCTTTAGGATCAGAATATGTGATAGACAAGAAGTTCAAGTTCACTAGAAATTAAACATAACATTCAGTGTTTCAGGCCCACGCTGAGATGTGTATACTGGTTAATTCCACGTGAAGCTTGATATAGAGACAATTTTTAAATTTTCAATTAATTTAATTTTTTTTAATTTTAATTTATGGAGAACATTTCAAAGCTCTTGAAAATAAGAAAGTAAACATTGTATGTGCAAAAGTAATTTTATACTGTTAATTTCTTTTCAGTACTTGCTTTGAAACAGAATATCGACAATGATTGTCCAAACTTTGATATTTACTAAAGCAATCAAAGAATTAAAAATATCTTATTTAATACATTTTTTGATGTGTAAACATCTATACGCTGGGGGTAAAAATCTTTTTCACAATACAATCACAAATTTAGAGTAAGATGTGCGATGTAATCGTTAACCAATCGTAAAGCATTATCAAATCGGTGTGAGCTATGTATGAATAATACGCTGCATACAATATACTCAGCACCATCCAGTGTGCAATAGTAGCGACTAATTTTCACTAATTGTCGTACATTATGTTATCGTAGGCAAATGAAAACAAGTAAATAAAATGAATACAAAAACATTTAATTTTAATAACTTTTAAAAAGATTTTTTGCACTTTTAATAAAAAATTTACTAAAACAAAGCAAAATAAGGAAACTAAAAACTAAACCTGTCAAATATAAGGAAAACTAAAAACTAAAAGTTTTCTTCATCTTTGAGATTGTCATTCATACTTAACAGCTGCATATAAGCACCATCTAGTGTGCAATATTAGCTGCGAATTTTCGAAAACCATTGCTGTAAAATAACATTAGATTTCAGTAAACAGCTGATTAATAACTTGTCAACCGCAACAAATACAAAATAATAAAATATTTTACAAAACACCAAAAAAATTATAACTCAGAACATAAAACAACACAAAGTGTATCAAAGCTGAGTGGAGATAATGTTAATTCTAATAAAATTTCTATTAGATTCCAATATAAATTAAGATTATAACATATCTTCATTACGTACTGTTGCCTTACACTGAAGCTGGTGCACGACAATTGGGTAACAATCTCCATCTCATGCCAATTATTATGGGTGGAGATTTTAATACAAATTGTGCAAACCCACAGTCGCAAGCTTTATCAAAATTTTTATTTGACGTTTTCCACTTGCATATGAGCAATTCTCCACAAACACTCACAACTAAGAATTCCACTACTATAGATGCAGTTTTCCATAGATTTTTAAATACAATCGAGCCAAAAATTTATATATCTTATTTTAGTTACCATATGCCAACATTAACTATTTGTACATAAGGCATTTACCATAGATGGGCACTTTGCAGTACTACTAAAATTTCAGTAAAAATAATTCTTTAACTAGTAAATTTTACTGATTACTAAAATTTTTTTCAGCAATTTTTATAAAGTGCCTACATGATTACGATGAGGTGCATTGAATTGTCAGTAATCAGTAATGATTTGACTGGTAATGCAAATTAAATTTCATTATCAGTAAAAATTTACTGAATTTTTTCAGTAATCAGTAAATTTACTGCTTACTGTAATTTTTAATGCAGTACATATATACTGCAGTGTGCCCATTTACTAACCAAATAAGTTAAATAAAACAAACAAAAACCAGCAAATTCCTATGTATTTACAATATTGAAAGTTTTGATAATTTTAATTGATTAATTAAAAAAATATACTAAAAGCATAAGTACTTCCAACTTCATTACTAGATGTTTACACATCTCCCTTGTGATCGGACTCACATTAATTTTTTTTTTAAGATTCATTTACTCTTTTCTAAAAAACACAAAAATTACCATTATAAACTGAAACAGTTTTTTGGTAGAATTATATTATTTTTATGTTAATGACTTGTCATGTCTGTCACAAAATACATGTACTTTTCTAATTTAAAAAATATCTACCTGCATAATTATCTTAATAGTATATTTTCTCTTTTTTTGTATCACAAGGAAGAGCTTATGTTGAAAAATTAAAATAAAATCAGAAAATAAACTGTACTGTAAAGGTTTTTAAATTGTCATGTCTGTCACATTTGTCATGTCTGATTTCTTATTTCTTTCATTACTTTTCATTTTATATATTTTTGTCATTATTGATGGCACGGGACTGCACAAGTACTGAGTGAATATTTCAAGGAAATCAGAGAGGTAAGAACAATACACATTTTCTTAAATACATTAGAATTTATTGAAATGTTTAATTAATTCATAAATAATTGTTATATTAGGAAAATAGAAAATAAATGCATCAAATCAATGTATAACAAATGTGCTAATACAGCAGAATTGAATTTTACCTTAATTTTTTTAAGAAAATAATGGCTAAAACAGCAGCAGAAGACGAAGAGAAAGAAGAGCAAAGCTTAGGGAAAGTGGAGAATATGATAAATACAAGAAATATGCAACTGATCAGAAAAAAGCTTTGCGTAAGAAAAAATTGAGTAAAGAAACTGAAAAAGAAAAAAATATTTGTCAGGAAAATGACAGAATTAATCATGCAAAACATAGATTAAGACAAAAAGAAAAGAAATTTCACCACATCAGTAGCCCAAGCAAAGCATTTGGAAACAATCAAGCTTTAGATAAAGCTATTTCACGTGCTAAAAAATTTCTTCCGATTAGTCCAAATAAAAGAGTAGCGGTTATTCAAAAGCTAGCAAGTCAGTATTCACCAATATAAGCTCCTAAAACTGCACGATTAGTTAATAATAATATTGATGATACAACAAAAGAAGCAGTTATAAATTTGTATGCTAATGATAACATATCAAGTCAAGCTCCAGGTTTAAGAGATTTTTGTATTTTGAGAAATGATATGGGTAAATCAACGATTCAAAAGCGATATCTTCAATTAACAATTGGAGAAGTATACAGCCTTTTCATTGAAGAACATCCATCACACAAAATTGGATTCAGTAAATATGCAAGTTTAGGACCCAAACACATATGCTTACGAAATGAAACACCTACCAATATGTGCCTTTGTATTTATCATGAAAATATAAGGCTACTGTTAGAATCCTCGCCAGTTTTTCCTAATAGTGCAACAGAATTTGTGACAACAATTGTTTGCAATGATAATGATGAGAGTTGCATGCTTCAAACATGCAGTGATTGTAACAACCTCAAGCTCTACAGGAAATTTATAGAAGATCTCGATGAAGTTGAACTCGAGTCTCAAGTTTCATATAAGCAATGGACAAAATCTGCAGATGGAACCGTAGTACGAAATAAAAATCATGCTACTTTGAATGAGGTTCTCAATTTATTAGAGAAACAACTTGTATATTTCCTATGGCATGTTTATGTTAAGCGCACACAGTCCAGATTCTTCACAAATTTGAAACAAAATCTGCCTTACGGAAAACTTGTATTTCAAGTAGATTTTAGTGAAAACTATTCTCACACATATCAGGACGAAATTCAGTGCATATTGCCATAATACATCTTCAACACTGTATACAACTATGATATATTATCGTGATAATGCCACTGCGACAGTTGTTGGTTCCGTACCTTATGTTGTGATATCTGATTATAAACATCACGATAAATATGCAGTCATTGCGTTAAATAAATTAACTCTTGAAAAGTTTTCAGAAAAACATCCAGAGTTAAAAGTACGAGAGATAGAATTCCAGTCAGACGGAACCTCACAGCATTTTAAGCAAAAATGTACGATTTTCTCTATGACTTTGAATGATATCCCCACAACCTGGCATTTTTCAGCCACATCTCATGGCAAAGGTTGTATTGATGGTATAGGTGGGACTATAAAGCGTCGTGTCCGAGAAGTTAGTAAGGCAAGAAAGGCTGATCCAAGAACATCACTTGAATTTGCAAATAATGCGAAGACAATTTGCACAGGAATGAATATCCTGTATGAATCCGAAAAGCAAATAGAAGCTGTAAAAGCAAAACTGGATGAGATGTGGGTCACACGGTCAAGAAATAAAAGGAATGCCAGGAACAAGAAAAGCACACTGATTTCGCTCATATGCATCTGGTATTGTATTTTACAGTCTTACATCTAACTGTAAAAAAGGTACGTTGTTTAACTTCACATCTGGTAACTGTGTACGGAATAAAGTGCTTGGTGCCAACTAATATAAAATGAATGTTTAAATTTGAATCTGATGGGCACGTTGTTTGGTATCAAAGAGAAAAATTTAAATTAACTGCCCCAGCTCCTACATTGGCCAATTCTCGAGGATTTTATAAATTTTGAGACTTTGTATGAATAATATAATGCATTATGTATAAAAAATATCATTGTACATCATTAATTAAAAATAAAGTTAAAATTAAGAAAAGAATATGTAAAAATGATTCAAATTTTTACACATGTCATGTCTGTCACAAATTCCTGTCTGTCTGTCACGCTCTCAAATATTTTTTTATTTACTTATTTCTTTAAATTGTTAACTTTTTTTTATAGTACATATCAGATGAAAGTCCTGTTTGCGCAAGCTAAAATTTCTAAACTTCAAATGTGTCTTAATTTAGAGCAATTGAATGATAATGAAGGATCACTCAAAATCATGTCCGTTTTTTGTCATGGCTGTCACGAAGTGTTTATACCTTCTAAATGCAAATTATTTTTCCTTGGATTAAAGGTTTTGTATTATGTATATGTAAATATGGAACATAGATACATCAGCATACCAAATTTCATTTAGATTCATTAATATTTAGTACTTAAAATTCGTCAAGAAAGTTGTCTGAAGTCATGTCTGTCACAAATGGAATTAACCTACTATATACAATGTCTTCCAATCCTATCTCGATATCTATAAGTACAAGGTTATACGAACAAGCGCTATTAATATTCATTATTTATTTCTGCTGGTCTGAAATGGTGCCAAAAAAGATCTTTCTGGACAATCATTTTCGAAGAACTGTTTAGCGCAGCAGTTATGTTATTATTATTTAAAGAAAGGGATTTATTCATCCTACCTTTGATGAAAAATGTTGCTTGCTCATGACCATAAACAAGGGGACATTAGTGATGGACTTAAGGCCATGACTCATTGTCAGATTTAGTTTTTGTTTCTGTCAAGACTATTGCATGCAACATACATATACTGATTTTGACAGATACAACGCAAATCGTTGGATTTGATCGAATAGTCTGTCAACACATTTAGCGCATGTCAAACTGTTTTCTGCTTTCGCCATATGAAAGCTACACAATGTACCGCCATTGGAAACAAATTATATTTGCCCTAAATCAATTTAAAGAAACTTCTTACACCGACTTGTATTCGTTCTTCCTGCTTACATAAATACACTCGTCTGCGTAGTCCTTTTCGCACTGCACAAAATATATGTATGTGTATAAACGAGCAGCATGGGAATTGTTGTATACATAGTAAGCAGATACGATGCGGGTGGCAACAAATGTTGCGCCTTTTCCTAATGTAATGACTGTAACAACTGTGTTTCCCCGAAAACGACAACAGCAACGACGCGTAATATGATTGTGCCAGCTTCCGCAGTTCCTGTCGTTGCACTTCCACTCCTCTCCATCCCCTGCATGGAACATAGTTTAACGTGTTGTACAAATATCATGAAAGTCAGTCGTCTATAAATTATATCCGTTCCAAATTGAAATTCGCGTTAAAATGCAGTTAAAGTTTATTTCTATTTGCTGTATCTGCGTGTGGCGGTGCTATTGCTTTTTAAAATCTTGTAGCTGCGGCTACTGACGTCGTTGGCTGTCCTACACAATGTTGTATGCAACGTAAAAAGCAATGAGGAACGGAATAATGTTGTTGAAAATATTGTTGTTATATTTTTCATAATGGAATGCTTCGTTTAATTTTGTTCTGGCATTTTTATAGGTTTAAAGACTAAAGTAACTTTAAATCGAAGGTCAAGTAACATTAAATATTTGCATTAAAAGTTTATATTTTGGGCCCATAAATGCTAAAATGTGTTTGACCACATAATGTTGTTTAAAATATGTTCGACAATGTTTACGAAGAAGCTAGACATTTGATCTAAGTTTAAAGAAGCAGAAACTCCATTCATATATATGTATGTATACTATATAAGGAGAATCCTGTGAAATGTCTATCCAGGTTAAAAACAAAAGTTATTGTTAATGTTTTTAAGTAAACTTACTGAACGTCTCCATGTTAATGTAATTTCTAAATTGTTTTTGTTCAAGCATATCAATAAAATTTTTGATTTTGAAATGTACAATAACAATTTGAAACGTAAGAGGGTGCCTCAAACGATGCGTATTGAAAAGGTGATTACGGGAACACATCAAACTTATTTTTATTCATATAATCCCCTAGCCACCGTTTTTCCTGGTGTATTTTGGGAAGAAATATTTTTTGTGGGTCAGTATGGGATTCAAACGACGTGCATGAGGAGTAATTAAATAGTATACTATTTTAAATGCATTTTTCTTTGGTTTTCACAAATAACCGCATAAGTCAATTTTTGGGATGTAAACTTTTTTTTAGAGAAACTGTACCATTACTTACTTTTTTTGCGAAACACAACTTAAATTAAATGTTTATTGAAATAGTTTTCAGCTATAACGGCTTAAGCGACATTCAGGTATACCGAGATTTCGCAGTTTTTGAGATTTCGGCCGAAATGGCAACGAAATTCAGAAATTCTTCATACATTTTCACAGTGTTGGAATCTCTATAAATTTTTTAGATTTCACTCAAATGGGCCACAATCTGTGATGCCGGTGTGACGCAACGCTGTTATTTTACATCCGGATATTATTAAGTACTATTTTTTACAATGCTGTCTATAACACCAAGATAATTTGTTTATAAATTGGAAAAAAATTTCCTTGAGTGAACTGCATACAATAAAAGGGATGATAAAAGTTAGTTTTATTTCAATGGACCGACAGTTTTTGAGAATGATATTGTTTATAATATTTTAAATGCCAACAATATTTAAGGAAATGCCCATAAAATCTGTAATTAACCCAGTATATTTGTGGTTGCAATGTTTAACAAATTTTCAGATCAACACTAAATATGTTGTCTTGGCAAAAACACATGCATTTGGCTACACTCTAAACTTGTTTTGTTGAATTTTACTGCGATAATCGTAGGCAACAGGATGCCTACCAAAAATGCTTAAATTTACACACATGTTTTTTTGCAGTTATTTTTGTTTAATTTTAAACAAAAATTGCTTAATGCTTTACCCCCTTTTTTGACGTAAATTTTAACCAAATATGTGTAATTTTGGAGCTATTTTGTTTAATTTTAAACAAAAATTGCATAATGTTTTACCCTTTTTTGTCGTAAAATTTAATCAAATATGTGGAATTTTTAACAAATTTTGTGTAATAAAAAGACTGCGACTAATTTTTTTTGGTGTTTTTATATTTTCAACCAAATCATTTTTAATGAAACATCAATCAATTTAATACATTTAATTCTAAAAAAATAATATAAATATAAATAAATAATTTTTTTTTATTTAAATTTTATGAAGGTATATTTTTTATGTTTTTCACAGTCTTTGCTGCACAAATTTTTAATGTTCACTTATCTTTCTGTATTTTTGTTCCTTGTATTTTGTTCACTTCACTATTACGCCTTCGCTGCACACTTGCTAAACTGATAATGAGCGATGCTTGCAAGCCATGGCGTCATCTGCGTCATGTGGAATTTGCTTACGCGAGAAAACACAATAATGGCATTTTTCGCCAACGCTTGGGGACTGTTCAACAAATACTTCAAATAATGTAGTTTATGTCTAATTTTACACATTTGTTAAAGCAAATCGCATTTTTACTTAACTTTTTGCTTAAAATTAAACATTTTATGCTCTTTCTTTAAAATAAGCAATAATATACTTAATATTACACATCAGCAAAAAATTCAACAAAAGTTTACAGCGATTTTCATCGTAATTTTCAACAAATAATTTAGAGTGTAGTTATATGATGTATTGGTTATTTTATTGTTAAAAATGTCTTAAACATTAACTGATGTTTAGAATATAATAATAACAGTTTTGCAACTCATTGTTAATTTAAATTTCCTATTTCCAATTTTAATAGTGTTAATAAGACCGTCGGTGGTGCAATGGGTAGTGTGCGCGCCTCTTGTACAGGAGATCCTGGGTTCGACCCCTGCTCCAACCACCTTAAAGTTTCTTTCGACGACGGTCACCTCGCTTAGTGACGGCGACACTATCGAGTATCTAGCCATGAAAAAGCTTCTAAAATTACCGTTCGGAATCGGTGTAAAACTGTAGGTCCCAATCAGTGAGTGAAAACGGGAAAGCGCACAGCTCAGTGATTGTGAGAAGTTCTCCCCGGTCCCTTCATGGGATGTAATGGGAAACCATTTATTTTATTTAATAAGACTTTCAATGAGTAAACAAAATAATATTTGTAAACAAGTTATTGTCAAAATGAAGCGAAATCTCCTCGAATGTCAAAATATGTATACCCGCACACTTTAGATTTCGAAGGCGATTCTAGAATCTTTTGAGCTGAAATGCGGTATACATGAACATGCTTTTAAGTTGACATAAGATGTATTGTTGACTAATATGTGTTCCGTGATAAAAATCATATACGGACTTGTGTTGGTATATATGCAAAAAACATTAAAACATATTTGAAATTTTTTCATTTAATAACCACTTAAAAATACTTATGCGCTTTTGGTTGACTTCTTCAGCCACAGCAACAAGAGATAGACGGTTCTTAGTAAATATTAAGGCTGTTTTTTTATTCCATTAAGCTATCGCCACTTACGACTTTGAAAATAAAACGATACACACTTAATATTACGAAATGTGGCAACATTTGCTGTAATGGGTGAAATGCGATATGGCAACACGTTTGTAACCAGTGCCAACAAATACATGGTAGCAACAGATGCTGTTGTAATTATAAGCAGCAACAACATACATTTTATTTTCGTTCATTCATTTCAGTTGACAAACGCTAGACAAATAAGTATATAGTACCTACAATACAAGAATATTAAAAGTACAAAGTAAAACGAAAAACGACATTGAAAAACTTTCAGCAGCTGTTTAAACAACTATACCTGATAGATTACTCAACCATGATCAATATGTATAACATTTACCGCGCGTTGTTGTGAACAATTTAGTTCAAATTTTATTTTTAATCGCAAATAAAAATCTATCCTTAAAATTTAGACATATATAAATATACGTGGTCTTCCATTAAATAAAATAATTTTAATGAACGTAAAATGTGTAAGCCATATTGCAATTTTCTGCTTTTGAGTCTCTCCCTGATAACATTTTCATTCGCAAGAAATGATAACAAAATTTATCTAAGATAACTTTTTGTTGCCATTTCTTGAAATTGAACACGTGGCAACATTGTCATTGCTCAAGTCGGAATTTAAGTGGGAAATTGAAATGCCACTTAATATCGCTTAGATGTCCCGTACAAATTAAGCTATAATTAACTTTAGGGGGATAAAAAAAAAACAATTATTATCTCACCAATTGCTACATGTTGCTATTAACCACTTATATGGTGATGCCGTGTCCCAACAAATCCTTTATTTACTGTTCCTATAAAATCAAAGGACCTTCTTCCTAAACCCCTTGGATTTCAGACTACAATTAGTGTTTTTCGGATACCGGAGACTTAGAAATAACGCATATTGCGTTAATTGGTCTCTCTTCTTCAAGGTCAATTATAGTCACTATTTGAAAATGCCGTCCTGAATTCTTCATATTCCGTCTTTAAGTGTTACCGGGAGCGAATTCGGTAATTAAAATTTTGGGTCTCGGCCAAAGCCAATGTTTTTTTTCATATATACTTTATTAATGCGATCTATTTTACAAATAATATTTTCCATTCAAAATTGTTATAAGTAGTGAAGATAAAGTGACAAAGCCAGGGTTGCGTTTAAGGGTTTCAACAAAAAATATTAAACAATCTTTATACAAAGAAATCTTTGGGAGCTCATCATCTGAGTCTCCTAAAGGTAACGATACTTGACATCAAATTTGCGGCAAGAGGATTTGAATGACTTTCTATTCGAGATTTTTATGTGAGCATTCTAGCCAGAATTTGTTCTTTAACAGTGAGGATTTTGAGATCAGTATGTAATAAACTATGGAACATTTGAGATTTTCCGAAGGATTTTTGATTGAAACCGCTGTCCAAGTTAGAGTTCGAGGCTGTTCCCCACAGCTGAATTCCATATGTCTATAAAAAGAGGGGAGTGTCGTCATGATCATCGGTAGGGCAGGGTGGTTGGAGACCAACATCTATCTCCCATTCCAAAAAAAACTTAATGGATGTTTTGAATGTAGATTTTATTTTTTATTCTTGAAAATGATTGCTGTGAACCTTTGAGCCAGGATGATGGGATGGAACCTGCCCTAGAAGCGACTCGCCAGCCGGCGGTCTTAATCATCCTTGAGCTGCAGAAAAGGTCACGAAACAATATGTACATATCGTCTTGATGGTGAGCGTCGGTGGTGCAATAGTCAGTGTGCGCGCCTCTAGTACATGGGATCCTGGGTTGGATCCCTGCTCTGACCACATAACATTTCTTTCGGCGGCGGTCACCTCGCATAGTGACGGTGACTCTATCGAGTATTTGTTTGGTTAGTTGGATGGTTGAAATGGCTTCAAGACAGCACGCTGTCGAGCACACTTAGGCTAAAGAAGCGCATTGTTATACCTGTAGTTTCCTCCATAGCAACTATTGACTAGTCGTCTAGCCAATTTGCCCTTTCAATAAACTTTTCTATAAGACCCACAGGAATATCCTGTAGGGCTACGGTGCTAACTAAATGTGTTCCGAATATCCTACTTCTCGGTCCAGGCAATCCAAGAGAAAGTGTTTCGTCGTTTCCTCTAGCATCTACAGAGTGGAGCTTCTATGTCCCGAGTATTTAGCCATGAAAAAGCTTCTCAAAATACCGTTCGGAATCGCCGCAAAAACAAGAGGTCCCAATCAACCAATGTAAAACTAGAATGCCCACAGTTCGCTGGTTGTGAGAACCTCTCTCCTTCATGGGATGTAATAAGAAACCAATAATTTATATAGGCTTGATGATACATTTGTAAATCTATAGTTTGTTTCAGAGCGAGAGTGGAGATCTATAGTTAATGAGGGAATTGAATTTACTCAATTGAATGTCGATGCCCTTTATCTTTGTCTGGATATGTTTTCTCCATGTGAGTCGTTTGTCAAGATGTATTGCGAGATATTGTACTTCCACAGCCTGCGGTATTTCTGGTTTATTTAGTGTTAAAGTAAACGTTTGAGAGTAAACGTGACTTGGACTGATTTTGATTCATTGCCTTCGATCCTCCAATCATTACGCCAAGATTTGATATTACCGATGCAGTTTTGAAGGGAGATACTTGCTTCAATGGGGTTTTACTTGACGGCTGAAGCAGCTGTATCGTCAGCAAAATTTCCAATTTCAACGCCATCTGTTAGAGGGAGATCTGACGTGAAAACCAAATAAAGTGTTGGGTCCAAAACACATTAGTTTGATAAATTTAGCTAAATTCATAATTTTCTTTAACATAGAAATATCTATTTCGAATATATGAGTTGAGAAAGAGATAGTAGTTTATGGCAAGTATTTTCTTTAATTTGAATAGTAGGCCATCATGCCAAACTTTATCAGATGCGTGAGAGATATCGAGAAATGTTGCATTGCACTACTGTACTTTTTCAAATGACAGTTTTATCGTTTCTATGAGCCTGTGAACTTGTTCTACGGTGCCAAGTGTTTTCCTAAACCCGAATTGATGGTGAGGAAACAGATTATTCATATATATAACATGCATAAGTCTATTCAGAAAGAGATACTCCAGGACTTTACCGAGAATTGGTAGTAAACTGATTGGGCGGTATGAGGATAAATGTTCGGGAGATTTCCCCGGTTTAACAATCATCCGAGTCTGTTTTGAAATTTTTATACCATACGCGGCTTCAAAGTTTGAAAGGAAAATAGGAGGAAAACGGGAAACAGGAGAATCGAAGACGTTTGAAAAAACATTTTATTTCTTCTGTTATTACGAAAGATATAGATAACAGACCATATGTAAACGTTACAGCCTTGGGAAAATCGTATTTATCGCTGTTGGATAGCGGAGCAACCATAACATGTTTCGGCGGTACGTTAGCCGATTATATAATTTCCGAAAATATTTCCGGTTTGACTAAATTCCAAGGCAATGTGAAGACTGCCGACAGTCAACAGCAGAAGGTTGCAGTCAAAATTAACGTAGACATTACATTCCATCGAAATTCTAGTCATACCGGATCTCAAACAAAACATCATCTGTGGAATGGATTTTTGGAAAGTATTTGTTTTGGAAATTTTAACTAATTCTTTGGAGATAAATTCTGAGGAAGAGTCGGATGACAAATATCCACTCATGCCTGTGCAACGACAGCAATTGAATGCGCTGATAGCTATACTTCCTTCTTCAGAAAAGGAAGGATAGGGAATAACAACTTTGGTGGAGCATAGTATAGACACAGGAAACGCCAAGCCAATTAAGCAAAAATTGTATCCCATATCACCAGCACGTGAGAAGCTGCTTTGTGAGGAGATCGATAGAATGATAGGCTTGGGAGTTATAGAAGAAGCTGAGTGTTCGCCTTGGTCTTCGTCAGGAGTATTGGTGGTGAAACCAGGAAAGGTACGCTTCTGTCTAGCCTCGCGGAAGTTAAAGGATGTAACTTTAAAGGATGCCTATCCAATGCCAAATATTGACGTCCTCATCTCCAGATTGCCACCAGTAATGATCATTTCCAAAATTGACTTGCAAGATGCCTTTTGCCAAGTCAATGTATCAGAGGTTTCAAATCCCAAGACGGCTTTTGCAATACCAAATCGACCTTTATACCAGTTTCGACGCATGCCTTTTGGCCTCTGCAATGCACCACAGACCCTTTGCAGACTGATGGACAGGGTTATACCTTACAACCTAAAGGGCCTCGCAATCATTTGGGAACATATATTTCATCCCATGGAAGTAGCTGGTAGGTTGAGAAAAGCTGTTTTGGATTAAGACAAACTAACTATTTGGGGTACATAGTGGGAAATGGTACATTATTGACGGATCCAGATAAGGTGAAGGCAATTACTGAGTACAACGTTCCGAAAATATTGAGGCAGCTGCGCCAGTTCTTGGGTATGACTGATTGGTACAGGCGCTTCCTGGAGGATTATGCTAACCTCTCGTATCCACTGACAGAACTGCTATGTAAAAAGAAAACATTTAAGTGGAATACGACTGCTCAGGAAGCATCGGAATGTTTACAGAAACGATTGACATCAGCTCCGTTTTTAGTACATCCGAATTACAACAAGGAATTTATAGTACAATGCGATGCAAGCAAAGTTGGCGTAGGTGCAGTACTGGCTCAGTGTGACGAAAATGGAATAGAACGGCCCATTGCTTACATGTCACATAAGTTAAACCGAGCACAACGCAACTATTCTGTGACTTAGCTTGAATGTCTTGCTGTTGTGTTGGCGATTAAAAAGTTTCGGATATATCGAGGGACACGACTTCAAAATTGTTACGGATCATGCAAGCCTCAAATGGCTCAAATCAGAGAGATCTAAATGGTAGATTAGCCAGATGGGCGCTCAAAATTCAGGGATTTAACTTTAAGATCGAACACAGCCGAGGCCAGGACAACGTGGTACCGGATGCCTTGTCTAGATGTTTTGAGAACGATAGATTTGGATTCTGCGGCCTTCCAGTCACCTTCAGACGTCTCATTGAGGGAAAATTATATTAAAAACGAGTTGCCACATTACAAAGTTGTCGGGAATTAGATTTATTACCGTTCAGATTTTGATGACATATTAAGTTGGAAATTAATAGTGCCGAATGACCTGAAGAAGGATGTTCTATACGCGTGCCACAACCATCCATCCTCTGCCCATCCTGGTATCGCTAGAACATTGAATATAAACCGCAGATAGTTTTACTGGCCAGGAATGGTTGTGGATGTAAAAAACTTTGTTTTAAATTGTGATAGCTGCAAAACATCGAAGTCGCCGAATCAAATACTGAGGCGTCCTATGGGAAATATGGCCGAATCAGAACGTCCATTTCAAAGGCTGTATGTAGATTTGATTGGACCGTTTCCAAGAAGAAAACAAGGAAACATAGGTGTTCTTATTGTTCTCGACCACTATTCAAAATTTACATTTCTCAAACCGCTAAGGAAATTTAGCACCAAAAATATAAAGAAATTTTTAAAGGATGATATATTTGACTGCTTCGGAGTACCAGAGACTATTATTGCAGATAATGGAAGTCAGTTCAAATGTAAAGACTTTCGTGTGTTTCTAGGAAATTTTGGCGTTAAGCACATTTTTACTGCTGTTCATGCCCCGCAATCCAATGCAAGTGAGAGAGTAAACCGTGCAATAAACGAGGCACTAAGATCCTATATCAGAAAATACCAACGAGAGTGGGATTTGTACGTCAGCAGTTCGCTTCGCAACACTATTCATCAAACTCTTGGGAAATCGCCTTATTTTATTGTTTTCGGTCTGGATATGGTGACTCACGGTAACGAATATAGATTATTGAGAGACCTTGAAATGATTTCTGATGGACCACCAGAGTTGAATAGAGAGGATCGGTTCAAATGCATTCGCGAACAGATTTTAAAAAGAACGAGAGCCTCATACGATAAATATGCCAAATCGTATAATTTGCGAAGTAAACCCAGGTTATTTGAAATGGTCAAATGGTGACCATACGAAATTTTGTGCAGACTAGTTTAGTGGAACATTTTAACGCATAATTAGCTTCTGTCGGGATTAAGGCTCGAATAGTTGGAAAGCGTGGAAATTGTATGTATGAACTAGAAGACATAAACTCGGGAAAAGCCGCATTTTACCACGCGAAAGACATTTGGTATACTATTTGTTTTTGTTTTTTTTTGTACGTCGTGTAATTTGTGGAGCACTTTGCTCAATTCTACCTTAGAGAAATCGAAAACTTGTTTTTTTTGGGGGGGCAAAGACTCACTTGAAATTTGAGTAGAAAATTTTTGAAAATATAAAAAATTTAAGGGATTCGAAAAATAAAATTTGAACCCTTCACATGGGGAATTTAATAATAGAATTTGGATAGATACCAATACCGAGAGAGGAAAAAGTTAATTTGAAATATAAAAATAAAATTCGTACCAAATTCTGTAGACAAATTTCGTTACCATTGTGGAAAACAAAACTGGACTTACTTTGGATAGTGAAAAATCATGAAATCGAAATCCTTTATCAAATATTCATTTTTACAAAAAACTGGACCTAACTTGAGTGAACTGGGCATCAAGAAGCCAGAATACCCTTTATGCCAATAATGTAAAAACGGAACTGGATTAGTGCGCCGAATAAAATGCAGCATATTCTATTTTATGAAGTTATTAACACCGTTCTTTTGACCAATGCGCTACGAATCAAAGCGCCGTAATTTTCATCTGGAAAATTCACCAATTCTATAATAAAACGCTGATAAAAGGCCACAACTTAAAAACAAGAATAAGGAGTTTACGTATCTGTTGTCTTAAACCAACTTGGGGTGATCAAAGTCAGTTAAGTGGGTGTCCTCATTTTTTTTTACTATGAATGTCATATTATGTGACGCATTAACACAACTTAAATTGTTTATATGTACATACATATTTCGTTTTTGGTTATAATTTACTATCGTTTATTATCTTCCTACATTATTACCACTACGATGTACTACTTATAATGTTCCTGTTTACGATGCAGCGATCGCTTCATGGCAACAAGGAAATACGTTAGAAAATTATTTGTTTAAACTATTTAAATACCGATATACCGACTTAATTAAAGCCTAAGATTTTATCGTAAAAGATTAGATTATGTATTTAGTTAATGTTTCTAAATAACATGTTTAAAAATTTCTTACATACGAAAATAAATGGTATTGAATTTGCTGTCGAAACATGGATTGATTAGACAAGTTTAGCATCACAGCAGCAATTCAAATTCTCTTACATCCTTCTATCTGTTCTCTTCTTTTTATTCTTTTTTTACTTCTCTATTCTTTACTTCTCTATCCCAATTTTTAATTGTGTAACAGGCTGTCTTTAACTTACCCTTCCAATTTCCCTGAGCAAAGCCGGAAAGACATCCTGACAGCGGTTTTCATTACAAGCTCCATGCTATGTGTTTAGTACTGTAATCGCCTCATGCTAAGAATTTGTACCCTGCGCAGAAAACATTTTTCATAGTGGTTCTATGTGAATTTCACAAAAACTCGTTTTGTGAATTTCATAATTACACATTTGTTAATGTAAAAGAAAAAAATTGTGATTATAACACAAATTTTGTGATCATCATAAAAATTCTGTGGATTTCATAATATTTTTGTTAATGTTACAGGGACTTAAGAATAGAAAATAAGAAACTGTGAAATTCACAAACAATCACTATGAATTACACAAATAATAAGCAATTATCCCCAAATAAAACCACCAAAATTAAGAAATTTTGCTATTCTGGAATTTCACAAAATGTTTGTGTAGTTCACAAACGAATTGCAGGTAGTTTTTGTAGAATGAACAAAACAAACCATGGTTTACATAAATTTTTTGTGAGCAACAACAACATAAACTATGTTATACACATTATTTTTGTATTGTTCACAATCCTCATTGTGCGTTTTTAAAAAATGCGAGCGAAATCAAAACGATGCACAACGAGTGCAGTCAATCGGTTTTTATAATTGTCAAAAGCAATATGTGCGAAAGTTTTTTCCAAGCAATTGAAAAAATAATTAGTGAAAAATATCAGTTAAAAGATTTGTTGTCTGGTAAGTACATATACCCTTTTCTTAAATAGAAAAACATACATATAAATTAAAATTATATTTAGATTCTGGAATTGATGAAACTACATTAAAATTAATGACAGCGTCTCATTTACGGCAGCTATTTAAAAATACAGCAATACCACTTGGGGTGCAAATACGAATCGAATACGAAGTAGAACTTTGGAAAAAAAGTAAGTAAAAAATTAGATATTTTATGTTTATTTCATGATTTTTTGAATGAAATCAAATGAAACACACGCGCGTCTTTGTTTGATTAAGTTTTTTTTCTACTTTGTGAATTAAAGGAACAGAAACAGTGCAATGAATTAATACTTTTGTATAATCAGTCAATAGTTTTCATATAAACTTATAAAGTCATTATTAAAATTTAATTAACCGGTAGCAAAAGCAGTGCCATACAAAATGGAATGTTTTATGTTTTATAGTAATTTTCAAACTATTGTAGGACTTACAGCTCATTTTAAAGTTTTCCACTCACTCTTCGCTGATAGTGTATTTGACTGCATAGAGGATAATTGTCCTCAATCCTTCAGCAATATAAACACTTTTAAAAGGCATTTGAAAAGAAAGCAAGAAACATAGTAAGTGATGAAGAAATCTCTAATTATTTAATTAAAGACACAAATACATTGTTGAAATTTTCTTAATAGATGAAGTTCACATATATTTCCTTGTAAATGAAATAGCTATCGAAAAGTTTGATTCCCACTTTAAGTGGTTTGTTATAAATAACGAAGAAGTTGTTTCGTGTAATCTCATTTATAATTTGGACGAATTCATTGGACCACCAATTAATTCTATTCTTGCACCAACTGGAAAACTTTACATAAAAAACAAAGATTTCTTTTAATTATTTTTACTATTAGATATTAAATCAAACATGTCCGTAACGAACTTTGTCGACGAAACCGGTAAATCCTACATTTTCCTGGAATCAATAGCAAATAAAAATTTAGATGATCCCAAACAATGAATATTATACTACACAGAACCTCAAGATAATGTTAACAAGCTTATTCAGCCTTCATTGATGCAACCGACGGAATCTTCTGACAAACAATACATACTGAGGAAACTGAGTTTTATCCGTTCGGAGCGACTCAAATTGACCAACAGAGCTTAATTTTTGAAACAATAAATCCAGATTCGGAACTTAAACAGCTTTTAATCCAGTGGGGCGTTTTAAATTGAGCGTCCTTGTTAAATTTGAAGATTTCCTAATGAAGTGGCAAGAAGCTCAAAGACCATCACATCACGCAGAGTCCACTGTGCTTATAAACAAAAGGAAATTCCGTGGAACGAAATACAAAGAAAATTATATGGAACGGAGTCCAATTTTATTTAATTTAAATAAAGTTTTAACGAACTCAATGCGGGGTAGATCCATTCTTTTATCTTATCAGAACAATAAATTTTTAACCGATGCGATGCGTTCTATAGTTCTTGATCTGATAATCAACTTTTTGCTTCAAGAAAATATAAAACTGTCGGTATTAGATACTCGCTTCACAAATATCAAATGAATTCATCAAATGTTTTGCAACAGAAAAAAAAGTTATAACAGTTTAGTTGATTTTATCTAAATATTATTCTTATAATGCCTATGCTTTTGTATAATTCCAGGATCTTTATTTCTTACGAGATAGAGGTAAAGTTTTGGGTAAAATTTATTCAAAATATTACAATAACGCAATAGTGGCATTTCAACCAGAAAAGAATCTACTTTTACGAACCAGAGGGTGGAAAAAGAACTGACCCCAACAGTTGATGTTTCTGAAAACGTAGCTATTTTAAAAAACGATAACTGTTCTTGGCCTGATCTTGAACACCACTGGACTATTACAGCAAAACATCGTTTGGAAACTATGACTGACTCCAAAGATACAAATTCTATATTATTAAAATGGCCACAATATAAGAGACCTCTTGGCCACAAATTAATAGATATAGATTTTTGTGAGAAGTTCCCACAGATTCTTCCCAGCTGCTTTAATGAAATTTTCCTTGTCAGTTATCCTAAATTTGTACGCATTTTAGAACTAAAAATTAAGACAACAAACGGCAGTGTTATAGCCTTCAATTGAGGATTCAAGAAATACATTTTTTTTGTGCGGTGAAACCCCTGCTGATATAGAAACAAAATAGTTGAAGATTAAGGAAAAGAAGCAACCAATACAGCCATTAGTTTTAATTGAAGGAAGTATACTGAATATAAAAAATGTATTTCTTTACTTTGATGAGGTTAGATATAAATTTTTTCACTATTAGAAGCCACAAGCACTTGTTTCAAAATTTTTCATGTATTCCATTTAGAATATCCGTTACCTTCACTCCTCATATGGGCTTTTATTCAAAAATATTTATTTAAAATCAGTACTAAAAATGAAAAGAAGTTTCCGATAATAAACAGTTTATGCAATGAACTTATCCAAAGCTTAAATCAATCCTCTCCCAATTAAAATTTAATAATAAATCAATGTATATAAGTTAATGAAATAGTATAAGATTTGTATTATGAATTTTGTTTAATTTAATTTAAATTTTTTTGGTTTTATACTCTAATTATTTGTTAATTATTTTATTACAAAAAATTACAAAATCTTTTTGAATTCAACGCTCTTTTTAAATGAACTATTTTTAATTTAATTCACAATTTATTGGCTTTCTGTTTAAATTAAAGTGTATATTCATTACAAAAACTAAAAAAAAACATGTTTTATTTATTTGTTTTCAGGAGTTTATGCTAACATTATTGTACCAAAAAAAACTGCATTTTGGTACAATAATTCTTTTAAGTGTATAGGTACTTTTCAGGCGGACACACAATTCTGTGAAATTTACAAAACTACTCTTTAAAATAAACAAAATACTCCATAAAATTCACAAATCACAATTGTGAATCTGACGGTGTCTTTGTGATTTTTATAACCAAATATTGTGTTTTTTAAAATATTTTTTATGAAATTCACAACAAATTTTCTGTGGGTTTCACAAAATTATTTTGTGTCTTTCACAAAAAAAAGGAAAATTTATGAACTCTATATTTACGGTGTTTTTGTGAATTCAGCCACGATGTTTGTGAAAAAAGTTTTCTGTGTGGAGATAAGAAAAATGAGTCATACTGTTCTGACTTTATTGTATGTCTCGGGGGATATATATAGAGGATATTGTGATAGGGCCAGACCTGTCTTCAATATCTACGTTCGTGATCTGAATTTCCTTGTTACAAAAGTGCTGGCCTTCTTGATGTTTAACATTATTCTTTATAAGAATAGCCGATCCAACATAAGATGTGCCATCAGGGTGCATGACTTGATAAAATGCATAGTTGGGTATTATACTAAAGTAGTTCTTGGTCATGAAATGAGTTTCAGATATTCTGAGAATATCAATTATAAAATTATAAAAAAAAGGTTTCCCGTTACATCACAACCAGCGAGCTGTGCGCCTTTTAGTTTTATACTCACAAATTGGGACCTACAGTTTTACTGGGCAAATCAAGTTTAATCGAGAAAGTAGATTTTTGGGTATGTTTTGAGATGTATTGTGTATTCATTCTGAGAATTACCCCGTGAGGGTTAACACGGGGATTAGAAGGTATGGCGGTCTGAGTTTGAACATGGGAATTACACGTGAATTTGATTGAACGGCCTCATTAATTGTGCCGCCACTAATGATATTTTGTGGAAATGCATTGTTATCGGATCTTCGAACAGACGGGTACCGGGTCTGAAGAATTTGTTTGTATACAGAGCAGTCTTTATAATTGGCCGGGTGATTTCCACTACAGTGCCCTCTGGCTTTTCAAATTTGTTCGTTCACAGTTGTATGAAAGGTGATTTTCTGCACATTTTGTCCTATTTGGCCTTCTTTTGCAGAAAGATTTAGTGTGAACATATTGCTGGCGGTCCAAATATTTTTGTCACTCATTTTTTAAATCTTCTATGTTTACTGAACGGTGCATATGTTTGAGAACAACTTTAAAGGGACGTTCTTTCTTGAGTTTGTAAGCAAAGAACTCTGTGTTTTTTTTCAAGTTCGGATACAATCTTTTTATGGATTTTTGGCCATAATTTTCACCTGCTGGATTGTCAGGCTTCTAAGATCAAACTGATCGTTTGCTATTTAATTTAATAATAAAATTAAAGGCTGAATGTTGGATAGATCATCCAGGAGGTGGTTTAGAGATTTTCATTATTGGGGATATTTTGGATATCAACTTCTTGGAGAAGGTCAAAGCGATTTGACGACGATTTGTCTCTACTGAGACTTTTTATGTTTCTTTCGATTTCCATTTTCATTACCTGGACTCTCTCTGGTCCACTTTTTCTTTGAAACAGTTTGCCAATGTCTATCCGTTGGTGGCTCGAAATTGCCTATTTCCACATTTAGCTCTTCTTCATCAGTTTCGTATGTTTCTTAACGAGCTTGGGAATGAGATATTGATGGAGAATTAACCAGAGGTTCACACTGAGATTGGTGAGAATATTGAAATAGGGGACGAGATTAATGTGTAGCTATAGGAGTTTGAGACGTTTGTGGGACAGTTTTTCACTTTTAGAAGATCTATAAATATTTATTTTTTTCGCGAAGTTCGGAGTTACTTTTCTCCAACTCTTGGAGTTTATTTACCCTGAATAGAGTTAAAGTATTCCGAGGAGTAAGTTCTGAGTTCGAGTGGGACGCCATCTATATGTCAATATCAGTAATGTATTATTGTACATGCACAAAATTGCGTAGATATATAGGTATATAATTGCTATGAACGTATAAATACAAATCGCGACATTAGAACAATAAGGTTCTAAGTGCAGCAAGTAATGGCAATTGTTTGCCAAATTACTACAGGAAAATATCTAGTTGTTTATTCCATTAGATATCTCATCAATGATAAGATATGTATATAATTATGTTGGTAGCATAAGTCGAATACGATGAATTGTCAGTTAGAGCACTGTTGTTCTAAGGTCGCGAAATACCTGGGAGAACTGCCTGGGAGATTTGTGGAAATGAGAAATACGATGATAATACACAGATAATACACGCAATTTGGTATTTTTTATTTTTGCACTTTCACCAGTTGAGATTAAGTAAATAAATGGTTTCCCATAACATCCCACGAAGGGGATGTAACTGAGCTGTGCGCTTTCCACGTTTTCACTCACTGATTGGGCCTACAGTTTTACACAGATTCCGAACAGTAATTTTGCGAAGCTTTTTCATGGCTATATACTCGATAGTGTCGCCGTAACTATGCGAGATGACCGCCGCCGAAAGAAATTTTAAGGTAGTCTGAGCAGGGATCGAACCTAGGATCTCATGTACAAGTGGCTCGCATACTACCACTGCACCACCCACGAACTGTGGCTGAAATTTTGATTTCATTGGCAAAAGTGTAATTTTTTTTGTCACCGATTTTTACAATGTTTACGCCTTTTTGTAGCTAATATATCCAGATTAAGTTTACCAAAAAAATAGGTTAAACTATTGCTAATTATGAGCGTGTCATGCTGTTAAACGCAGCTGGTTTTTTAATTTCAGAAAAAGGTTTTTTTTTTTTATCAAAAACAAATGGGTACTACTCGCAAGCTATCATCGATAATGACCTGCGGTCTTTAGTTATTGTAAGTGATCATAGCTCTACCGTTTAATATTAGGGGCGTTATGAAATATTTATGAAACTACTAAACTTTTCTCAAATTTCAACTTTAGTGGAATAGAACTTCTTGGGAACAAAAGGGAACAAGAAACGTATACCACTCGGAGAAAAGTGAAAGTGTCTTCTTTAACCCTATATATACTTTTGCAACCGTGTATTTGTTCTATTACCAGTAATATATATGTAAGTTTGAATGTCAATACACAGAGGATTAGTAACCTGGTTTTTTTTTTTATTATCGTACCTTTTTGATACCTTTTTATTTTACCTAACAATGCACTAATGCCATTTTCTTATCGTTTTATTTTACCTAGAAACAGAGTATGATGGTTTATGAGAAGGCTTACAAGAAATCGACATTTGAATACAAACTCAATTGCTCTAATATATTTCAGCAATAACCGAAGCAAATAAAAATATTCAGAAAAATATGGAGAGCTTCAGTTATAAAGAACTGGCCGAAGAGTATTTTTGAAACAAAAACCAGGAAGATGTTCTTAGTTACGTTAAAATTAAAGTAAAAAACGCTACAAAGAAATTAGCTACAGTAAACAAAATTTGTATATGAAAAGTGGAAACTAGTTAGAAGGCCAACTTACTGTCGCTGCAGAAACAGAAAAGCAAGATAAGGCTGAAACACCACGCAAATCATTGGGCAACTGCAGTGATAGATCTAAGAGGCGGAAACTTAAAGATGTTAACGATGAAATTAGTTGTACAAATATAAAAGAATCTTTCCTACATTAATTACGATCACAGAACCAATTAACAAAAGCGGATATCATTGAAAAAGTTGTTAAAACTAGTGCAGTGAACACACAACGCATTCTTAAAAGTATACCAACTCCGAGCGATGCAAAACAGTTCACAAATGAGGATGCATTAGCATTATTTCTAGATTTGAAATTAACAAAACGTGCGATTGAAAAAGGCTCAAATATGTATCCAGCATATCATCACATACTTACTTACTTTACTTATCCGGTCTCGGACAACCCCGGGGGGTCAGGGACCTTACAAAACGAAGATAACATATTTCGCCAACCAGTTCGATCTTTTGCTTTATCTCTCCAGTTGGCAATACCAAGTGTACGCAGGGATTCGTCAACCTGATCCCTCCAGCGGAGTCTTGGTCTTCCTATTTTTCGTCTTCCTTCGAGTTCGGTTTCGAAAAGCCTTCGCGCTGGTTCATCTTCATCCATTCTACTGACATGGCCTAGCCAGCGCAATCGCGTTATCTTGATCCGCTTAACTATGTCAATGTCAGGATAAAGCTCATACAGCTCATGATTCATGCGTCGCCGATACTCGCCGTTGTGCACTATAGGGCCATACATTTTTCGGAGTATTTTTCTCTCGAAGACTCCTACAGATGTTTCGTCTGCTTGCGATAGGACCCAGGATTCTGCGCCATAAAGCAAGACAGGTTGAATGAGAGTCTGGTACAGCTGGACTTTTGTTACTCGAGAGAGGGCTTTATCTCTAAAGTGCTTGCTTAGCCCAAAATAACATCTATTCGCAAGCACAATTCTCCGTTTGATCTCAAGGCTGACGTTGTTGTTTTTGTTCACGGCAGATCCGAGGTATATAAATTCGTCCACTACCTCGAAGTTATAACGGTTATCAACGTTCACGCTTTGGTCTAATCGCGTGGAGGCCCTGTTCGTTGAAACCATTAATTTTGTCTTGTCCTCATTCACCGTCAGACCCACTTTTGCTGACTCCTTCTCAATTCTCGAAAAAACCGCAGTAACTACTCTAATTGTGCGCCCAATGATATCTATATCATCAGCATACGCGAGCAGCATGTGACTTTTGCTGCTGATGGTTTTATTCATATTGACTGCAGCTTTTCTCATAATGATCTCCATTAAGATGTTAAAGAGATCGCACGATAGGGTGTCGCCTTGCCTGAGGCCTCGCTTAGTTTCGAAAGGTTCGGTAAGATCCTTACCAACTTTCACTGCGGATTTGGTGTTCGTCAAGGTCATCCTGCAAAGGCGTATGAGTTTTGCAGGAATACCAAGCTCAGACATTGCTTCATAGAGTTTCTCCCGTATCGGACTATCGAAGGCTGCTTTATAATCGATAAATAGATGATAGGTGTCGATTTGTTTTTCGTGTGTCTTCTCCAGGATTTGGCGTAGCGTGAAAATCTGGTCAGTTGTCGATTTTCCAGGCCTAAAGCCACACTGGTATGGTCCAATCAGGTCAGCGATAATTGGTTTTAGTCTTTCGCACATTATACTTGATAGAACCTTATATGCTATGGATAAAAGGCTTATTCCACGGTAGTTGGCACAAATACTCGGGTCACCTTTTTTAAATATGGGACATAGTACACTGAGACTCCAATCGCCGGGCATGCATTCATCTAACCAAATTTTGCTAATGAGCTGATGCATGTACCTTATCAGCTCATCGCCGCCAGCCTTAAACAGCTCCGCCGGTAATCCATCGGCTCCTGCGGCTTTGTTGTTCTTAAGCCGGGCAATAGCTGTTCTGACCTCGTCTTGGTTAGGAGGGGGGCAATCGACGTCGTCGTCCATATTGTGATCGATTGTCCCATCGTCATCGGATATCTCAGGTACTAGTAGCGCGGAGAAATGCTCTCTCCATATTCCCAACATGCTCTGCACATCTGCGACGAGATTTCCGTCTTTGTCTTTACAGAAGGGGGGCCCTGAACCATGTCCATTAGTTCCGTTTTTAACTTTTTGGTAGAATTTTCGGGCTTCGTTCTTCCTTCTGTATGTCTCAATTTTCTCACTCTCGCGTTTTCTCCACTGCCGTTTCTTACGCCTAAAGAGACGGTTTACCTCCTTTCTCTTCTCCCTATACCGCTCAGTTGCAGCTCACGTTGCAATTGACTGAAGCATTACCATACGTGCAGCGTTCTTTTCGTCATTTGCTATGCGACACTCTTCATCGTACCACGGTTTGTTGCGAAGCGGTTTTTCGAAACCAAGTACGGTTGTTGCGGCAGTTTTTATAGAGTCGAAAATGGGTTTCCACTGCGCATCAGGATCGTCATCGGGAGGGGCTGGGTTCTGTGCCAAAAGTTGCGAGAGCTTCCTTGAGTAGGCTGTGGCTACCTCTGGTAATTGCAGCTTTCCGATGTCCAGCTTCCTCTGCGTCTGGTTTCGTACGATTTTCGCTCTACTTAATCTTGTGCGAACCTTTGCTGCTACCAGGTAGTGATCAGAATCGATGTTAGCTCCTCTGATCGCTCGTACGTCCATTACACTGGATGAGTGCCTTCCATCAATTACCACGTGATCAATTTGGTTCCTAGTTCTTTGATCAGGGGATACCCAAGTAGCCTTGTGGATGTCTTTATGCTGGAATCTTGTGCCACTGATGACCATGTTTTTTGCCGCGGCAAAGTCAATCAGTCTCATACCGTTGTCGGAACTGTCAGCATGAAGACTGAAATTGCCAATAGTTGGATTAAACACATTCTCCCTTCCTACTTTGGCATTAAAATCTCCTAGTACAATCTTAATGTCATGGCCAGGGCAGCGGTCATACGTTTCCTCTAGGAGCTCATAGAATATGTCTTTGGCATCATCATCTTTCTCTTCTGTCGGGGCATGCACACAAATTAGGGAAATATAAAAATATTTCACTTTTATGCGGATTGTGGCTATTCGTTCACTCACAGGATTGAACCTAGAGACTAGATGTCGCAGTCTTTTGCCAACTACAAATCATCACATAACCGCTGCTAAAATGGACTGTTTGTCATCAAAGGACACTATTAAAATCACACCAATTTCGGCAGAGGTACAACTACAATCTCTACTTGCCCACATAGCCGAACGTTTGTTACAATCAATAACAGGAAATGAGTTAAAGAAATTTAGAAACGCAAAGTTAATTCTTTTTTGTAAATTGGGATAAAACGGGACAAAAACAATACAAACAAGTTGTACGTGAAAATATTTCGGACTCAGATATGTTCATGGTACCATTTGTACCATAGCGATTGAAAAAGATTTTGGAAGACTCAGAGCTTTCGACTAGTACAACAATGGATAATTATAAAAATGAGACACCATCTTCTACGAAATACTGCAGGCCAATCAAATTTGAATTCAAAAAAGAAACTTATGATGCCATTAACAAAGAAGTTAGCGATATCAAGGCCCAAATTGCAACGCTACAGCCATTACAGTTACAGTTAGATGGGCAGCAAATTGAAGTAAGCTACCAATTAGGGCTGACAATGATAGATGGAAAAGCAGGGGAGGCTTTGACTAACACGAAAGCCGCATCCAGCTGCATTATATACCAAGCAACCTCAACCCAATTAAAGCAAGTCCCGACAAAATCATTAGATAATACCGATGCATATGAATTTGGATAATCACCACTGAATGCAAGGATACGATAATCAGTTATGATTTGGATTTCGGGTCTTCAGGCTCGATAAGAGACAACGAAACCAACAAAGAGTTAAGAAGTTCAAAAAGAAACATGTTCAAGATGAATATCGCAAATTTGGATTGATTATAGATCAGTCACAACAAGGGTCAGCCAATACAAATGATGTCAATACCGCAAGGAGATTCTTTTCAGATCCATAAACAGCATCTGAAATAACGGGAGTGGATTTAAACCTATTTTTCAGATTTAAAATAATCCTAGAAGTACTTGCGTGCAATCAAGAAATTGACTCTAGAAAATGTGGAGATTATGCTAAGGAAACTGCAAAAATATATACAACCAACTATCCGTGGAGAAATAAGTCTACAACAGTTCACAAAATCCTTTATCATGGAGAAGATGTCATTAAATATCATTTGGTGTCACTTGGAGATCTATCAGAGAAGGCTCAGGAAAAAAGAAACAAGGATTACAGATTTTATAGTGAGCACAATACTAGAAAAATTTCGCAAAATTCCACAAATGAAGATTTATTTAATATATTATTGGTAAGGTCAGATTCGTTCATCTCCAGTATTCGAAATCAATGGAAAGTGGAACATCGGGATTTAGATGAAGAATTCAAAAAACTTCCAAAGAATAGAAATAACATAGAACAAAATGTGGAATATGTGCAATCAATATTTGAGTCAAATGAATAATAATTATAATTGCCTTTCATTGTTATTTAAGTACGAAAAACATAGTATTAGTAAAAAATAATAATACACAGAACCTACCATTGCACACAAGGTCAAATTGTCACTTTTTCTGTGCGAAAGTCGAATTTCTTAATCTCGATTTTACATTGGTTATTGTTGCCACCATGTAGGGAATAGTACATAATAACAGAAACTTTACTTTGTTTTAGTAAAATGTCAAACACCGTCTGACAGCTATCACTCAAAGTCACACGTTCACCAAGTTATTGAAAGACTGTGTTGCGCAGCCTATAATTTTCTTACGTTTTAAGTGCTTGTTTTTGATAAAGTGGAACTAAATAAAGGAAAATTCGCAATGGAAGACAAGAATATAAGTGAGTACCACTGTTCCAGTTAAAAAAAAGATAATTTTTATCATTTGTTCACAACAAAAATCTGAATTCTTTACATAACCTCAAATTTTCTTTGATTGATTTTTAATTACGATTTCATGTAAGCTTTACAACTTTCGGCCACTTTCGGATAACAAAAAGTAAAAAGAAATTAATAAATTAGTAATTAGTTGATTTTAGTTTAACTTAAACCGCACCTTTTAGCGCTTTTCAAACAAAATCGTTTTTGTAGGTTACCATGCTATAAACAAGGCGATTTGTTTGAAGTATGGCTGCATGAGTTTTCGCAAAAAGAAAAGCTTGTTTCGGCTGTCAACTATGTTGCACAAAAAATTGGTGCTGATGATATTTCCGAAGGATCAATGAAATTTTTGGAAGACAAAATCATACATTCGAAGGAGATCATTGATAATACTGTTCTACCATTACGTTTCTTTGGAGAAACTGCTGCCGAATCGAGACATAAAATTTATAAATTTTACATGCACGTAATTACATCATGCACGTACGAATAATCGCATTCATAACACTGTGCGACACCAAAAAAATTATGGGGTTCTGTCATAAGATTCTGGTAGAAAGGACTAAAAAAAATATACGTGTATCGGCGTTTTGCCAGATCTGGTCAGAATTTTTTTTTTTAGGGCGGGTCAAAATTTCCGCCCCTCGGAACTTTCCTGCACTATATCGGCATGCAAAACTGTGTGTTCCTTACTTCTGAGGTACACAATATGTTCAGAAGTTTTATAGAAAAGATTCAGATAAACATTTTTGTGGAACAAATTAACCCTCTAGCTGTCACGCCTAACCATAATTTTCAGGTTTTTTTTTTTAAAACTCGCAAAAAACTGCCGCTAAACGACGGGGGGCGTGGTCAAAATGTTCTACACAAATTACCGCCATAAAATTTCACTATATGTGTCCGAACATTCCAAAACACAAATCTTAGCACAAGTGCTCGATAAAAGCTGAAATATGACAAAATTCATTATATTAAGTGGACTATTTTTAATGGAAACAGCAAAGTGACAAAATTCATTATTAACCCTTAGAAGGCAGTAAGTTTTTGCTCATTATCTAGCCCTTGGGCTAAGATTTGTGTGTTTGGAGTGAAATGATAACGCAAGAAAGGATTGAAAATGATGCACGTGATGAAATTAATGAAGATGACGCAGGCGACGAAATGGAAATATTTTCATTTTCTTTAAATAATTTATGTGTAGAAAATGAATTACTTATAAATGGTAATTTAGAAGAGGAGTAAAATAAATTTTTCTAATAAAAGCACGGAAAATATTTTTGTTTTGTTTTTTAAATATTACAAACATTTCCTCATTTCTTACTCATGATTCTGATTATTTATGTAGCTGATTTTAAGGGGGAGGGTGGAGAGGGTTTCTGGTGTTTTAAAATAAGGTTGTGGTAAAATAATAATCGGTTAATAACTTGTGTCAAAAATCAACACAAGTTATTAACATCCGAACACATATATTTATTACTTCGAATATTTCAGATAATAAGCGTAAAAGTCTGCTTTACGAATTTTAAGACATTTATTTTTGTTTAATTTACTAACTTCACATTTGCTTTAACATTTGCCATCGTTTTAGTTTGAAATAATACCAAATTTGACAGCAAAAAATAATACATTTTTCTGTAGTAATATCCAGATTTTTAAATAATATTATTAATGTTTTTTGTAAGTGTAAATATTCTTTGAATGTAAACAAATTTGCATATTTGACAGCAAAAAATTTTTAATTTTTCAGTAATAATAGCAAAATCTCCAGTTGATTTTACTATTCTTTTTTTGAGTGTAAATATTTTGTTGAGTGTAACATTAAAAAACTTCCATTATATTGAAAAAAAGTTTATAATTATTATTAAAATCTAAATATAAAATTTTTTAATAAATAAAATAATAATAAACCCATATTTCACTATAAAAGTTTAAAAAAATCTAAAGTTCAACTTTGACCTAGAATTCCTTAAAAAGTCCTTAATCAATTTTAATGTAATTAAAACTGAGACAAGCTGAACTAAATATCTATCCATTAAAAAAATTACTTAAATATTTTGATCGGTTCAAAAGTTACAGAATTTTGGCCAATGAAAAACAAATTTCAGCCACGGTGCGACGGCCACATCCATTAGCACACTAATAATTTAACCAATAAAAATAGATCGAGAGAAAAAGTTCTCAAGGGATATACGACACTAATTGAAGTTTTTATCTGGATTTTTTTTATTTATTCAGTGCGCGATTTAAAGGCGACCATCACTCGTAAATACACTGAGAGAATTGAATTGAATTGACTGTTTTATAAAATTTGTTATCTACTATCTCCCTTTTGTATCGATATGCTAATTTTGATTCATACACTTTAATGGAAATTATATCAGTTTCTGCAAATTCTTTTGTGTGTATGTTTTTATTATAAGAATAAAGGTCTATCTCCTCCTTCTGTCTCAAAAGTAACTTCAACGTTATTTTGCCGAAATTCTTCCCATTTTCACTAGGCGTCTTGAATAGTTGAATTATATGCTGTTAGAGTTGTATATAGACCCAGAGAACTAATTGTTTAAAAAGAGGTTGTAGCTACCGTAAATTCGGCTGTTGCCACTGAATTTCGGTTGCTATAACCGAATTGAGGTTGCCACAACCAAATTTAGTCCCTACAACTGAAATTCGGTTGAAGCAACCTGAATCCTCAACTATATTCGTTCTGTCAACTAAATTTTCTAAAATTTCGGTTGGAGCAACCGAATTTGGAATTACTGGAATTACTTATTAACAAAGGTAAGTGCAAATGTTGTAATTATAGTTTGTCTTAAAACGGATTTTTTTGCAGAAAGTGTCCAATAAAATATCAACGGTTTTGAAATATTTCCAGGCCGGGCGTTTGGGATGTCCTGCAATCGCCTGTATATAAAACGATTTATGTAAACCAACAGATACTACACGTCGGAATTGGTGCGATGGCCCGTGATGCCCGGGAGTTCAAAAAAGTCAGAAGTGGTAGGTATATCAAATGTATTGTCTTAAAGATTACCCTATATAAATGACTTGTTTTTCTCCTTTTGTAAGTTTTTTTATAAGAATTCTTGAAAATAAATCGTGAGTTAATAATAAAAATAAATTTCAAGATTCACTTGTGAAAGTATCTAAATTCGGTTGTAATAACCCCTAATTCGCCTGTGACAACCTCTGATGAGGTTGTGTCAACTTCCAATAAGGTTGTGTCAATCTCCAATGAGGTTGTGTCAACATCTAATGAGGTTGGGCCAACCTCTAATGAGGTTCTGGCACCCTCCAATGAAGTTGTGTCAACCTCTAATGAGGTTGCGGCAACCTTCGATAAGGTTGTGTCAACCTCCAATGGGGTTGTGTCAACCTTCAATGAGGTTGTGTCAACCTCCTGTGAGGTTGCGTCAACCTCGAATGAGGTTGTGCCAACCTCTAATTAGGTTACGGCTAATTCGGTTGTCTCAACCGCATTTTTCTGTGAGTGTAATCGGTCATGAAAAGTTCCGTGGATACGAGTATTAGCTGGTTTAAGGCAACACGTTATATCTAAATGTGTGGAGTGAAATCGATCCACTTGGCCGTTTACAGTACATAAGCACTTGAAAATGGGGGTGTTGTAGAAACATCAATTCCCATTTGACCTTTCAAGAGGACGGAAATGGATGCGGAATTCAATAACTTTTCATTGTCAATGACCACAAGCTTTGTGGTGTACCAAACAAAATCATTAATTCTGCTCTATTGGACGTGATGGTATGAATCACCATTGCGTACTTAGAAAACTTATCTCGTGCTGTAAGTACCAACGTCTTTTCCGTAGCGAGAATGCCAATATGCATTTGTCCGGGATATTCGGGTATTGGGGTTGTCTTCATCTCACGTTGAGGAGGATGCCCATCATACTTCTCTTCTCTACAGAGCTTAATTATCATTTCTATTTTGGAAAGCAGTTTTGGGAAGTAATAGTTTCGCAAATAAATGAGTTTTGCTCTGACGACTACTTCTGTGTGGTCTCCAATGTTCTTGGAATATCACCCCATTTTGAATGTCCTTGGATATGCAGCCATTCAATCTAGTTTGAGTGAAGCACTTTTTAATATTTAGAAAATTTAAAGGGAACATTTCATGTATTTTACCCATTATATACTTCGATGTAAGAATACCATTCCTTAGGAGTAGACCCAACCGTCGTCTTAACATGTTAACCAATTCATCTGTAGAATATGACGCTCTGCAAATTATATATAAAGTATATTGTAGCCCTCTAGACGGATAGGGAACAACAGGTTTTTTGTGCTTGTGGCATTTTTCCCTGTACGACAGTTTCTCCACGTAGATTTGAGTCATTTTTAAGAAATCGTCAATAAAAGTCGAATATTCCCAAGAATATCTTTATGTTTAACTTTGCCTTTGTATAATTTAATAAAATCAGCATAATATAATCAGCACGTTGTTTCTCGTATTAACAACAGCTTAATGTTTCCATATACTTTCACTCCCTAGAAAACCGTCAACCGTTCTCAAGCATGGCAATTCAAGTTATGCCAATTTATTATAAGTATGATGAGAAATATGTGGCCGTCGGTGTGCAATGGTTAGTGTGCGCGGCTCTTGTACACGAGATCCTGGGTTCGAACCCGGCTCTGACCACCTTCAAATTTTCTTTCGGCGGCGGTCACCTCGCATAGTGACGGCGACACTATCGAGTATCTAGCCATGAAAAAGCTTCTCAAATTACCGTTCGGAATCGGTGTAAAACTGTAGGTCCCAATCAGTGAGTGAAAACTGGAAAGCGCACAGCTCAGTGATTGTGAGAAGTTCTCCCCAGTCCCTTCATGGGATGTAATGGGAAACCATTTATTTATTTTATTTATGATGAGAAATCTGGGCATTGCCGAAATTGAATGTGCATGGGAAGGTTTTTGATATCGCGTAGTATTTCTTGCACATTTTGGCTGAATACAATTTGAACGTGAACCACTATTTACTAATAAACAGATTATATATCCCCACTACTTGTCTTACATTCAATATACGGTAGAGAGGAAGCTAATCTAAACAATGTATGTCAAGTCTGTCGGATAGTGGTTTTGAGTTTTAATCTACACATTCTTCCAAAGTTTGATCAACTCTTATGTCCGATGCGGCTATAGCATTTTGAAAATCTTCCAAATTTATTTATCTATCCTGACAATCTAGTTCACAACCATCATGGTCTCGTTCAGGTGGTATCCGGTTATCTATATGAAAGTTAGGTTGTAATTTCATAGGGAAATAATGTGAAAACTGCGATTGCCTCCTCTAGGAGGTCTGGAATGTTGTGGACGAAGAAGATCATATATTTTGTATTCGCGATTTAAAAAATCGTGGGCAGGAAATCCTTCTGATTAAATGTAACAATTCCTGCGCTCCTAATTGGAAAATATTGGGGTAGATATGATTTTGTGACTCAGCTTGCGGACTTTGAACCTGTGGCACATTTAAGACTGCCGGTATCAGCACATTACTCTTCACCCTGGATTAACGATTCACAAATTTTAAAACACCAAAAACCTTAATGTTATTTCTGAATCTTAAATACTTCGTGAAGTTTTTAATATACGATTTTAACGCTTTAACGTCGTAAACATTTTTATTTCACTTTTAATATAATATTTTGCACTTCGTAAAATATTCGGCATTAAGTTCTTTCGTTGTTTCAATAAAATTCTTTCTTTCTTAGCTTAAAATTCATAGCCACAATGGGAACCTGTTCTAGATGCCTATATTAGTTACCTTAAGTAGATACACATGCAAGGCAACTATCTGGGTACTTATGGGTGTTACCTACGGACGAGCTCAGGCTGCCATGGCCGTCATATGGTGGCGGATGATTGGAGGGCCTACATATTCGTAGGTTAGGCGCAAAATAAAAATAAAAAATAAACAGGACGTAAAATAAAAAGGTACAAACGTCCGAAAAGATTCTGTGGCATGACCAAAGTATGCCGCCATATCCTTTGACAGGGTTAACACCTAGAAGGTGTGAAATCAGGAGAGTGACGCCCAGACGGGACGGCTGTTGTTCACAGTATGGCCGGCTATTTATCACAGTAGTGGTTCTACTCAAAACTAATTTCTCCAATACGGAGTTCCACGCATACCGTGCCTCACTGGTACCTTTGCGATTCAGTAAGAAACTGGCCGTCGGCCAAGTTCTTATCGCAATACTCGTAGCTACCCGTGTAGTGCGGTAAACCCCAAATCCACATCACTCGTAGGAACGAAAATTAAGGAACGACAACAAACATAACAACGCAACAAACGATAACGACAATTGAATTCTAACGGACAATGGTACAGGGTGAGTCAAAAGTCACCATGGGGTTTAGAAATGTAATAACTTTTGTAAAATATACAAAATGGAAATCTTTCTACACTAAGAATGGAAATAATGCAACTTAAATGATCCCCATTTTCACCTTCGCCATGATAGGCTCGATTTAGAGCATTTTCCATAAAATCTTTCAAACTTTGTGCGTCTAGTCTTTGAATTTCTGCAACAATGTTGGCCTTGAGTTCAAGGATTGTCTCGAGCTTGTTCCCATAAATCTGAAGAAACCGCTGGCCAAATAATTTCCGAATTTCTGGAAATTATTCGCTCTAAAAAAATTTGACTTAAAAGTGTCATTGTGCCTCGGGCAGTGTGGCCAGTGGATCCATCTTGGACGTAAAACACTTTCTATCATAAACCGATATCGCTCTCCATTTACGATTACAGCACTTCCATCTTCATTTTCGAAGAAGTAAGGCCCAATGATATTATCGGCTGTAATGCCACACCATACTGTACATCTAATGGGGTGCAATTGGCGTTGGTGAATAGCTATTGGATTTTCAGAATCCCAGAACCTACAGTTCTCCTTATTAACAAAGCCATACACATGAAAATGAGCTTCATCGCTCATAATCAGATTTTCAATAAAGTTGATTTCATTTCAAATAATAAAGTATTATTCTTCTTGTTGTTTGTTCAGGTGTGAATCTCTCGATTATTCATTCTCCTGGTGTTATGTATATAATATAAAAAAAAATTAAAAAAAATTTTAAACAAGAAAGTTATTACCAGGATTTTAGCAAATCTGGCATCGATTTGTTAGACCATATTTTGACCTTAAGAGCATATTTTTGCATATTCTAGTTTTAACAGCATATTTTCGTGTAAGAGTATATTTTTAATTATTTTTTAAATTACATTGTTTTAAAGTGAATTGTTTTACTAAGTTTTTTTTAGTTTTTTAAATGCATTTTTTATTTTCAAAGTTCGGTGTTGGTTCTGTCTGCTTAAAATGAGCTGTTTATATAAAGCGACCCTTAGACCTGTGGATGAGTTCATTAACTTCGATATTTTTTGTTATCGAGTGTGATGTTGCCCTTACACTTTAAAATATGTTGATAATAAAATATGTTATGCAGCTGCTAAAACCAGATTTTATGCTGCTGCTAAAACCAGAGTTTATGCTGCTGCTAAAACCAGATTTTCTGCGACTGCGAAAGAGAATAATGACGTGTTAAACAAAAATGGTCGAGCAAGAGAGCAATGAAAGAGTGGTGTGGCAGGGGTGAGGCAAACGAAATTGTGTCTATAGCGTATGAATTAAGATAATAATGTATATTATTATAATAATAAAATTTCTCCCGACAACGGTGCTACATTAACACCTCACATAAAATGAGTATGGAAGTTGCTTCAACTCCTACTTACATTAATGGATAAGTTGACATCAACCTGAAAAAATCAAAATCGTTTTGATTTTACCTCATCAAGTTTGTGCAAACCCTCAACTTCACCTAACACTATGGATAATGTGTAAACTTGAAGTTGTTGCAATCGAGCCACAGGTCTAAGGGCCGCATAATAGGGGTCATAATCTTCTTGAGTTTAAAATGTCTGGTAACTCTGTCTAGAACAAATAATATTAAAAAGGGGAAGTACGTATTTAAACAAATTTATTTTGTCGAGATCAAGATATGTCTGTACCAGGTAGTGTACATATATTTTTGAAAGCAAATTTTAAATGGCCGCCTCAATTAGAACTGTCAATTTGTTGGGTATTTCCTTTTGTTAACTTTCTCTGCTTGTTATTTATTGAAATTTGTTGTGTGTTTTTGTAGTTGTGTGTTTTGATTTCGACAGGACTGATTGAAAAGACAAAAACAAAATTCCGACAACATATACTGATACTACTTGGTTTAGTTATACTATGGTCGAGATTGCTTATTTTGTGTTAAAGAACTCTTAAGCGGCTATTACACGATCAAGCGCGGCTTGTCATCAAGCCATCAAGCTCGTCTTATAGGTAAAAATGCGTGCTTGACCGCATGGCTTGATGAATATCAAACATTGTTGATATTTTGTCTTGCCATTAAGCCATCAAGCCTCGTATAATACCTTTGATGTCAAGCCCAATACAAAATTTCGTTTGCAGTTAACATTCGAAGTGTAAAGATGGCGTGATTAGAACTCGGATTTTTTCCCCTATCTGTCGAACATAAAAAGTGACATACATATATCATAATAAGATAAAAGCAAAAAGCTTACGAACAGCTATTAGATAAACTAAAGACAAACTAAAGATAAACTGAACCAGGAGCGACAGTGAATGTATTAAAACGAAAAATAAATATAAAATAAATTTATTTTTATTTTCATCTTCTATTATTATAATCCTTAATGATGTTTCGTAATTTTGATGTCAGAGATGCTTTAGGCTTTGGCATTTTCTAAAACAAGTTTAACTTGTTAACAAATTTATAAAATTGTTTGTATTTACATTGTGAACTTAGAATTTTTTTTAATATTTTTCCGTAAAGCGGCTATTAGACGATCAAGCGGCGCTGTCAAGGCCGAATTAAAGCTGCAAAGGCCATCGAAGTGTTTTATCCTAAGATAACAAATGTAACATGTGTGGTTCATGGCATTCATCGGGTCTATGAACGCACAAGAGGTTCATATGAGACTGTAAATACTCTAATTTCAAACGTAGAAAAAGTGTTTTTAAAAAGCTCCATGTGGAATCGGTATTCTTAGAGAAATTCATCCCGATTTAGCATTTCCGCCTGAGCCAATTACAACTCGATGGGGAACTTGGCTTGAGGCGATAAACTATTATGCCAAAAACTATGAAACTATTTTAGAAGTACTGGATGCTTTAAACAGTGAAAATGCTTTATCCATTCAAATTGCTAAACAAACTTCACAATGTTCTAAAACAATGGGCGAATTAATTTATATTTCGTCGAATTATGGATTTAATGTGGTCTATTAAAGAACTACAGACATCTGTACTTAACCTTCGTAAACAAATACAGGTAATTTCAGATACGGTTAAAGAAATCAATAATGTCCCGTATTGCGATACTTCTTATAGTATTCAGCTTAAGCTTAAACAGGTCTTAGATGAAAATAAAAGCTTTGACTTAATGAAAAATATTTGTGAAGAATTAAATGGTTCTTCAAAAAATACGTCTTTAAAATATAATGCAATAAAAATTTTAGCATTTAAATATGCTCCCATCACATCTATCGAGGTAGAAATAAGTTTTTCAATGTACAAAAATATGCTAAAATAAGATTTTTATTTGCAGATTTAAGCCAATTCTTTGTAATTCACTGCAACAATAACCTCAATTAAAAAAATGTTCATTAAAAAGTTTAAAGTTTAATTTTCCTCATGAAATTCAAAATAGATTGATGCAATATCGAATAGAATAATTCCAAAATAGAATAATTTCCAAAAAAAATATATATTTAAAATATTGAAATTTATTGAAAAAGAATAAAAAGAAAATACTGTTTGCTATTGAATTTTTATTTGACTTTATTTTTTTTATTATATGGAACTTTTTTTTTTTTTTTGTTTATTTCTTTATTAGATTCATTCCATTTAATTTACAGTACAATATTAGGGCCCCAGCGCCTTAATGGCTTTGTAGAGGCAAACTGGCAACTATTGATTCTCACAAATAACAATATTTATACTCATTCATATGTACAGAGAAGAAATGAATAATAAAAGAATAATAAATATAATAATCTTAATCTTGTATTAGTTATTTATAATAAATCTTCAATATTCTGTAGTAAGTGCATTTTCAATTGCTGTTTAAAGGATGATACAGTTAAAATATTTTTCAAAGCTTCAGGTAAGATATTATATTCACTTGGTCCAACGAAACCAATACATTGTTTTGTAACTTCCAATCGGCATCTTTTTACCACTAAGTTGTTGGCTTGTATTGTGTTTCTACCACTGCGTTCTATATTGCGCCTGAACTGTATAAGTCTTCCAGGAAATTCTCTCAGTGACTGAAAAACATAAAGTAGAAGTTGTTGCTTATATATTCCTCGTACTGGTAAGATATTCACAGCTTTGTCCATGTACAATTGAACTGTATGATACCGAAGGGGAAGATTGAAGACTAATTTTAAAGCCTTATTTTGTGCAACCTGCAACTGTTTAAGAGAGCTTGATTCTCTGCTGCCATATATCATAGGTTGAATGTATAAGTGAGTTATATATAAGTATTTTCGTACTAGTGCTCAACTTATTTCGAAATTTGTATAGCAGTCCCGTAGCAGAAGATATTTTGGCATTCATCTTAGCAATATGAGGATCCCATACAAGGTTCTGGTTTAACGTTACTCCGAGATATGTAACATTCTCCGATTCGGATATTAGTGTTCCTTCAACGTTTACACTGGTCACATTATCATTACACGTAGACGTCGTTCTGAACTTAATAAACTGCGTTTTATGTGAGTTAAGGACCAATTTGTTAATTCGTGCAAATTCACTTAAAATGATGCGTCGTACTCGATATGTGCTTTAAGAATGGTTTCGTGTCTGTATTTGTAGAAAATACATATGTCATCTGCAAACATAAATAGTTTACCATTAAATGGTATGTTCATAAGATCATTTATATATACTTTAAAAAGCAATGGTCCAAGAACACTTCCTTGGGGTACTCCATAGTTAACAGGCAATATGTTACTTTTAGAATGTTGAACTTGGACATACTGAGCTCTGCTACGCAAAAAATCTGCAAACAATTCAAGAGTATTTTCGGATAATCCAATACATTTTAGTTTCTTTAACAGTATTCGGTGATCCACTAAGTCAAATGCCTTAGAAAAATCAAAGAAACACCTCCTACACCTTTGTACCCGTCATCGATACCACCACATACGTAATCCATAACATTAACAACAGCTTCTAATGTTCCTGATCCTTTTTTGAATCCGAATTGAAAATCATAAAAAATATGTTCCTCGTGCAGGTAGTTAGACAATTGTTCGAACATTAGTTTTTCAAAAATTTTATCAATAACGGATACTACTGCAATAGGTCTGAAAATTGTTATGTTTTTAGCATTAGGTGACTTATATTTTAGTTTATATGAACCTTTCGTTACCTTATATTTTGTTATTTTCTTTAAGTTTTTTTGTTTTTAAAATAAAAATTTTATTTTATGAATTAAATTAGAGCATATATTCCGTTTTTATGAGCATTTTTTGCGCGCATAAAACGTGTTTTTAGAGCAAATTTTTGGTTTCCCGGGTTATTAAATTTTTAAACCCCATGGTGACTTTTGACTCACCCTGTACAATAATCGACAATAAAATCGTACAGACTGGTACAGACTATAATTACAGCTATATAGTCGTGCAACAAAGCTTCGTCAGCAAGGCGAAATGGTCGATGTTTAGACGCAAGAGTTCTAGAGAGGCAAGCGTTCAGAGAAGTAACTGGGGGTAAAGAAGTTGACCGGCATACGACACGCCCATGACATCGCCTCGATGAAGTCAGGAAACCGCTTAATCCTCTAAAGTCTAACCGGCCCAAAGTAACCGGAAACCGTGGGCCGAAAGTGTTTAGTGAGCCGCATTATTGCGTTCATCGAAAGAGGGCATGCAGATAGAACCATCTTCCGCAGTAGGGTACTTTGGCTTCCCTTAACTCTGCGTACTAAGATGACTGTGGTGTTTCCCAAGGCCGAATTAAGCTCACTTCATTTGAAAATAAGCGATCTATTGTGCTGTAGAAAGAGCCGTTGCTGGGGCGGGAGAAACCCTGGCCTGGTGCCAAACAATTTTAGAAGCACTGATTATATCTACTACTCGAATTGCATTACTGGCGGAGTTAGTCATCTTTTCAATTTTTTAAATTTTTTCTATTTCATCACCAATGGATCCTAGTTCTCAAGTGTCTTCCAAAGTCGCAACATTCAACATGATTAGAGTCCTTAAGAAACAACGAGTGGCTTGATAACTTGTCATATTAACACGCAGAGTCTCAATAATAAAATTGACGAGTTTAGATATACAGTTGAGAACAGTAACATCGATGTTATCTTCGTGCCGGAAACTTAGCGCATCTACGCAGAACGGATTGGTTGAACTTTAGGGATATAACACATACAGGGCTGACAGGTTGCGACATGGTGGAAGAGTGGTGATCTTTGTCAAGGCTAATATTAAATCGAAGTTCTGCATTAAGTCTGGTGTCGAGGACACAATCGAATACATATTCGTTGCAGTTTCATCCGTTAATGGTAAGATGTTGATCGGCTGTGTATATAGGCCGAATCGTAATGTTAAATTTGACAGTTTTTTTCAATATGTTGGAAAACTTAACAGTATCTTTTACTGATGTTTTAATTTCCGGTGATTTTAACTCGAACATTTTGACTGATTCGTCTTTAACTGATGATATATCTTCGATTGGTCTCATTCCCATGAATACTACAATTCGAACGCATTTTACAAATTCTTCCAATTCTCTGCTTGATATTTTCATTCTCAATGACACATCTAAGATTATTCTCTACGATCATATTTCTGCGCCGTGTTTCTCTAAACATGACTTAATATTCTTGACATATGACTTTCTTGGGTCTAATGTTGAACACATTCTTTACTACAGAGATATCAAGAATATTAATTACAGTCTACTTGAATGCAATTTGTCACAAGTGGCTTGGAATTTAATTCATAACTTTTCATCTGTTGATGATCAGTTATACATTTTGCAGGAAAATATTATCTCTCTATATAGCGCAACTATTCCAATACAGAATAGGATTGTTTCTGCTCAGACCAGACCTTGGTTTTCTGAATCCATTAAACTTCCTATAAATAGGAGGGATATGGCATATTGAAGGTGGAAAATATTTAAAATCCCTGTATTATATGAAGAATATCGGTCAGCTGGAAGGGACGTAAATGTCAAGTTTAGCATTGCTAAAACGGAATATTTTACACAGCGGCACACATTGGCATTGGAAAGTCACCCGCGGTAGTCAACTGTGATATTTTTTGGGGGGTGGGCAAAAAATACTTTTTTCCAGGGACCGCAGCAGTTAAAATTGTTATTATACAAATCAACTTTTAAGAGTTACTTTTTTACTTATATTTAATTACTCAAGGAAACAAAGTTATTTTCGATTTTTATTTTATTTTTATTGATGGCTTTTATTTATAAAAATGAATTTTAAAAATAAAAGACAAGACTGATTTTTATCGATGATTTTTATAAATAAAAGTCATCAATAACTGCTATCAGCGATAAAATAAAATAAACATCAAAAATAACTGTTATTTCGGATGTATAGAGTTTAAATAAAAAATAATTGTTATATTTTCACTTACTTACTTATCCGGTCTCGGACAACCCCGGAGGGTCAGGGACCTTACAAAACGAAGATAACATATTTCGCCAACCAGTTCGATATTTTGCTTTATTTCTCCAGTTGGCAATAACGAGTGTATGCAGGGATTCGTCAACCTGATCCCTCCAGCGGAGTCTTGGTCTTCTTATTTTTCGTCTTCCTTCGAGTTCGGTTTTGGAAACCCTACCCAGCGCAATCGTGATATTTTCATCCGCTTAACTATGTCCATGCCAGGATAAAGCTCATACATCTCATGGTTCATGCGTCGCCGATACTCGCCATTGTGCACTACAGGGCCATAAAATTTGCAGAGTATTTTTCTCTCGAAGACTCCTACAGATGTTTCGTCTGCTTGGGATAGGACCCAGGATTCTGCGCCATAAAGCAAGACAGGCTGAATGAGAGTCTGGTGCAGCTGGACTTTTGTTACTCGAGACAGGTCTTTATCTCTAAAGTTATTGTTTTTATTTACGGCAGATCCGAGCTATATAAATTCGTCCACCACCACGAAATTATAACGGTTATCAACGTTCACGCGTTGGTCTAATCGCATGGGGCCCTTTTCGTTGAAACCATTAATTTTGTCTTGTCACCACTTACCGTCAGACCCACTTTTCCTTACTCCTTCTCAGTTCTTAAAACCACCGCAGTAACTTCTCTAATTGTGCGCCCAGTGAAATCTATATCATAAGAATACGCGAGCAATATGTGACTTTTGCTGAAGAGATCGCAAGATAGGGTGTCGCCTTGCCTGAGGCCTAACTTAGTACCGAAAGGTGTTCGTCAAGATCATCCTGCAAAGACGTATGATTTTTGCAGGAATACCAATCTCAGACATTGCTTCATAGAGTTTCTCCCGTATCGGATAATCGAAGGCCGCCTTATAATCGATAAATAGATGATAGGTGTCGATTTGTTTTTCGTGTGTCTTCTCCAGGATTTGGCGAAGCGTGAAAATCTGGTCAGTTGTCGATTTTCCAGGCCTAAAGCCACACTGGTATGGTCCAATCAGGTCAGCGATAGAACCTTATATGTTATGGATGAAAGGCTTATTCCCCGGTAGTTGGCACTGAGGCTCGGGACACCTTTTTTAAATATGAGACATAGTACAGTGAGACTCCAATTGCCTGGCATGCATTCATCTAACCAAATTTTGCTAATGAGCTGATGCATGCACCTTATCAGCTCATCGCCACCAATCTTAAATAGCTCCACCGGTAAACCCTAGGCTCCTACGGCTTTGTTGTTTTAAAGCCGGGCAATAGCTGTTCTGACCTCGTCTTGGTTAGGAGGGGGCAATCGACGTCGTCGTCCATATTGTGATCGATTATCCCGTCATTGGATATCTCAGGTACCAATAGCGCAGAGTAGTGATCTCTCCATATTGCCAACATACTCTGCATATCTGCGATGAGATTTCCGTCTTTGTGTTTACAGAAGGGGGGCCCTGAACCATGTCTATTAGTTCCGTTTTTGACTTTTTGGTAGAATTTTCGGGCTTCGTTTTTCCTTCTGTATGTCTCAATTTTCTCACCCTCGCTCTTTCTCCATTGCCGTTTCTTTCGCCTAAAGAGACGGTATACCTCCTTTCTTTTCTCCCTATACCGCTCAGTCGCAGCTCGTGCAGTGTTATTTTCATCATTTGCAATGCGACCCTCTTCATCGTACTGTGGTTTGCTGCGAACCGGGTTTTCAACCCCAAGTACGGTTTTTGCGGCAGTTTTTATAGAGCCGGAAATGGGTTTCCACTGCGCATCAGGATCGTCATCGGGAGGGGCTGGGTTCTGTGCCAAAAGTTGCGAGACCTTCCTTGAGTAGGCTTTGGCTACTTCTGGTAACTGCAGCTTTCCTATGTCTAGCATTCCCTGCGTCTGGTTTCGTACGATTTTCACTCTACTTAATCTTGTGCGAACCTTTGCTGCTACCAGGTAGCGATCAGAATCGATGTTAGCTCCTCTGATCACTCGTACGTCTATTACACTGGATGTGTGACCTCCTTGCGTTAGCACGTGATCAATTTGGATCAATCAGTATGTCTTTATGCTGGAATCTTGAACCCCTAACGACCACGTTTTTTTGCCATGGCAAAGTCAGTCAGTCTCATACCGTTGTCGGAACTGTCAGCAGGTAGACTGATATTGTCAATAGTTGGATGGAACACATTTTCCCTGCCTACTTTAACATTGATATCTCCTGGTACAACCTAAATGACATGGCCAGGGCAGCGGTCATACGTTTCCTATAGGCGCTCATAGAATATGTATTAGAATTAGACCCCATTTAAGAACACGTCGTCAGCTAAAGAGAGAACTCACTACCATCAAAGCTCAGTTACTCGAATTTCGCACACTTCCCATTGATGATGACGACCTTATTCAACTGACCAAGTTTGTAACGGATTCAATTATACAAATACAACAAACTGCAATTTAATCCGACTTCCCGGAAATTCTGTATGAATTCAATTGAGGAACCCCGACCAATGAATATTTTTCATTTCTGCCTCCGCTGAATTATCTGCAGTTTATAAATATTTAAATATGTATATGAAATATTTGCAATCAACACGTTCTACTTATACAGATAAAATTATATTGTAAAATGCAAAGAACGATTAAAATATTCGATAAAGTTAAATATTTAGAGATAATCTAGGACCGGAAACTGGACTGGAAGCACCACATAGTCGACAGAGCAAATAAGACCTACAGACGGTGGTTGCTATGCAGAAGCGCTATATGATCGAAATGAGGCCTCAGCCCGGAAATGACACATTGGATCTGCAGAAGCATAACTAAACCAGTACTAACATTATCTTCCCTAATATGGTCTAAAGTCCATGCTGGGATATGACGCTGGTTTGTTTTGTTTTATTTTGAACCACCTTAAACTTAAATGAATTGGGACTACGGGCAGCAAACGGGAGAAGGGTTTGGTCCTGTTGATTAAAAATCTGTTGCCCATTACCAGTTATTATTATAGACTCAGCGGCATAAGCCTATGTCTACGGACGTGGGACGGATCTGAGTTATTTTTCTATCATCACAACTTCTTGGAGGCACTCAATGTCACTATTTCTTGAAGTAATCGAATCTCCAAACTCTTCTCGCAATAATTCGGTTGTTGCACATGCTGTGTGGCCGTCGGTGGTGTAATGGTTAGTGTGCGCGGCTCTTGTACATGAGATCCTGGGTTCGAACCCTGGTCTGACAACCTTCAAATTTCTTTCGGCGTCGGTCACCTCGCATAGTGACGGCGACACTATCCAGTATATAGCCATGAAAAAGCTTCTCAAAATACCGTTCGGAATTAGTGTAAAACTGTAGGTCCCAATCAGTGAGTGAAAACTGGAAAGCGCACAGCTCAGTGATTGTGAGAAGTTATCCCCGGTCCCTGTATGGGATGTAATGGGAAACCATTTATTTTTTTTACATGCTGTGTGGCACGTAGCCCCGTCTTGTCGGAACCCGTATCTTGTCAAGATAAACTTCTTCCAATTTCCGCCATAAAACGTTGGTTGTAGTTGTGGTTTGAGACAGTCCCAATTGTTGACAACGACTTGTCTGAACGGCAGCAATATTTTCATTACTTCGAGCGGTTCTTTGTCTTATTGGCACTTGAACATTATGTAAAGAAAATTTACACTCGGTTAGACCGCAGATGGACGATTATTACAACCATAAAATGGCAAAAGCGTACGAAAAGTTAAAATTGGAGATCGATTATTTTGATAAAAAAAATTGAATAATTTGTAAACTTTGGTCTTGCGTATATCTCTCCATGATGAAATTGTATTCATTAGTGAATACAGTGAAAAAAAATACAGATCACGACAAACTACAAATGGTCGAAACGTCACTTAGAAATCATATCACTCAAATTGGAACACGCTATATTTGAAGCGATTTTGAATGAATATAAATATATGTACATCATATATATTAACAGTATTGGATGTAGTTATGATGTATCTTTATACATATATAAAAGAGACATGTTTGTACGTAACTGCTAAACTCAAAAACTACTGCACCGATTTTGAAACAAAATTATACACATATTGACTCGTGTTTCTGTGTAGTTTCACGTTTTCCGATTAATTTCGCGATTTTTTAAAATTTTTTTATTGCTTTTATTAGGTGTTTTTGCATATATTTGTTTGGAAAATCCATTAAATACGTTCAAACCAATATTATTAAACTTAAAAAGAAATAATATGTCACAGCAAAACCCACTACCGATCGTTCAGGTGTATACCCTTTCTTAATTGAGTAGTTAAAAAATAGAAACGTACATGTCAGTATATATTCAATGTTATAGTGTAGTGATAGCAGTAGTAAGCTACTATTTCCTTGTAGAAAAAGCATGTGAGGTTGACAATAGCATGAAAAGCTTCCGGTAGGCGGGTAGTATTATAGATCAGATATTCGATTATTTTTTAATCGACATTAACAAAGGTAAAAGTAAAGTTTTTGTTAAAGAAGTCAATAAACAAGTTAGTAAAGAAAATTGAAAAAAAAAATTTCGCACTTTAATTGCAATTGGCAAATTAAAGAGTTTAAGAAAATTGGTTTCCTAATTTTTTTCAGAAAAGAATAAAATTTGTGGGCCCAAAAAAAATCGTGTTCGTTGAAATGTTAAGCTTTCGAAAAATCCCCGAAAAAAATAATTATGAAGAAAATTAATTTTCACATACATTTTGTATGGAACGATTTTACGACGTCATCTTCATGATATATGACGTACATACATATATGTTTACGTTACGATGTGACAATTTTTTCTGAAATTTTTTGCGAAATTGTTTTTGTTTTGTTATAATTACACATTACAAACGAACATGATTTCAAATTCTGGTTCCGGTATTGCCATTAGATGACATTGTGTGCATCGACTTTTGACAGCTGATTCATTTGCAGTCTCCCATTTAATATTTACATTGTTTTCAAACGACGTTTTGTAATTCAGCGGAGACAGAAATGAAAATTGGTAAATACATATATACCTTATTCTACTATCGATGGGGAGATACATTTTAAGACGGATTTTAATTTTTCGGTTTCTGGGCGTGGCAAAATTGTTTTCTAGAGACTAAGGACTGAAAATTGATACATAGTTTTTTTTAGTTTTTCGGTTCGTGGGCGGAGGGGCGTGGTAAATGTGTTTTTAAGAGCTACAAGGCTGAAAATTGCTTCAAATACACTATTAACGATGGGGAAGATCAATATTGAAACGTATTTCAGATTTTTGGGTTGTGGGCGAAGAAGAGTGACAAAGAGGTAGAGGGCTAAAAATTGGTACCTATGTATATTCTATTAACGACGGAATTATCAATCTTCAGCCGGATTTTAGATTTTCGGTTTGAGGAAGAAATGGCGTTGCAAACGTGTTTTTTACAAGTAGATGGTTTCAAATTAATGGAGGATACCCATATTTCGTTGGGATAGCGCGTTTTCCCAGAGATTGGTAAATGTAGGCGCCTGTACTGTTTGTCGAATATTACTCTCTACATTAGAATACTTTCTATGTTAGCTTGCCTTGTTCGGGACTATAGAGACTAATGTGTGTTTGAAGCTCTAAAAAGAGTGTATTATAGATAGTGTAAATATTAGTATTGGTCACCGATTTAGTTAGTATCAGTACAAAGAAAACTTTTGTGTTTTTTACAACATAATTCCTTATAGCGCGTTTACATGCACTCTTTTATCACGATAACATCATTATTATAATTCTACGGCAACAAAGTGTTGACATGAATTTTTACTCAATTCAGTTTGGGCACTTTTGTATTTAATAATGCCATGATGAAAGTATATCAGGTAATATAACGAGGATTTGTATGTGTTAGCATCATACAATTCTGTCAAAGTCAGTAATTTACTCTATTTCTTTCTTTAGTTATTTTTTTTTAGTTAATTATGGAAAATTTATTTAGAATTTCTTAAAATTTTGTTAATATTTAGAATATAGAGAACAAAATAAAATCAGCTCTTCTTATAATACTACCTCTGATATCAATCATGCTTGAATATGTTGTCATTAATGTACATGTTTAGAGAGGTGCATTTCCTTTTCATTTCCATCCTGACGATCATCAATCACTGAAATGATTTGTGACTTGATAGTAACATTATCGATGTAAATTTACTCAATTTTAGTTAAAAAAAGATACGAGAAATCACATGATAATAGTGTGAATTGTTGATTAGAAAGATCGAGCGCGCGTAAATGCCCTATCACACCTTAACGCATACCCAAAGGCAGGACGAAGTCTGCCGGGTCAGCTAGTTGTGAATATAAGCGCAACATGTTCATCGATTTTCATGATTTATGTCTCATTTTGTTCATAGGTTATGTGACTTTACGTGAAAGTAATAACACGGTACGCGATGGATACTTTATACTTATTTTGCTTTTTATTTTGAGATCATATTGACTTAGTTAAAATAAATATTAATTGCATTTCATTCCCTTTGTTCTAAATTGTAGTTAATTTATGTTCCAAATAAGTATTTAAAATAACCTGTCACAAAGGTTTTCTATATTTTTGTCTTTAATTCAAAACATTCTAAATTCAATAACATGTGTACTGTAGTTAAGATTTTTTCCTTAAGTTATTTAGAAAATGATCAAGTTCAGCCGTCCTTATTTTCATCATATACGTACTCAATTCCAGTACAATTGTAAAGTTAATTTTAGGATTTGGAATTACTTTTAGGTTCATTGTGAACTAAATATTATTTATCCCGTACAAGTTTCTATTTAGTATTATATAAATTATATAAATATTTACTTCCAAGAAATTGTTTTAAGAAAATTTACAGCCAAATTCACGATGTCGAACGTTAACGTTCGCATGCTTTCTAAGCGACAAACAGCTGATTTCGAAGTCACTAACACGCATCAGAACGACAAGTCGAATGAAAATCAATTCGAACGAAACGTAAACATTTCAGTACAAAATCGGTAGCCACTAATTATTTTCGCTGTCATCTGTACGAACACAAATATCAAAAACACTCACTTGTGTTTTTGTTTTCGTGTAGTGCCAAAAAAAAAACAGATTTGAATTTAAAATTCTTATAAAATATTCAATCAAATGGAAAATAAATGGTAAGTAAACGGTTAATTATATCTGTTTTGTTAGCGTAATTATTTTTTGTACATGTTTATATATTTCAGCATAAACAAGTCAACGTTTCTGCAGCCGCAAACATTTGTGAGATATATGGAGGAAAATACCGAGTTCGTTAGTGGAACGAGTCTTTGGAGGCTCAAAAGAGGAGCAGTGGAAAAAAGTGCCAGTATATTATTAAGAACTTTATGTTAAATAAATAAATAACAATAAAAACAAGAAGATAAATGCATAATTTATTGCAAATTTATATCAAAAACCCACCCACTTACAAAATTTTTGGTTGGATTGCATATGATTTGTTTGTTTGTTTTGCTTTGCATTTTGCTGTCAATTTTTTCCAGCTGAGTGGTACAGAGATGTACTTTTTTGTAACTATTTAAAAAATTGTAGCGTTTTTTCACGAATATACCGATTTTTTTATGGTATTAACCTTTTTTTTTCGAATTCTTGATCTGGTAGCTTTGTCATTTGACAATGGTTAAATGCCTTTGTTTACAACACGTAAGGCCATGCGAACGACAAGTCGAAAGATAGTGACTATCAATTTGAAGCGAAAGTGAGTGCATTGCTGTCGTTCGCTTAGGCTTTCTTTCGACATCGCGACTTTGGCTGTTACTCTCTTATTACACAGTGCAACAAAATGTAGGAAATTGTCTGGGGGGTTAATGATTCCTTTACGGAATGAAAGCCATAGGATAGACTGTGTTTTAATGGCCTAATGAAATTTATATTTTGAACTCAAATAGTGTTTGAAAAATGTCCAAAAAAACTATGTTGGTCAATAACGTAGCGCATAGTTAAGATGTCTTCAGTGGAATTGAATGAGACTTTTTGTCGTAGAGCATTTCTTTATGTCGAAAAATTTATAAAACGGACCTTAAAACGAGACACTTGGGCAGTCAACTGTAAAATAAATAAAGTGCCTACGTTTGAAGTTCAATTTTTACTTTTGTTATTGTAAATGTCTATCACTTCCGTTGTCTATGTGCAAGTTTCACAGAGTTTTCAACGATAACATGACATCGGCATAGTTGCGAGATATGACCGGCATATAATTAGCCATATTAGAAGCCAAGAAACCCACGGCAAATCGACCGAAAAATCGGCCAACCAAATATTCTTTTCGAAGGTATTGATGGAAATTTTATAGTTGGTGTCGGAATCGTTCAAAATTTTACAACTACAACTACGACTACTACGACTCCATAGCAGAGAAACAAGCCGAGGCCAAATTGTCGGCGGCGGCGGCTCTGAGATTTTTAGCCGGTCGGCGGCGGCCGTTGTGAATTTTTGCCGGCGGCGGCTCAATTTTCGGCTTGTAGTCAACAATTTTTTTGGTTGTATAAAAACAGTGATAGTGCGGGTGTTAATTGTTAAATAACAAAAGAATGACAATTGCAAAAAGGCACAAATAATTACACACTGATTGAAAAGTTAAATTTAAAGTTCATTCCCTTTTTAAGTTTCAGGCGATCTTCAGCGTCTAATTCGGAGCTACAGCCATCATAGAGGAATTTAGGGCACAGTAATTTATTCTCTCATCTGCCGTTTCATTTCAAACTCTTCGTCGTAGGTTTGTGCAAATGAGGGATATTCGACGAAAATTAACTTACAGCAGGTAGAGGTACAACAACGGTTGATTTAATTGTTTTATTTCGATGTTGATTTTTTTGTTGATTTTTATCATTGGTATACATTTGTATTGTATTTAACACAACTATTTTGCCACAAAAACACGAAATGCGGTTGTTGTTGCTTTGTCGGACGTTGTGTTCCAATGCCTCTATCTGGTATTATTGAACACCTTTTCACCATCTAATGTTCACTTGGAACTATACCTATGACTTTAAAAATATTGAGAGAATAAATTACTCTATCCAAAAGTCCTCTATGTCCTGTACTTTGTATACTTATACATACTAACCGCCTTAAGCATAAAAAGTTGTGAGAGGTTTGAGAGACGTTTTTTGTATGATAATCTGTCTCTCAAACCTCTCCCAACTTTTTATGAAAAATACCGTTAATTTTTTGTTTCGAATGATATTTTATGTTTACGCTTTCTTTTAACTTTTCATTTTATTTTGATTGTTTTTTTTATAAGAACTTGAGGTAAATCTTTCCAATTAATATTAAAATATATAGTTGTTGTTTCATTTTGTATTTCTTAATTTTTATTTGGAAATATATAAAATTCGAAACAAAAATCTTTATCAGAAAATGTGAGAGAAGATTTATGATATAAAAATGTTTAATAATATAAAAGTTTTTGTAAATCAGTACAAATTTTGAGAACAAATGCACTTTAACCACATAAGCCCAATTTTTTGTTTTTTTTAGAGTTATAGGTTTGCTCGTGGTGTGTGAAAACAGTTAAAAATTTCAGGAAACGCTTAGTTTTCAAGATATGACCTTTCAAGTATTGGACATACAATTTGAAGTATTTAGGTCTATATCTAAAGGATCGGGTCGAAATTGGTACCGCTGTAAACGCTCTGTTAACCCACTGAGGAGAGGTTTAAAGTTTTATGTTTTTTAGTCCTAAGTTTTTACGAAAAATGTTCATTATGTCAAAATATAATCCATGTGAGGTGTATAATTTTACTTAGTAGGGACATAAATATTGTTACTAAATTGAACATACCCCATTAGAATAGTAAAGTTTCACACACCCCTTTTATTATCATATGTTTTTTGAAAGTTAACGTCTATAGTGTTAGTCAGTTGCGGGAGTTTGAAATTGTGTACATTTTCACCATGGAGTGGTCAGATAAGGAAAACCGTATCGCAGATATGAGTCGAGTGATTAAAAAAGACTTGAGACTTGGAGCTTAAAAACGGCGTACATGACATTTGTTGGCTGCAACTTTAAAAAAAATAGGATAGGAAAATCCGGACGTCTTTTGGTGAAGTACGCTGACAACTTGCATAGAAAAATCTTGTTTACGGATGAAAAAATTTTTACCGTACAGGAAAAATTTAACAAACAAAATGATAGGGTTTATGCACGCTTATCTAAAGAAGTATCTGAACTCATCCCACGGGTTGAAAAGAGTCATCATCCAGCTGAAGTCATGGTTTGGTGGGGTGCCTCATTTGATAGGGTAACTGACTTGCATTCCTGTGAACAATGGGTCAAAACATAGGCTAAAGTTTACGAAGAACCCGTTTTGGAAGCAGTTGTGAAGCCGCTTAACAATTCCCTGTTACAAAACCAGCCGTGGACTTTCCAGCAAGATTTAGCACCAGCTCTTAAGGCTAAAACGACACAAACCTGACTTCGAAACAATTTACCCGCTTTTATATACTCTGAAGACCCTCTGGATTACAAATTGTGGACCGTTTTCGAGGACATGGTCTGTCACAAAAGAAACCCCAACATTGATTCTCTTAAGGTGCGTGTAGCTATTGATGATTGTCCAATGCGACTTAAGGCGTGCGTGAAACAAAAACATTAGTTTTTGTTTTATAGCCCAAAATATAAGTAACAGTATTTATGTCCATACTAAGTATAATATATTCTGAAGGTAAGATTTCAAGCTTTAATTTGAGGTATTGATTGTCTCTTTAACCTTTTAAACACCAGATGATAATGATATATTTTTTGTTCCAAAACTATTAGGAAAACTGCAGCCGGTGGGACCTGGTTTAAAAGTAAATAATATGAGGAACGACGAAAAACATAAATAAATAATCGCGCGGATTTGATGAAGTATATTGCATAATATGGGTTTCCAGGGTTAATGAGACGTATTGTACCATGGTTCATATTTTGACATAAGTATTCTCCCAAAAAGTTTGAACCAAAACCTGAAACCGCCCCACAGTGGGTTAATGAAATCGGGAAAATTAGACGTTGTTTCAAAGGAGTTTACATAATCTTCCCAATGACAAGCCGATCCGATAATAAACAGCGAAGATATGTATGTACATATATTTTATTTTAAAAGTGGAACGACCAAATCTCGAAAACAAAATTTGCTTTGTTTTACACGTTTCACATGCAAAATAAAAAAGTTAACTTAAAATTGCGCTTTAAGAAGGATATTTTCTTCGAAGCAGTGAAAACAAAATCTATAACCCTTTAAAATGGTTCTGCTTCCAATGACGAAGGTTTCAAAATGATTCCAGCATTCGGAGCAGGCGCCGTAGCATGGAAAAATTTTTGGGTGTTCTTTCGCATATTATTTCTGTTTTACCAATTTCTGATAAAAAGCCAGGTTATGTTTTAATTTTGTGTCATTTTCACTATTTTTATATGTTCGTCATTCTCGTTTTATAACGGAACTTGGGGTCATGTTAGACAGTGTTGTACAAATCATCATAACGAGTACAAGTATCTCGGTATTCGCTATTCGTTATTGGTTACATTAAAGCACTTAAGCTTTTAAGTACACCTAACGAAAAAATCGGCGGCTTCGAGTTAATCGACTCATATTTTAAGCCGATTAAATCGGCGGCGGCTCGGAGTATAAAAAAATTACCGGCGGCGGCGGCTAGTCGGCTCAAATTCGCTCGGCTTGTTACTCTGCTCCATAGTACTGAAATTCACTTGACCATATTCTGTATCCCGGACAAACGTAAATTGTTTTAATAATATTTGAGGAAAATAGCGTCATGCATCATGAAAAGTCAATTGCAATCTAGTTGTGGGGTTAAAAACATATTTGTACTTAATTGTACTCTTTAACGCAAAAATATATCCTAGAAAAATAGCCATGAAATTCCAAAATCGCCTGATAAAAAGGTGCTACTTTTTGGCAATTGCCATTCTTTTAGTGAAGCAATTATAACGATGCTTTAAAATAACTGATGCAGACTTTATATTGCGAGAAAAAAAGTTTACATTTATCCATTTTAAAACTTAGGAATTCTCATTCCTTCATTTATTTGGAAATGCCAACATATTACTGTATAGCCGCGCACGAATTAGAGGGAATTTGCTAGTTTTATACGAGTATACGATATACAGATAATAAAAATAATTTGTCAATAATGCTATTTCATATCACATGATACATGAATACATGTTATTGTGTGTTTTTTTTACTTGTTTTGTGTTTTCCCGTAGAGTTACCAAATGTGTATCGGATATAACGTTTTCCGGTTTTGCTAAAGAGCAAAATTAAACACTTATGAATTGAGTAGTGACCACTATTTCGTGCGAAAACTTTGTAACCTTGTATTTTATCTTTAAGTCTAACTAATTGCATAAAAAAATAATAATGCATTCAAGAATAAATGGCAAATAAATCACACTAACACCCCAATTCTGTGTATGTGGTAACAATCAAATTGTAACCACAAAATTGTTACAAAGTTGTCACAATTGTTTGTATCTGGTATTCTGGCAACACAGTGACAACGAAAAATTCACCTCGTAACAAATAATTCAAAAAAACAAAAATATATGGTTTTCTGCACAAAATGAACGCGGTAAAAAAAGGAAAAGGAAATATTTAATATATTTATGTTTTATTGAATTAAAATTAATACATTATTATTTAAGAAATTTGAGCGCACCGCAAAGGCACAGCTGGGATGCTTTATTGCCTTCCTCAAAGAACATCCAGAGATGCTAAGCGGAAAGAATACTCCTGCACTTCCGCGCCATATAGAAGAAGAAATTTACTTTAGCGCCAACTCTCTGATCTATATCAAAATTTTACCAGCGACAAAAGCCTCTGCACTGAGTTCAAAGAGTTATTTTCCCCCCCAAAATTCCAAATTCTTGAGATATAGGCCTTTAAAGCTTGAGTATATAATCGTTCGTATCTCCGCGATTTATAGTCCGATCATTAAAAAGGTCTTTCTAAACTCTATAAATCAGTGTATAAACATATTTATTTTTATTAGCCCATAGGGGATCTAATTAAACAAACGTTTTTAACCTCACTTCTGCTAACAATTAATTTTTTTTTTCAAGAAAAGCCCTATTATGCTTATTTTTTTGGCAGGTTCAGATAATACACAAGACCTTAGCCTTTTTTTAAAGGTATATTAATCAACAATATCCCTTGAAAGACCGGAGATATTTACGTTAAAAGTTTTGTAATTCTTTTCGCGTATTTTCAATCTTTCTAACACAAAATCAAGTTCTTTCTTCTTTCTACTCCACTTCCATAGGACAAAGTAACAAAGGTCCTTCCTTCATTTAATTATGCCCTCTTGTCGTTTTGGTACAAAATTTATTATTAATTTTTCCCGTATACAGTTGTTTACTTGCAGAATTTATAAAATGATTTTGTATCAACTTTCCGGCAAATAAAACAGCTGTCACGCACTGTTACCTCCTCTTTGGCAGGTAACAGTTTTTGTTACTTTTGTCACCAAAAAAATGTGTCCGAATACCGATTTGTGACAATTGTCACATTGCTGTCAAATAGTAACCGTGGTGACTTTTGTAACCCTGCCAGAATAGGGCTGTAAATAAAAAAGAATATCACATTGCGTAGTGTTACGTATTGTCTAAATCTTTCGCACTTTCGGTATGATTTTTTAATCTCTGGGTTTGAAAAATTCGAAAACGGTATTTTTTGAATACTATTGACTCCGCTATTGAATATTGCGTAATTTGTGACGCCCTTTCGGGAACCTGAAGGCTGGTCGGCATCAAAATTGTTTTTAAACAGTTCTTAAGGTCTTCCTAAAATGTGGGTCATCCAATTTAAATGCAAATCGAATCGTTTTTGTTTTAGGGCCAGTTAGTTTGAATGTTGTCTCATCTGTTATTAAATATAGAGCTTCTTAGATTCTGTGTTTAATAACAAATATAAAACAATCGAACTTCATGGACCTAACATATAAACAATTTACGATGGTGACGTGATGTGACATAGGGTGGCACTTTCTGTGGAAATGCTCATATGTATAAGACCGATTTTTGTGGACTGGGTGATTGCAATTGACTTTATCGAGTCCATTTAACCCCACTCCGGACTAGTCACTTTCGGAAACTGTTTCCAAATTTGCTGCAGGGACTCAACCTTCATTTGTTGTTAGTCAATGTCGCTGCAAAAAAATTTCTTTCATAAAAGCAATCTCGTCTTAAATAAATAAATGGTTTCCCGTTACATCCCTTGCAGGTATGAGGGAGAGCTTCTCACAGCCACTGAGCTGTGCGCGTTCTAGTTTTCACTGACTGATTGTGGCCTACAGTTTTACGCCGGTTCCGACCGGTATTTTGAGAAGCTAAGCGAGGTGACTGCCGTCGAAAGATATTTAAGGTGGTCAGAGCAGGGATTGAACCCACGTTCTCATGCACAAGAGCCGCGTACACTACCATGGCAACACCGTCTTAAATATTAAAAATGCTTTTGCTGTACGTGTATGAAGTTATTCGTTTTCTACTGCTGCGGTTTAACCGAATCCATACATATGTATGTATGTCAGTATAAATTTGAGTTTAAAACCTTTGAAGCAAATATTGTAGTTGCAAACACCGCGTTGGTCTGCCATATTTTCAAGTTAGACTAATGCCTGGCCCGCTTAGCAGCTTATCGTCCACGAAAGTACAACATAAATTTGAATCGCTGTACTACTAGGATGGGAGAAATATTACGTATCTTTTAAGCCATTTGTCTCTGTTTTCCTAAGGAAACAAATTCCAACCACCTTTTCAAGTTGAGAAAATACAGACAAGTAAACGAGAACATATTTCATTCTCGCATTTAAAATTCTAAAGTGTAGGCTTAACATGTACAGTCTATATTAAGTTCCTGTCAGTGTAGAGGACTTTGTCCCCAAATTTCTTAATTTTTTTTATTGAAATCGGCATAAACATTTAAGTACACTCAGTTGAGGATGACGTGTGCCACATCAGCAATTTTCCAAAGCATTGTCCTCTTTTATTATTTAAATCTGTACATGTACTCGTATGTATGTATGTGTCTATAAAAAAGTAATATTTTTACAGAAACATACCTACAGACGCTTATAAGGACCAACAAAATGCAAAAAATTTATGAATTTGTTTACCAAATTTAATATTTAATAGTTGAAGCACGATGTCCAAATAATGTTTTAATTTATTTACATTATATTTTTGAAGGACCATTATTAGGATATATAAGAAATTAAAACAACTTGTCTCCTTTGAAAAAGACGCTTTCTTGTATATACGAGTAATGTAATGTGTAATGAAATTAAAAAAGTAATAAAGGAAACTAGTGATAAACAAAACAAAATGTCATTCGCAGATGCAGTGAAGAAAAATGCGGTATTGCCAGATCCCAGATCTGAAAAAACAAGTACCACTAATAATAAACCCTAAAGAAAAACAAAAGAGTGTTAAAACAAAGGAGGATTTAAACAACAGGGTGGATCCAGCTGACCTCAATATAACAAACATTGAAAACAGGAGAAATGGTACAATTGTAATACAAAGCGAAAACGACGAAGAAAGACAAAAAAATAAAAGCGCCAGATGAAAATCATATGTTTATAATTATAACAGATATGTCATTCAAATACACAGAAAAATAAATAATAGACAAAATTAAAAGACAAATCCAACAACTGCAAGAACATGGAATAAAAATAGTGAAATCATATGAATTTAAAAAATATAATAAAATAATTTATAATGTGAAAATATTAGTAGATAAAGAGGCTTATATAAAGATTAAAGAAGCACAAAAACTAAACATTAGGTGGGAAAAATGCAGAATATTTGATGGAACGGATATAATTCAATGCTTTAAATGCCTCGGATATAACCATAAAGCGGGCGAATGCAAAAATGAAAAAATTTGTTATAAATGTCATGAAAACCCCAAATAAAAAGAATGCAATAAAGAAATAATAAATAAATGTATAAACTTTAACGGGGTTTTCAACAGAGACGCTACAAAAGTTAATCGATAGGGACAGCAAACGACGCCATTTTTTTCCCGCTCTTTTGACATTTCTCTTCAGTAAGGTTTGCCATTTCATCATGGAAAGATATACGAACCAACAACGAGTCGAAATTATTAAAATTTACTACCGAAATTTGGAGTCAGTGGCCTCAACTTTAAGAGCGCTACGTCCACTTTATGGTCGTCATAATCGTCCTACCAGATCAACAATTGAGCGTCTAGTGGAAAAATTTGAATCCACAGGCACAGTACAAAATGTTCCCGTGCCAGTGAGACAAAGAAGTGCCCGTAGAGTCGAGAATATTGCTGCCGCTGAGGCTCCAGTTCAAGAAAGCCCAAATGTGTCTCTCACACGTCGTTCTCAAGCGTTGGGCATCTACGTGACGTCGTTGTGGCGAATTTTGCAAAAAGATCTTGGCCTACATCAGTGTTGCCAGAAGTGACGATTTATCGTCATTTTGACGATTTTTAGTCACAAAAACATAAAATGACGATTTGACGATTACAGCTTCTGGAATGACGATTTTTAGTCTATTCCAAAATTGAAATTGTTGGTAATGCAAGAGCGACAGCTATATACTATATTTAAACATAAACTTAACCCATCAAGGGATATTGGGTAGAAAAACTCCCCACAAATGGAACCATTTATGAAATAATAGAATTATCGAGATTACATTTTTGTAGACGGGCTGGGGAAGTATAGAACTATTAAAAACTTACGATATTAATGTATAAAACATACCGTGTCAATAATATACATACATATGTATGTAAATACCCTAAGTATTATCTGTGTGACGATTAATGAAATTCACACAATTGAATCGGGGGTCAGCCAATTAGGGGTTAATGAAAATTATTCATGAAGGACAAAAACTGCATCGACTCTTCTTTTTTACCCTATCTATATATATAAAATACAATAGTATGTTTGTCCTCTATAGACTCTAAAACTACTGGACCGATTTTGACCAAATTTTATATGGATGCTCTATGGGCCGTGAGTAGTGTTTCTGTGTAGTTTGAAGTTCGTCCGACAGATGGCGCAATATTTAGTTTTTTTGTGTTTTTGCACCGTAACTCAAGAACAACTGCACCGATTTTGACCAAACTTTATATACATGCTCTATGGGGCGTGAGGAGTGTTTCTGTGTAGTTTGAAATTCGTCCGACAGATGGCGCAATATTTAGTTTTTTTGTGTTTTTGCACCGTAACTCAAGAACAACTGCACCGATTTTGACCAAACTTTATATACATGCTCTATGGGGCGTGAGGAGTGTTTCTGTGTAGTTTGAAGTTCGTCCGACAGATGGCGCAATATTTAGTTTTTTTGTGTTTTTGCACCGTAACTCAAGAACTACTGGACCGATGTTGACCAAATTTTATATACATTCTCTATGGGGACTGAGGAGTGTTTCTGTCTAGTTTGAAGTTCGTCCGACAGATGGAGCAATATTTAGTTTTTTTGTGTTTTTGCACCGTAACTCAAGAACAACTGCACCGATTTTGACCAAACGGAACAAGACTTGCAGTTAAAAAACTATCTCCAAATTTAATCGAAGCCACAATCATCAGCGGCAAATGTAAAGGAGAAGAAGTGCTGATACCACGAATTCCTATGATTTCAACAGATATACCATTCGATTTCAAGCGATTACAGTTTCCAGTGCGTCTTGCTTTCGCCATAACCATCAATAAGGCTCAAGGCCAATCGCTAAGTGTTGCTGGTTTGAACTTAGAAAATTCCTGTTTTTCGCACGGCCAATTATATGTTGCTTGCTCTAGAGTTGGAACGCCAAAAAATCTTTATGTTTACACACCTACCCAAAAAACTCAAAATATTGTTTATCCGCTAGCATTAAGATAAAGAAGTTAATAAATAAACAAAATTTTCTTTTTTTTCAAACACACTTATTTAATTTTATTAGCGGAACAAGACTTGCAGTGAAAATAAAATTTGAAGGCAAAACAACGTTTGCCCGGGTCGGCTAGTAAAATATAAATTTACAATTCCTGTTCACATTTCTTTCAGAAATCTCCAGTGTTGTTTTATTTTTGTATTAAGCCGCCAAGATTCTGCGTCTTGACGCCAGGGAAATAAAAAGAATTCAAATTTTTGTCGTTTACGCCAGAAGCGACGTCAAATGCCAGCTTTTGTTTTTCTTCCATAAGAATACGTGTACAAATTTGTACCGCCTACGTTATCGCTCCGATTGTGTTCGTACACATATTTGTCAACTCTGTTCGTTGGTTGTTTGACCAAAAGTTGAAGAGATTTCGGAATAGAGCTTAAATAAAGATATATGAATTTTAAAAATATTACTATAACATATTGATTTAATTGCTTTGTTTTACTGTTTTCCCCCCACAAAAATATTGATATTTGGTACAGCAATTGCAGTTTTTAATGTTGACGATTTTTTGACGATTTCGAAAAATTTTTTTTGACGATTTGACGATTTCTGCACCTCCAATTGAACGATTTGTGACCGACTTTATCTGGCAACACTGGCCTACATCCTTACAAGATCAAACTGATGCTAGAACTAAAGCCGCCTGACCACCATAAGCGTCATATGTTCGTGAATTGGGCTGAGCAACAACTTGAAACTGATTCGGATTTTCATCGGAAAATCATCTTCAGCGATGAGGCTCATTTCTGGCTGAATGGCTTCGTCATTAAGCAAAATATGCGTTATTGGTCAGAGAGCAATTCACACGTAATCCATGAGTCATCATTGCATCCCGAAAAAATTACTGTTAGCTGCGGTTTATGGGCCGGCGGCGTCCTTGGGCCGTACTTCTTCCGTGATGATCAAGACCGACACATTACTGTGAATGCGAATCGCTACCGTTCAATGATAACCGAATATTTTTGGCCCAATTGGATAATACGGACTTGGAGGATATGTTGGAACCGGCGCCGCAAGCCACACAGTGAATGCCACAATCAATTTATTGGAAACCAAGTTTGGTGAACGTGTTACCTCACGAAATGGCCCAGTCGATTGGCCGCCTCGGTCGTGCGATTTGACGCCGTCAGATTATTTCCTGTGGGGCTACGTCAAGTCAATGGTCTATGCCAATAAGCCAGCGACGATTGATGAACTTCGTACGAATATCGAACGTGAAATTGCAGCAGTATCGACCGATTTATGCTTGAAAATCGTCGAAAATTGGGTTCAGCGTCTGGACTTCTGCAAGCGTGCCCGTGGTGGCCATGCAAAAGAAATCGAGTTCCATACATAATGGCATCGAACGTACTCTCACAGGAATAGATAATTTGATTGGTATCTAAAACCGGTTTTGTTTTATTTAAAAAAAATTTTGTAGCGTTCTTATTGAAAAACCTTGATGAAAATCATGCCACATCGAATAAAGAATGTCCAGTGTACCAAAATAAGCTTGAGATGAAGAAGAAGAGGGCTTATATTGTAACAACCACAGGAGATACGCGGCATTTACACAAATGTATGTGGATTAGTTAATAACTACGACCAATTGTAAATAATTGCTGATGAAGAAACCCCAGATTTTATAATACTCACGGAAACCCATTTAAGAAAAGATATTGATGAACATTAAATGCAAATACAAGTATACGATCTTTATAATACACTCTCCAATTCTAACAGAACAGGGGGTGTTATTATATATTTTAAAAACCAATGGAATGTTACAAAAATTGGTGAGCAGACTTCCGACTCAAATTATTGGATTAGTGCATATATGGCAAAACTCGGAAATAAACAAATTGTAATAATGGCGGTGTATACATCACCAAGTAGTAGTGAAACGGAATTTTGTGAAGTTTTTGAACGAATAATCGAAGACATATGTGAAACGATATAATAATAGCAGGTGATTTTGACATAGATTGGAGCAAAGAAGAAACATACAAGATCAGATTAGAAAGTATTTTAAATGATAAAGGACTAAAACAAATAGAATATACTAGAATCACACAAAACTCGAGGACAATAATAGACTATGTAATAACAAATAATGTAACATCTCAACAAGAAATAACAATGCAAACAAAATGATCTGCTATGAAGCAATAGATATAAAAATTGGATATACAAACGAAAATCAAAGCCAAGTAAATAAAAAATCAGTTGATATATTTAAATATAAGAAGGGTATATTTAATAGAGAACTCGGTGCACTATTAAAAGATAAGGAGAATAATAATGTAAATGAATGCAAAATTGGAAAAAAATTGAAAAAATTTACAAACAAAAAAATAGTAAATACAAGAAATGATACCAAAAAATGGTTCAACGAAGAATTGAGAATACTTGAAAGAGAAAAAATTAGTAAACACGAGATTGCCAAAACAGAAAATACAGAATTTGAATAGGCCTGGTATAAACAGACAAGAAATGTATAAAAATAAAAGTGAAAATGAAAAAAACAAATATGTTAATAATAAAATAAATAATACCAAAGACCAAAAGCAAATGTGGAAGTAGATAAAAAAGTTTGTACTAAAAAAAGAGGAAACAATAATAAAAACTGTGATGTTTAATGATAGAGAGTGTTAAGATAACTACAAGGTGGCGCAAAAGTAAACTTCCGATGTTTTTTGGCTGTAATTTAAAAAAAAAATGAAAAACTTTGATTCTTCTTGTGGATTATTTTTATTTGGTCTTTTAATTTTTTTCACATCAAGTCGAGAATATGATGTCATGTAAATGGCCGCCGCCACAGTTGATTGTCATTTGAGCCCTTTTTATGGCATTTTCCATCACTTTGGCCAAAACTTCCGGCGATAGGTCCTCACATTCTTTACGGATATTGTCTTTAAGAGCTGTAAGTGTCTGAGGCTTGTTGACATAAACCCGCGACATCAAAAAGCCCCACAAAAAGAAGTCTGGAGCGGTCAAATCAGGCGATCTTGCTGGCCAGTGCAAATCGCCAAAACGGGAGATTAGGCGCCCGGGAAATGCATCCTTCAGCATATCGGTTGTTGGCACGTGCAGTGTGTGCCGTTGCACCGTCCTGTTGGAGCCACATGTTTTCCAATCCCAATTCATCAAGTAGCGGCAAAAAGAACTCGTTGATCATTGCTCTGTAGCGCTCACGGCGCTGCCATGACATCGACGGCGCTTCCATGACATCCTCGGCTACAGCAGCAATATTCTCTGCAGAACGGCTACTCCGGGGTCTGCCACGCCAGGCAGCATCTCGTGTTGTGCCAGTGTCTTCGAGGCGAGCGGCTAAACGTCGCAGTGTTTCACCAGTAGGCGTTGGACGGCCAGGAAATCTGCGACGAAATTCACGTGGTGCCAAAGTCACCGACCGATTATTGGTCAAATAAATAGTCAGCAATATTCCGCGTTCTGGAGCAGTGTAGCGTAACATTGTTTATTAACGTGTATTTCGCATGTGTTTACTACACAAATGTCAAAACAGAACTGACATTAGGGGCCAATCGCAAAATTTATAGCATTTTCTGATAGGAGGATTACTTTTGCGCCACCTTGTACCAAATCGCTAACAAATTTAACAACTATTTTGTTGATAGTATAAAATTAATAAGAGATACAATACAAAACGTGCAATATACGAACAACATACCGGTGATAACATCTAAATTTAAATTCCATGCAATATCTTTAACTGAACTTAAAAACGTATGTAAAGGCCTAAAAGAAGAACCAGACTTCAACAAAGTTGCAACTAATATTGTTTTAGATAACTGGAACATAATTGGTAAAAATATGCTTAATATCTATATATGTATATATAATTTCGTAGTATGTCCGGATGTATGTCCTATTCAGTTTCCACAACTTTATGAAGCCATTTGATGACATAGAAAGCTGAAATTTGGCACATACAAAGAACTATCTCTTTGGAAGGTCGTAACGGAGCCCGATTTTTGATTTTCGGTCTGTGGGCGGAGGGGGAGGGCGTTGCTATTGAATTTTGCCCTAAACCTCCTTATATCAAGCCCAACGACAAGTTTTTTACACTAAAGTCCTGAAACTAATGATTCCATTTGATAGATATTTCCTTAAATATGAGCAGAATTAATTTTATTAATATATGTATGTATGTACATCAGCGTGGCCGTTAGTTATATGGAGAATTTTTTTTGATTTCTTATATTCTCTCCCCTTAATTCGGTTCAGTTTTATGTAAAAAAATTACAAAAAAGTTTCAAAGCAATAAGTTGTGTAGGCATTGTGGCCGTTGGTGGTGCAATGGTTAGTGTGCGCGGCTCTTGTACATGAGATCCTGGGTTCGAACCCGGCTCTGACCACCTTAAATTTATATCGGCGGCGGTCACCTCGCATAGTGACGGCGACACTATCGAGTATCTAGCCATGAAAAAGCTTCTCAAATTACCGTTCGGATCGGTGTAAAACTGTAGGTCCCAATCAGTGAGTGAAAACTGGAAAGCGCACAGCTCAGTGATTGTGAGAAGTTCTCCCCGGTCCCTTCATGGGATGTAATGGGAAACCATTTATTTATTTTAATAAGTTGTGTTTTAGGGGGGCGCCCGCCCCTTAAATTGGCCTTCAAGCCCATTTATTCAAATGTAATTTGATTGTTTGTTTACAGATATACAGATTATATGAGCATATTATGATATTAGGATATTATGAGCATATCATAATATCATATTATCAAAGCAATAAGTTGTGTTTTAGAGGGGGCGCCCGCCCCTTAAAGTTGGCTTTCAAACATCCCAGTGTCAGGTGAAGTCGGGCAGTCGGCAGTCATGTGTAAAGTTTTGTGTTGTTGTCGTTTACATTTTGGGTTTCTTCTTCTCCTCTTTTTACTACGTATTTTCGGCTTAAAGAAACCTCCTGGAAATCTTCCGAAGGACACAAAATGTTTTGAATACAACGGAAGAAAAAATAGACGGATCCAGGCTAGAATCTTCCCTAAATATTCAGCAAAAAAGAGCATTTCAAACCGTTATGGACGCAATATATATTCGACAAGATGCTTCAAATTGTTTCTTTCTTGATGGACCAGGTGAAAGTGGGAAAACATATCTGTACAAAACCATGCTAAGTGTTGTCAGAGGAAAGGGTGATATAGCATTACTAGTTGCATCGACAGGAATTGCAGCAAACCTTTTGAAAGGAGGTCGCACCTATCATTCTCAGTTCAAACTTAACAGAAACATCAACCTCAAGTATGAGAGCAAATTCAACAGATGCAAAGCAGATAACAAAGGCCTAATAATTTGGGACGAGGCTACCATGGCACCTACCTACGCACTGAATGCTGTAGATAAGTTGCTAAAATCGATGTTGAAAAATAACCACCCTTTTGGAGGCAAAGTTTTACTACTGTGGGGAGATTTTCGCCAATGTCTGCCTGTGGTACCGCATGCTCACAGAGCGCCTATAGTTGAATCATGCATAAAATATTCAATTCATTGGTCCAACTTTAGAATTTTACCCCTAAAAGTCAATATTAGTGCCGTCGACAAGCATTACAGAGATTGGCTTTTAAAGATGGGTAATGGGGAACTTAGTTCAGAGTTTGGAGAAGACATTATTGAATTACCAAATGAAATGTTGGCTCAAGACTCGATCGTTAAAAACGTTTTCGGTGAACGATTGAATCCGTCTGACGTTGGCAACTATTCCAAATTTGCTATTCTGTGTCCTAAAAATGATGAAGTATACCAAATTAATGAGGAAGTGTTAAGTATTTTGGAGGGTGAACGTTATACGTTTTGCAAGGTTGCAAGTGACAAAACTCTCACAAAATCTGATATGCGCAACTATTCTAACAGGCACTGCCGAAGGTAGTCCCGCATTCATTCCCAGGATTGATTTGGCTCCCATAAATCCAGACCTACCATTCATTCTACGTCGGAGGCAGTTCCCCATAAGGTTGGCATTTTCTATAACTATAAACAAATCACAAGGTCAAACGTTAGAAAAGGTGGGGATATATTTGCCAAAACCAGTTTTCAGCCATGGACAATTATATGTTGCTTTCTCAAGAGTGAGAAACAAAGATGATGTCAAGTTAAATGTAATATATGCGATGGAAAACAGGGTATGCTAAAAAGGGTTGTACTTCAGTATTTTCCAAAAATATTGTTTTTAAAGAAGTATTTTGAATTATGTACTTTAAGCTTTTTGATTTATGTTGAATTGTATTATTTGTTATATTATCATTATCATTATATTATCATTATATTAAAAACCATTGAAATATAAATTTGTTTTCTAAAATATTATAACCATTCATTTTTTTTATAATGTGAAAGGTTTGTGTGCCGGCAGGGACAGGCTTTTTAGCTAGTATAGAAAAAATAAATAAAACAAATAAATGTGACGAGTTCCGCCCAATAAACACTTTGAAAACGTGTGAAAAAAATTTTGGAAAAAATCATTAAGGAACAGCTTGAAAATAAATAACTTACTATCAAAATATCAATCCGGATTAAGGAAAAAATACTCATGTGAAACAACAGTTAATTATGTGATAAATAAATGGAAATATGTAGACACAAAAAATAAGATTATGGCAGTTTTTTTTTGGACCTCAAAAGAGCATGTGAGACTATTGACAGAGAATTGTTAATTCAAAAACTTAAATCATATCTGACAAATCGTAAACAAATAACTAAGGTAAACGGTGTTAAATCAGATGAAACTGATAATGAATTTGGTGTACCACAGGGATCAATATTAGGAGCGCTGCTGTTTATAATATATATAAACGACATGCCCAATATTTTAGAGAAATGCGAAATAGTTATGTATGCTGATGACACACTGGTAGATGCTAAAGGAGATACAGAGGAACAATGTACAGACAATTTAACGCATGATATGAACAACATAAACAATTGGCTGAAAATGAATAAATTAAAACTAAATGAAAGTAAAACTAAAATAATGGAAATAAACATGAACTGTAATGTAATTTTTAAAATAAATAATGAAACAATTGAAAAGGATAAGCAAATTACATATCTCGGATTCGTTATCGATAAAGAATTAAAATTTAAACAACACGTTGAATATATATGTAAAAAATTTGATTTTTTAAGCGGGTGCGAAATAAAATATCGGTAACAACGGCAATAAATATATACAATACTATAATAAAACCGCACTTTGAGTTAGGCTCTACAATTTTGTACACATGCTGCACAAAAACACAACTTGAAAGACTACAAAAACTCCAAACTAGTGCAATATTAAAATGTAACTGATACACTCCGATACAAACAATGCTTGATACACTGAAATGGCTAAATATGCAACAAAGACTGGCTCTAAACACACTAAACTTTGTCCAAAAAATGAAGATGGGAAATTCTCCAGCCTATTTAATCGATCATCTGAACTATGTGGGTGAAATGCAGCCATATAATCTAAGAAACGCAGAAGACTTCAGATTACAAAGGGTGACGACAAGAGCAATGCAACGATCGCTGTTCCTCAAATGAATTAAACTGTATAATATGCTACCTAATTATATCAAAACAGAAAGAAACATAAATATCTTTAAAAGAAATATCTCAACATTTGTCAAGAATGATGAAATAACACAGTTAGAGAGAATTTAGAAATATTTTAAATATTGTTAAATGATATGTAATGAATTTTAATTAATAGAATAATAAATACTACTTATATATATAAAAAAAAACCACTTGCGCGTTTTGACATATCAGTATGCAAATTACTGAAATTTCTGCAATATTCATTCCATTCTCTGCTAGACGTATTGTAACACATCCTTTGTAATACTTATGATGACGTTCTTGCTTTCTGACGTTCTTAAAGGTGTTGTGGAACCTGTTCGTTGATAAATTTATGATCACTGTATTATATTAAATTATTATTTTCCCGATTTAGTCGATATAAATTACTCAAATAATTTGTTACTCGAAAAAAAAATATAACTCGACCAAATGTAAATAACGGGTAATTGATTGGATACCCTTTCCATTATCACAACGTCTGGTTAGAGCTAACTAACAGTTATAATTTTTAATTTCCATATAATCTGACAGCTAAGACTTACAGCTAGTTTTAACAGTAGAACAAACTGAGCTAGTGCTGCTTGGAGAAAGATCTTGCACGCAACCGAACTATCAATTGAAAAACTTTGTATCAAATATGGAACACGTTTTTGTTTTTTTGTTCCTTTACTAAAAAATATTATTGTATGGGAAATAAACAAAAAGCCTTGATTTCATAGCCATTGCACCCATGGTATCGTGCAATACAGGGTTACGAAAAAAGTTACACAAATTCTACTGAATGCACCCAAGCAGGACAATGCGCTAAGGTGCAGATTAGGAAAGAAATTTTGACTAATAAAAATATATGCTACGTTACTGACACCTCGGGAGTCCTCATCGGGGTCAAATGTGCTGGTGAAGGGGGGAAAATTCACAACAATCCCATAACTGCCCCGGAATCACCCCTAGAAACGTGAAATGTATATCTGACCCCCACTAATTTTGTCCTCCCAACATCATCTTCCAATGTACCTAAGCCTTATCTTCACCCTCTAAGGGGGCTCCCACACAAAAATGAAATTTTGAAACAATTTGTTCTCACCGCTCTAATTGCCCCAAGTGTGTTGTTAGCATAGTCAAATGTATCACCGATCCAATAGTTTTGCAACACAAACAGTTTCTTAGAACATATCTACCCTCTATCTTTAACCCACATACAAATTTTTGTATTTTTATGAAATCGGCACCTATCGCTCCGTGGTGCCTCCAATGGGGGTGAAATGTAGGATAGACCCACTTTTATTTCTCTCTCCAAGAATTTTTGCTGAACAATCTTACCCTCTACCTGTAACCAAGGATGGTCCACTAAAAAATGCAGTTAAAAACGATCAAAAAAAACAAAAATTCTCCACAAAATAATATTTCCGTTAAAATATTATGTTTTTATTGATCCTAAAAAGACGTAATAATTCGAAAATGTTCATAGTTCGTTTATCTTTAGCATGCGAATGATATTTCTTCTGATTTTCGGCTACGACCTGAAGCAAAAATATTTTTGCCTCCTCGTTATGGCAAAACCAGTTGCTACTTATATAGTCCTCTATTCATTTTACGGCTCTTTCATCGGTTTCGTTGACAGTATCGAATTTACACAATATTTCTTGGGCTAGCTGGTAGTCTTCGCGTTTTTCCCAGGATTCTGGATCGGTTCCAATAATATCTGTTGACAAACCGAAGCGTGAGAATATGTTGCTGTCTTAGGTGTAACGTTATCGCTCAAAGCGTTCTTCATGTGATCTTGATCCATTTGTTTCGATGACAAGGTAATTCTTTTCAAACATTTGAAGCCAAGAGGTACTGTACGAACCCGATATATGTTATCACTGCCGGCGATATCCTCCAAATCATCTCTTCATCTAGATCATCGACTTATAATTCCACGATATCGTCTTCTATCTCACTGTCTTCGTCGGATAATTCGTCCATCTCTTCGTCAGATAGTTCTTCCTCGTATTCTTCTTTCTCTTCTTCAAATACACAAATTGCATTTGATGTTGACTTGATGTCACAGAGGGTATTCGGATCAAATAACGCAAAACACAAGCTTCGCCACCTAGAGATATCAGAGATGTCCACAGAATCTTTTGCCCAATCGTTGCGACACAATCTTATCAATTGAATCATAACCGACAATCGCTTTCAAAAATTGAAATCTTCATTTGGAGCTTCGGTTCTCTGGTTGTGCTAAACCAATATTTCACGCAAAGTGCTACGATGAAAATGGTAACACCGGGAAGTCCATTAAATTCTTTTTTGTTCAAATCGAGATGTTTTTGGAACAACAACATTTTTGAGCAGCACATATCTTTAGCCATCCATCGAGCAAGACTGATGGATACTGGAGGGCTGTAATGATGATTGGGAATATTTTCCCAAGGAAGAATAAAACGATTTCAAGGTATTCCTTGTAGCCATGTTTGGGTTGTTTTTCGGTCAATTGATCCAAACAATGCTACATGATCTGAATTTGGATTTGAACTGGTATTAATATTTTCCTATTGATCTTTGAATTGGGCAAACATGAGACGCCTGGCCCAGACGTTTTGTTGAATTTGGATTCGAAACATTCCTTACATTGCAGGTCTGCATGGCGAATATTGGATTGACCAGTGTTCGATGGTGTGGTGTCGAAAGGAATAGCTTGAACGCGGTCAGCGATTTCCATTCAAGCAAAAGCCCGTAAATGGTCTTGCCTTTTTGCCTTTTTCTTTACCCGACGGTGTCTTTGACACGCCCAAGAGCTGTTCGATGCCATTATATGTGTCAATATCAGGAAGATGTTACATTTTTTTCTGCTGCCTTGAATGTCCACCTAGATCTTGCCAACTGTGGGGTTTCCTACAAAAACGCAGTAACCTACTGTAAATTTTAGATAGTTGCTTCTGGCAGGGCCTTACGATTTATGATGTACTGTGTTGGTTCCAGTTGAAAAGCTTGGGCCGCAGCAATCAGTATATGTCTTGCTGCTACGTCGGATGTCTGGAAACAGCAACAAGATCCGAAGTACTGCATTTGTTCCATTCGATACCCATGTTCTCTTTGATATCCGCTTACCTGAAACCATTGCGCCATCGGCAGCTTTGTGGTCAGTGTCTTATTCACTCCTTTTGAAGGATGAAAAATTGGCAACTGAAATTACGCAGTACACACGTATAAATATGAAAATTCCTTTGTGAAATATATTATATGTAGAATTGTTTTATGTATGTAATATAATAATAATAATATTCACCTGATGTTGCGATTGATTTTTGGCAAAAATTTCATCAACAATAGCAATGCATCCCGAACGCCTCTTCTGTCTATGAAATTGCACAAACGCAGTGTCATCCGGATCGGATACCATTGCATGTGCATTGGCATGAGTGTGCAAGGTCGTCCAATTTATCGACCGGCTCAGCTCCCCACTTTCTTTGTGTTTCGTCGCCTCTCAAATCATTCTTTTGCTAGGCTAGCCATTCAGCGACCAAAGATTGGGCTTTTGTTTATCCGTCTCCGGTTGAACTTGTGTCTGCTCTTTTTGTCCGCTGCCGAGTGCCATAAAAATAAATTTTGAATACTTATTTTCGAGACGACAATTACGGTCCCATTACGTTCGAGCATGGTTTTTTCCTTCTTTTGTTGGTTATTTTAAAACCTCGTGGGGTCAGATGCCTTACACAAATTAATTAAACAAGCAAATAAATAAATTAATCAAATTTTAACATATTTCTGGTTCTGGTTCTATCCTTTGCCTTTTCTCGCCAGTTGGTAACACCAAGGATACGGAGGGATTGTTCGGCTTGGTCTCTCCAGCGGAAACTTGGTCGTCGCATTTTTCCGTTTCCATAGGTTACGCTTCCGGAAACCTTTCGCACTGCATCATCTTCGTCCATTCTGATAATATGGCCTAGCCACCGCAAATTGCCCAGTATTATTCGCCAGTATTATGGCCGTCGGTGGTGCAATGGTTAGTGTGCGCGGCTCTTGTACATGAGATCCTGGGTTCGAACCCGGCTCTGACCACCTTCAAATTTTCTTTCGGCGGCGGTCACCTCGCATAGTGACGGCGACACTATCGAGTATCTAGCCATGAAAAAGCTTCTCAAATTACCGTTCGGAATCGGTGAAAAACTGTAGGTCCCAATCAGTGAGTGAAAACTGGAAAGCGCACAGCTCAGTGATTGTGAGAAGTTCTCCCCAGTCCCATCATGGGATGTAATGGGAAACCATATATTTTTTTTTTATTCGCCTAGCTATCCACGTCGGATTGCAAATTAGTTTATGTAGCTCTTGGTTCCAACGATGCCGATACTCGCCGTTTTCTTTAACAGGATCATATATTTTACTGAGAATTTTTCTCCCCAATACTCTCAGGTTGTTTTTATCCGCTTGCGATATTACACAAGCTTCGGAGCCATATACCAGAACAGATAAAATGAGAGTCTGGTTTAGCTGGACTTTTGTGTGTGGAGAGAGGCCTTTGTTCTTAAACGGCTTGCTGAGCCAAAAATAGCATACATTTGCAAGCACAATTATCCCATTTATCCCATTTATTGTTCTCTTTGTATATGGCGGCTCCAAGGTAGATAAATTCATCTACCACTTTAAAATTAGAAGTCGATAGATTTGTCTAATCGTTGGCACCATCAGTTTTGTCTTGCCCTTATTAACAGGAAGACCCACCTTCGCTGATTTTCTTAAAAATACAGCACTAAATTCTCGCAAATTTCGCCCAATGATGATGTTATGTCGTTAGCATACGTCAGCAACATATATCTTTTAATGTTGATGGTCTTGTTCATATTTTCTGAAGCTTTTCTCATTATTATCTCCATTAATCTTTATTATCTCCAGCCAAAAAATTATACATAAACATACACCCGGCATACCGGGTCTGCCATACATTTTGTATGTTTGTTTTTGTTAATTATGTTGTTGATGGTTTCCCCAAAGATTTCCGATGATGGTTTTTCATCATCGGAAATCTTCTACCATCACCCGACTAACTGTAATTTTCATATAGCAATTGTACCAATGTCAATTTTTTCATTGTTATAAGATTTAGTTGATACACGGTTTCATATTTGTGAAAATGCGCTCACGCAACACTAAAATATTTTCCCTTACAGCTTCATAGTCAATCAGTGCTGGCATCGACTCTCCACTTTCTATTTTTTCTCGTTTGTATTCCACACACACGCGTTGTAACTGACTGTGTAGTTGCCATACGTGAAACGTCCTTTTCATCAGCTGCAACGCGATATTCTTCGTCGTACAATGGTTTATCCATCTCCGGTTTTTGATAGCCAAGTTCATTCCTTGCAGCAGTTTCCAAATAATGGGAGATGTGCTTAGAAAAATCTTAATGTCGTGGACAAGACTGCGTTCGTATACTTCCTCTAGACACCCATGAAAAGGCCGTCGGTGGTCCAATGGCATGTGCGCGTGACTCTTGGACATGAGAACGTGAGTTCGATCCCTGCTCTGAGCACCTTACACTTCTTTCGACAACTGGCACTTCGCTATCGAGTAATTAGTCACGAAAAATTTTGTCAAAATACCGTTCGGAACCGGTGTAAAACTGTAAGTCCCAATCAGTGAGTGTAAAACTATAAAGCGCACAGGTTACTGATTCTGAGAAGCTCTAATCTATCCCTTCATGGGATGTAATGGGAAACTATAGGTATTTATAAATTTGTATGGGGTAGACTTCACACTAAACGGGATACTTCACTATGATTTAGGGGTATTTGAATCAGAGACCGTTTGACATTAAACCAAAGAGCGTTTGATCAGCCAGCAGAAGTCATAATATACACAGTGTGACCGATTGCAAAAAAAAATGGTAATAATATCACAACTTCTAAATTATGTGCCGAATCGTTTAAGGAATCGTGTTTAAGAGATGAGTAAAGGATATTGCGTTGTGAGACACCCTTCTGGTACAGGGTTGTAGCAGTGGACCACTTTGGTCCTGTTCATGTTTTGAAGACCTGCAACTTCTAAAAATTGGAGCCGATTTTTAAGATTCGTTGCTTCGCAAAATCTTTTAAGAGTGAAATATAAAAATTACGCTAAAGTGTGTGACTTATCTTTCCATTTGAGAGGAAAATCGATTTTTTGCTCTGATTCTTTATTTCTTTTTATTCATATCTCAATCTTGAAAACACCTCCATAATCAGAACACTTCCAGAAAAAATAAATGATAATAGCTGCGGAATTATCTGAAACTATTTGGAAGCGATAAGTTCTCCAGTATAAAGATTTTTGTTAAACTCAAAAAATTCCAAAGTTTTGCTGGAAAGCTATTCTTATAAATATATTTTAGTTGTGGTTACATATAATTTCTTTACAAAAAATGTGCTGAAAACTGTAAAATTTAAAATACTGAACAAATCTTACACAAATTTGGTTGGTAGTATATCACAATGTGTGAGAGCAATCTTAATGAGTCTTTCACTCGACATTTGTGTAATAAAATACAATGGATGTCACCTGCGGTGGTGTATTTATAGACTGTGCATCTGTTGCACACGAGAATATGGATTCGATCCTTGCACTGAACACCTTACTTTTTTTCGACGGAGGTAACCTCGCTCGACACTGTCGACCATTTAACCAGCTCAATAGTTATGAGAGGCTCTCCCCAATCTCTTTATGGGATGTAATGGGAAGCCATAAAATGCAATTGACAACTCCAGAAAAAAATGTTTTAAGAAAATTTGACTTTTTTTACATGCCTTACTATCGTGGCGACATTTACGGTCAGATGTGTAACTTTTTATGGAAAATGTTTAAAAACAATCCCATGTAGAAATATAGTACAACAAAATCACCAATTGCCAATCACGGCAAATGATTTTAAAAAAAAACCATTTCGAACGTTGCTGGCTGTAGGGTAATATTTTCCAAGTGAAAAAGTTACATTCGAAAGCACTCTCAATGCTTTCTGTTTAAAATATTTAAAAAATCTATTATTTTTTCTTAATAATATCGTTAATTTTGAGAACTTGTCACTTACAAACGGTTTGATAAAATTCAAAAAATATTTTCACTTATTTTTCAGAAGTGTTCTCAGTAAGACCGTGTTTTCAAATTTAAGATTCAAATAAAATTAGATGACTCACAGAAAATTTTCATGTTAAATGGCATTGAAATGACAAGCATCGAGCATTTAAAGTACATTTAAGTGGAGAATTTTCAACTGTGAAAAGAGATAAAAAAGTAAGACAAAAAATTTTCATTTTGACGTAGAATACGTCTTACCTTACGGTATGAGGAGTCATGTCAGGTTTTTATTGTTGTAATCTTTATTTCATTGAATTTGAGGAAACGGCTAGATGAATTTTTTTAAAATTTTTTTTGTAGGTAAATGAAGATGTTATCTTTCGTTTGATATACATTTCATATTGGTTGATATATTTCTAGTATTTTAATTTCTCAAATGAAAATTGTTTAAACACATACACTCAAACATATGTGTGGTGTTTGGTTGAGTGTTTTTGGTTGCTCAACATTGCTTAGGAACATGTATCTAGTAAAAAGTTAAACGAACAGCAAGCTAATGTTGCTTGGCAACATGTATCTAGTAAAAAGTGAAACAAACAGTAAGCTAACGTAATAAAGCTTTTTTGCGAAAGCTTCAATAAAGCTGTTGTAACATTAATTTTGAATTGTAAAGCGTAAAGCTTTCACACAACGCTCGAATGCTAATGCGAAGACTCGGTAAGGTAAACCTTTTTTTATATTAGGGCGGCCCTCTCAACATTCGCAGAACTTATTTCAGTAAAAATATTAATTAAAATACATAAATTAAATTAAGTTTAAAAAAATTGAACATAATATTTTTTTTTTTAAACGGACTTGAATCAAATGCCGTTGGTAAATATAAAAATTACAGCAGACAGTTGTCCGAGGCCTTCGGCCATGGACTGTCCCTGCAGGCTGTGGCAGAGACACGGCCATTAAGTTTAACGTAGAATACGCCATCCGATAAGACAGAAAACATATATAACAATAAATTCATTTGCTTATATTATTTATCATTTATTGTTATATATGTTTTCTGTCTTATCGGATGGCGTATTCTACGTTAAACTTAATGGCCGTGTCTCTGACATAGCCTGCAGGGACAGTCCGTGGCCGAAGGCCTCGGGCAACTGTCTGCTGTATTTTTTATTTTTGCTTCTCAATATCATTTAAATGGAAAGAAATAAATCACACTCTTTATCGTCTTTTTTATTTGTCTCTCTTAAAGGATTTCTTCAAGCAAAGAATCTTAAAAATTGGACCAAAATTGTAGAAGTTACAGGTCTTCTAAACATGAACACCATCAAATTCGCGGGCATTGACACTCTTTTCAAAATTCCGCGTAACAATAGGGTGTCATCGAATGCAATATTCTAAAAGCCTGTCTCCTCCACATATACCTGGTACGTCCTTAAACGATTTGAAAAATAATTAGAAGTTCTGACATTATTACCACTTTATTGCAATTGTATACAATGTACTGTACAATGTTCAACATCGAATCCCGCGGCCACCAAATCGAATATTGGAACATTTCGTCCGTATCTTTAAGGAGAACATGCGCTTGAAAAATAATGACTCAAGTTCTCGCAATTGATTAGAACGCTTAAACATATCGGTAAAAGCAAATACTTGCATTCTCCCGCCAAATGTTGTTTTTGTTTTGTACACTAAAGTTTGTACACTAAAAGGGACACACTCTTCTATATTCATGATTCTAAAGTTCTTGTTTTTTGTCAGGCGCTTATATCTTTACAAAAAGCTCTAAAGTTTACAAAAGCTTCAACTATCATAAGTGTATCTTCTCATGATTGGTCAGATCTCTGAAATAGAGTGCTTTCATTTCAATTATATTCTAATGTTTAGAATGCCGTTTTCATCGCATAAGAGTCCCATGATTCTCAAAATTCATTTTTGGTATATAAAACCGTTTCCCATTACATCCCACGATGGGATTGGGGAGAGCTTCTAACAACCAGTGAGCTATGCGCTTTCTAATTTTTCACTCACTGATTGGGACCTACAATGTTAAACCAGTTCCGAACGGTATTCTGAGAAGATTTTTCACAGCTAAGTACTCGATAGTGTCGCCATCTGTAAGCGAGGTGTCCGTCGTCGAAAGAATTGTAAGGTTGGCGAAGGAGGGATCGAACCCACGTTTTTGGTTTAAATGTGAGCCGATTTTTATCGATGACCGTTTTAACAGATGTTCAGTTATTTCAAAAACATCCCAATTTTTTTTACAAAACTGGCAAAACCAATAGCCGCCAATTTAATTTTTCTGTTATTCCGCCGTCTTCCGTAATTTTGTCTCGGCGCGGAGTTGGTCTAATCACGAAGTTGCCACCTGAAATTTCAACTTAATCTCAAATTAGGCGGGTAAACGGCAAAACTTAGATAACAAGTTTATCGCTAACCTGGCCGCGTTAAACTGCGGTGTAAATGGGACATTATGGACTCTTTGTATCGACAGCTTTGCGAATTCGTATATAATACCTTCTTTACACTTTGACAACTATACATTTTTGGCCGAAGCAATTTAGTATTTTATATTATTTTCGTGAACTTTTTAATTTGTTTCCATTTTATCTAGACAAGACACCAATAAATGGCAAACATATTTTCGGTCTATGTCAGCACGTTGAAATTGGAACTAGGATTTTTTTAAAGTTATGGTGTGGACTCAAAACTTACGTGTCGTTTCCCCCAAGTGCACCCTTTGTAACAAGAGCAAATCTTCATCAGCTTTGATGACTCATATGGGTCAAATCGGATCAGTTAGAGAATTGATGTATACTATACTGTAAGTATTGTTTCCCACTCTGTCTTCTATAAATCACCGTTATATAAAATTGCTCTATCACCTACCTAATTTTTGTACTGCAAATCGTATGTTTGGTGGGTTTGAAAGCTTGGTATACCTGAACGTTGCTTTTGCTGACGTCAAGGCAGAACGGCTCTGCTCATTTCGCGATACGAGTTTGAACTGCATGCGTTTATTTTTTTTATACACGTCAACTCCACCTTTCTTAACGACCCTAATCATGTATTCAAAATTCCTTTCGTATCTTCTGTTCGAGTTTTATGGACAACATGTCGTTCCCTCTGCGTGGTATGATCGTCTGTGACGGAAAGTTAAATTTGAATGCGAAGGTTTTCTGTGTGTTTATATTCATTACGCTGCCTTACAAAAATAAAATGTAAACCGTTACTTCTCCGCCATATAAATTGCTACAATTTTGCATCAATAAAAAATAAATTGGTCTCATATGTTCATTATGCGCAGAGGGGTGGATATAGAGAAATTTGCACAATTATCGATGTACGGGTTTGGGCGGAACGTGTTGAATTGTGATTCTGTGCCTACCTTCACCCGCAAAATTTGCAGATTCTCCACGAAAATTGTTCTTACCAGTGATGTAAAATAAGACCCACATTATATTATGGTGACATTATATATGATCCACAGACATATTATTATGATATAATGAAATTTCCACGGCTTTATGATGCAGCTCCCCCGTCGCATTTTCAGCCCATTTCGGAATATCAGTGAGTTCATGAGACTCACGTGTCCATATTCACTGATTTCAGCCACACACACTTGGCCAGAATGCACTACTTTATGTATTCAAAATTATTTTACTCGTATTCAGGGCTGTCATAGAAACCAATGTTGTCAGTATTGGTTTCGAAAACGACAAGAACAAATGCTTTGGTGTCATGAAAACCAATGTCATCGGTTTTATATTCGAACTAGAATTCATGTCGGTTTTAGGTGTCACAGAAACCAATGTCATCGGTTTTGATATTGGAAATGAACCAAGCAGCTAACAGCTGCCGGTTTTCATTTGCCCGCATTTGGTTTGTTATTAGTTTTGTATAAATGTAAGTGAATTGATTTATTTTAATAATTGGTTAATAAAAAGATATATTTTTGAATTTTTTGTTTATTTTTTTAGGAGAAAGCCTAAAATTAGGGCATATGTCTATTATACGGTTTACTCTCCAAAAATTTAAAAAAAATACTTTGTCGGATAGAAAAAAAATAACAAAATCGGGGCAAATGCACAGTTTCGGAGTTCTGGACCCCCCGTATGTTGAAATTATTTCCTTTTACTTTTATTTGCTTTTACTTTTCTCAAAAATATAAAGCTTTATACCACAAAGCTGCGATGCCGGTGTTGGACCTACGCCAGAGGAGAAAGTCCCTTACTTAAAAAAAAAAATAAAAATTCGATAATTTTCCAAAATTTCAATATCCCATAACTCGAATAACTAAGCGAGGTATCGAGAAAGGCTAAATATTTTTTTGAGTTAATTTTGACTTCTTTTATACCCCATTACCCTCTCATACATCCGAAATTTCGGCGACCATAACTCCTAAACAATGCACTATTCCGTCAGTTAACTTTTTTTTGCTTAAAATAACGTGTTCTGCCACCTCAAAAATGCTTGATTTTTGGAGTGTAATGCGTAAAATAGACCTGTTCCTAAAAATTCTATCTTCTTCTTCTATGTACCGGAATCGTTACCGACTGATCTCTGAAAATATCCTTCCGTTAAAAACCGCAACGAAGTAGCAAGTTTCAAAATCAGAAGTATTGTAGAACGCTACAAATGCCTTTCAATAGAATCAAGGACCATACGAAATGCTTCTTTGCTTAACCTCTAATTAGCTACAGATATGTAATGCCATGTTTCTGTTACAGCGCCAATTACTTAATTCGATCTTCATTCGTAATTCATGAATTACCCTGTTCACACTACACATTCGTAATTCAATTTGACAGTTGTTTCTGTTGTTGTTTATATTTCATTGTGAAGAAATTGTAGTAATGGAAGCAACAAAAAGTGAGTATAAATAAAAATTTTAACATTATTTGAAGACAATGTGTTATGTATTTGCTTTTTTTACTTTAGCAAATAGAAAAAGTGTTAGCAGATGGGAGCAAAGCGGCGAACGAGCCCTTTTGGAGATCTGGGCCGAAAAGATGGAGGCGTTGCGTGGTTGCCGTAAAAACAGCCACATACTAATGGAAATGGTGGCGGAGCTCCAAACCCAAGGTTTTAAATACTCAGTGTCGGAACTGAAGACTCATCCATAATCTTTGATGTGGCCAATAATCGCCTTGACATTACGATATTTTTTATTATATTTTTTTTAGCATCCATTGTCTTTTGTAATTAATTTATTAAATTTCTTTGATTTTCTTTGTTTGTTTATGTTTTGTTTTTGACAGGAGTTTCGATAAACTTCCGGTAAATATTAGTGAAGACAATGATTTGTACATAATTTAGATGGTAATTCAAACTGAATTACGTACAAACAAGGTAATTCGCTCTCAGAAATTTGTATGACGAATTACGTAATTCAGTTGGAAATTGGGGACTGAATTACGAATGAGAGAGCGAATTACGAATAATGCTGTAATGGGAACATGGTATAAAGCATCTTGTATTCTATTTATAACGATTTTACTTTTATTGATATTTCCATGAAAACTATTATGTTCTTCATTTTCTGCAAACAAGCAAAACAAACTTGCAAACAAATAAACACATGTAAGCAACAGCTGATTCGAACATTCAAAATTGTCAAAACCAACGTGGTTTCATGACTCCAAATGAATCCAATATTGGTTTGCAAAAACGACAATTAGTAAAACCGACATAGATTCTATGACAACCCTGATTACACTGTGATAGTCGAAAAAATGAACTTCGATGAATCCTTTTCGAACTATTAGGGGGGAGTCCCCTGAGTGCGAAAGTACATTTGGAAGTGTCAGATTGGCTCCAGTTTTTGAGAAATCGGTATATATGGATATAGCTAAGTCTGCGCTATTTAAACAAATTTTACCGGCCATAGGCCAATTTTTTTTTTGGCCTAAAAGGGATTAAAAAGCTTATTAAAATAGAAAAAACAAGTGTTTGCGCTCGGTCCAACTTCTTGAGATATGGGCCTTTAAAGCTTGAGTATATAATTGGCCATATCTCACATATTTATGGTCCGATCTGGTTCCGGTGAATATCATTACAAAGACCATTAAAAACTATTTAAATCTGCATATAAATATATTACATTTTATTAACCCATTGGGGACAAATTTAAAAAATACGATTTTTTAACCTCACTTTTTTGCTAAAAATCTGATTTTCTCAAAAAAACGGCCCTAGTAAACCTATTTTCTACCTAGACTCAGATTGTAGGCAACACTTCAGGCTTTGTTTTAAGGTATAATGCTTCGCATTAACCCTTCTAAGACCGAAGATATTTATGTTCAAAGTTTGAAATACAAGAAAAAATTAAATTTTTCCAAATTCTTCCAAAATTTTTCCAAAAAATATATAAAAGTCCAATATTTTGATTTTGAAGCTTAACTTGAGGCCTATGCTAGGAAAATAAATAAAATTTTGGAAAAAATTAAAAAAACTTTAATTTCTTCTTGTATTTCAAACTTTGAACATAAATATCTCCGGTCTTAGAAGGGCTAATACGAAGTATTATACCTTAAAACAAAGCCTGAAGTGTTGCCTACAACCTGAGTGTAGGTAGAAAATAGGTTTACTAGGGCTGTTTTTTGAGAAAATCAGATTTTTAGCAAAAAAGTGAGGTTAAAAAATCGTATTTTTTAAATTTGTCCCCAATGGGTTAATAAAATGTAATATATTTATATGCAGATTTAAAGAGTTTTTAATGGTCTTTGTAATGATGCTCACCGGAACCAGATGGGAACATAAATATGTGAGATATGGCCAATTATATACTCAAGCTTTAAAGGCCCATATCTCAAGAAGTTGGACCGAGCGCAAACACTTGTTTTTTCTATTTTAATAAGCTTTTTAGGCCAAAGAAAAAATTGGCCTATTGCCGGTAAAATTTGTTTAAATATCGCAGACTTAGCTATATCCATATATACCGATTTCTCAAAAACTGGAGCCAATCTGACACTTCCAAATGTACTTTAGCACTCAGGGGACTCCCCACTAATAGTTCGAAAAGGATTCATCAAAGTTCATTTTTTTTCGGGTCAAAAACTATCACAGTGTTATCTTATATTCGGGTGTTGAGAACAACATACGCGAATGCGAGTTTCGAAAAATCGTTTCTCAACTGATATCTAACATGTAAGGCCCTCCAGCTTTTCGAACTGGTTTTAACTTTGCACTTCTTAAACCTGTTTCATAATTTTGCTGCAGTCGGTCAAAACAATGGAAATCAACAGTTAATATAGAATGGAAATACTCCTATTCGCATATTCGAAACTCATGTCGTATCTTCTGCTAGACTCCTAAGGCGGAACACAATGCAAGAAACATTTTCAATAGCCGTTCGCAAATGTAAGCAACAGATTACTTCGAATCGAGATGTTTGTTCTAACAGGTGATACCAGTATTACGGCCAATATATCTAGGCAACAATAAAATATATTTTGTTTTCGTGTCTAAGTTAACACAAATGTATGTCAAGAATAAAAGTAAGCCAGAAATTAAAAAAACAAATACATTTGAATTTGATTCTTCATGTAAGGAATAGAAGGAAAAGCAAATCATTTAAGTTGTTCTTATAACACAACCTGTATTAGCTGCATCATGATCTAAATGTCACAAATGTCACATCCAGGTTTGTATTTTGAATATTAAAAAATGTTAATTCATTTAAACATATTTGCTAGATCCCACGACTACGTGATCGGTCATCTGGTTAAGGGATCTACTTCATTACAGCTGCTGCTGTCTTGAAAATTGGCTGCTGTCTTGAAAATTGGAATTTTTTCTTTCTGCCCGCACATTATTTGTTTATATTTATGTCAAATCGGCAAACCCTGGATAACTGCAACTTGAGACATACTTGCGGGCAGAAGAGTATTTATATGATCCACTACTACTGCTGAGGCAACGAGCTTAATAAGAAATTGAAAGAATCACGACTTGATTGGTACACCAGTCGGGTGATGGACTAAACCCGGATTCAATGAGGAATTCAAGAAGTCATTAAAGTGCGCAAGAATAAGACACATGTGTTAACAAATTTAAAATTAAAATTCTATTAAAAGAAGAAAAACAAAAGTTAAATCACATTAGAAAAGTGAAAACAAAATCGCATTAAGGTGTGATAGATTCGTTCGTATTAAATTGAAGTGTCTAAACTAAAACCTAGAAGGAAGTTAAGTTTTAAAGTAACTTTTTGACAAACCTCAACGATAATACCAAATAGCACACCCAAAATAAAAAAATAATTAGCTTAATAAATTCTATACAGTATCACAGGTTCGACAAATACCACGGAGATGACAGATGACCTAAATAACTAAACTCTAATTTTTTACCCAGATTTTACTTTATAGCTACAAGAACATACTACACATCATCGACAAACTTTTGAACCGCTGAGGCCTCAACGTCGTCAATATATGTTTGGGTGAGTTTTCAAATATTATTTTTATTTAATTATTCTTGTAAACTAGTGTATAAACAAGGAAAGAAATAAAACAAGGAAAATAATCAGCATAGAATCGAAAATCATGACGTCATCATTAACTACATGTATTTGATCTTATTTTCTTTCGTGCTGTGTTTTACACTTTTTGAGTTCTCTATCACCAAACGCACGTTGTTGCTGATATATATCTCTGCGAGTGAAATATAGCTCTCGGAGTGATTTTCGATTCTATGCTCTCTTCAAAGGTTTATGATATCTTTCATTTCTGTTTGTTCTCATCGTTCGTTCATAATTATTCTTTATTCTTTCTGCTACAAATTCTTGCTCGCGTTGATACACAATTGTTTTGGTTTTTGGTTTCTTTTGTTTCTGATTCATTTTTTCTTTTCAATGTATCCACTCCTTATTCTCAAAATTGTTCGGGATACATAAGTATCTAACTGTGATCGTTCTATAACGCAGTAACGATTCAATTCCAAGTTTATATTAATACGGTTCCAATTTGGGACACAAAAAATAAAAAATATCAATATAAGTTTTTAAAGTAAAGTTTTATTTAAAAAATTGTATAAAATTTTCTAGTTTAAGGTAATATAATGTAAAAGCCACCAAAAGCGACATTCGAGTCATAGAACAACATTCAAATTTGTTTAGATACCTAACAGAATTATTCCTAGATAGTTAGTCAACATTATGTCAATGTATCTTGCGGAAGCCATTATCGGAGAAATTTCAGGTTTCCATACCTTATTCGTATTATCGTATTAATTAAGTCCCGATTTTGAATTAAATTATTGAAATAAATATGGATTACTAGGAAAATTATTGTTTTTTTACGTGATGTGATATGATTAAGGGTTAAGGACGTCATGGGTTTTAGCATTCTAACTGCCGCTGAAACAATTGGAAGGGAGGTTAAAGAGGATTTGGCCCCAATCTACATCTATGGGTGCCTTGATAATGACCAGTTCGTTAGTATATTTTTTTTTATTTTCTTTTCGTATGAATATCAGTCCATTTAGGGGAAATTTTAAATAAGGATGTGACTAATTTTATTTCACTACTACATACTTAACAGAGGCTCGGGAGTCTAAAATATTATGTGTATAAGTACAATTTGCAGGTGGCTATAGAGGACAAAGGAAGACACGTACCCCCCAATAGACTGTAAGCTAGCAGCACAAAGGCTCCCACTCGTCTACCTTTTCCTCGAAAACTGTATTAACAATATCTTCGGAAATGTGCGCCTGCGACACTATCCATCTTTGGTTCTTTTGGTTGCTACATTTGAACGTGTACGTTACAATATGTCAAATTTCCATCATTTTATCTACACTCGATTGGCCGGAAGGCGCTCATTTATTCTGTTTTTAGCGCGCCAATTCGAACAATGAAATTTACATCTCGATTTTTTTGTTCAAATCTTACTAAATAACAGAGACCAACCTTCACGGTTATAACTAGAGGCATTTAACCAAAACTCCCTTTATAGCTGAAGTTAGTGTTTTGAGACCCACTTATTGTTCAAATGGCATATTTGTTACTTTCAGAATTTGGTCGGAACGCGTTATTTTACGATATAAGGGTACGTTTTGTTTTTACCACCCCACTATACATATTTCAAACTTATTACTCATAGGTTAGATTAAGTTACGGTGACTGTGAGGTCCCCCCAAGAAAGCCTGCCCAAGGAGCAGTGATACCGTTTTAAATAGCTGCGTTCCCTAGAATAGAATAAATTAAGAAATAAATCGAGGTTACCCAATTATACACATTTAGTGCTGTGCATGTATACTGTCGGAGTAGACTGGGGTCAATACGTTCCAGTTTTTGCATGTATGTCTATCAATGGTCCAGTGACCTCCAGATACCGCGTGATTTTTGGGTGGTAGTAAGTTCTCTTCAGTTTTCGTCTGCCTCGTGGTGGAAGTGGTGCCACTCACCTCTCTTATTTTTGCATGACTCGAAACAAACACTGGGGAAAATCTTGTCACTCTCATCTAGCTGACTCATTTATTCTCGAATAGGTATCGGTCTATTTTCCACTGAGGATAGAGCCCCTATGGTCGCTTGGCTGTCCGAGAATATTTGAACACTCTTCCAACCATTGCGTGACTTCGTAACTGATGACACGCCTCGGATGTTTCTACTACTTCTGATTACGAGATATTGCCAAAAATATGGAACCCGATTGATCGGGTTATACCAATTGAAATTGAAGTCTACACCCATTCGTAAAAATATTTATGCAACTAATAATGCATTGGTAACGTAATAATATGCATTCGTTTCGATTTTGAACAATAGAATATTCCTTTAAAGTGTTAGCATATAGCAAACATTAAAAAATTTAAAGTAAACCAAGATGGATAGCCTTTGTTGCAACTGACTGTGCTTCAACATGATGAGAAATCAGGTTATCTATCTTTATAAATAGTATTTTATCTAACAAATATGACATTAACCAAATTAACATATTTTAATGAAAACCCAAAATTTTTAGTTTGTAAATTAATAAATCATCTTTATGAAATAGTTCAATCGAAAGTACACTCAACTTCGAATTTAGAGCTGCAGGCGGGCACGTTCGTAGTACCCCTGTCAATCCAATGCAGGCTGTTCTCTGTACTCCTTACTGTTTTCGATGTATCTCCAAAGCCGGCCACCATACTGATATTCCATAGGTCAGAACAGGTCTAACGACCGTAGAGTATGTCCATAATACCACCCACGTGTTTAGAGTCTATATTCTGCCAAATGTTTTCTTTCCATTGTAGAAATCAACTTGTGTCATCTTAACTCAGTGTTCAAAGTATCTCCGGCAAGATACTTCGCCCTATCAGAAAATGATATTTGTTTACCATTGAGTGAGGGTAAGCGGTATTTTGGAATAGCTCGCGTATTCGTGAATAGGGACAGATACGGGTTCACCTCTAGACCCGGTTTATTTTATTTATTTATTTATTTGTCTATCCTACACAACAAGACATAAAAATCTTATAATTACAGCATAAGAATTTGCGATGCATTTATAAAACTTATCATCAAAATTCCGGTACACGTATACTCCAAAGGATTATAAAAACATATAAAATGAAATTAAAAATAAAATAAAATAAAAGATTATAATATAAAAATTAATATAAATTAAAATAAAAATATTACAATAAAAAGTTTACACCTGGAAGGGACCTGTTACCATCACCACATCATCCGCATATATGACTACCCTTATCATTCTATTATCCATGTTAACCAGTAGAGTTTTAATAACCACTGGCCATGGTAGCTGTAATATCACCCCATCCTGGGTGTATCCCTATAGAGTGGCCTAGGGACAGATACATCACCCCACTGAGCGCTTATCCGCCATCTGGAAAGTTTGTATCCAGCAGTGACATTACAGTTTGCCCTGGTGACTCAGTCCATGCTCCATTCAGCCTTCATATGAGGGATGGATTTGTGTGATCCCTGGATAGAATCTTGGCCAATCTGCAATCCTTGAGACTGTCTAAAGACCCATAATAGGATCCCCATGGTGTCGTCCTGGTCTTCTTATATCTTATGACCCTCTTATACTCTCAATGAGCATTCTTGAAAAGCTTTAAGTTGTTTCTGCTGTAACACTGATTGAAAACTCTTCTTCTGTTTTTCCTCAGCTCATTTAATCCTTTGCTACTTTTTTCTTTCTACTGACTGGACATGACTTATTATTCAATATCAATATCAGTATTATTTACAACAATAATACAAGAGCTGGGTATGCCATCAGTAGTACAATAAAATAGTGAATGTTCTGCACAGTGAAGGCTCAATTTTTGACTGGTCAATCATCTTTGATCAACGATCAAACATTATTTAAACTCTGAATTAATTTTTTAGGTTAACCAATTAGTGGGCAGTGTCCCATGTAAGGGACTCTGACGATTTCTACTGTAGCACTTTTCAACACTGGAATTTTTTAAACATTTTTTGTGAGTTGTGTTCTGTTCAAAATATGGAAGACCAATTTGTGAAAAACCAAAAATATCGAGCTGGGTAAGAAAAATTGCAGTAAATTAATTATTATGTGTATATTTATAATCTTGTGTTTGTTGTTATTTGTAAATAAGTGTAATGAATTGATTTATGTAAAACATTATAAAAAAAACTGTGACGACACGTGCATATAGTGGCTATGAATGCAGCGTAACCTGAAAGGGACACTGCGCCCGTAGTACAATTGTAATGCAATGATTGAATAAATATTTTTCATTTGCAGACTTACAGTTTCTGAAATATTGAATGAATTGGATGCTATTGACGACAATGAGTTGTACGATATCGAAATTTACGCGATTCCACCAACAGATGGTGCCGATACTGATCTTAATCAACTTGGACTAATGTTGCTGTCTACACAATGTGAAGTGGCACGGATAGAAAGTAGTGATTGGGATGACAGTGATGATGAACCCCTTGAGAAATACATGCGAGTCTCCTCCGTGTCAAGCAGACAGACAAATACGAATTGTTGGCGCAAAGTTGAGCCATCTTACGAAATAAATACAGTGTGTACCATGATTTCACCAAGTGCCAAAACTGAGTTATGTAAAACTCCTACTGAATTTTTTGAATTATTTTTCTCCGATGATATTATTAGACATTTTGTGGAGTATACAAACTTGTATGGACTCCAAAAGAATGTGGATTTACAAGTAACAGTGGAAGAGATTAAAGTATTTCTAGGAGGTACGCTAATGCCTGGATATCCAACAAACGATTGTATTGGTTAAACAGCCTGACTGTCCGATGAAAATTTGATCCCATATTATGGCAAGCATTATGCCAAGCAATATATTCGTGGGAAACCCATCCGATTTGGCTTTAAAAATTGGACGTTAAATTCAGGTAATGGTTTAATGGTACAATTTGATATATATATATAGGGAAAACGGCGGGGGCTACCCCCAAAGGATTTGGTGTAGGTGGCGATAAGGTGTTTGACCTCCTCTCAAAAGCTGACGTTCCATATAATAAAGGATTCAAGGTAATATAACAAGAATGTTAATATTTTAACACAAATCTAAAGTAATTTTACCTATTCCAGGTTTTCATAGACAACTATCTTACATCCGTAAAATTACTGCGACACTTATCATCCATCGGAATATGTACCTCGGGTACCATACGAGAAGGTCGAACAGAAAAATGTCCCCTTCGCGCAATCCCGGCAATGAAAAAAGAAGATAGAGGTTCAGTAGGTCATCGATTTACAAGTAATGGAAATATGTATATTGCTCACCCGATGGATGGAAATGGGAACATGTAAACGCTTCGTTAGAGGGCGTGGTGCTGTAAGTATTCCCCCACTAAAATCGTTTCATCGATATAATGTGGGCATGGGAGGCGTGGATAAAATGAACCAACTAGTTGCAGTCTATAGGTCTAGGATCAGACAAATGAAATGGTGGTAGCCCATATTTGCACATCTGCTTGATGCGTCAATAGTGAATGCATGGCTGCTGATGAAGAAGTTACGTCCCAATGATCCGGCATGTGTGGCTTTACTAAATTTTCGGCGTTATATTGCAACAACATACCTGGAATCTAGAGGTTTGAGTAACAGCCATGTCACAGCAGATACAAGATTTGATGGCAGAAACCATATGAACGAATATTCAAAAAACGATAAACGATGTGGTTTTTGCGGCAAAAGAACAAACTTTATTTGTAAGAAGTGCGACAAAGGGTTCCACCCTAAAGAATGTTTTAAGGAATACCACAAGCCAACTGCACCTAATGCGCAGTGTCCCTTATAAGGGACGGTCCATATGTTCAAAACTATAAGTTTTTTTCAATATTTTTTTTTTTTAACTAATTCATTAGGTTATTTCCATTTATAATTGACATAAATTCATTAAGGATCGTGACCCGGGAACTTCATCCACAAATGGGTTAATAGTTGATTGCTGTTTAAACAGCCAAAGTTGGGCATTTAAACTATGATCATATGATTTTGACAGAAACCAACAAGAAGAACAAACAACGCTTTTTAAATGTTAATGTGAACAATTATAATCACCATCCTAGTTGAAATAACAATCGTATTGCAATTAGAACTTTAATTCTGCTCAAATATTCTCCAATTTCATTAAATATTTTGTATTTTATCACTTCACTTTTGTTTTGCAAATGGCGTCAGTTTGATGCATGGTAATGATTAGCCGATAAATGTATGAATACTGGTTATTTTTTGCCATATGGTATTATGGTAGTAGATTGTTTGCATTATGGTAGTAGATTATTTGACAAAGCACTGAAAAACTCTTTACGTATTTAAAGTCAGATCAAACATAATCAAAATCAACTGGTTACTAATTTAAATAACTAGTCAACAAATTGGGACTAAGTCATCTTACGTGTTAATCTAGTAATATGGATCTATATATATGTATATACACTGGGAATCACTTAAATCACGAATTATATTTTTAAACTTTGGACGTAAATATTATCTAAGCTGGATAAGGACAATTACGAAAATCATTATGAATGAAGTTTATAATCTTACCATTAATGTAGCAAATTAAGAAAATTATTTTTTTATTTTTTTTACTAAAATTGACTTTTGTTATTTACATGCAATTATTTAATATTTTGATGCATCATTTGAAAAAGGAATTATTTTATATTGATCAAGTACGCCATGATTCGTGACTGTAAATCATCAAAGCAATAAAAATTGATCAGTTTCGTTTTAAATTTCAACCAACTTGTGACGCGCAAAATCTCTTAACCCCTCTGAAAAGGAAAGACTTTCACGTTTGCAATGTAATTCAAATGTCACAAAAAATTAAGAGAGGAAAACAGTTGTATGCATCCATTTTAGGTAACATCGAGAGATGCGGAAAAATATAAAAGGGCTCACTAAGATGCCAAACGAAAATGGACGAACGAAAAGTTTTTTTTGGAATAAACCATATTTAAAAGTCATATCCATTCATTTCTCGTCGGAAATTGCAAAAAAAACACTTAATGCGAAACATAAAGCTCAAAGCCTCAATTTGCTAAGGATGTAATAACATGGTCAGACAAGTGGTGTTTTTCGACGAGAACAAATCTAATATCGATGGACCAGATAGATACAACTACTATTACGACGATTTAAGAAGAGAACAACAATTTTTTCAACGAAGACACAGTAAAGAGGAGGAGCTATGGAATGGGGTGTAACGTCTTACTACGGCACCATCGACTTCTGTCAAGAGGATCGTACAAGAGGATCGTATAAGCAGCTTTTCCTCAATATAACCATTTGTTTGGAAACTCAGCATGGTCTTACCAGCAAGATAATGCTCCAATTTATACTGCCTGAGCTGTAAAACATTTTATTCGTGAACCAAATTCGCCTCTCCACAATATTTAACCGATCTAAATATAATGGAATATGTCTGGGAGACGGAAAGCAATATGAAACAAAAGAGTCATTAAAAGACGCGATAGAAGATGCGTGTGGCCCAATTTCTTTAAATTACATAGGGTCTCTTTATCAATCAATGCCTGACCATATTTTTGAAGTTATTTATAATAAGTTATCATCATTACTAAATCAATTTGTTTCAATAGTCGTAAATTATGCACACAAAAAATTAATTAGTCTATTATTTTATCTGATTTTTAATTTTTTCTCATTTAAACTTCACTAATTTGTTTAATGTAAATAAAAAAAGCTATTGACAAAAAAAAAAAAAAAAAAACATTTTTCTTATTTTGCTACATGAATAGTCCGATCACAGACTTTATTCACAATGAATATTCTCATATATCCACTTTAAATTAAATTTACGTCCAAAGTTTGAAAAATAGAAAATAGCTGAGAGGAATGCTCAGGCTATCATCTTATTGTAGCTTTAGATTTTCCGATTCAGCTCAGCAACTTTAGGCTTGTGGTGGTAGCCCATCTTGCTTGACATCTCCTTCTGGCAGACTGTAGGCGTACATTACCTCGTACACCTGATTTTCTGTGGCTGTTTCGGAGAAGATCGTCATCTTGGTATGTATTATGCCGAATTACAGCTTTTCCTCAAATTCTGCTCTGCTGTACTCTCCTCCTTAATGAGTAACTGAGTTTATTATTTGCTCATTCCATCCTCAGCAGAGGGTTCTGCATTTTAAATGCCTGTATAAACTTGTCGTTGCTAACACCAGATAGCTTTGGTAACCAAATCTGATCTCTTGGTGTCCATGTGATTTCTCCAGCTGCTAGAAGTTTAAGCTTCGACACGATCCACCCAAACGCATTTCTCTATAGCGTCATATATTGATTATTTCATCCTTTTTACATACTTTATATAATTTCATTTAAACATGGGTGCAATTTGTGTAGTTATATACAATAACATCATCAAAATCTGCTCGTGTATTGAATTACTTAATGAAGATAGTAAAAGAGACAGCAGAGAGTCGTAACGCATCACTCGTTTTGTTTGCTGGCATTCGAGTGAAGAGAAATTTTGACTGTCTACTTTAGTACATACCTTTTGATGTAGTCTAATATTTAGTTTTAACAGAGCACGCAGAAAAATTACAATTTGTCATCCTCTGCACAAAATTCTACTCATATTTCTTTAAACAAAAAAACATGAAACAGAGGTGAGGTCTGAATAATCAAACTATTATATTACAAAAACGGGTAGGCGTTATTCAAACAACGATAACTTAATTTAAAGGATACATTGTAAATGAACGCACTTTAAATTTAATATTTGTCTTTTTTTTAACATGAGTACAATAACCACATACCTCAAAATTTTGACGTGATAGAGAAAAACGGTACGCGCCTTTAGATTACACGGATCATAATAAGAGTTAGTCTCACTCAATATAGATTTTTGAAGCGATCACTGTTATAATTGGTCGATAGTAAAAATAGATTTTTATGTTACGAGGATAATTCAACTATATTGGAGTGGCGCTAAGGGTGACGTTTAATTTCGCGAAGTATTGATCAGGCCTAAGCAATTTAGGGCTGGGGATATATCTATATTTCACATACTCGAATATGTCATCATTGCGGGAAGGGAAAATACCCGCACGATTTGAAAATGCGTCGCAAAACACTTATATAATACAAGTGTTGGAACACCATCCGGACACAGGAATTTATTTACTCTCGAGACCTGCAATAACTTTGTTAACATCTAGTGTTCGAAATATGTATTGTCTCACAGATGAAGCAATATACTCGAGGGTTATCGTCGAGTGAAATTGAAAAGTTTTGCTTTAGTTTCCATCAAAATGTTAGCTCTATTAACTGGTTCTATTATCAAAAGCTCTAACTTCCCTTTGGAAAAGAATGAACCTTCGGCCGTAGCGTAAAGCTTCCTCTTTAGATCTGGAACCGACTACCTGGTTAATTTAACATTTACCATAGGAGTTAACCGAACCAGTTTTGGGGGAATAAATGTTTCCATTCTGTGAAATGTTTCCATACCCAGAGATTCCCATTTAAAATCAAGAACGAAGTGATTGAGCCCAGACCAAAGAGCTTTCCTAAATAGACAAATTTATATCTTCATGATTGCACTGGAAGCGACTCCCATGTCGGAAAAACGGAAGAGATGCATACATGATACAATGACCCGAATTACCCATGCAACGTGTGTTCCGATCGAAAATTACTCAAAGGAAGCTAAGGTCCACGTCACTATGTGCCCGGACACAGCCATGACCATGGCGAATACACCTTTTGCATGTATTACATCAGGCAGACCCTGAACGAGTGCATGTTAATTATATTTCGCATTTCATTCACAATGGAATCAACAAAGAGTCTAGTCAAATAGCTTGTACTTCGTAGTTTGTATGTTGAATTTGAAGTGTCGAAAGACGCATTCAAGTTTCTAGGCTTTTTAAAGCGGTGCAAGAAATACTTCACTCCATCTGATCTTCTCAATATCTAAACCATGGTATGCGTTACTCGGACATCCGTCAACGTATGTCAGACATGAGGATATTTAGCCGAAGTACGCGGCTTTCCAGGAACTCTCATCCGTTTTTTATCGAGTGACCGGTTGACCGCACTATACATTATGGAGAAAATTAGTTCTTCAGCCCTACAGTCCGTACGTGGAATAAACTTCCGGCTAGTGTATTTCCCACCAATTGTGGCATACAAATATTCAAGGCAAATGTCAACAGACACTACTCCCTCTATCCACCCTCCACTACCACAATTTTCCATCACCAACACATGCACCCGAAAATATCGTAAAGCTGAAACGACAAAATTTTAGAGGGATTAATCGCATTCAGCGGGGAATTTAGGAATACGCTGTATGGGCTGCACATTAGGGGTTCGCACCACAAATAATAATTTAATAATTTCAATGAAGTTTAAAACGTGTTTTGAAATATCAACATTTATGCATTGACCTTCCTAAAGGACTGCATAGGCAAGAATTTTGTCACATATTAATTAAACAAACAAGTAAATAGATAAATTTTAACATATTACTCCAACTGGTTCGATTCTTTGCCTTTTCTCGCCAGTTGGTAACACCAAGGCTATGGAGGGATTCTTCGACCTGGTCTTTCCAGCGGAGTCTTGGTCGTCCTCTTTTCTTGCTTCCAATGGGTACGTTATCTAAAACCTTTCGCGCTGGCTCATCTTCATCCATTCTGATAAAATGGCCAAGCCAACACAGTTAGCCTAATTTCATTCGCCAATCTATGTCCATGTCAGAATACAAATTATATAGATCTTGGTTCCAACGACCTCGGTACTCGCCGTCTACTTTAAAAGAACCACTTGTATTTTATTCTCGAATATGCCCAGGTGTTTTCTTTTCGCTTGCGATTTGTGCGATTTGACTCAAGTTTCGGAGCCATATGCCAGGACAGGTAAAATGAGAGTCTGGTATAGCTGGACTTGTGTCTGTCGAGAGAGGGCCATTTGTCTCCAGGCTAACGTTGCTGTCTTTGTTCACGGCGGATAAAAGGTAAATAAATGCATCTACCACTTCAAACATCTACCATCTCATCTACTACTGTACAACAGAAAAGGAGAATATTAACAACGGAACTCAACAACAGCAACATCAGCGTTACCATTAGAGTATCCAAAAGACACTAGCGTGAAGTTAGCCACCATCGTAGCACACATATTTCGATGGTGGGCTAACTTCACAGTTGTATATAGTAGTGTGAAGTTGGCCCACCTTCAAATTTTATTGTATTTCAAGCAAACCAAGCACATAAATTTCATTGCACTGGTCAGTAATAGTGTCATAATGTTCAAAATAGACATTGGAGACATCGAAAGGATACAAGGTCCTTATAATGCAATTATCCTGCCCAATATATGCCATTATACATTAAATTGTATGATATTTTTATCGAACAGGTTCCCACCTTTATTTCCATAAACCTGTTTCAATGTCTTTGAAATTTTTTATAAAATTTCTACTTGGTATTTGCAACAACATATCAGAATATTAAAGTGTAAAAATTTTCCAAACTTTTTTAATTTTCTGAGAAATTTTCATATATATGGAGGATATTGGTTTTCTTCGATTTTAAGAACCTAAACCTGTTTCAATGTCTTTGAAATTTTTTATAAGATTTCTACTTGGTATTTGCAACAACATATCAGAATATTAAAGTGTGAAAATGGGCCAAAATTTCTTTAATTTTCTGAGAAATTTTCATATATATGGGAGATATTGGTTTTCTTCGATTTTAAGGACCTAGACCTATTTAAATGTCCTTAAAATTTTTTATAAAGTTTCTACTTGGTATTTGCAACAACATATCAGAATATTAAAGTGTGAAAATCGGCCAAAATTTTTTTAATTTTCTGAGAAATTTTCATATATATGGGAGATATTGGTTTTCTTCGATTTTAAGGACCTAAACCTGTTTCAATGTCTTCGAAATTTTTCATAAAATTTCTACTTGGTATTTGCAACAACATATCAGAATATTAAAGTGTGAAAATGGGCCAAAATTTTTTTAATTTTCTGAGAAATTTTCATATATATGGGAGATATTGGTTTTCTTCGATTTTAAGGACCTAGACGGTTTCAATGTCCTTGACATTTTTTATTAAATTTCTACTTCTAATTTCCAACCACATATGTGAATATTAAGTGTGAAAATTTTCCAATTTTTTTTTTAATTTTCTGAGAAAATTTCTCATACCTAATTCGCGGCAATTCGTTTTCACCGATTTTAAGGATCTTGTCTTGTTTCATAGTCCTTGAGTTTTTATTTCTAAATTTTCTAGTTATAGTAAAACCATATAAAGAAATTAAAAAATTTTATCTTTTTTAACCTTTGCGAACTTTTTCTGCAACGTACATTAAAAATATTAAATTTCATCCTTGTTAAGGATCTCTTCACATATCAATGTCGTGAATTTTAGATTACACATAACATCCTGAATAAGGTAACTAGAATGGACTTTAGAACTATTCCAATCGATTTGGGCTATTTTAACGTTGTACAGAAAAGTGGGCCAGCCATGGTGGGCCAACTTCAATTCGGTCCAAAAGACTGACTTGTTTTAAACCGGTTTTCGATTTGTTCGTAAAATCGGGTTTTCAGTTTTTAATTTTGGTATTAACTGGGGGAACTTGTAGCACATGTAGTACTAAGAATGCATTGGCTTGCCGAAAATTTCATTTACTTAGTCGAGTTTGAAACTAAAAATTTTACAACTTTATTTAAATTTCTCAATCACGAGTTAATTTTAAATTTACATTTAAATCAAATTCCAATTTGGAATTATACTTATTATTTATTCATAAAATATAATTTAAATTTAAAAGTTTTATTCAAATTCACATTGAACTGATTTAAATTCGAAAATCATATTATTATTTTCATTTTCATATCTGAAAATCTTATTAAGTTCAAAACATTTATTTACAAAATAATTTACAATTTCCAATACGAAAAAAAATGTGTGAAGGTTAACTAATTCTTATTCAAACCATAACATTTTTTTTCGGTTCACTTTAGATTTTGTGGAAATACTTTTCTTGCTCTGTGTTGCCATTTGAAGTCAAACCTTAACGTGCAATATACCGTTGTTCGCGTATTATTAATAACTAAACTTTCGCCTTATGCACTTTTTAAATCTAAACTCAAATTCGACTACTGACTTAGGGCCTGATCATGTAAGTCACTTTCACATTCACAAGAGTTTTCAAAGAAGACTAGATAGAATGCTTTTTGATAAAATATTTATTTTTTCAATTCTGCTCATTTTTGGTGGAACAAATTCACTACTCTCATTGAGAATTTCGCAGGTGTCATTGAAAAATTAAGCACTACCTGCAAATGCGCCGAGTATTGGTCAATGTTCGGGATTTAGAAACATATCACTTGTTTCTTACATAATTTATTTTATTAGAGTCTGTCAGTCTTTCGGTACATTTTGGCAGGGCATATTGTTCTAGTTGCATTACGCATCGAGATTATATTCACAATCAAAATATTTTATGGATACCTTAAATCAACTTCATGTTGACTTGAACTTATTTTTTTTCACATCAACTACGATTTTGTATTACACTCTCAAACAAGTTGCAGCAACTTTATTTTCATGCCAAATGCCAAAAGGAAAGGTCGCTGGTTATTATCAATTGGACAAAAAACACAACTTTTATTCTGTTTATGTATTTATCAATAACACTACAAGTCATTTTTATTTAGCTAATATTTTGCCGATAATGATTATGCTGCTTATTTTGTGGTTATTTCTTAAAATTTTGCTGATAATGTTGCTGGACAAATATTCCTCTTCGAAATGCGTATGAAAGTTGTTGCAACTTCCTCTTAAATTGCTGGATAACTGTGCATGAAATTCAACAAATTGTTTGTTCCAAAACTGCCTAAAAGATTTTCAATGCTCTCTTTATAAACAGTATGTTATGCCGATTTTCCATTCAAAGAGATACTCGAATAAATACACAGTGCAACACGAAAAAATATAACCATATACGGCCACCACTACGTCATAAAAGACCAAAGTTCTCCAGGTTTTTTTTAAGGCCCCCAAAAAAGTGGGGACTCGGTGTAATTTTTGCAAAAAAGTGATCATTTTCTCAAGCTCATATCTTGCAAACCGTTCGGAACTTTGATTTACTCTCTGAGGCAAAGTTGTAGCTATTGTCATAGAGAACAAAAATTGTAAACGTATAAAAACAAAAAAAAACTTCATCTTCAAGGTCAAAATCGCGAAAAACTTTAAAAAATGAGCGAAAAATCGCCCAAAAAGCTTTTTTTTTATTTTCCGCTTTTACGAACAAATTTACTTTATGAAAAATGCGCCAATTTTCTTTGACCTGGTAGGGCTTACAGCGCTGATTTACGGAGGCCGATCCAACTTCTTGAGATATAGGCCTTTATAGCTTGAATATATAATCGCTTATATCTCACCCATTTCTTATCCGATCTGGTTTATATGAATATTATTGAGAAGACCTTTGAAAACGCTATAAATCTGTAGATAAATATGTTAATTTTTATTAACTCATTGGGGCAAATTAAAAAAAAAAGAGTTTTTAACCTCACTTTTTTAATAAAAATCTGGTTTTCTCAAAAAACAGCCCTAGCAAACTTATTTCTGCCTCTACTCAGTAAAAGACAACACTTCAAGCTTTTTTATAAGGTATAATACTCCGCATTAACCCTTCTAAGACCGGAGATAGTGAGGTTTTTCTAACAAAAGTACTTTCTGGGAGCCAAAATTTCGCTTAAAAACAATTGAAGTGTAAGAAAATAAGCGATTTCTGAACAAAAGGTTGATTTCCAAACCTTTAAACGTAAATAATTGTCAGTGAGGAGGCCGAGTGTGTGATTGCACTGTACTGATAGTAAGTGGATTCTAATAAAAATTCTCAAGCTGGTGGGTGAGTTCCCGTGCCCAAACTATCAAACAACTACCTGGAAGCAAACATCTGCATTGAATTCACAAGGGACGCAGGACACAGTATAAAAGCGACACGACACTCACATCGAGGCATTACACAGCGCGACGTCAACGAGAGCTCAGCGGTAAAAGTTATAAAGTGAAAGTGAAAGTGCTACAGCATAATTCGCACACAACATTGGCAACTGACAATTTCAATATGCAGTGTGAAAATATTGATTTATTTTGCTACGTTTGCGGTCATCAAAACAGAAAAAATAGTTCTACAACATTGCAAAAGGAAAAGAATCTTTTCGACGAAGAAGACTTGACCGGTGAAAATTACACACCTAATACAGTGTGTCGCCAATGTTATAACAATCTCATGGCATGGTTGAGTGGAGGCAAACATAGTATGAAGTTTTCTAAGCCGGTAAACTGGATTAATCTCTCAGGTGATCATGATTAAACCAGTTGCTATGCATGCGTAAATTACACATGTGGTCTAAATCGATATGCTGAGAGGAACAAAAGTTATAAAGCAACTGTAACAGCCACACTACCAGTATTTGCACCTGAAAATTTTGTATCACCAAGGCCGCCAACTCCAGATCGTAGTACAGAATGTACAGGAATGACTAGAGCAAGTGGTGTTACTTATGAAGATCCATTTGATACCGATTATGAGCCCCAACAGGGAAGAGATGGACCACAACTAATAAAACAAATGGAAATGGATTTCATTGTGGCCATATTGGGACTATCGCAGCGACTTGCCATATTTTTGACAGCGTTTTTAAAGCAAAGAAAACTCACACATGGTAATGTGAACTCTACGGCGTACCACAAACGGCAAGCTGAATTTCAGAGCCTCTACACTCTAAATGATGACAATTCGTTCGCTTACTGCAACGATGTAAAAGCTTTGGTGGTAAAAATGTTAATGAACTACATCGCTAGTGAGTGGAGATTATTTATTTATGGTTCTGTTTCAAGCTTGAAAGCAGTGTTGTTGCATGTGTCGAAACGAAAACCTTCCATTCCGCTAGCAATGGGTATTAACATGAAAGAAAGCTATTAAACATTGAAAGATATTATGGAAAAAATCAAATACTACGAAAATAAATGGAAGATTTGCTGTGATTTGAAGTTCATCAACATTTTGAAAGGGATCATCGATAGGGGCGGCTTTCCAAAATTCTTTTGTTTTCTTTGTCATTGGGATTCGCGCTCACCTCTAAATCAATACCAATGTAATTCGTGGAGACCAAGAGGAAGTGTGGAGGAATAAATGAAACAACATAAACTGAGGAATGCACCTTTAATAGACAATACTCAAGACATCTTGTTGCCACCGCTCCACATAAAATTGGGAATTGTTAAAAAAATCATCGAAGTGGCCGTTGTAAATTGCCCAAACGCATTCGACTATTTGAAAAGCGTTTTCCCAAAGCGTAACGAAGACAAAATTAAAAAAGGTATTGTAGTAAATTTAAAACGAATTTTTGTTCACCTCATTGTAGTATTTTCACTTTGTTAATATTTTTTTGTTATTTTCTGTCTTTATTTTTTATCTTCATTTAACAGGCGTACTTAATGGCCCTGACATTAGAAAGCTATTCAAGAACAACTTTGAATCATCGCTTCATGATTATAATCATTCAATGGCATGGATTTACCTTCACCGTGTATGCACCAGAGTCTTGGGAGCGGATCGAGACGCGGAACCGAAAGCAAGAGAATGGGTGAAAGAAATGCTGTATTATTTTGAGAAAATCGGCACATCGATGACATTAAAGCTGCATTATCTTCATTTTCATTTTGACGATTTTATCAAACAACTCCCTACCGAATCCGATGAGCAAGGAGAACGGTTTCACCAAACCACAATGCCCATGGAAAAACGGTACAAAGGCAAAAAACTCGACGCATTGCTTGCAGAGGTAATATCAATTTTATTGATTGTTTTGCATTCCTTTTTTGATTTCTTTTCTAATTCATTTCAGGTATGTTGATGGAGTCACAAGATCACCCTGTATGATGTTAATGAAGTATTTGAAAATGAAAAAGCTGATGATGGAGGGCAGTCTGGAAGTAACGTGCCTGTGGACACCATAAGTTCGAATCAGAGTCAGATTCGGACGACGATTTGGATCCACAACTTCAGAGAGTGCGATTTGCAAGTCCAGGGCCATCAACATTATAAACATAATACGAATATTATTTTTTATAATTTTTGTAATAGATAGCATAGTATTGTAGTGCCATCCCTGCTGAGACTACTAATCCCTACAACACTGAATCATTATTACTAAATATCCATGCTACTACTCTTTGTTACAACCCTAACTCTAAATGTCAACCCATACCACCTGAGGACGAAGATTAATAAAATCAGTAATAGTATAACAATGAAACCGGCAACATGCCTTTTCACTTGCGGGAGAAGGCTTTATAGTATCTCAATGTTGAAGTAAAGAAGAAACAAATGAAATTAAAAAATTTTCGGGAAATTTTTCACTTTTGCGGCTATCTAAGGGCTACCTAAACGGTGTTAAGAATCATTCCCAGGAAGTTCATATGTTCCAGAAAGTTGTTTATTGAGATCTTAGGATCATTCTTGTAGTTGATTGTTTCCTTGAATTTTGAACGGTTTGCTACCTATGGACGTGGACAGGGGAAAAAAGGTAAAAAAAAGTTGAATTTTTTAAAGATTTTTGCGATTTTGACTTTGAAGATTAAGTTTTTTTTGATTTTATATGTTTACAATTTTTGTTCTTTATGACAAGATCACAATCTGTTTCAGTACTGCCAAGATTCACCAAAACGAATAAATTGCATCCGTGACAAATTCTAACCAATTTGTGGTTTCTTCCATTTACTTTCCATTTCGAATCTTGGGAATTTGTCTTGTAATGTTTTGGTGCTACAAACTCAAATAAACCAAAAGCATTTGAGTTTGTTCCGGCTTATGAGAGTATTTTATACTCGCATTCTTCATTTCCAGCTTCGTCATAACCAGCGATTCAGCCACTCACCCAATCACGAATCAACATCGCTTTGATTTTATCTCAACTAGTTTGTACAAACCTTCAACCCCATTTCACACCATCGACAAGTCAATATCAACTTATAGTCGCTGCAACTTATCCATAGGTCTAAGGATCCCTTTAAGCGACCTTAAATATTTAAAATTTATTAGGTCATCAAAGCTAATCGTATTCGCGAAACTAAGTGTGTTACTCTATGAGTCGTGAATCATTCCCTTCGGGTTGCTTTTGTCGTTTTGATTATTTTTAAAACGATACAGCCGTTCCGTGACTACCAGCATTAAGTTACGTTTTCTAGTGGGTATTTCAAAAAAAGCAGCGCAACGTTTTCTACCAGTTTCACTGCCAAATTCAACCCGCCATTGAACCTCGCATTAGTTGAAGAAATTACAAGTTATTTTGCAGATGAAAGTATTTTTATTTAATAAGGATTAAAAAGCAAACAACAGTTTAGAAATTGGAGGAATTGAAGTAGTTCGACGAGTCTCAAAAATTGATAATGCAAATATAAACAGACAACCGGAATTAATCAAATGGAAGGTACTTTCCCTATAAATTTAGTAGTATATACCATTCGTTGCAGGAAAGAAAGTTGAAAATAAGTGATTTTCTGAATTCACATCCTCCGATTTTGTTTATATTGGCAACAGAGAGACTCTATGGAGCCATTAAGAGAATCCCATTATCAGATATTTGAAATTTAAAAAACTCGCGATTTTATTCGCGTTTTTCATTTTTGAAAAACCTAAAAAATGAAAAAAGTTGTGAAGTTTGGAGAGCTATATTTTTTTAAGTAGATGGACTATTTCAAAAATTTAAAAAGTTTCTGAATGATACGGTTGTCTATGTGTAGAATCCGTACTCTAAAAATGAGGGCTTGATTTCAGAAATGCATTTTTATACCAACTGCACTTTTTGAATGCATTTTCCACTCCTTTTTCAACCTATGATTTTAAAAAATTTAACATCATTGCAAAATTCAGAATATTTTATAAAAAAGACAAGTAATCTTTTTTCGGGACAAGGCAGCTTACTATTTGTAATGAGTTTTTAAAAAATGACTTACTTGATTTTTCATATAAAAAAAAATAAAATTTAATTTTTTTTAGGATTTTGAAAATGTTTGTACAAAATATGAAAGAAATTTATTTGGTATGTAACTTTGAATTGCTATATTTTAAACAGTTTTTGTCGCATTACTATTATTTAAAAAGTTACTGTACGGTATTGTTTTCATTTAAAGTGTGTTTTTCTAAAATAATGCTGATTGAGAATAATGCGAATGCAATTACTTGTAATATAAATGCTATTTTTGGATGCACTTTGCAAAAAATTCTAATGTACAGAAAAAAAATTGTTTTTCTTTTGATTTTTTTGTAAGTAGGCTTACTTTTTGATGCCAAAGACTTATTCCTAGGAAACTACATCCTACTAGAATTGGATGATAAAATACTTATTCCCTATTTCATCATGGATTGTGTTCAGCGTGTATACACACCTATGTACACATTTGTACATATGTGTGTACAATTCTGTGACAAGCAAAAGTAGCAAAGATCGAATCAAACTATTAGTTGGAGCGAGATGACTCGATATGTCCAAAAAAATAGAAAAATTCTTTGTCCCAGAAAAAGAGAGCATTTATTTAATAAATACTTCTAAATTTTACAAAAATGTTTTTTTTTTGAAAATCGAAGGGGGAAAACGCACTGCAAAATGCACTTTAAAACTGCATTTGCATACAATTTTTTTTTTATGGTGGTAACTTTTAAACTGCAAATCACAAAATAGACAAAAACAGCTTTCAGAAACTTTTTAAATCTTTGAAAAATTCGGTCCACTTATGGAAATGTGACTCTTCAAAGTTCACTACTTTTTCCATTTTTTTAACTTTTTTAAAAATGAAAAACGCTAATAAAATCGCGATCTTTAACAATTTTAAAAATCTAAAAACGCAAATGTATATTTGGCTCCATAGAGTCTCTCCGTGCAAAATTTGAAGAAAATCGGAAGACCTTCGGTCAGATTTGTGGCGTTTTCTCATGGAATGAATGATACATATATTTTTGTGGAGCGACATTTGTGGACCCAGATAACGTCAATTACCATATTGTAGTGGGTAATGAAAAAGGAAAAATGCCAAACACATCAACCATGTTTATGTACACTAGGGGTGGGATAGGGTTGTAGTGAAATCCTTGGTAACAAGATTTGGATACGAGGCACCCCTTAGTTTGTGTGGTTGGGGGAGAAAATGCATGAACCAAAAAATGGGGCTGGTGGTGGTCAAAGGTGAGGGTGAAGGGGGAAAATTAACAGCAAGTCCAACAATTGCCCCGAATTCCCCTCTATAGGGGTAAAATATATGACCGACCTCCACTTATTTTTACCTCCCAACATTTTTTTCAAACATAACTAAGTCCTATCTTCACTCCCTAAGGGGGCTCCCATATAAATTAGAAATTTTTATCAAATTTGTTTCTACCGTTCTAATTGCCCAAGGGTGTCCTTAGAGGAGGCAAATGTATCCCTAACACGAATATTTTTTTCAACGCCACAGATTCTTAGAACATATCTATCCTCTACATATCTAGCCCCAAAATTAATGATTTTTATTTTTTATAATATTTTTGATGAAATCTCCACCTACCGCTCCCTTGTGACACCAAGGGGGTGAAATATAGGATCGGCTCACTTTCATTTTTCTCCCTCAACATTTCTGTAGTATAAACTTACCCTCTATCTCTAACCGATAGTTTTATATATGACCAGATTAAAAATAATTTCTCCAAAAAATAAAATTTTCGTTAAAATATATATATTTTTAAATTCTTTATATTAACTTCACCTGTCTATATGCATGTATGTATGCATGCCATTAGTTTGCCTGCGAAGTTTTAGCTCGATTGGATTACGAGAAAAGGGTTAAAAATCAATCCAAATTTTTTCCGCATACATACATACATGCATATAGACAGGTGAAGTTAATATAAAGAATTTAAAAATATATATATTTTAACGAAAATTTTATTTTTTGGATAAATTATTTTTAATCTGGTCGTATATAAAAGCATTTTGTATTCGGCCCTCCATGTCGGTTAGAGATAGTGGGTAAGTTTATACTACAGAAATGTTGGGAGAGAAAAATGAAAGTGGGCCGTTCCTATAATTCACCCCCTTGGAGTCACCATGGGAGCGGTAGGTGGAGATTTCATGAAAAATATTATACAAAAAATAAAAATCATTAGTTTTGGGGCTAGATATGTAGAGGATAGATATGTTCTAAGAATCTGTGGCGTTAAAAAAAAATATTCGTGTTCGGTCATACATTTGACTCCTCTAAGGACACCCCTGGTCAATTAGAACGGTAGAAACAAATTTGATAAAAATTTCTAATTTATATGGGAGCCCCCTTAGGGAGTGAAGATAGGACTTAGTTATGTTTGAAAAAAATGTTGGGAGGTAAAAATAAGTGGAGGTCGGTCATATATTTTACCCCTATAGAGGGGAATTCGGGGCAATTGTTGGACTTGCTGTTAATTTTCCCCCTTCACCCTCACCTTTGACCACCACCAGCCCCATTTTTTGGTTCATGCATTTTCTCCCCCAACCTCACAAACTAAGGGGTGCTTCGTATCCAAATCTTGTTACCAAGGATTTCACTACAACCCTATCCCACCCCTAGTGTACATGAACATGCTTGATGTGTTTGGCATTTTTCCTTATCAATGTGTTTGGCATTTTCCAATCTTATCAATTACCATTATTTCTGCTCCTGTTAACGGTATTTGAACAACATTGGGTATGTTGGTTAGGTGTACATATTCTAAGATCTTCTGCAAATACGGGCAGGATTGGACAAAGGGGCGTGGTCATATGTGAAGAATTTATAGTCAAAACTATGTTTTTTACGGGTTGGTGTTTTTTTACTCGTGCAAACCAGAAAACGGCGGAATGTGTGTAACTTTACTACGTTGTCGTAAATCAACATATAATATAAAATAAAATAAGACATTGATAATGAAAAACGATTGATACTTTTCGCTTTTACTCAAAATTATGTGAATGTATGTGTGTGATTTTAACAAGAATTGTGATATTTTCTTTGGGCTACCTTTTAATTTGAATTAATGTTTCTATTTGAATTGAAAAGAATTGAAAAAAAATTTCGCCCTTGTCATGTGAAACCCAATTATATGCAAACACCAATTCACAGTGCTGATCCAATTCTTTGGAAAAATAATTTAAAAATAAATTTAATTAAATAATTTAAATTTACCTCTAATGAGGTACCTCATTTGCGGTTGGGACCACCTCAGTAGGGGTTGACACAGCCTCATTACAGGTTGACACAACCTCATTACAGGTTGACACAACCTCGTTAGAGGTTGACACAACCTCGATAGTGGATCGCACAACCGAATTTAGATAGTGTTACAAATGAGTTTTGAAAGTTTATTTATTATTAAGCAATGTTTTATTATCCTATATTCTTATTAAAAAATTAGAAAACGAGACAATAAAATCTCAATCTTTAGGGCACTGGTGACCAGCCCATACCGCAATTGCGGAGACCAACACATAAACAAAGTCACACATATTCTTATGCTCTTCCATTCAGTCGTCGTTGAGAAAGCGACGTGTAAACAAGTAGCGGACAAATGCAACTTTTGCTGATATATCAGCAAAAAATTCATACATCCGTGCTCATGTGCATTTGTCGCTGTCTAAACGACGACTGAAGCAATATCGTTTTTCTCACCAATACTACACCATAAAAATTTTTGGTCACCTCTGCTTTAGGGCAACAATTTTCTTTTACATGTCAGTACTACCTTTTTTGAAGTCCCTGGTCCTAAACCGTTTCATTTACAGATGATTGCAGCATATCTCCACCTACCAACCTTGAAAACTGTTGATATCTGCTTGAACATTTTCTGCAAAATAAGACGATTTAATATAAGAACCTTATTTACAATATTTTTACTCTATTTATAACCACTAAAAATCTTGTATCACCAAGACAGGAATAGGAACAGACAGGAATTCTTTAAATTCTTTTAATATAAAATTTGTTTTTATTATTTTAAACGTCGAGTTTTGAATACTGAGAATTTTGGTGTGGTAACCGAATTTCAGTTGTACCTACTGAATTCATCAGGAATTCGCTTACGGCCACCGAACTGATGCAACCGACTTAAAGGTTAACTCGGTTATTGCGACCGAATTCATACAATATTCGGTAGTTGCAACCGAATTTATATCAAATTAGGTTGTGACAACCGAATTGATACTAAATTCGGTTGTTGCACCTGAATTGATTCCATATTCCGTCACTCAAACCGAATTTGGAACCAATTTCGTTTGTTGTATCCGAATTATTTGGAAATTGGGTTGTTAAAGCCGAAATTTTTGGTTGACAGAACGAATATAATTCCAGATTCAGTTGTCAAAATTATGAAACGCGATTGCTTCAACTGCATTTCAGTTGTGAGGACTAAATTCGGTCGTGACAACGTCAATTCGGTTATGGCAAACCTAATTCGGTGGTAACAGCCGAATTTACGGTTGCTGCAACCTCTTTCCAACCAATTAGCTCTCTGGGTGTAATCAATGACCCTGGTGAAACAATCGTAAAATTAATAGAGGCCTATAGCAACGTGTTGTGCCTTAACGAGAAGGCAAAAATATTTTTACTTTAGGCCGTTGTTGAAAATCGGACGAAATATCCATCGCATGATAAAAATAAAATAATTGTTTACACTCAATAAAAACGAAAATGTATTATCGTCAATAAAAGCGCAATCTTTTAACGAAATTACTTTATGGAGATTTTTTATAGTTTTTGTCGTTTTGAACGCATTTTGAATTGGACCCTCCTTATGGCTTAGCGATAGAGGGTCAGATTGTTCAAAAAAAATGTAGGAAGAGAGAAATAAAAGTGGGTTGAACCGACGTTTCACCCCCCCCCCCCTAGGAGGCACCATAGGAGTGGTAGGCGCCAGTGAAATTGGCCAGAGTTCGTTGATGTGGGGTCAAAAGAAATAGCTTGAACGTGATCAGCGATTTTCCGCTTAAACAAAGGCCCGTAAACGGACTCCGCAATATGTTTGCCTTTTCCTTTACCCGACGGCATCTCTGTCACGCTCAAGAACTGCTCGTTCCCATTATATTTATATCACGATAACAGGAAGATATTTAAATTTTTTCCGGCGCCTTGCAACTACGTCAATATTTTGCCATCCAAGTGCACATTGAGAAATTTCCCTTCAGATTTTGTGTACGGGCTTGTTTAAATTATTAAATTTAAATTATTTAATTAAATTTATTTTTAAATTATTTTTCCAAAGAATTGGATCAGCATTGTGAATTGGTGTTTGCATATAATTGGGTTGCACATGACAAGGTCGAAATTTTTTTCCAATTCTTTTCAATTCAAATAGAAACATTAATTCAAATTAAAAGGTAGCCCAAAGAAACATCACAATTCTTGTTAAAATCACACACATACATTCCCTTAATTTTGAGAAAAAGCGAAAAGTATCAATCGTTTTTCATGATCCATGTATTATTTTATTCCTAATATAAGTATGTTGATTTAAGACAACGTAGTAAAGATACACACATTCCGCCGTTTTCGGGTTTGCACGATTAAAGAAACGCCAACCCGTAAAAAACATTGTTTTGACCACAAATTCTTTATATATGACCACGCCCCTTTGTCCAATCCTGCCCATATTTGCAGAAGATCTTAGAATTTGTACACCTAACCAACATACCCAATTTTGTTCAAATACCGATAACAGGAGCAGAAATAATGGATTTTTAATGTTTGATTTGTATGGGAGCTACCACACCCTTTGTACAATCCCGTCCATAGTTTGATAGTCTATTAGTTTGCCTGCGAAGTTTTAGCTCGATTGTATCACGGGAAAAGGGTTAAAAATCAATCCAAAGTTTTTTCGGTGAGCATGCATGCATACATACATGCAAACAGACAGGTGAAGTTAATACAAAGAATTAAAAAAACCAACCCCTAAAAAACAGAGTTTTGGCTATTAATTTTGTATATATGACCACGCCCCTTTGTCCAATCCCAGCAGATCGTAGAATTTATACACCTAACCTAAATTTATACACCTAATTTGTGATTTGTATGGGAGGTACCACGCACCTTTATCCAATCCTGCCCTTATTTTGATAGTTCATTGTTGTCATCGCCATTAGTTTGCCTGCGAAGTTTTAGCTCGATTGGATTACGAGAAAAGGGTTAAAAATCAATCCAAATTTTTTCCGCATACATACATACATGCATATAGACAGGTGAAGTTAATATAAAGAATTTAAAAATATATATATTTTAACGAAAATTTTATTTTTTGGATAAATTATTTTTAATCTGGTCGTATATAAAAGCATTTTGTATTCGGCCCTCCATGTCGGTTAGAGATAGTGGGTAAGTTTATACTACAGAAATGTTGGGAGAGAAAAATGAAAGTGGGCCGATCCTATAATTCACCCCCTTGGAGTCACCATGGGAGCGGTAGGTGGAGATTTCATGAAAAATATTATACAAAAAATAAAAATCATTAGTTTTGGGGCTAGATATGTAGAGGATAGATATGTTCTAAGAATCTGTGGCGTTAAAAAAAAATATTCGTGTTCGGTCATACATTTGACTCCTCTAAGGACACCCCTGGTCAATTAGAACGGTTGAAACAAATTTGATAAAAATTTCTAATTTATATGGGAGCCCCTTAGGGAGTGAAGATAGGACTTAGTTATGTTTGAAAAAAATGTTGTGAGGAAAAAATAAGTGGAGGTCGGTCATATATTTTACCCCTATAGAGGGGAATTCGGGGCAATTGTTGGACTTGCTGTTAATTTTCCCCCTTCACCCTCACCTTTGACCACCACCAGCCACATTTTTTGGTTCATGCATTTTCTCCCCCAACCTCACAAACTAAGGGGTGCTTCGTATCCAAATCTTGTTACCAAGGATTTCACTACAACCCTATCCCACCCCTAGTGTACATGAACATGCTTGATGTGTTTGGCATTTTTCCTTATCAATGTGTTTGGCATTTTCCAATCTTATCTCTTAATTTTTGAGACGCGTCGAACTACTTCAATTCCTCCAAGATTTGGGTCCATTTCAGTCATTAACAAGTCAAATTCCTAGGCTGTTGTTTGCTTTTTAATCCTTATTAAATAACAATACTTTCATCTGCAAAATACTTCCATCATCCACGTTCGACATTTTTCTTAAACTAGTAATGAGGCTTTGTCAACCCCTACTGAGGTTGTGCCAACCTCTGATGAGGTTGTGCCAACCTCTGATGAGGTTGTGCAACCTCTGGTGAGGTTGTGCAACCTCTGGTGAGGTTGTGTCAACCTCTAATGAGGTTGTGTCAACCTCTGATGAGGTTGTGTGAACCTCAAATGATGTTGTGTCAAACTCTAACGAGGTTGTGACCTCCAAATTCTGTTACGGATAATTTGCAACCGTGCAACTGCAACCTGCCACTACCGCCCTCTCCACAAAGCGTCTTCTTATATCATCGTCTTCTTCTTCCCCGATGTCATCCACATCGTGTTCTTTCTCGCTGTCTTCGTCGTATGATTCGTGCATCTCATCGTCAGATAATTCTTTCTCGTTCGTTTCTTTAAATAAACGAATTGCATACGCCATTTGCCACTTGATGGAACAGATGGCATTCGAATGGAAGCGTGGCATCTTCTCCACTAAGATAATAGATATGTCCACAGAATCTTTTCACCAATCGTTGCGACACAATCTTATCAATTGAATCATAACCAACAATCGCTTTCAAAATATTCAAATCATTATCTGGAGCTTCGATTTCTCTATTGGTGCTAATCCAAGATTTCACATAAAGTGTTACGATGAAAATGGTAACATCAGGAATCCATTCAATTATTTTTTGTTCAAATCGAGATGTTTTCGGAAGAAAAATATTTTTGGGCAGTATATGCTTTTCGCCATCCATCGAGCATGACTGATGGGTTCTGGTGGGCTGAAATTATGATTGTGAATATTTTAACCAAGGAACAATAAATCGATTTCATGGAATTCCGTTTAGTCATCTCTGGGTCGTTTGACGTTCAATTGATCCAAACAAATTGACTTATCATCGTCTATGGCAGGACTGTCTGTTTCGTCTTTAATAGTTCCCATTGCTCTTTGAAACGGGCAAATATTGGCACTCCTGGCCAAGAAGTTCTGCCGAAATTTCTTTCGAACACTACTTACAATTGCAGTTCATAAATATGACGTCTGCTAGAAAATATCTCGGTCCAACATTTCCTCAATTAATATGCATCACTTACGGTCACAGCTAGGCACAGGGATATTTTCTGGAAATATGATCACAGTTTCCTAACGACCAGCTGCTTTCAAGGAAATGTTGTGTCGAACGAAAAATTCTTGTAAATTTTATGTCTACATCTTCAATATTGTCCGATGAATGGGCCACATCTGCTTTGTATTTATTAAAATGAACGTCAATAACTTTACGCCTTCTCTAACTGTATAATGGAAAAGCTCGCCCTGCTTTTCGTACTGCTTTACCTAAAGCAAGTATGTGGCTGTAGGGCTGAAAGTTTCCTTAATTCCTGTTTTCTCTCGAAAAGGCTTTAGCCGCTTATTACAATTTAGTTTAAATTTTTGGGCGAGTGATAGGTTACTTGCTGCTCGAACTTTTACTTTCTGCATATAAATTGGCTTCCTTTAAGCTCCCTTTGCACAAAATTCTTCGTTATTTTCCATTTTATCCCTGCATAATTTGGACGTCGCTTCTGATGTATAAGACATCTGTCTAAATAAGCACATATCTAATCTAATTATATTATGATTAAACTAGCTTCGATTAAGAATAATCGTCCGGAAGTTCGGAAGGTAAAAAATTATTTGAAAGAACGTTCGGAAGTTTCAATAAACAATTTGCTTTTAAAATTAAACGCCTTTATTTTTTAAACAATTTTGTGTTCGAAGTAATTTTCAATTATTTTATCCAAATAATTATTTTTAATCCATAATGTATGTGCCATTTTGATCCATGACCTTCTGTTATCGTTCAGTCAACTTTTTAATTCCAGATTCATAAAACGACTGGTCCGTCACACAAATACACTCGAACTACTCGGTTTGTAAGTTCTTTTCTGTATTTAAGAATTTTCAATTCAAAAAATTTTCCAGACTGCGGATTAAATGAAACTCTCAAGGTGCCAGATCGGGAATACATGGTGGTTGTGGTAGCACTTCTCATCCAAGCTCCAATATTTTTTCCGGGTCTGCAAAGATGTGTGAGGCCTAGCTTTGTCGTGATGGAAAACCATGCTTATGCGATCAAGGTTCATCAATTGGTAGCAATATACGTCAGAATTAATGGTTTGGAAGCAGTTCAAAATATATTACTCCCTTAAAATCCCACCAAATGAGCAACATGAACTTTGTCGGTGCAATTCAGCCTTTGATAAAGTTTCAGCGCGTTCATTGTGCTGGGACCAGGATCACTTTCGGTTGACACTGCTGTAAATCGCGCGAGCTAATCCGCTTTGTCAGGTGAATTTCCTTAAGCTCGTCCGGAATCCAAATATCAAACTTTTTGTCAAGGCCAAGCCGTTAAATGTTTTTCAATGGACCTTCAGCTTGTCTGAAACTTCTCGTGCAGAAACGTGTCGGTCAAAGACATTTTTTGAACCAGCTGTGCCATGAGCGTTCTGTTAAAGCATCCAAACCATACATCCACAAATATCCCGGAGTGCTTGCGCTTCTTTTTTTCCGTTTCTTAAATAAATGATCAAACTATGTCGAAAATGCTCATTTTGATCATCCATATTCACAACACGATGTAAATGAAAACTGAACACTGAAAATAATGTGACGTTTCACAATTTGAAGCTTCAAGTGTCAGCAGTTTAACTGTATAACAAAGAATTTAGTGTGCTGATCAAAAGCATTTCAAAACTAACAAAACCAGCATCTGTACCGAAGTTACTTTCTTGCCAGCTCAATACTTTCTTCGCGAGTACTACACTTTTTGAAGTTCTGTGGCAAACTAATTTGATATTTCGCTGTCGGTCATTTCACATAGACGCCACTGGACAAAAAGCAAAGGTTAGCAAGTTAATAGATAGTACAATATAAATATAAAAAAATTAAGCGAAAACTTAATTTTAAAACCTTAACTATTGTCATACACGCTGAAAACTAACGACCTCTCTAATATATTCTACCAAACATATTCTGCAGGAACCAGGTAAATGTTTGGAACACACTTAAAACATTCATACATATGTTTGCAAGTCCCAAACTCACTTGTAATTCAATGCCAACAGTATTATGTTTACTGGCAAACATGTATACTTTTACGTTTTTCATCCCAAATATTCATACAAGCATTCGCCTGTTTCCCACAAACCTACACATACTAACGTGGAAACATATGCGTATTTCCTCCCAAACATAATAATATGTAGAAACGAATTATTGCTTGATTTCAATATATATGTATGTATAATTTATTATAATTAATTTTATCAATATGAATCCACATATAAAATAATTAACACAAGCAAAAGATTTAAAAGGCCCCATTTTACGTTTACTTGCACTGAATGAAGTAATTGTTTGTTTTTTCATGAAATGGGAATCTGCTGTTCTTTTGCTTCTCCTTTCTTTGTTGTCTCGTACGTTTTTGTTTTCGGAAGGTTTCAGTTATGCGTTGGTCATCACTATGCGTTGGTACACAAACAGCATACAAGACTTGTTAATGCAAGTCAAGCGTGGAATAATTACTTGTGTTTCTTTATTGTACTTATTTCACAAATGGCCTGCCGATCCGATTTTCTCAGACAGACAAAGGGCTTCACGTTGTTGCCCTTTCCAGTTTGTTTCCTCAAAATCGTTTCTCACTTTGGTAGCATACACACATATATATATACGAAACAGGTACACAAAATCCAAAGCAATACCACAAACCATTTAACCGGCCAAGCCTTCGTTAATTCGTTTTTCACTGATCAAGCGCTTTTGATGTCCTCTGTCCGATTAACCATTGATGACTGAATACATGAAACTAAAACACAATACTTCAGCCAAACGAAGACACTAAGATTTCATCTGAAATTTGCACGCACATTCAAGAAAATTTTAAGAATCACTGACTGGGAGAATAATGCAAAAATACAGATACGCACTTGCAAGATAGACTCTCTCGCTGTTCCTCTTTTATTCTCTTGCTCTCGAGAGAGCATAAACTGTATTTGCATCACAAACACGGATATATTTGAGTCGCAAACAAATATATTATAACGTATTAAGCATTGTGTATCAAACGTGTAATATTGAATAGCAAACCCTATGTGTTTGGACACAAATATATTATATTTGTGACGAGCTCCAAACACAATTTATATTTGCATCCAAACAACAAATAAAACAGATTTTCAGCGTGTAGAAATAAGTAGAGAAATGAAAAATAAGGTTTTCGTATGAGTGATGCACAGTGTTTGAATTTTGACCGTTAGGAAGAAAACAATTGCATTTTTTTCTCAATTTGCCCATATACATACATATATCTATATGGAGTGGCATTGTTATTCTTCTGAGAAAGAAATTAAACAATTCAATAAATTGATTCGATTTTCTTTTTGGAGGTTCATCAATGTTTTGGCGTACTGTGAACATACAGGGTGATTCAGGAAGTTCCTGACAAATTTCTTCAGCGTATTCCTTGGCTCATTCATGAAGAAAAGTCCACTAGGAACATGTCCGAAAATGAAATGCAAGGGTGCGAAATGGCAGCGGGTTCAAAATTTTCGGATTGGCGGTCGGAGGGTAGTAGGGTAAAGTTGCTAACTTCTGACCCAGTGGCCCAGTGGTTGGACCCAGAGGTCATTTTTGAAAGGTAAGAGGTACGGCTATCTTTCAACAGAAAAAAAACATAAGTTACCTGCCATCTGGCTGAGCAAATTGAGGTTATGTGAATTTTTTTCCATTTTTTTCCGAAAGCTCTGTATCTCGGCGATTTGACTTTTTTCTTTTTATTTTATTATATTTATGACTATGATTCTGAAAGTCCTCTTAAAGACCTTTCCAACTAGCCCAAAGACAAACAAATCCGACCACTGGCTCAGAAGTTAGCAACTTTATCATACTACCCTACGACCACAAACCGAAAATTTTGAACCCGCTGCCATGTCGCACCCTTGCATTTTCGGACATGGTCCTAGTGGACTTTTCTTCAATGCAATTTTTTCCTGAATCACCCTGTATAGTACACGGTGACTTTTGTCGCCGGCGACACGAGTTTGTTAGAGAGGGTGGTAAGATGTAAGAAGAGGGGTACGGTGTTGCCTGTACTCGGCGACACGCTTAGGTGTTGTTCTTAAGTTAAGTTAGCTGCATATACTTTTGACGTTATGTTTTATTCATCATTCCTGGTATTTTACAGCGCCAAATTAAATTAAATAATTTGTTTCTCTTTAACTTCATGAAATCACTAAACCTCCAAATAATTTACACAGCACTAAAGTGTAAACAAAGAAAAATGTGCGAATGTCAGAAAAAGCATACACGAAAACAATAATCGTCACGAGTCGCCCAGACAAAATTTGCCCTGTGTGGATGCTACAAGCGACTTCAAAATAGAATCCGATAAGTTTCGGCGACAAAAGTCTCCGTGTGTGGATAAGGACATACAGGGCAAGCATTAGTCTACCCAAATCGTGCACATGAGCGGGTGCATGCACCTTGCCAGCTCTATGACCAGCTTTACCGGTGTTCCATCATCCCCTGAGGCTTTTGTTGTTTTTAAGCCGGCCAATTGCTGGCCTCGTCTTAATTAGGCGGGGACAATCGACACCAGCGACTTCAATTTGTTCGACTACCTCATCTGCTTTGGATTACCAATACACTCTACATAATTGCTGCTAAATTTGACCGATACATCGTGTTATACTTTTAAATGCAATTTTTTTTATTCCGAGACTTTTATACAGCCGTTGTTTTCACCAAATAAACGGTGTACTTCTATCAACGTTCGTTTCGTCAGTTGCAGTGCCATACCCTTCACACTACCAATGTTTTTCCTGAAGCGGCTTTTAATAACCAAGTACGAATTCTTCAGCAGTTTTTAGTGCCACGCAGAAAATAATAACTCTGATTTATTTGCAATTAAGCGATTGTTTGATCTCAAATGAGAATTTAAGCAATGTATTTGCTGAGTCAAACAAATGTTTTATCAAAACGATTATTCTTTCGATCTCTCAGTGACGAAACACATGATAAATTTTAACGCTAATAAGATTTCTCGTTTCTGAACGGAAAATATACGATTTTGACTCAGAAGGTGTGAGGTAACCCTGAATACAATGTAAGCTGAGAGACAATGCAATGAGCACCGTTGATTTGCATGTGTGTATAATTTTGTTTTTGAAAATGTTTGCTTTAATTTACTATTTGATGCCATTCTCGAATGTTGTCCAATGGACCAAATGGTAAGTAATAAAAAGATTTATATTGGAATTTTTCGTAATAACCATATTTTTGTTACTTTTAAATGTATATGTTTGTGAATTTCTTAATACTAGACGCTGGAGACGCGTACGACACAACACATTGGCTCCCGATCTCGCTCGTCCAAATCAAAATTCTGTATACTGTCCCAAAGAGTTTTTGTACTATCCCGTGGCCACCTGATCACAATCGATTTTTTTTCACAAAGTGTCAAGAGGCTTTTTATTTTTATTTTATCTTTTGCAATTATTTACCGCATACTATTTTATATTTCATAAAAATATATTTTTTATTTATTATTATAATTTTTATTTCAAAGTTTTATTGTAAACTTGGTACAGACAGATTATAAGGACCTTAAATTTATGGGAGAATTTTAAACTAATCTGTTTCAAAATGGTAAGCCAGTAAAAAAAATTTAAAAAATATGAGCTCGATCGGTTGAAAATTTGCCGTGCCGCACTCGTTTTGAAGTTTGACAGAACCAAATTGAGGTATCATGGCAACAATAATACTCGTAACTACTCAGGAGTCACCCCTAGTCTGGTAAAATGTATGAGAATCCCCCATTACTTTTGCCTTTTCAATATTTCTCTAGTTCAAACATACCCTGCATTACCAACCCTTCACGAGGTCCCCATACAACAGAAAATAATTTTCACGAAAATGTACCAAATTAGAGAACAATGAAATTACATCAAGTATAAACGCTTTGAATGTGAATCGGATCGTAAACCCAAAATATTTTGAACAGATATGTGTATTTTATATATATTATCATATGTGTATTATACATATTATACATTAGGCCGGGCCCAAATAAATTTGAAGCTACAGGATTTGGTTAGCAAGAAAATCTTTTTATGGGTCAAGAAGAACACACACACAAAATGTCAGAAAAACAATTAACTACTTAGACTACGGCACTACACTTGAAGCAAAATCGATATTCAATTTTACATATTGGAAAATTCGAAGATAATTCGGTAGTATTTTCAAAATTGTAAAGATTGTGAAATATATCGATAACAAATTGATGATTAAGTTATGATTTTTTAAAGGGGAACTTACATGTAACGCTACTCTTCTGAAACCATTATATTATCAACACTAATATGCATTTATACCATTATATTATCATTAAAAAATACTGGAAGAATTTACAGGAAAGAACAAGATTGATCGCCTTCCGGTTATTGTCCGTAATGAAGACATCGAGCAAATATTCGGCGATCCAAAACTAGATTCTGTAAAAGACAAAACATTGATGTGGCCGTTCACCAACTAGTGGTAGAAGGGAACATTTCATATCTTTTGACAAGACATATTCAAACAGCGGTAAATTCGTGGGAACTGTCTTTCTTCAAGGCTTGCCCACAAATTGACAAATTACAGTTATTCCTTCTAGTGCAGCCATTCCCAGTCCATCGCATTTCCTGTATGACGCTGATGGCATCCGTGTTATTTTCGAGAACATCCTCCAGTTCGGTAGAGGTACAGCGGTTATAAGATCTTCTCATATTCAAATCGCATATACGTATATCGTGATCCGATTTCAGGGGTTGTCAACAAATTGGTGGGTTGATTGATTTATTTTCTTATTTTTTGTTTATTGGCATAATAAGGTCGCCGCCGGCCAGTATGAAGTAGACCAGTATGAAGTAAACGTGTCTATTTAGGTTTAATGCTTATTGTACGGCATTTACCTGCCCTTCCACATTCATATTCATCATCCTCTGGTTGACCGGGACTGCTTGTTCAATATATTCGGCTTTTAACACCGCTATGGGGCCTATCACTACAGCAACCATTCGCCCTCCCAGTAGCTGTCAGCCCAGATCCACAGAGGTCTATATTCCGCGGATTTCTTGGCATTCACCAAAGCAGGAATATAAATTTCCCCGATGTGCTTAAACAACAAACTTTCATATCACAACAATATTTAATCTCTCCCTTTCCAAATTGTTATGTGCAATATCATGTCTGTATAAATACGATTTCTCTGTTTGTACTTGTGGCTGGAATGTTATAAAGATACTTTGTAATTTTCCATAAAAATAAAATTACTCACACACACAAAACACTCTGAACGGTTTTTACCTCAAAGCTACTGAGACAGCACGTGTCATAAGCACAGAAAATGCTACTGCTCCCCTATCAAGTAAACAAACGGGAACTTTGAAAAAAAAACATTTCAAAATTCGAGTGAAAATACAAAGAAACTGCTGGAAAAGCGGCATTAAATACAGAGGGAAAGTCATTTGCGTGAATATGATGATACATATTTATTCAGCAAAACGTTTTACATCCAAAGGACAACAAGCAATGCTTCATAAGAAGCCATTGTCTGAACATGCTGTACCAGACTCGAAATCGATAAGAGCACATGTCCTTGTCGAGTGAGCGTACAAACGAGTAGATCTTGGAGTGATTGTATGTGTGCGCGCTATGGAGACAATGGCCATTCAACCCAAACCAGCCACTCACACAGGAATCGTGTTGTAGGCCTTTATACGCAGGACAAAATGTTGAATGCTGCCCTAAAACGCAAAATGTACCATACTACTCGTACCCAAAGGACTTAGCAAATCAGATATATTTAGGTGAGTGTGTGTATCAGTGCATCGCAGCGGCTAAGAAAGACTCATGGTTACTCTAAGGCGAATAGATGTAACGTGTGTATAGTCTTCTGTATATTTCGGTCATGTAAACTTGGCTAAGGTTGAAATAAATCTAATGTATACTTTTGTATAAGTATATGTATACTAGTATCGAATCCTGCCCTGAGCCATTTACTAAGGTGTGTGTACGGGTGTGTGCGGCGCAATTTCTGGTAACCAAAGTGCGCAATTACGAGTACAAATCATTTGTGCGTATGTTTACTACGTTTTCATCTTTCATGCGATAAAACTGTCTTTGGATTTGCTTTTCAATATCTCAAATGTTTTTAGTTCATTGTATTTAATTGTAATTTGTTGTTTAGTTTCCATTATTTTCACTTTTTTAATGCAGTAATCAGGAATGGCAGTCTTAAATTCATAAAAATTTTTAAATGAAAATGAATCCCTAGTTTCCAAAAAGGTTAAAAATGGCTGTTTGTTCTTTAGATTTGGCATAAATTTCTTCCTTCCACATGTCTGTTTAAGTTAGTCTATTAATTACTACTGTATTTTTCGACTCATTTAGTTCCTCGTCATCAAAGCATTGCAATTAGTCCGCACTGAGGCATTTGCAAAGCTTAGCAGTTTTGTATAATAAGATATCAACTTAAATATTTACAAGCAGTAGAATCTTATAACCGCAAACTTGCGCAATTGGTTGTATTGTATCGGGAAATATGTTAAGCGCTTGTTTTGCAACTTTCAAAATAATCACAGAAAAATTGCACAGGTATACGAAATTTGTGTTTGAAACGATAAATCAATGATTGCAAGTTTTCTTATACTTTTCGAATGTTATTTCATACAAAAGTTGACCATGACCATGTTGACATTGACCATGTCCCACGTAAGGTGTCTAATTTTCTACCACTTTTCGAGCATTGCGGCTGGTTCCAATGCTGCAATACGTTTTTAGGCATAGGAAAGTGATTTCGTGTACCACCACAGAAATAGTCCAGAGGCGTCAAATCGGACGACCTAGGTGGCCAACTATTGGGCCTAAACGTGAAATAATCCGGTCACCGAACTCATCACGCAACAGGTTCATTATTTTACATGACGTGTGGCATATAGCGCCGCCTTATTCATACCACGTTCGACCACACATTTTGGGGGGAAAAAGTTAAAAATTGAGTTTAAATTTTACATACACAAATATGTTACTTCCGGAAAAGCTTCAATGCACAAAGAGAAAGTAAAACAATATATATATATGTATAAGTAAATAAAATATCTGATTTGTTTAATGCTTCTTTGTTAATTTTAATTTAGGTAAGTTTGCGTATTTTTATAGTGTCCTAAAATAAAGTTTTTACTACATCTAATTACCGAAATCCCGGAAATCACGGGTGTCCTGGGAAAGTAAAATATTTTTGGGAATCGGCACATTTGCTGTACCCGGAATCTTGTCCACTTTTATACGCAGACATTGATAATTAAAGATACGACCATTAAAAATTCTCAAAGCCTCCTCCATTTCAGTACGTCATGTCTCAAAAACATTACATGTCTGGCAGAAACTAATGACAAATAATATTTGTGTATCACTAGTTTATTTAAAACTAGGTTTAACTAACGTGACCAACTGTTTGTGACGCAAAAGCCGGACGCATTAAAATATGTAATAAAAATATATGTATTTACCCGGAATAGGTCTAAATATATAAAATTACGCGGTATAACTAGATATTGTGATAATGACCCTTGGTAAGAATGTGCGATTAAATGATACTACAACATTTAATTTGTACTTTTTGATATTTGAACTTTTGAAATCATCAGGTGCAACTCCTTTACTATCAAATCCAATTTCGTCGTTTTTTTTTTGTCAGAATATTCTTTTAAACAACAAAAAATGTGATGTGCTGGATTTGGAATCAGGAATCTCCTAACCATGTTTGTAAGTAATTTTCAAACCAACGTCGACTGGTTTGAAATAAAGAAAGTAATCCTCAAGCGACATAAACCCATTTAAAAAATTCCGTTCAATTTGCATTCTGATGTAACAACGAAGAACAATATATTATTTTGTGAAATGAAAAATAACTTCCAAAACTTCTCTTCACGTGAATGCATATAACTTGGAAAGCAAATTCATTTGAATAGAAAACAAATCAACAAGCAATCGTTCAAATATTAGAATGATTAGTTCTGTTACTTATAACTCTTTTAAATAGTTACAAGAAGTCATTGGGAACAAATACTGACATCGGTTGAGTAACACTATGAAACAAGTGTGAATGTAACCACTTCTACCCAACATTCTGGAAAATTATGATCGGTGGTAGAATGCCTTGGTAGACGTAGAGACTGGAATTATATCAATAAATTTTCTTTACGTTCAACCTTGTAAGTAAAGTAAAAAAATTCATATTAACTGCGGTTTTTTTCATTATTAGCTCTATGAAGATGTTGAAGAGATTGCACTAAAATGTGTGCAGCTTTGTAATCGAAAAAAAAGGGTATGTGTCGATTTGCCTTTCGTTGATCTTCTCCAGGATTTGATGTAGCGTGAATATTTGGTCAGTCATGGACTTCCCTGGTATAAAACCACACTGATAAGGTCCAATCGGGTTTTTGCAATATACACTGTCTTCCACAACCATTACCTTCTGATTTTCGGTGGTAGAGTCTGAGTGGAGGAGTGCTGAAAAGTGGTCTCTTCACATTTTAAGCACACTCTCCGTATCTGTCACCAGATTCCCATTCTCGTCCTTGCAGGAGGGCAGCCCATTAGTTGGCCAGTTATGTGATCTTCGTACCCAGTGGAAAAATTTTTTGGATTCATTATTCATTCAGCACTTTTCGATCTTTTCCCTCTCCTTCTCTCTGTTCACAATGGCATTTTGCCACCGCTCATTCGCCGCACGCTTTGCAAAATTTCAATCAAATTGAGTTTTAACTTATTTATCCACTCGTCCTATTAAAATTAAAAAATTTCCAATTTTATAAAAATATGGAAATGTAGATTCTCCCATTACATCCTGTGAAGGAATAGGGTGCAGCTTTTCGCAATCAGTGAGCTGTGCGTTTTCAAATGTTTACACTCACTGACTGACCATTCCACCACTGACGGTCAATAAGAGCTAATTTATAAAACAGCATTTTTCTAAATCTAATAAATCGATAAACTTCTTAAGGTGGTGCAGGATATATTTAATCCTTTTTAAATCTAAAATTATTTCGTGTAGAACCAAAAACCTCAAATCAGCATTAATTGGCAACAAACCGCACACCGTAAGCATTTTTTATGACTTAAGAAGCGTTCGAAGTAGAGATATTAGAAAATCTGTTTTTAGCATACTTACAAGTATATACACGCAAAGAAAAACTCGTTACTCCCAAACGAAATCTCAGATAACTGAAGTTCGTTTGGGGACAGTAGTTGGGAGAAACGAACTTCTGTTAATCCATACATTTTATTTCGTTTGGGAGAACCGAAAAACGTTTGCAGTAAACGAGTTATGAGAAACGAGAGCTGAAAAACGTTTACTATAAATGAAAAACGGTTCCGCCAACTGTTCCTTCGGTTACATCAACCGAGTTGTAGTTGTTCCAAACTAAAAACTTTTGCGAGAAGTGCAAACGTTTGCAGTAAACGAGTTATTAAAAATTAGAGCTGAAAAGATGTTTGCGAGAAATGATAAACGGTTCTACCAACTGTTCTCTCGGTTACAGCAACCGAATTGTAATTAAAACTTTTATTTATGACTTCCATAAAACCTTTTTTGTTTAAATTTTCAACTTTTTTGATTTTGGTTTTACCCATAAAGTCTGTTCTAAACAAAAGTTGGCATTTTTGTCTATTTCTTCACTGTCTACTTACACGTCTGTCTCGCCTTGTATTCAAATAATAACTAAAAGCGCAGCAACTACAACGCGTCAATTGTCCATCCAAGATCTTTTAACAAGGTAGAAAGAAGCATTAGAGTGATCACTTTTATATGTATGCGAGAGTGGGTATGCCAAATGACTGGATAAGACTGTGTATACAATCGACAGAATGAGAGAAATTTACGTTCTTCGTAATCTGTACTCTCATTAGAAAAATGGCTAATTTCAGTTTTCGCAAACACTTTTTAAATTGCGGCAAATTTAATTTTGTATGCGTTTAATGCAAACGAGAACTCGTTTGCAACAACATGATACACATTTGCGATATATGAGTTTATTTGGGAGAACTACATGAACGGTTGCGATTAATAAATTAATACAAATCAATCAAAGTATTGTTGCGGCAACCGAGCAATAAACGTTTTTTTCTTTGCGTGTACGAAATGGAAATAAGTCGCTTAGCATACCGTAACACAGCTTCCATAATTCCTGTTAGGGGAATAGCCTAATCATTGAACATTAAGTGACCACAGAAGTTACAAAAACTGTATAATGTAATTTGTATTAACATTTCCAAGCAAACTATTAACGAAAGAGTACTTAATAGGGTAGCCATTGAATTAATCATTATTCGGTTAATCGATTAATCGTGTTATAAAACTAACCGTACATTTTAATAATTAATTTTTTGATTAACGATTAACTCGATCAAATCTGTGCGATTAATCGATTAATAAAACATAAGTACGTGCTTATGGCAAGCAGTCCTTCTGAATGTGGCAATACCGATTTGCAAACAAATTTCGGAACTTTACACACATTTCGGACAGATTTGATAGTTTGTTGAGAGAAAGCGTCACATAAATAAAAAAAAATTGTCTCAAACTTGATTCATTAAATTCGGTGTAATAATCTGATGAAATTTCAAAACCACTTTGTCTGGGGGGTACTAAAATGCATGGACCGATTCTGCTCAAACTATGTACAATAAGGATAATACTCAGAAAATTACGTTTTGCAGAACTTGCTCAAAATTAATCAATCCAATAGGGTATTATAGTTTGATATAGTTCCAGAGCGACCCTACTCTTTGAACGGGAGGCACTTTTGGGTCCAACCTATGAGTTTTTTTTAAGTTTGGCTTGGTACCAAAAGTCACTAAATTTCATGTTGCTGCAACTAAAATTTGTGAATTGTACCTACATATATTTTATATACTAAATTTGATTTTGTTACGTTTTGGTTTGTTTTAATAAATGTTCCTAGTACAATGTTTGAACACAGTTTCCTTTTTTTATTTTATTCGAATAATCGATTAATCGAATAATTTGATTGCGTTTTATTCGGTTAATTGTCAGATTGAAATTTACGATTAACGATTAACCGATTAATCAAAAAACCCGATTAAATGGCAGAATTCATTCCATACAAAATCGACAAAATTAAATAATTATATTTACAATTTTACTTTATCAAAGAGTAACAAGTGTTTAAAAAACTACTCTAATTATAGCACTAGCTTCGAAATTTATCAATATAGAGTAGTTTAAAAATTACCAGTTTTTTCGAGTAGTAGGTTTACTTTACCACACATGGTACATTGTTTAGATTCCATCACTGTGTGCTCGTGCTGTTAACATGTCGGATCAAATAGAGTTTATTCCGCATTCGGATGTCAATTCTTATATTTTTCCACAAAACTTCCTTTTCTCTGTTTTTTACGTTATAAACTCCATTTTGTGCCACTTAAGCAAAGTGTCACTATAGATATTGTTGCGTAGAGATAGAGAAACATGTAGAGAAATCTTTACACCCTGTAAATCGCTCTACTAGAGCTCACTACAAACTAGAGATGGGCACGAGTCACGTGATTGGCGTGATTCACGCGTTAACGTGAGCGAGACCTAATGTTGCTCACGGGAGCATGCGTGAACGTGAGTAGCGAAAAATCTTCGTGCGTGAGACCAATCTTTGCGTGAGTGAGTGTGCGTGACCGATATTTTCGCGTGAGTCACTTATATTTCCGAATGGTTGATATCATTAAATTTTTTTCGAAAGTATTTTTGGAAGGCTTTACAGTGGGACTGATTGCAAAAGCAGTAATAATATCAGAACTTTTAAACTATAGGTCTGATTGTTTTAGAATGTACTAAGTATTTGTAGGGAAGGAGTTAGGCTTTCAGAACCTGGTACTTAGAGGCACTTTGTTTGAACGTAAATTTTGCTACAGAGTGACGAAATTTCCATGGCATGTTTAAATGACATTTGATTCTACTGAGCAGCACAAAACAAATCCATCAGAGTCGTGTGCCGTGTCTCTATCCGTTACAAAAATATTTTGAATCAAAAGTTTAAAATGTAAACTTTCGCACTGACTTTCTTTAGTTTTTTGGTAATAACTTGGCCATTTTGAGTCTAACAGCTACGTTCGCAAAACTTCAACCAAATGTAAGTTGAAAGCATTTTTAAATTAGTTGGAAACTTTTGGTAATGACAACTTCTCAAATTTAAAATTTTTTCAAACTGAAAAAAAACCAAATTAGTCATTCTTTCAATAGTTTCTCAAATTTTTTAGAAGAAAGATAAAAATGTTGTATTTATTTTTTTAAACAAGAGCCTTGCCAAAGGTATTAAATGTAATTTTAAAATGTTTGGATATTCTCCCTACAGCCAGCCTTGGCAGAAAATGAATGATTTTTGAACAAAATGTTAAAATTTTGAGTTTGGGAAAAGTTTCGCTAGTCGATTTTATAAAGTACTTTTTTAAACCAAATTTTAGACTGAAACGATATCAACTACAAGGGAAAAACATTTTACTATTGTTCAGCAAAGGTCAAGTTTAAAAATACCCAAGTTATATATTGTTTGTCCAGATGAAGCTGGACATCGGAAAGCTGCAATTACCAGAGGTAGCCACAGCCTACTCAAGGAAGCTCTCGCAACTTTTGGCACAGAACCCACCCCCTCCCGATGAAGATCCTGATGCGGAGTGGAAACCCATTTCCGACTCTATAAAAACTGCCGCAACAACCGTACTTGGTTTCGAAAAACCGCTTCGCAATAAACCGTGGTACGATGAAGAGTGTCGCATAGCAAATGACGAAAAGATCGCTATAATATTAGAAAAAAATAACAAGATTGCTGTGTTACGTTGTTATATACTTCAAATCGAATTTGCGTATAATTTAAAAAATAATTTTTTTTATTTTTTTTTCGTAATTTTGCCAGGAACGCAGTGCTGGAGTTTGTGTAGTAAAAATTTGCACGACTCCGACTCCAAGTTTAGCATTTTCACCTATAAAAATTTGTTCGCACAGAAACTATTTATTTTATTTACTTTCGTTTTTAAATAAAACACAAGCTTATTTAGGTTTAATATTTCATATTTGGTGTTCGCACGCATTCTAACTAGTTCCGTTTTTTGAGGTTGCAAAAAATTTTAAATTTGAGAGATTATCATTACCGACCCGTTTGAAAGAATTTAACAATTTGTTCAACCTACAATTGGTTGAAGTTTTGTCAATGGAGTATTTTGACTCAAAATGACCAACTTATTACCAAAAAGCTAAACAAAGTCAGTGCAAAAATGCACATGTTAAACTTTTGATTCACACTAGTGGTCTTCATGAAAGCTCGTAAACTCGAAAACATCGTAAACTTGCACACCAAACGTCAAAACAAACAAATTTCCCATACAAAGCGACTTGCTCAAAAGTGGAAAGTTTTCGAGGCAAATTTGCTGAGCAAACGTGGAAAAAGAAACGTGAAAACTTTTGACATTTCAATGTCAAAATTTTTGTATTGAAAAAAAGAGAGGGTTTTTGATTTATGTGAAAAAAAAATAAAATAATGGAATAGGTAAAGCATATACTTTTAATTTTACTTTGTTTACTTACTCTATCAGCGTTTTTTGACAATTGCTGCATAGATACACTGAGCAACTTTATTTGGTTCCTCATGAAACAATTCGGAGCAAACTTACGCTGAGCAAAAGTTCTAGGTTTCCTTGTTTGCATGAATAGCACTACTATGCTGCTTAGTGGTATCTCAAAAACCAAAAATCTATTTACAAGTTTCGAAATTACATGCCGTGAGCGTTTGAATATCACCAACACCCTCACACAAAACGTGCGCTGATACAGGGTGCATTAAGATACTCCGACGCCTGACTCCTCTCCTATAAATAAATACCCAGTACGTTCTGAAATAATCTGACCCATAATTTAGAATTTCTAATATTTTTACCATTTTTTTTGTAATTGGTCCCATTGTTCGTCTGGAAGAATACTAATGGAAATAAGAGGAAAACTTCTTTGAGATTGAGGTGATACAATTTTGTTTCTTTGTAAAACGGCTTAGTTTGTTTACTAAATTTATTAAAATGGGCACTCATTTTAACTTAGGGATTTACATTTAAGTGTGGTAGTGTCTAATTCCTGAATATGATACTAATTAACGTATTTAACAACTTACTTTTTACGAACATTGTATTGAATATAATTTTTAATATTAGATTAACTATAAAGCAAGTGGTTCATGTAAAAAAACTGTTTTATTTTTGTGAGTAATTTTTGCGTGATTGTCGTGAATCACGTGAATCACGCATGATTCATGCGTGAATGTGAGTATGATCAAATTCTGCTCACGTGAGCGTGCGTGAACGTGAGTGCCGAAAAAATCTTCGTGCGTGAGTGACCGTCTTCCTTTCGTGAGCGTGCGTGAGTCAAAACTTAAATAAAAAAAATCATCCATTAACATTGTTATTCATTTGCGTTACGATTCTCGTTCAAATGAAATATTGCTGTACTTCTATATTCTGAAATTTAAGTCGTTTAAATAATTAAACCGCCAGTCTATCACGAAATATGGCACAGGCAGCACAGAAATTACGCGGCAAATGTAAATTCAGTTTATCTATGCATTTGTGTGTAGGTTTGGCTAAATATGGCTCTCCGTGAGGGGAATAAACAAACGAAAGAGAAAAATTACGTTTACGTAGTAGACACAACAGGTAGAGTATCTACAGTCTACGCTCTACCGAAAATACTGTATAGTGGACACTTGGCTTTAAATTAATAAAAGCGGTAAATTCAATAAAAATATAATTTGTTGTTGGCTCTATTTGTCATCGTCAATCACAGCGATATATCAAAATGAGTTTGATATGTGCTTTGATCGATAAGTACACAATTTGATTGATAAGCACACAATCGTATGAAATTGATCTCGAAAAGTGGATACTTTTTCTGCTTTGTTTTTTATTCAAAACCAACATCGGCCCTTAAAATTTAACCACCCGATATAAATTTTTGCGGATTCGAAATGGTTTCGTTTTGAATTCGTTGTCATAATGTCTCTGAATCACATTCCATTAACATATGTGAAGAAATAGTTTGTTTTAAAAAAGATAAACTACGCATCACAAGTTTGAGTTCAAAATTGAATTTCGTTCCGTGTAGTTATTCTCAGAGTTAATAAAAAAGAACTATATGATAAGCTTGTGTAGGAAATATGTGCACAGTGAAAAACTTGGAAGTGATTGCAGAGTTTGTACACAAATCATATACATATATTTAGTTATTTTCGTCCAATTACGAATGTTTTTTATGTTCCAACCCAGTGTTTTTTGATGTGTGCGTTAACATCTATAGGCGCGGGTAGGGACTAAACTCACAAAGTGAACACATCCAAACAAAAAAGCACACAGATTTGGCCGACTGCGATCACACAGATTGTTTGGCGTTAAACTCCTCCGAAACGGCTGGACCGATTTGTATGAAATATGTGTGCATATCGGATAGTTCTCAGAATCGGCCAACATCTATTTTTTATACCCCTACATGATAGGAGTGGCCCACCCCTATATAGAATACATATTTGTCCGACTGCGAAACACAGATTGCTAAAAACACACACTGATGTAGCACCAGCGAATAGTTGTATTGTGTGGGTGTCAGAGCAAAGAGAATAATGACGTGGTTATACGTATATAAAAACCAGTCAATAAGTTTCAGTCGGGTGAACCGACTTAATCATTCCCTCACCCTAAGTCATCCATTGCGTGTGAGTTTTGTTAAAAACGCCCATACTCAAAGGTGACCATATTCAATAACAGATTGACATTGCACTAAATATTATTGAATACCCAAATTAGTTAGTTTCCTCCCAATATTTATATACGAGGCACAAAAATGGGCATGGCAAGTTGTTGCCAAAATTTTGATCAGTACCAAATTTTATTAAGATCGGAGATATCGAGTCGGCAAACCGCAAATACGCCCAACTTTTGTATGGGAGGTACGAAACTGGGCGTGACACAATAGTCAGTTATTTATTACACAATAGCTAGTACCGAAAATTTTGCATAGTGCCGAATTTTATTAAGCTCGGTTGTAGTTTACGAGTTATCGATCAACCGGTCATCCACCCAAATTTTATATGGGAGGTACACGAATGGGTGTGGCAAAACAGCTCATTTTCTATAGGAGAGTGTTATTTGACTAAATATAGACTAGTACAAACTGTCATAAAGATTGGTTCGGTTTGCGGAATTTCTCGTGCCGAACAAGCAGACGGCCAAGCAACTTTTGTTTTTGTATGGGAGGTACCACAATGGGCGTGGCAAAATCACCCTTGTTTTAATCGGTGATTGGCGTTTGATAACGTGAAGCCTTAGACCTAATTTAATTAAGGTCGGAAGCGTGTCACGCGATTTATCGCATTAACAACACTGATGAACACCCTGTTTTGTATAGGAGGTACCACAATGGGCGTGACAATCTCGCCCATTTCCTCCAGTTAAGTAGGAATTTACAGATTATTACCCCGTGTGTGAGTTGAAGCTGATCACATCTACCAGAAGAAAGGTTTGAAAGAAATATGATTTTGTGCTAAATGTGTCGATTTGTATGGGAGGTACCAGAAGGGGCGTGGTCAAAACGCCCATTTACAAGCCCAAACTCAATATTGGCAAATAATAGTCAAGGACAAAATTTCATTGAGATCTGTAATGATTTACGGCAGTTATCGTGCTGACCAGCGAGACAGACAGACGGACATTGCTCAAACATCTTAAAAAATCCTAAAACGAATTTCTTCCAAAGATACTTAGGGTCTAATATGGCTCCTTCTATGTGTTGATTTTTTTACGTATTAAATGATATATACCCCCATCCATATGGGTGAGGGTATAATGAGATAGCAAGTGAGCAACGAAATTTGAACGAGCTTGTGTAGTGTATGCAGTCCTGCCAATTTCTCGCTACTTGTGGTGATTTTTGAATTTCAAAAACCACTGCTTTAGTAAAGTAGTGTTTTTTCAAAAAAATCGCTACGGTGGCGATTTTATTCATTTTCGCATAGTCCTGTACCTATTTTTACTCTAAAGATTTTCTTCTTAAATTCAGATAAAAACTTCCTCAAACGTACTAACTATGAGTTTCCGACACATGACTTTAAGTCCCATTGCTAATACATTAATTGGTTATAAAACGAAAAACCTTTCTCAAGTTATAAACATTGATTCAATGTATAATATACTCAGTTATTAAATATACCCAGTTGAAAATTTTCTAACGACATCATCAGTGACTAAGAGGTGACACGTCAGAGTCCCTTGTGACTTGCCGATCCACAGCCATACCCAAAACTTCATGACAGACCTTGACACTTGTATACATTATGACATGTACACAGAGCGGGTCAGTTAGACAATACGTCATTAGGTATTGTGGTCATGTGTAATCTTCTAAATACTTTCTTTATTGTAATCTTTGTGTATCTGGAAGAAGAGTTGATAACATTATGAAACCTGGGCATACATACATCCGAATCCCTGAAAATTCGTATATTCCTTTCCTCATTTTCAAATATGTTTTAAATAAATTCTAAAAGTTTATGACACACATTCCATAACTACAAATAAATATGTATACTTTTTCCAGTTTTAAATTTTTTGAAAGCATCAAATCCCTACAAATGACTTGCAGTTGGCAAATGATAAAAACTCCCTCTATGGACATTCCGCATTGGCTTTAGTAATAGTCAGCCAGGAAATAATACTGACAAATCAGTAGGGCGATATTACATAGATTGTAAGTCCCTTCACAATTAAATAATTTAAATCGAAATTAGTGACATGTCATGAAGATACTGACATTGTCGAAAGACGAAATTTCCAACTGTATATTTAGTTATTAAATTGTCAATAGTTTTGTACTTAAAGTTTTTTATTTTCTTAGTCCGTTTTACAGGGTGATTCAGGAAGTTCCGGACAAAATTCTCCAGCGTATTCCTTGGCTCATTTCAGGTCGGAAGCGTGTCACGCGATTTATCGCATTAACAACACTGATGAACACCCTGTTTTGTATAGGAGGTACCACAATGGGCGTGACAATCTCGCCCATTTCCTCCAGTTAAGTAGGAATTTACAGATTATTACCCCGTGTGTGAGTTGAAGCTGATCACATCTACCAGAAGAAAGGTTTGAAAGAAATATGATTTTGTGCTAAATGTGTCGATTTGTATGGGAGGTACCAGAAGGGGCGTGGTCAAAACGCCCATTTACAAGCCCAAACTCAATATTGGCAAATAATAGTCAAGGACAAAATTTCATTGAGATCTGTAATGATTTACGGCAGTTATCGTGCTGACCAGCGAGACAGACAGACGGACATTGCTCAAACATCTTAAAAAATCCTAAAACGAATTTCTTCCAAAGATACTTAGGGTCTAATATGGCTCCTTCTATGTGTTGATTTTTTTACGTATTAAATGATATATACCCCCATCCATATGGGTGAGGGTATAATGAGATAGCAAGTGAGCAACGAAATTTGAACGAGCTTGTGTAGTGTATGCAGTCCTGCCAATTTCTCGCTACTTGTGGTGATTTTTGAATTTCAAAAACCACTGCTTTAGTAAAGTAGTGTTTTTTCAAAAAAATCGCTACGGTGGCGATTTTATTCATTTTCGCATAGTCCTGTACCTATTTTTACTCTAAAGATTTTCTTCTTAAATTCAGATAAAAACTTCCTCAAACGTACTAACTATGAGTTTCCGACACATGACTTTAAGTCCCATTGCTAATACATTAATTGGTTATAAAACGAAAAACCTTTCTCAAGTTATAAACATTGATTCAATGTATAATATACTCAGTTATTAAATATACCCAGTTGAAAATTTTCTAACGACATCATCAGTGACTAAGAGGTGACACGTCAGAGTCCCTTGTGACTTGCCGATCCACAGCCATACCCAAAACTTCATGACAGACCTTGACACTTGTATACATTATGACATGTACACAGAGCGGGTCAGTTAGACAATACGTCATTAGGTATTGTGGTCATGTGTAATCTTCTAAATACTTTCTTTATTGTAATCTTTGTGTATCTGGAAGAAGAGTTGATAACATTATGAAACCTGGGCATACATACATCCGAATCCCTGAAAATTCGTATATTCCTTTCCTCATTTTCAAATATGTTTTAAATAAATTCTAAAAGTTTATGACACACATTCCATAACTACAAATAAATATGTATACTTTTTCCAGTTTAAAATTTTTTGAAAGCATCAAATCCCTACAAATGACTTGCAGTTGGCAAATGATAAAAACTCCCTCTATGGACATTCCGCATTGGCTTTAGTAATAGTCAGCCAGGAAATAATACTGACAAATCAGTAGGGCGATATTACATAGATTGTAAGTCCCTTCACAATTAAATAATTTAAATCGAAATTAGTGACATGTCATGAAGATACTGACATTGTCGAAAGACGAAATTTCCAACTGTATATTTAGTTATTAAATTGTCAATAGTTTTGTACTTAAAGTTTTTTATTTTCTTAGTCCGTTTTACAGGGTGATTCAGGAAGTTCCGGACAAAATTCTCCAGCGTATTCCTTGGCTCATTTCATGAAGAAAAGTCCACTAGGACCACGTCCGAAAATGCAAGGGTGCGAAATGGCAGCGGGTTCAAAATTTTGGGATTGGTGGTCGGAGGGTAGTAGGGTAAAGTTGCTAACTTCTGAGCCAGTGGTCGGATTTTTTGGGCTTGTTGGAAAGGTCTTTAAGAGGCCTTTCAGAATTAATTAAATTTGTCAGGAACTTCCTGAATCACCCTGTATAATAGTGATTTTCCTGGCGTTTTTTGCATATTTTAGACGTAGCGGTTTTTGCCTTGGAAAGGTTAGCATTACTGAGCGTATGTACGAACATAACGATGTATGTATGTACATGTGTCTGCTGCTTTGCATTCTCTTTGTTTTTTTGTGGGAATAAAACAAAAAGTATTAAGCAAGAAAACATGTGATTGCGCTGGTCTTTAAATAATTTTAAGTATTAATATTATATAAATGTAGCACCATGATATGATTGAACGCTGTTTTTTATTTTCCAAAGTAACATTTACTAAAGTGTTCAGAGAAATCGAACTAACCCGTGAGTTCGAACACTCATTGTTTTTTTTTCAACCTATTCACTCCACTTCCGTCTGTGCATAAGGACATTTTCCATCAGTTGTTGAGCCAGTTGAATTTCATGCGGGTATAAATGCAAATCTTTATTGAGTATTTTGAAGAAAGTGGACGACGAAATTTGCACTTTTTGTGCAAGGTGTCCAACAGACGTGTTTGAGCTTTCATCAACATTGTCTCTCACTACAGCAATATTTTGTGCCGTACGTACTCTACGAATTCAGCCAGACTGCACTTTACCTCCCAGTGTATACAAACTTTCAAAATTATTTACAATACCCTGAAAGGTTGACTTGCTCGACACATTATTAAAACCAAAATATCCTGCAAAATTCTTCGCGTTTTTACAATTGAACGATTATTTAGATAACATATTCTTATAACTTCAACACGTTGTTGGTACGTTAGATACTGCATAATAAATAGTTATCGACTGCTCTGCACAACTGACAAATGTCAACCAAATACAAAAGGCGGTCAAAAAACATCAGTCTGGAGTAGTGGTTGTGATTTCTCGATAAATTAAAATTCTCGAGAAATCGAGCAAAAAAATGCTTTTCTCGAGAATTTTAGAGAAATTCTGATAATTAAAAACAAATAAATAGGACCATGAAAAAACTGAAAAATATGTAATATTTTAAACAAGTATTGTTAACTGTACTTATTTATTAAAACAATATTTATTTTGAACCAAAAACAAAACGAAATTCATTATAATTTAATTTAAAAAAAAGAAGTTCATTATAATTTATGCAAAATTCTCATATACATAATTTTTTTTTTTGATTTTAGTATAAAAATAATTTAGTTTTTATTCAAAAAATAATGCTCCAAAAAGCAGAGACTATCAATTGATCGATGAGAGGCTTGTTCTTTTCTTCGAAACGAAATTTCCTGCAATTGAGAAATTCCTTTCGTTTTGCGTAGAAGTTGGTTTCACCGTTTGTAATGCTTCTTGCAATAACGCTAAGTTTTGAAAAAAAAATATTGATATATTTTAATTTCTTTCGACAATGTTTTAAAGTCTGTATATGAGATCTGAGATCATTTGTTGCTTTCACGAATACAATTTTCCAGCTGCTTTTACAGAATTTCTCCATTAGTAATAGTAGTATCCTGCTGATTCATATCATTCCGTTCGAATTCTGAATCTAGAATTTCCATTATTTCTGAATTCTCTGCACGTACCATAAGAGCAAGATTTTCATTACCACGTGATTCATCAGGTGGTGCGGGAAAAAGCCTTGCCATCAAGTTTTTAGATGATTTGGTGATTTTATTTTTACTAGTCATGCTGAAAAACTCATCTCATCATCCACAGTTTCGAGAGAGGATGGGTCCTGTACAAATTTCAAAAGAGACAATACTGATTTATCCCGTCTCTTTCTAATACGCTCTTTTAATTCATCCAACAACTTAAAAGCTAAAACCGAATGATTTTTTTCTAATGCTTGAAAAAGAAATTTCAGGACTCCTTCCGCCGTCATTAGGGTAGTATCATTACGTCTTAATGCCTCTATTGCTATTCGGACAGGTTTCAAAACATCCAAAATATTTCTGGTGTTAGTAATGTCATCATTGATCAAAATATAAGCCATATAAAGATCTTCTAAAGCATTTTTTATAGGATCAATTATTCGAAGAAATCGTTGTACCATTGACTCTAAGGTATTTCACCTAGTCTTAGAATCCAATAAGAGGGCTAGGTTCTTTTGCTCTGCGGCTTTTAGGTGACATTGCAATACACTATTTCTCACCGGTGATTTCCTGAAAAGTTGCACCACTTTCCGACTCTTTTGAATTGTGTCGTTTAAGTGTATATCAGGATTGATTATCAAACCGTTTGGACAAATTAGATCTATCTGATTATCTTCTGTACTGAAAAAATGGTCATCCTGTTCGTTTGAGTCAGAATTGGAATTTCCGTCATCGCTGGTCTCATTATTGGTTTTTTTAGTTGTATATAAAGCCAACATAATCAACAAATGAATAGCGTGATTATAGCACATTTGTAGATGAACAGGTGATAATTTTCCATACTTTACCATAACGCTCGCACCATCGGATGTAGTAGCTACAATATCTATGGAAAAACAGATACCAAACGATTCCAATTTTGAATTCACCATTTCCATAATTTTCTCAGCAGGGCAGGTTCCTGTTATTGGGATTAATCCTAAATTAACTGAATCCAAAGCTCTAAAGTATAGGTGGACGTTCATGTATCGTCGGTTTTTAAAGCTGGTCCATTCATCAATATACAAACTAAATTTCATATTTGGTTCTTTTAGCGATTTAAATCTAAGAACTAGTTTGTCTTTCACTAATCAATAATACTTATACACTAAATTCATGATGTCTGACGGCTGCTGTGGTAAAGAAAATCCTTGTTTTTTTATACTTTTACGAATAAACTCGCTTTTAGTTATTCCCAAAATGCTGAAACCATCTTTCGCTGCTAATTTAGCCACAATTTCTTCCAATGTTTCAAGGTTGTTATTTGCATTCGTGATGATCAGAAATTTGTCAAGCGTTGAGTATGATTTAGAACAGCCTGCAGTTGCAGAGTTATCTTTAACAATCCTCTTCATGCTATGATGACCAGTTAAATGTCGATCAAGTCCAGTCGTTTGCGATGCTTTATATGATATGAATTTATTACACAGATTGCGCAGGTAGATCGAGAGAGAAAAAATTCGTCACCGTTTCAAATTTTCTTGTTTACTCTTTTAAAATAAATAAAAGAATTGTTTAAGATATATCTTCTCAACCGTGGTCTTTAACTTAAATTCTGGTGAATCGAGATATTGTAAAATGTTGAGAATTCTCGAGAAATCGAGAATTGAGAATTCTCGATCACAACCACTAGTCTGGAGCCCAAAAAAAACACTGTATTGATTATTGTTAAGCCAAATGTCGAACGATCTGATTTAAAATAATTTCATGTTTCAGAACCGAGTCTGTTTATTGGAACCGGATATGAATTCCAGTTAATTGAAACCGCGTTTGGAAACCGGGTTCTGTGGAACCTGGGGTTGTAACCGGTGGTTCCGTATACTTGAAAAGGTTTTGAACCGGTTCTGTTTACTGGATAAAGTCTTTAAATCCAGTTTTTAAAACTGGAATTTTTAACCGGTTTCTGGAAACATTTCTTTTTACTTGAAAGGGTTCTTCATTTCGGGTTTCTGGAATCGGTTTTGGAACCTGTTCTGTTTACTGAAGCAGTTTCTAAATTAATATTTTTGGAACCGGTTCTATGTAGTGCAGACGGTGGTTTCGTTCAAGTTTTTTGAAACCGTATTTAGTAAACAGATTTGGACAGGAAGTACAAATTTTGAGGATATGAGGATAACTTAAAATGTGCACATGAGTTATGATTACAGGTAAATTTAAATTTTTTTGTATTTTAAATTTGGACTGCGAAGAAGATTTCAATCGCTCTGACAATTCCAAACCACTATATTCCGATTTCGTCTGACAAGAGAATCAAACGGAATCTATAAAAAGTGTTCGCAGTGGTATTAAACATTAGGATATAGAAATGGAAAAACCGCTTAGCTGACCCGATGACTACCACAGTCTAAAGCAGCTCCGGCGATCAGTTGAAAGTCTGGGCAAAAGCCTTTATCTGCAGTGGTAAAGGACAACTTGGTAATGAAGGTTATCGACAAAATGGGAGGAACACGGACCTATCGTGAAGGATAAATGGAAATGTGTTGCGGACACACTGGGTTCAACATACGTGCCGAGGTCTTCTACAAGAAGTCGCGACGTAGACTGGTCCCAAGGCCGAGCTAAACTTGTGGATTTTGGATATCAACGTTCTGCTGGATACCGGATACCGAATAGCTGTCGAATAAAGTGGGTGAGCCGTGGCAGGGCAGCAGTGGAAGGTGCTTAAATTGTAGACATGGGTACATTCCTAGATTCTAGCCAATCAGCCTAATGTGATAACCATTTAGTACATATTAAATGATAGTTCCCGAACATCCATTACACAATTGGGAAATCGATAGATTTAAAGAAACACAGTTCATTGCCTCATCTTAAACTATTCAGTGGTGTAGTTTCGTTTGGGCTTGGGCAGGTAACCAAACAGATTTCTAGACGGGATTAAATTAGACACTTACTGACATCAATAACTTTAACACGTATAATAAAGGAGCCAAATATTTTAGTTACGTTACTCTGGTGTGCGTGAATGCTCGAGAATGCGGGAATTCCCGGAAATTTTGTTAATTTTTAATTGTCGCTTTCCCGGAAATTTTATCTGGGAATCCCGGGAAATTTGCAAACAGATTCCAATGCAATATTTTCGCCTAAATGCGTAAACTAGTAAGCCCATCATTCACTTAGGTTTTCTGTATGTTTTAAGTTGTTGTAAAATCGTTAAATAAATCGAATCACTGAAATTAAAACGATTGTTCGAAGGTATGCGACATTTTCGTTAGTTGGTTTACGGTGCTACAATGAAAATTTTCATACTCTCCACAATTGGATCGTTGCTACTACAAAGCATGTTCTACAAAATTTTGTGAATGGTAATCGTTGCGTTGCTCCAGCAACTCAATTGTTGTTGCTGCAACGAATAATGTAAGCTTTGTTAAGCTGTTAAGCTTGGAGGTTAAACTTTTGAGGTTTGCACATCTTATGCCTTTTCAATATTTTATTCGTTTATCCTTCTATTTTGTAAAACATATAAAGTTACCAAAACGAATGTGGTACTGCTACGTATCAGTCATTAAAGCGGCGAAGCTGATTTGAATAAAATAAGAGCAACTCTGTTATTACATTAATTTTAACTACATCTTTAGCAACAATGCTCAAACACATAACTGTCAAATTGTCAGAAACTAAATATATTCTTAAACAAAATATATGTATATAGAAATAATGCACTTTAATTTTTCCATGAAATAGCAAATTGAAAATATTATAAAATGTATAAAAGAAGCGTGCTTGATGTTAATATTTGTACATCATTCATGTATGGACGATTAAATTTCCAAACCAGCTGCTTACGTCAGTGAAACATATTAATTCCAACAATTGAACATGTTCATCACACTATTCAATCACAAAGAGTTTTCAGGTTAATGGAATCAATTTCATTGCAGCGATGTATCTTCACGTAAGCAATAATTTTTGATTTATATCATAGGTCTACAAAAAATATAATTATATTTTGCCAAAACTCAGAAAAAATTTGAAACAATTTCGAAATCTTTCCCGAACCTCTTGGCATCTCAATCTTCTACGCACAAAAAATGTAAATTTAAAACAAAAGTTCACTCTTTAGTTACTTTCGCCAGATATTGTATGAAAGGCGCATGTACTTATGCAATATATATATATATTAATTTTAAATAAATATTTCGATATATATATTGTATATATATCTTTCATTTTATGTCTGGAAAGATGACTTATTTCTTATCTTATCTTATTTTTTGGAAATACTTACCATAACATTGTAATGGTTTACACGAAATTTAAATTATAATTAGATGATATATGTGTCATTTCCGTAGGTTACTAAGTGTCAGGCACTCGCCCGATTATATTTTCAATAATAACTAAAATCGACGCCCATAATTTCACCTCAGAACGTGTCACAATACGGGAATTCTCAAGATCCCGGAAATTAATTTAATTTTCCCGCTTTTCCGGGAAATTAAAACGTCCGGGAATTCGCATTCCCTAGTGAATGCACATGTATGTACATCATTCAGTATGAGGTGGCACTGATAAAAACAAGAGTGAGAGAGACGTCATTTGCAATATTGGGCATTAAACCGGCTTTCATCACTATCACCAAACAAAAAGACATGGTGGCGGTGATCAGGGAATGGAGTATAGTTGATGAGAATTAGTTCTGTGATCATAAATACATTGGATTAGATTATAACATGTCTGAATATGTTCGTCCGAATGAAGGGACCAGCGGAAGGATTTTGGCGTCACATTTATCTCGTGAGATAAGATCAGTACACTGAACGAAAAAGGTTTTCTCGCATCGATGAAACATTTAATGTTTTTACGTTGCAGCAATGAAAATTCTCTTAAATCCGACAATTTGGCTGTCGTTGCAACGAAAAATTTCATACATGATTTATTTGACTATTTTTCATTTCGTTGCTGCTGAAACTTATTTTTCGTTCCAGCAACAATTTTATATAGCTTGAATTTTCTAGAAAAAGAGTTAAAAATTCACAAAACGTAAGTGCATGAGATTTAACTATTGATATTAGGGTTACCTCTTCTATTTTTTAGTTTATTTTTATCATCTATTTATTTTGGAGGTTTACCAACATTTATAATTCACGAAAAAATTTTATTACTGCAATGAATCAGTTGTTAATGCAACGCAACTGATTTTTATGAAGATCAAGAGAGACAAGCAATAGAAAAAACGGTCGAAAATGGTAAGCATGAGTGGTGGGCAGTGATGTCAGACGTAGGGAAATTTCTCAATATTCATCTTTAAAATGGGTAGATATTTCACATTTGTTCTTATGTAGGTACTTTTGAAAAACGTTCTTTTGTTAACACGTTTTTATGAGATCGTTGGCACCACTGTTGGCATCGACAAATTTTTTTTTAATGTAGGGCAATAGGGCAATATTGAACCAATTTGTTTTAACTGATGCAGTGTGTCTCTGTGAGAAAGCCCGTGTAAAGTAACTAGGGAAATAAAATAGAAGAAAGTTACAAAGAGAAATTGGTGATAGGTTTTAAGTGGCTTGGTGTTTTTTTTTTTTTTTTGCATGTATGTTTAGAGTATTTTCATCAATATAAAAGTACAAGACGCATCAACTGTGTATAAAATTGTAAATGGATCATGAATGAAAATGATAACAAAATCAAAATGTAATGGAGTGAGCGTTAGGGTGCTTCAAAATTCTAAACGTTGCAAATTTCAACGGGCTCATGGCCAAATCAATGCGTCTATATCTTAGAAGTATAAATAACCAAACATCGATGAACAAAATTTTCCATTTTAAGGTCGCGCAATTGCGATAAAGTTTAGAACACAGGTTAAAAATTTACAAAAAATAAATAAAATTTATTAATATTTATTTAATATCATAAAGTAATATGCATCTAATTTTAAAAAATATTTGTCGTTAATTACAACGAACATCAATTCATTAAAGCGCTTGTACCATTTTTAATACGTCAATGCGTTTAATACGTTATTGGCGTTCCAATAAGCCAAAAAGTTGAAGACGATTTTAATATTTTTTTTGACATTTTAAATTTGCTGCACTAAATTTACTCAAATCGATGTGTGGTCCAGAAAAGCCAAAATGGAAAATGAAAATTTGCTGCCTTGCTCGACGACTTCTTGTTTAGTTTGTGCCTGCTGATAAAAAGTCAACTCAAACTACAACAATAACAGAGTTGCTTACAGACTGCTGTCATATTTATTGCACAGGGTGCAACAAACTAAAAACTTTGGCAAATTGATAATTGTGTAACGGCCAATCGTGTGTAGAGATGGAAGTACGACGAAAATTTAACGCATTCGAATTGCTTTTTTTCTCAAATGAATATAATTCGTATGTGCATATAATATATGGTAATGACCTCCTTTAGGCCCCTGGTAAAAAAAGCCCCATTCTGCGTATGGTTTTGTTTTCCAAAATTACAAAAAACGCGAATTCCTCGAAAACCATTAAGAATTGGTAAATAGTTTGTTCTACAATCTTAAAGCCTACAAAATTCTATATTAGAGATTATGGAGAAGTCACTTAAAACGTAATTAAAAATCAGATAAAGTTTAATGTAAACTTTTTTTTAAATTTGTATGTAAATTCCCATACAAAATAATCGAAAAAGTCAAAATTTTGTGCGACCTTAAAACTTCATTCGATTTCTCTGAAATTTGGAACATATGTTCGTGTGGTTCGTATACAACGATCCAGACGTGAGCCTCACAAATCGGACCACGTCTAGTTTCTCTATACGAGTTTGAAGCACCCTAGTGCACGTGTACAAACATTTTCAAATATTTCAATTAAACAATCAAATTGTAAAACTAAAGATTCTCCTTATTCTCCGCATTATCACCCAGCGTTCCTGTGATTTTGTAAGGTTCCCGGTGCGGGTAATGAGGACAATCTTTAGTTTTACAAAACTTTATATTATTAGGCAGCTATATTTTATTTTAGTTATCTCTCATTAATATACACATGCCTGATTTTATCATTATATTTTTTTTTTTGTTTAAGTTTTATTTATTATATTTGAATTATTATTTTCAATTAAAAATGTGTATTTGGATCCAAAAAACCCTAAAGACATATATTTGTGCGTGCAGTCAAACCAGTGACAACGAAGAAGTCAAAGAAACAAAGTGTTTTAAGCAAGACGAACATACAAAAATAACAACTAACCGTACAGTTCACCCAATTCCTTTATTGAAATGAATATAATCGAAGTTGTACCAAAAACTGAATAAAAGTGAGCAGTTGGTGAAATTGAAGGAAAGCGATCGACCACTGGCTTTTGACGGGGAGATTTGGCGCTACAAATGAAAGGCAGAACCACCAAAGCTACAGCAATTGCCTGATTTAATAAAACAACGATGGGGTTATATCTTAAAAGAAGTTTTAAACACAGATCAACTGCTTTGATAAACCTATTGGGAAGTAGGTAGAGCTTATGTTCATGGTAAGTACAGACATAGATAATAACAATTGTTATTTACTTATAAATATAAATCTTCATAATAAATTCGTCATATTTGCTTTTAACTACAGTTACAGAATACGACAGCCACAATAATATCTAATCAACTCCTCGAATACCACAATATTTCTCCAACCGAGTGTTTCAACATGGAGTGGATATAAAATATTTACCAAATTAAGTAATTTTTCGAAATAAAATTTTAAGAAGTTATCAAAATAAACGAAGACACCAGCAATGCAAAACTAATAGTGTATATAAAGGGGTTTCCAATAGGTACTTGACAAATTTGAATTTAATTTGTGAACGCACTATTTCACTGATCATCTAACTGCTACTTTCCTTGTTTTCAGTAAACTCAACATTTTCATCATGGTAAAGTACACGAACGAATAACGAATGCAAATTATAAGAATGTACCACCGAAATTCCGAGTCGGTGACCGCAACTTTAACAGCGTTAACTCCAATTTTCGGTCGTTATTCTCGCCCTAGTAGACAGGCAATAACAAGTTTAGCGCAAACATTTGAGTCTACATATTCATTGTTTGATGCGGCCGTGCCGGTGAGACAACGGGTTGGACGAAGTGACGAAAATATCGCTGCCGTTCAGGTGTCCGTAGCAAACGATCCAAATCAGTCGATTCCGCGGCTTTCTCAAGAACTGGGAATCGCCAAGACCACTTTATGGCGAATTTTGCGTAAAGATCTTGGTTTACACCCATACAAAATCAATCTGACTCAAGAATTGAAGCCGATGGACCATATGACTCTACGTACGTTCTCCGACTGGGCTCTGGAGAAGATGCGCCAAGATGATGAATTTCATCGTAAAATCATCTCCAGTGACGAAGCTCACTTCTGGCTCAATGGGTTCGTCAATAAGCAAAATATGCTTTATGGGTTTGGTGAAAATCCACTTGTGCTTCATGAATCACCACTTCATCCACAACAAATTACTGTTTGCATGCCGTCGGCGTCATTGGGCCATATGTTTTCGTCGACAATAACGATCGTCACGTTACTGTGAATGGCGATCGTTATCGGGTCATGTTTACCGATTATTTTTGGCCCGAATAAGAAACATGTACTTGGACGACATGTGGTTTCAACAGGATGGTGCCACAAGCCACATAACACACGTTACAATCGATTTGTTGAAGAGTAAGTTTGGTGAGCGTGTTATCTCAAGAAATGAACCAGTCAATTAGTCGCCTCGTTCGTGCGATTTAACACCTCTGGCCTTGTTTCTTTGGGGCTACGTCAAATCTATCTATGCCAACAAGCAGACGACGCTGGAAGTAGTCAGTGACAACATTGAACCCGAAATAGCGGCCGTTACGGCCGAAATATGCGACTGAGTCATCGAAAATTGGGACCAACGAATCGAATGCTGCCGACATGCCCGCGGCGGCCATATGAACTAATTATAAATGTTTTGATTGTATTTCAAGTCGATGATGATTTCAAGTCGATGATAAAGTTTGGAAATATCTCAAATGGTTTGCGTTTTATATAAAAAAAAAGAGTTGTCAATTCCTTATTGGAAAACCCGATGTATACAATTGACAATGAATAATTTCGAACAGTTCCAAACATTCATTGCAGCAGTGCAAACAAATCATTCCAGCAATGAACAAAGACATTGCTGTAATGAAACAAATTCATTGCAACAATGACACGAATTCGTTGTAACAATGTAACAAATTCATAGCAGCAATAGAACAAATTCATTACAACAATGAAACAAATTCATTGCAGCCCTGAAATAAATTCATTACAAGAATGAAACGTATTCATTCATTGCAACAATGAAACAAAGTCATTGCAGCAAAGTCACATAGTAGGTTTGCTCGTTCTGTTCCATGAGTGTATTCTAGTATATATAACCAATATCAAACAGTTTGTTTATTTGTTAATCTCCACTACTACTTTCGTACTAGTTTAAAATGGCTTTCGGAAGATTTTGTTGCAATCCCTTTAAATAAATTCAAGCCCTGGAAGCACAGCAAAAGTGTATGAAAAGTTTCGCAGTGTTTTAAAAAAAATACAGGAGACAGTTGTCCGAGGCCTTCGGCCACGGACTGTCCCTGCAGACTGTGTCAGAGACACGGCCATTAAATTTAACGTAGAATTCGCCATCCGATAAGACAGAAAATATATATAACAATAAATGATAAATAACATAAGCAAATGAATTTATATATTTGATAGTTACTTTTGATAATATACATAAGCTTATGGTAGGAATAATTATCCTATTTTTGTTTGTTATATATGTTTTTAAATTAAAAGAGTAAGGATGAATGATAAATGATAAATAACAGACGCAAATCAATTTGATTTATATTTTTTATATTTATACATCCATGTTAAATCCAAATTCACATTTAACATTTTGTTTCTCTTAAATACATAAGTAAATATACGACATTTCAATATTTCATCAATCAAAACAACAGCCGAGGGTTTGTGTCCACACTGAAACAGCAGCATAGTTTGTGTTCACGCTACAAACTCAAACACCCAACCAAACACCACACATATGTTTGAGTGTATGCGTTTAAACAATTTTCATTTGAGAAATCTAAATATTAGGAAGATATCAACCAATATGAAATGTATATCAAATGAAAGCTAACATCTTCATTTACCTACAAAAAAAATTTTAAAAAAAGTTATCTCGCCGTTTCCTCATAATCAATGAAATAAAGATTACAACAATAACAATCTGACATGACTCCCTATACCGTAAGGTAAGACGTATTCTACGCCAAAAACATTATTCAACATATTTAAGAGTCCAATATATCTGTATTCTATGTAAAAACGCATTAATGGCCCAAGCAAGTTGTACGACCACGCAAGAAAATAAAAAAAGCACCCAATGAGTTTGAAATGGACAAATTTGAAACATCCTCCATGTCTGAAAATGATAGCGATTTTTATACGGAAAAATTAAAGAAGATGATTCATGTTGTAGTGAAATTAGGAACATGGCCTTTTTTTAAGTTAAATAAGTGCTTCGGAGGGCTAAATGAACCTCAAATTGAATATAAATGTTTTGAACCACTTAAAAGAAATGTATTCAAATTGTGAAAGTGATAAAATAGACAAATTCAAATATTGTCAAAATTACCACATTCTTGGACTATTGCTAAAATACAAAACACCTTTTCCACTACCAACTTTATGGCCGGAAAGCGAAAAATTAATTAAAAACTGCGATCTTTCTATCTGCGGTCTTTCAACAGAGATAAAAGGGAAAGTGGAGGATTTTTATAAGAATGATAAAAACAGCCTTATTATCCCAATCTTGGGAGAAGTTTTTAAATTCTCTAGAATTGAATGGAGGACCATTATCAGATATACAAATTGTCGGAATTCCATGTCTCGCAAATATAGACTTTAGTTTCAAGATTAAATTTGAGCTAATTGTAACCAGAATTGAGAATATCAATTTCAACAAAATTCGAATAATAGTCCACCACAAGTAAGTATATTTTGCTCTTAAATTCAAAGAGATCACAGCCCTCCTTGTACCAAGGAATATCAACAATTTCGTGTGGCATCAATTCTGGTTTACTATTCGAATTCTGATATTTGGCACAAACTTCACAATTTGTCACAATATCCTCAATATCATTGTACATATTCGGCCAGTATTCGAATTGACGAGCTAGAGTTTAAGATCTTACTACACCCATGTAACTTTCATGAATTTTGTCCAAAACGTTTTCGGTACCAATATTTGACTATTTTTCAATAACACATCGTTCAAAACCGTTATTTCATCTTTGATCCTAAAATAGGGCTTAAAATCATCCTCAAGTTTACTACGACACTTTGGCCAACCAATATTTACATAATTAAAAATTTTAGCGAAAGTTGCATCCTTCCTACTGTGTTCCGCAACAGAATCAACATCAACGAAAAGAATTTCCTAACAAGATGCAATAAAATTACAATGAACTGAGATTTCTTTGTCGATTTCAGACAGTGCCACTTCATCTAATGGAGCCTTTGACAGAGTGTCAGCGAAATCGGGATAGCCACAAAATTCTGTTTTCCAAAATTCTGTCTTACAAAAATTCTGTTTTTTTTCCAAAAAAAAATTCTGTCTGACTAAAATTGTGTTTTACAAAATTCTGTTATACATAATTCTGTTTTACAAAATTCTGTTTTTAATAAAATTCTGTCTATTAAAATTCTGGTTTTTGAAATATGTTATTCCCCTTTCATTATGAGAAAAAAATAAAATGCCGTTAAATTATTTATTAAGAATTAAAGCCAGTTTATTATGAATAAGAAATGTTACATATAATAACGTATGTGTATGGTTAGATATTTATTCGTTGGAAACAAATTATGAAATATGTAATAAATAATTAAACAGATTAATGGATTTTTAAAATCGATCAAAAAAATTCACATCATTGAAAAACATATTAATTTAAAAGAAAAAAAATAACAAACATTAAATAAAAACACAAATTAGTTAAAAATCAATTAAATTAAGACAAAGTTAAAAATAATAAAAAATCATAGCAATTCAATTTAACTGATAACAATATTTAATTAATTATAAACTAACTTTTTTGCTATTCTTTTTAAATATTGTAGTTTTCTTAAACGATTAAATTTTTTTACAATACCTGAAATATTTTTTTTTTACAGTTCTTTTATTTTTTTTTAATTTTTCTCCATTCTCAATCTTTCAGACAATATTTTGAGAATAGATTAATTCTCCTTTTAAATGTTCTACAATTTTGTAGAGTCCGCTTTTTTTTCGTCCAACTACAACACTCAAACGTCGGTGCCATGACTCGACATTGTTTGTAGTTTTCGGGTATTTTTCAGAATACTCGCAATCAAATATCGTCCAAAATTCAGGTGGGTTTTTACGAGCGTTATAGACATAATTGGCCTCGAACCAGGTGGCCAATTTAATAATATCTTCGTCTTCAAATGTTCTTCGGAGCTTCGAATAATATTTGGCTACCTTTTCTGGACGAACATACGCAAGCGCTTTTAAACATCTTACTTGCAGTGAGAAATTTTCGTCATTTCCGTACTTAGTAACCAATCTGAAATGATAATGTTGTACATATTACAAGTTCATTACTATAAATTATAAAAGTTATTAAAAATTCTTACCGTTCTTTTTGAATACGGCGCCACAATATCTGGGAAAAATGGAAAAAGCACCCTCGTATCTGCGAATCTGGAAAGAATTTTCTAGCTGCTGACACGAGACCAACTTCGAAGTCAGTTATAATACGATTAGGCTTAAAAAAACTCCATATTCCAAAGCAATTTGAATTACGCGTTTAAAAAATGCTTCATAGAGTACTGCAGATTTTTTGGACATTAGGCGGAATAGGAGTGGGACGATCTCTCGTTCAATCCTTCCATGAACGGAAAAGAGTTGGCGCATTATTGTGGGCACAACATCAAAAGTGCAGTCAACGAGCCAACAATCGATTTTTTGTAGAAGTTGAATTGATGATTTTGTGCCGAATATAACCATATATTCATCTCCCACTTTCTCTTCTGCCAATATAAATAATTCGTTACCCAAAACGTATAGATTTAGAGGGTAATCTATTTCATCTATTGCTTGCGGCTCTCTGAAAAGTCCCATTTCATTTCGAGTGTATCCTATTTTTCGCTTTTGCGCGTACTTCGAGGGAAGGTAATCGCGACATTTTTGGTTTGTAATTACCACCGATTGTTGCACTATTTGACTTGGATTAAGGGGTTTGTTTATAGCGGCATATTTTACAAAAGTATTTGTTCTGCATATTTCCACTGCACTAGCAATAGGTTCGTGGGTATGCTTTTTTGGATATCTTATTAAAACATGCTCGTTATTTTCCATTGCTGTTATTATTCGAGAGGAACATTTATCTGGAATTCTTCTCGGGCGCGTCCAATTAAAGGTTCCTTTTTGTCTATTCATTTCCAAATAATAAAAATATCCGTTGAGACACAACATTTCTTTATTTTTATTGGTTTTAATTAATTGCACTTTATTCATTTTTATTTTTTTTAAACACGACACATTAAACAACACAATTGCGACTAATTTTAAATAAAATGCTGGAACATAATATTTGACCAAACACACAGTGTATGTGATGCATTTTATTTAAATTTGCAAAGTGTTTTTTTAAACAGTATTTTAAAATGTAAGGAAAAGTTAGGGCAAAGTGATTTTTTAAATTTAATAAATTATTGAAACAAAGTTAAATAAAAAATTATTTGAAACAAATGCAATTACAAACAGAATTTTGTGAACCAGAATTTTGTGAAACAGAATTTTGAAAAACAGAATTTTGGAAACCAGAATTTTGAAAAACAGAATTTTGTAAAACAGAATTTTGTAAAACAGAATTTTGTAAAGCAGAATTTTCGTCGAACAGAATTTTGTACCCAACCCTTTCAAATCTCTGCCTGGCTTATATTCAACAGATAGATTATAGCATTGTAAGCGCAGCATAAAACGCTGAAGCCGAGGGGGAATGTTGAAAAGAGGCTTGTCAAAAAGGGCGTAGCGAAATAACTCCCACATGAAATAACTCCCACCAGAAAAATGAAATAAGTCCCAAAAAATTTCCATAACTCCCACTCATAACTCCCACCTTAGTAGGACTTATTTCGTTTTTTTGGGAAGAAGTGGGAGTTATTTCATTATTAGCGGGTGTTATTTCATTTTCAAAAACTAATGATTTTTATGAATTGGGAGAAGATTTACTGCGGCCCATGATGTTCAATTCGACAATTTTTAGTCTGATCTTATTCATTCATAAAACTGGAGTGACATTTGTGAATTGACTTTTGAAGTAGTAAGTTGAAAAGTGGAAAAAGATGGAAGTAAATTATGAAATAATTGCTGGAAAGCGCAGAAATAGCAAATTGCTATATTTTCCTTGCGAAAAGCAATTATACGTAAAAAAAGTAAAAAAGGCGAAAAAGTATATTATGTTTGTTATAAATCCGATTGTAAAGCTCGGGTCAAGGTGGAAAGGAATGAGTGTATTAGAATCGATGGATTCATTAACAAATGCAATAAAAAATGACTGCGTGGACCCAGGTAATATTGGAAGTGCTCCAAATACCTTATGCCGTATTCGTGACAAGTTTGAAGCCGTATGCGCCGGGTAAGTTTAATATTCCAATAAATGTATTATTTGATAAATTGACATTTTAAAAATCGCTCGCGTGATCGAGGTAAACAATTATTAAATATTTATGTTTTTATATTACCATACATTACGGTAATTAGTAACAATTCCCTTGGTTTTTTTTAGAAACCAGACTGCTTCTAAACACATTAACTTCGGAAAAGTTCAACGCGGCCTTCAATATTTGGCTGCGAAAGTATATGTCACTTCCCCAAAATCTGCAGAGGATGTCGCTGAAGCATTTACGAAAACGGATATTATGGGACAATTTGGTTTTACCCTTCATGATGATCCTGACAAGTCGTCGTTTTATAAAATTTGTTTTAGTTCGAAGGAATATTCTTCTTGTGTTTTTGGTTCGGATAAAGTAATTAAAATGGTGAAAGAGAATATTCCCGACAAGTTTAATCGAACTATACTAATTGACGGAACATTTTCGATAGTGCCCATTGGCTGTTTTAATATGAAAAACTCATGCGGAGTATCACTGAGAGTCTCAGAGGTATAGGATACAACTAGAATGTCGAAAACCGAAACAGATAGTGATCCGGCTTTTTTGATCTTAACCGTGTGCCGGTTTTCTAAAAAGCGCAATTTTCAAACAAACCGGTTATTTGACGTTGGTTAAGCGGTTATGCGGTTTTATCTTAATTTGTGTTCATATCATTAAACAAATTAATAATAAATTATATGATCTTCGAACTTTAATGAAATTTTGGGATTACGAAACATATGCTCCAAACAATTTTTTAATCAAAGTAAACCATTCCACCATTTCGCAGATATGTGAGTCGAATTACTGCAAGAGACTTGCCCACTGGTAGTACTGCAATTAATTAAAGAACAATCATTGATATTATATTAACGCTGTGTTACCTGAATATCAGTAAAATTCACATCAACTACCCTCAAGGTTGCGGAAGTGAATTTTTGATTAATTGGATCGAAGTTCCTTATTGCACGTTGCGGGATGGGGCTAAGAAAAAAAATTTAACAACTTTATTGCAACCCAGTATTATCAACTATGTAAAGGGTTTTTTCAATAAGAGCGCTACAAAAGGTTTTTTAAATAAAACAAACCCGGTTTTAGATACCAATGAAAATCTTTATTTCTGTGAAAGTACGTTCGATGCCATTATGTATGGAACTCGATTTCTTTTGCATGGCCACCACGGGCACGCTTGCAGAAGTCCAGACGCTGAACCCAATTTTCGACGGTTTTCAAGCATAAATCGGCCGATACTGCTGCAATTTCACGTTCGATATTCGTACGAAGTTCATCAATCGTCGCTGGCTTGTTGGCATAGACCATAGACTTGACGTAGCCCCACAGGAAATAATTTAACGGCGTCAAATCGCACGACCGGGGCGGCCAATCGACTGGGCCATTTCGTGAGATAACACGTTCACTAAACTTGGTTTCCAATAAATTGATTGTGGCTTGTGGCGCCGTCCTGTGGGAACCACATGTCCTCCAAGTCCATGTTATCCAATTGGGGCCAAAAATATTCCGTTATCCTTGAACGGTAGCGATTCGCATTCACAGTAATGTGCCGGTCTTGATCATCACGGAAGAAGTACGGCCCAATGACGCCGCCGGCCCATAAACCCCACCAAACCGTAATTTTTTCGGGATGCAATGATGACTGATGGATTACGTGTGGATTTCTGTCTGACCAATAATGCATATTTTGCTTATTGACGAAGCCATTCAGCCAGAAATGAGCCTCATCGCTGAAGAATTATAATAATTTCGTAAATTTTAATAATTTCGACTCGTCGTTGGCTCGTATATCTTTCCATGATAAAATGGCAACCTTACTGAAGAGAAACGTCAAAAGAGCGGGAAAAAATATGGCGTCGTTTGCTGTCCCTATCGATTTACTTTTGTAACGTCTCTGTTGAAAAACACTTGTTGTGTACTTTTGCTTTGGTTTGTGTCTAGATTACTATATGGTGGCAAATTTCTTGATTAATGGGAAGTTTTCTAGGTGGAGCCTGTAAATGTTTTAAAAATGAATGTGTTTGTTTGCAATATTTAGTACCAAACAGACTTGAAATCGGTTGGAACGATCTTTTTTGTACATTTCACAGAATGTACCTGTGGTCGTTGGTGAAAATAGGGTACTTGAATGTGGGTAGGGTACTTGAAAGAGGGTACTTGGGCGTGGCATAGATCTTGAAACTTTGTACGGTTGTATCTCTTGTACTATGAGAGGTATGAAGATGATATTTGGTATATAAGTGGGCGGTGCAACATCTCTTTTCAGAAATCGCTATGAAGGCTTTTGTAATAGACCGATTGTTATGAAAATTTTACAATGAACTACCAGAGGTATGAAGATGAGATTTGGTATATAAGTTGTTCATACAGTTCGAATTATAGCCAGGGTGGAAGTGGGTGGTGACTCGCCCCCATTTAAAAAATCGTTCTGACGGCTCTTCTAATGAACCGATTGTTATGAAAATTTCAGAATGTGGTACTGATGACCTGCTGATAGTCCTTAGCTATACGTGGTAGTGATTGGATAAAGAGGGTTGCACGGTCCATACAACTTGAAATTTAAAATTGCTATATCTCATGAACTAGCAGAGGTATGAAGATGAGATTTGGTATATTAGTTGTTGGTACAGTATTAATTACAGCCAGGGTGGAAGTGGGATGTGCCTCACCACTTTTAAAAGAACCCGTTATAACAGTCATACTAATAAAAGGTTGTCCAATAGGCACTTGACAACTTTGAATTTAATTTGTGAACGCACTATTTCACTGTTACTTTCCTTTTTTTCAGTAAATTCCACATTTTCATCAAGTTAAAGTACACGAACGAAAAACGTATGCAAATTATAAAAATTTACTACCGAAATTCGGAGACGGTGGCCGTAACTTTAAGAGCGCTAACTCAAATTTTCGGGAGTTATTCTCGCCCTAGTAGACAAGCAATAACAAGTTTAGTGGAAAATTGGAGTCTACATATTGATTGTGTGATGCTGCCGTCCCAGTGAGACAACGGGTTGGTAGAAGTTCCGAAAATATCGCTGCCGTTCAGAAGGCGTTGCAAACGATCCAAATCAGTCAATTCCGCGGCGATCTCAAGAACATGGACATCGACAAAACCACATTATGGCGACTCAAGAATTGAAGCCGATGGACCATTTAACGCGACGTACGTTCTCCGATTCGGCCCTGGAGAAGATGCGCTAGATGATGAATGTCATCGGAAAACCATTTGGCTCAATGGATTCGTCAATAATTAAAATATGCGTTATTGGTTTTGGTGAAAATCCACATGTGTTTCATGAATCACCATTTAATCCACACAAAAAACTGTCATTGGGCCATATTTTTTTGTCGACAATAACGATCGTCACGTTACTGTGATTGGCGATCGTTATCGCGGTATGATTACCGATTATTTTTGGCCCGAATTGGAAATCATGGACTTGAACCACATGTGGTTTCAACAGGATGGTGCCACAAGCCACACAGCAAACTAAATACAATCAAAAACTTATCTTTTTTCACTATGCAAGTGTTCGAAAAATATCGCAAGCAAAACCCACAAGAAAACATTTGCAAACAACTTCTTTCCATCTCCAGAAAACCATCGATCGTCATTAGAAATGATTTTTGTCGTTGTCTAAATGACAACACAATGTTTACAGGCAATTGTTATTGCCTGTTATTCCGTCGTGCTCTACGTTCATGAGGGATGATTTTTTTATTTATTCCGCCTTTGTATTGGTACTTTTCCATTCTATTAATCAAGCTCAAAACCATCTATATCTCAATAAATAGAGATATAATTTTTTAAAAAACAAGATGTCTTTCCATCTCCAGAAAACCCAGCTGTTTGCAAATGTTTTCTTGTGTGTTTTGCTTGGGATATTTTTCGAACACTTGCATAGTGGAAAATTCTCAATTCAGATGAGTTTTCGTTTGCATTAGTTTGATGAATTTTTCAAAAGCAGCATTCCAAAAAACCACTGATGAAAATCTGTGGCGAGATCTGAAATAGCTATACGGTTTGCCAGGAATCATGAGGAAGCATTTGCAAAACACCCTCGGTTTTTAAAAAACTATATCTCTATTTATTGAGATATAGATGGTATTGAGGTTGACTAATAGAATGGAAAAGTACCAATAAAAAGGCCGCATAAATAAAAAAAATCATACACTTATGGCTTTTTCTTACAAAAAGTACTTCATCTTCAAAATAGTACCTTTTCTTAAAAAAAATATTAGCTTTTATTAAAAGAAGTACCTCTCGGGAAAATATAATAAATTTGTTTACAGAAAGTCCCTAAAAATATCCTTTTTTTTAAAATACATTCTATAAAAAAATGTGTTCTCAAAAAAAGTTTATCATTTTACAAAAAGTATCTGTTCTTAAAGATCCAATTAAATTATCGTATTTTTCAACGGGCGCCTTAATATATAGCGAAAGGAAGGAACTTCGTTCCAACCGGGTGTCCCCCGACTCCTTTTTTTCCTTGGTCATTTTTTAATCATTTCAGCTGTGTACTGGCGTTTTCACAAGGGTGGATCAAAAAATTGTTTTTCACATTTTTGATCTAAAAATTGTTATTTTTTTCACCATATTTGTGTATGTTTCAAACAATTGGGAAGGCTATCACGTTTCTATTATTACATTCATTGAAGGCTTTTGAAACGAAAATATTACAACGCAGTACGAACGACCCCTGGAATGTCCCGAATAATCAATTTCAAAAAGATATAACAAATCCTTACGTCAAGAATGAAATTAACAGATTTAGTTCCAAATATTTGTCAGAACAATGTAAAGTTATACAAGGTGGCGCAAAAGTAAACTTCCGATGTTTTTCGGCTGTAATTTCAAAAAAAAATTAAAAACTTTGATTCTTCTTGTGAATTATTTTTATTTGGTCTTTTAGTTTTTTTCACATCAAGTCGAGAATTTGATGTCATGTAAATGGCCGCCGCCACAGTTGATTGTCATTTGAGCCCTTTTTATGGCATTTTCCATCAATTTGGCCAAAACTTCCGGCGATACGTCCTCACATTCTTGACGCATATTGTCTTTAAGAGCTGCAAGAGTCTGAGGCTTGTTGACATAAACCCGCGAGTTCAAAAAGCCCAACAAAAAGAAGTCTGGAGCGGTCAAATCAGGCGATCTTGCTGGCCAGTGCAAATCGCCAAAACGGGAGATTAGACTCCCGGGAAATGCATCCTTCAGCATATCGGTTGTGGCACGTGCAGTGTGTGCCGTTGCACCGTCCTGTTGGAACCACATGTTTTCCAATCCCAATTCATCAAGTAGCGGCAAAAAGAACTCGTTGATCATTGCTCTGTAGCGCTCACGGCGCTTCCATGACATCGACGGCGCTTCCATGACATCCTCGGCTACAGCAGCAATATTCTCTGTAGAGCGGCTACTCCGGGGTCTGCCACGCCTGGCAGCATCTCGTGTTGTGCCAGTCTCTTCGAGGCGAGCGTCTAAACGTCGCAGTGTTTCACCAGTAGGCGTTGGACGGCCAGGAAATCTGCGACGAAATTCACGTGGTGCCAAAGTCACCGACCGATTATTGGTCAAATAAATAGTCAGCAATATTCCGCGTTCTGGAGCAGTGTAGCGTAACATTGTTTATTAACGTGTATTTCGCATGTGTTTACTACACAAATGTCAAAACAGAACTGACATTAGGGGCCAATCGCAAAATTTATAGCATTTTCTGATAGGAGGATTACTTTTGCGCCACCTTGTACTATTGCTAAAAATGTAAGAGCCATTATTGTAATGTAAAACGATTTAAAATAATTATTTTCTTCTGTTTACGTTTTATTACTTCTATATTTATACTTCTATATTTTTGTGGTGCAATAGTAAGTGTGGGCGGCTCTTGTACATGAGAACGTGTGTTCCATCCCTGCTCTGACCACCTTATATTTCCTTCGACGAGGGACACCTCCCTTACTGATGGCGACACTATCGAGCCATTATAAAGCTTATTAACCGGAACCTGTGTAAAGCTTTAGGTCCCAATCGTTGACTGTATAACTAGAAAGCGCATAGCTCATTGTAATAAATTTACATTAGGCCGGAACAAAGAATAAGTCTAATCTGCAGGATTTGGTTAGTAAAAATTGTTCTATGGGTCACATAGAATGCAGTAACAAAATTTCAGAAAACAACAAAAAAATTACTTTTTTGCTGTTTTTTCTCTTTTAAACTGCAGCATCGCAATTATGAGAACTTAAAATAATCTGGTTGAAAAAATTGTATGCGGTACCTGCATTCGGGACGGAAACTTAACAGTATTAACTTTTCGACATGAAAGTTCAGAAAAAACCCAACGTATTTTGTTGTTGCTGCCCATTGATCTTGTTGCTTGTTACTCATAGACACCCATTCTGAAATTTCTACCCAAAGGTGTGTCGAAATCAAACAATGTGCGACGCGACGTCAATATTTAGCACAATGGTCTTCTGTAAGTTGCAGACAAGAAGATTAATGAGTTGCAACAACAGAAACGTGTTCCCCTAATTATTCTATGCTTTTTATTGTAAAAATGATTTGATGCCATCGGATTCCCGTCCCAGCTGCAGAAACTCTGTAACACGTTTTGAGGATATTCGTAATGCGGCATACGAGTATAAGTAGACAGTTAAATTTAATATTTGACTCATTTATGCTAAGTAGCTGAAATTTAAAGAGAAAAAACAGCAAAAAACTAGGTTTTTTATTTTGAAATTTAATCATAGTTCAAAGGTTTTTCTTGAAACCTTTTTGTGCACACTCATACCTACCTGTCATAAGCTACATTTCACAATCCTTACAATTTTGAAAATGTAACCAAATAATATTTCAATTTTCCAAAATATTAAATTAAATCACGTTATTACTTTAAGTGAATTGCAGGAGGTTAAGGGTTAATTGGTTTTTCTAAACTTTTGTATGTGTATTTTTTCATAGAACGATTTGATTCCTACCCAAATTCTGTAACCTCAATTTTTTCGACCCTTCCTTCAACAAAACCTTTTATGCAAAAATAAATGTCTGTTCCTAGTTTTCCGTTTTCCAAAGATGCATTGATGTAAGGTACATTATCCTTGGCAAATTATCCTTGATTGAAGCTTATGTACCGAATATCACTTAAATCAGTTAATATTTCTAGTCCCTTCAGCCGATATTACAAACTTGATGGGTACAGTTTGTATGGCGATAAAAAAAGGTACACAGAAGCTTATGTATCAAATTTCTTTAGAATCGGATTATATTTTAAGACCTGGGACATTTGTATAGCGGCTCTATCCAAACAGCCAGCGATATGGTTTATTCTTAAATACGGATAATTGTGTATATGTAATACAAACATCAGTACTAACTCATAATAAACTGTTAACACAGTGTGGTGTTGGTTTTGGATTGAATTAGTAATACCCAACCTATCAATGTGTCATTCAAAAGTGACAGTTACATAAACAAACGGAAACAAGCAAACTGCATATCGAAAACTGAAAACAATTCCAACAGAAACATGCAAATTTCGAAAAATAAACAAAGTAAAAACTTGGGCGTACATTCACAAAAATACATTAAACATTATTCCGCATTGTTCATGTACTACACTTTCAAAAATATGAAGTTGCACAACCTTTGCGAAGGACATGTGTCCCCGGGGTTCAGTGTAAACAAATAAAAGTCAACTTTTAGCCATTATCATGTCCTCCTTCCGATCGAAATGACAGGGTACAATTATCAGACAACAAATTGAAATAAAGTCGATATTATACAAATTCGAGGGTTGATTAAATTGCAATTGATATACGAATGACTAACTGACTAAATGGCTGGCTTAAGATGTACTTCCAACAATGGGAAACTATTTATGTATAAGAGGTAATATTGTTGCAAAACATTAAACACGCTATGCAAATATTTTCATTGCCGTTAGGGAGGCTCTAAATACCGAGGGTGCCATGACAATTACTACAGATTTCAATTCGGAGTTTATGACGTTGCCAATTGCCAATAATTAATACTGACTGCAAAGAATGTGCGTAAGAGAATTTAATCAAACTCTTAACACAGTTTTGAAACAAGAACTCCCAGGGGGTATCCATTACACAGCTGATCGACTATGAAGCACAGCGCGTTTCGTGGTAGATTTAGCGTTTCGTGATAGATTTGGCGCCTTTCAGCAACCAAAAAGTCGCATTTATCCCCTTTGGGCTTTTGTTAATTAACGCGCTAAATTAGCGCGTTTTAATCTAGGAGATTTTTTAAACTGTAGAATGCCAACAATCTTAGGAGCAATTTTTGCAGCTTTTAAAATGAAGGTTTACTATTGAGCAGTGGTAATCTTGTTAGCACTACTAGTCAACAGCCGTTCATTTAAACAATTTCTGTAAACATTTTAACGATTTTTTATATCTTGTTAACAATTTGGGGTTGGTAAAAAAGAGTCTTCGGTCTTCTCATGTAGATGATGCTTTTCATATTTTTGAAATGCATTTGATCAGCTGACTAAATTCTTTTTTATACAGTTACACGGCTGACATTTCTCAAGCTTACATTTATGATATGTCACATTATTCTCAGTGGTGAGTTCTCATTTAAATCGTGTTGTGAATATGGATTATTAAAATTGGTATTATCGTCATATTTTGCTCTTTTGTTTCCGAAAAGGCCGCAGAAGCACGTACACCGGGATATTTCTGACGGGTGGATGCTTTAAAAGAACGCATATGGCAAAGCTGGTTCAAAACTGTTCATTCTGGAAATTTCACCATAACAAATGGCTATATGGCTGAAGGTGTCGCACACGACCATAGAAACCATTTGAAACGGCTTGGACTTGTCAAAAAGCTGGGAATTTTAGTTTCGCACGAACTTAAGGAAATGCACCTATTGCAAAAAAAATAAATAAAAAAAATTTAGTAACAGAAAATGATATTTGTATTTGGAAAAATTGTTAAAAAACGTATTTAAATTAAATAAAAAGTAGTTGTTTTAAAAAAAAATAGTAAACTGAAATCAAATTGTATTTGCCGCCGCAAAAAATCGTAAGAGTATTGTAGTTGAATCAAAAGCGATACTGATCGGAGCATAATTTGTCAAAGCGGAAAAAAATATTTTTCAAATAAAAAATAAAAAAAAAATACATACATTCATATATTTTTGTATATTTCATTTAACGTAAATAAATATATTTCATCATGAGCAAGCCTCTGCTCTTATTGGAGCATACCAATCCTGTTCTAAAACTGCCACCAGACAAGCCAAAGGTCGCCAGCAAAACTATTCCTAAATCAGCGATATATGAAGAAAATCAGCCGATTTCAGAAGTTGACGCAAGAGCAATGGATTTTGAAGACGAGATTGAGGAGTCATCTGACGAAACATTTATTTGAGTACGCAATAAGAGGAAACGTTGTATTGATGCAGTAGAGGTAGATTTGTCCATGTTAAACACCTCTAATACACGTAAGCCAGAATCCGAAAATATTTCACAAAACCGTTTCGCGTTATTGGCAGATTTGAATATTGAAGAAGATTCTACGTCATATAAAAATGTATATCGTGAAAAGCTTAGTAATTTCCGCGAGAAGGAAAATCTAGGACATTCTGTCCACCAATATTCTTATTTGATGTAAATATTGAAAAGTTAGTAGATCAGTTAAATTCAAAAAACGTTTCATACAAAATTGTTAATAAACACAAAAACAAAAGTAAACTTTACTTCGAAGATGCATCTGTTCACACCGAAATGATACAACTTCTGAAGGAAAATAAGATAGATTCATACTCATATACACCCAAAGAATTAAAACGAATCAGTGTTGTGCTTCGCGGATTGTATTATAAAACCGATGTGGAAACAGTTCAGAACCATTGTAGAATCTGTTACTAAATTTTCTACAAATTTCTCTAGAAAATAAAAAATTGATACTGGTTTGTTTCTTGTAACTCTAGTATCAGGAAAATCAGTAAACGATTTGATTAATTTACGTTATATTTTGAATCAGGGAATTTCTTGGGAATCTCCTAAGAGAAATGCTTTGGTAGTCCAATGTTGGCGTTGTCAACAATGGGGCCACATGTCACGTAATTGTAATAAGCCTTATGCATGTGTGAAGTGTGATGAAGGTCACGAACCTGGCCAGTGTAAATTCGTTTCTGACAAAGTGAACTTACCTTTCTGCACTAACTGTCAACAAAAAGGTCATCCATCAAATTACAGAGGTTGTCCCTCATTTGTAAAATACATGGAACTAAAAAAAAAACACACGAAGACAACAAAAGAAGTCAGACAGAAAGTTCAAAATAATGTTTTTCAAGAAATCGAAAAATCAAGTTTAATTGAACCAGGGAAATCATTTTCAGATCTATTTAATGTAAAACCTCGATTAAAAGAATTAAACCCTGACTTTGGAAATCCATTAATACAAGAATTTGTCAAAATTGCTCGAAGTTTATGTCAACCGGAAGTAATATCTTTGGAGGACAAAATAAAAAAATTCATTATGGAGTATAAATCACTAAGTCGGAAGCTAAAGAACAATGCATTGGAATTATGAATGAAATTAATAAAGTTTATGGTCCGTAACTCATTAAACCTTTTAATTTTCAATGTAAGATCCCTTATTCAAGTGCATCGCAGAATTGAATTATTAAATACATTAAAATGTAACAACATTGACATTGGGTTCATTCATAGGGCAAATCTAGAAGACTATAACTTTGTGCGAGATTACAGTTCGCAGGGTGTTGGGCTTGTAATTTGGAAATCTTTCAAATTTACCAAAGTTGATATTCCTAATATTGGCATACCCCACATTTTCATATGTATTCGTTTTGTATTTAATGGACATGAAAAACAATTCTTATTAGGATCTATCTATATTCCCTGTAATTCGCCTCAATCTCTAATTATGAAAGTCTTACAAATATATATAGATCATCCCAAAATTTTCATGGAGTATTAATCGGAGGAGGTATGAATGCTAAAAACACATCTTGGGGAGATACCATGAATAATATCAATGGCAATGCGCTATTTGATTGGCTACAGAATTGTTCTTCTCATTTTACTCGTCTGTCCGATTCAATACCCTCCTAACCTAACGGTGCTTCATATCTGGACCACTTTTTATTAAGTTCAAATTTGATCAATCATAATATTCCGAATCATTATGTTTCGAGTCTTCCTTCATTTTCGGATCATTTTCCTATTAAATTAAATATAGAAATTGCAGATTTTGAAATTATTATTAATGCGCCTAATACTTTTACATCATTTAAAAATACAAATTGGAATAATTTCAAAGACGATTTTCTGAACAATTTATTAAATATCTTCCCTGAATCTACAAGAAACTTAACTAATTCGGAAATTGATCAAGTAATTTCAAAATTTACAGCAGTTTTTAAAACAGTCTATGAGAGGCATTCAGAAGTTGTCCACAGACGCTCACGAAAGTATCTTGTGTCTGATAAAATTAAATCGTTATTTCAAATAAAATATAGGTGGCAAAAAAAAACTTAACGCAAATCTACCACAGAACACTTAACAGTTTTAATTCAGAATACAAACTGATTTCAAAACAAATTCAACTATTAACTATAATTATTAATAAATTAGTAGAAATTGAGCAATTTTTAGTAAGAAAATAAGAACTATTGTCCCCGGCCCAACAGCTCATAAAAACGTTTACAACATTGTAGGTTTCAAAAAGAATAACTGATTAAGTAAACTGTCAATTGATGGAAGGATAATTGAGAATGATGATGAATGCTTGGTTAAATTAAAGACCATTTTCAAGTAGCTTCAATGGATCTTTTACCAATGCAAATACTGAAAATATCGAAAACACTGTGAGTAGCGCTGTTAACAGTGTAGTTCAGAACTTATACCCCTTCGACGAAAGCTTAAATGCTACCAATAATCAAAACAGTTCCCTTCTTGTTACGACAGACGAAATTCATCTTATTGCCCTTGACGGTAACAATAAGAAATTTAGCGGTATGGACAATATCTCCAATTTCATTATTAAGAAATTTCCCATAAATGCATTTGAATTTCTCACAATAATATTTAATAATTGTCTTAGTAATTGGTATTTTCCAATTTCTTGGAAAATTTCTAAAATTATATCTCTACAAAAGAAAAGGAACAACTTCGAGCTAAATAATTTAAGACCAATATCATTACTTTCTAACTTACGCAAATTATTTGAAAAAGTTATTCGGAAGAAAATGGATATAGGGTTAGATGGAAATTACATACATGACTTACAATTTGGTTTCAAAAATGGGCATTCAACTTCCGATGCATTGTTTAAATTCCATAACGATGTAATCGCTAATCTTCGAAAGAAGCAGTGTACAGTGGCTGTGTCCTTAGATGTTGAACAAGCATTTGACACTGCTTTTCACTATGGAATTCTCTACAAAATGATTACTATTTGTTTTAATTTTGCAATTATAAAACTGTTTCACAGTTTCTTTACAAATAGGAAATTTTGTGTACTATTTAAAAATAAGCTATCAGAATTTGGTGAAGTTAGTCGAGGAGTTCCACAGGGCTCTATTTTAGCTCCACATTTATACAATATATTTGTCTATGATTTCCCTCACATTGAAAATCAATCTGTTGGTCTCCTTTACGCTGATGATTCTTTACTTTACGCACATTCTGAATCTCCAATTGATGCTTTGATAAATGTATATTCCCATATATCGAAGGTTAAACAGTTTTATGAAAACTGGGGAATACGCGTAAATGCATCTAAATGTGAAGCAATGCAAAAGGAACGCATCTGGAAAATGCAAAAAATATGTGGTGCCTGAAAGCAAAACATTACGAATTTTCCTTGATGGAATTGAAGTTCCATTTAAAGATAATATTATATATCTTGGCGTTAAATTTGATAAGCTATTAAAATTTAATCAACATGCTAGATGCAACTTGCAAAAAGCGTATAAAATATTGGGTTTATTTTCAAGATTATTTTGGGATAAAAATTTGCCTGAAAAAACTAAACTTTTATTATATAAAATCAGTATTCGGCCAGTAATTTTATATGTCTTTCTATTTGGTTCAGTATATCACCAACTGAAATGAAGGATATTGAAATCCTTGAACGCAAAATTATTAGATTTTGTATTGGAAAAAAACTTTGAGACCCAAATTAAACGTTACTCAAATCAGTACATATACAGAGAATCAAAAGTTGTCCCCATCGGTCTTTATGTTTGTGATACGTTAGATCGATTTATTACTAGAGTAAGAATGCATGAAAATGGGTTCATTAATAATATTTTTGATGAGCAAAAAAACTTTGGTTGGAGCAACACAATCTATTTATCCCCAGTTGGGTAAATGGAACACGCCCGGATTTTTCTTCATACAACCGGCACAGTTTTTATAATAAAACTCTTATAGGCACGCACAGAGGGTAATTGCACTATCTCTGATTCACTTTGGAACAACATGAATTTACATTTCGGAATTTTATTTGTTATTTATTTTATTTTTTATTTAGTTTTAAGACAATTTATATGAGAAACACTCTCTAGTCATTTTAAGCCCCGGGAGCAAGGGCGTAATGTTTTTTAATTGGTAGAAATTATTTCTATTTTCTCTGATTTGTGACATAGCATGGTGCTTTTTAATTTGTATAGAATATTACATTATAGTCTTAATTATTCCCTTTTTTTGCTGTTAATATATTTTTCTTTCATTGTATTACAAAAAAGGCTCAATAAAACAAAACTTAAACTTAAACTTGAATCAAAAGCAAAATTACTGTTGATCAAAGAAAACCAGCAATTTTATTTGCCACAAATAATATTTTTATTTAATTAAATGACATTTTTTGAAAGTACCAATGTATAAAAATTCGGTAAAAACAAATGCTTTTTATTTTAATAAAGTAATAAAACGTATTAATGCCAAATGTAGAAACAACATTTTTGCCAAAATAAGCAAAACCTATTCAATTACTAGCACGTGCTGTTAAATTTCGACGTATCAGCTAGTTTTTGTTTTTTTTTTAATTTTGACGGAAAGACGTCAAAATAAAACCAACAAGACGCGTGTGTTTTACTTAAACATTCATCCTAACTTAATTAATGAAAATACAAATAAATAAAAAGTTTACAAACAGTTAATAATAAAATTGCACCAAGAACAGAATCGTGCCGAATCGATACCCGCAAGTCGATTGTAAATTTTGCTTATGGATGATATCAATGAATTTTTCAACTCCAGAAATTTACTTGGAGAAAAACTTGCCTCCGTTACCATCTTCAAAAGTGACGTCTTGAAAACAATGTATGTACAGTTGATTATTTTGAATTATTCTTAGTATAATTTTATTCTTGAATGTGAAAAATGTTTTTTATGTCTGTAGTGCGAACCGTTGCAAGATCTTGGAGCCATTTCTTGTAATTCAAACCGCATCCAAGACAGCATTGACTCTCCTATTATATCTGACTTTGAATTTAATCTCCGAGAAGTGTTAGAAAAAACTGCAGATGGTAAAAACATCTGCAAAAATTTTTGGCCACTAACACATTGAATGACAAAGATCAAACAGCTTTTGTGCGAATAATCGCCGATAATTTTATCCTGAATAACGTTAAAATGGATGCTAAAACCATGACAAGTTTCGCAGTAGAAATAACAAAACTTTTTTGAAACATAATAACAAAAATATTTTGAAAAAAAATATACATATATTTGGATTTATATTTACCACTAGGGCGGGTCGAACTGTAGGGGCCCGGAAAAATGTAAAAAGGCTCATCGCGATTCTTGTTCTATGGGTCATTTGAAGAAAGTTTGCCGAAGAAGCCATAGTTCTAAAATGAATTTCGAGCCCCCGGATTTTTCGAAATAGGTTTTTTTTTAAATATTCAATAATAGAGTTAGATATTGGACTAAAAAGGGAAAAGAAAATTTTATTTCCTCTAGTTAAATGTGTATTTGGGGTTTTTTAGGGTCGATGAATACATTTTTGACATTTATTTTTATTTTGGAATACCGCCAGAGGGCGCTTTCGCCCATTCTTTGGGATGTTATCTCCTTTTTTGGGAAAAATTCACGAAGGTTACGAAATTGTTGTGAAACTTGACGAATATATGAGTTTGCTGTCCCAAATTTTGAATAGCCCGTAATGTTCAGCGCTATAATTTAGGTGCCCCCCCCTAAAGACAAAGAATTAATATTTTTAAATATTTTTTCCTTATTTTACTTTATTGTGTTTCTTTAAAAATGCAACGTAAGGGATAAAAGCATATAAAATGTAAATGAAAAAAAACCATTTGAATTCAGTAATAAAAAGAAAATACACACACACGACTTTAAGAAAATAATAGAGACAAAGTTATTATTGTAAGTCTTTCTTGCTTTCAAGTCTAGGGAATTTTACTACTGTTCCACAACTCGTTTGGACACGCTAGCGAGCAATTGAACGTGTCTTTCCGTTCCTTGTATGTGTAAGGGAATTTTTGGCTCAGGCAGCGCAGGATCATTGTCTTCTAGATATTGTTGTAGATATTCATAAGGAATGCTTACAGTAAATGTTGGTTCGAATATGATTGAATTATCATTCATGTCAATTATATTCGTATAATCCGTGCAATTGAAGTTTATTGTAGGTAGGTACTTGCTCTTCAATTTCTGTCTCGTATTCCGGTATCGTAGATCTTCTGTCATTATGTTGATTCATCATGAACTCTTTCAACTATTCCTGAATCAATCCACATGAGCATAGAGCTGCTTTCAAGTCACATTTACATTTTCCAATATTAAGTAGTTCTTCTATGGATTGTAGGAACGCTTTGAGGGTAGAGCCTTTTGGTCTGCATATACCTTCAACGTAGTATTTGGCAAGCAAAATATTACATTTTCTAACAACGTTTCGTTTGCATGTAATTTCAATATTAAGTTTGCTCCAAATTTCAAACAATTTGCCTGCCACGTGGAGAGTAAATGTTTTATATGAAAACATGTTACTTTGCATTTTAGCACGTTCGGCCAAGAAAAAATAACACCTTAAAATATCCTGTATAGTTGGCAGATTGAGACCACTCAAATCTGGCATATATTTCAACCTACTTCCACTTTCGGTACTTCTTGATGTTGGCGCGGCTTGCGATGTTGACGGCACTGGATCCATTGTGGAACTGATATTGTTTTATGCACCTTTCAAAATATTTTTGGTTTCTTTAGTTTTTAAAAACTGTTTCTTGGAGGCTCGGTTTGTAGGTTTTTTAAATGTTAATTCGTCGTCTTTGCAATGCGAACGAGCCTGGTTCGAATGGTCTTTACATCAGAGTTCGAAAAAAACATTAACGTATGATAGTAGGGTGGTATAACAACATGTGTGTATGAAAACGAAAAGGTTTGCATGAACAACACACAAACCCAAAAATATCATTTGGGAAATTCCGAAGTAATAAAGAGCCAATGAATACATTTTGGCAAAGCAGGGTGGTAATGACAATTAAAAAATGCAATAAATCAAATTGCAACAAGACAAGAAAAGACACTGTAGGACTCATTCATTTTAGTCTAGTAATATATTATGGGTTTTTATTAAAACTCATAAATGCTGCGTATATCTCTTAAAACATGTCAATATCAAACTTGTTTCATACAAAGTTGAAGTTTGAATTTGAATTTATGAGGAATTCGATGTGTACGAAGTATTCAAGAGTCTGAATGACAGCGCATAGTGTCATATTTCGAATATTTTCTAGTACTTCACAGAGATAATTATATTTCACACACTTAACAAATAAACAGTAAAAGCATTCAATGAATTCAAATCAAAATGTGGGGAAGGTGCAAAAACAGAAATAGCGATTCAATCGATATATCTGTGAAGCAGTAGATTTAGGTTCTCACCAACCAAAAATTGTTGACCCGAATCATAACATTGTTTTTCTAGACCAAAGAAGATTTCGGCTGAGGGGTAGGGCTTTATTTTTGACTTTACTTCAATAAATCCTAAGCATTTCGAAATTTTGCATTTTAACTTTCCGCAATATCGTAGCTCTTTCTTCATTTCGAAATTCTTTCTAATACATACATGTGTCCTTCAGAAAAAAATTACCAACACTCCATAAAATGGCGAAAAATCAAGCAAATTTGAAATATTTCATATTTTACAAACAACTAATTTTAAATCTTTGAATAGTTACGATTATTTTGGTTACGATAATGTTCTCAAGAGACTGAATTACTACGAGCTACAATATAGTCGAGGGTTGCAAATCAAAATTTCAAACTGCTTAGCATTTATTGAAGTAAAATCGAAAAAGAGCCCTAGACTGCAGATGAAATCTGGGGGCCCTAAACAATAAACTTCCAATTGCCGCATAATGTATTGTTGACTATTTGAGTCGACTAAAATTTTGATATTAGTATGGCAGGTATTTATTACCAAAGTTTTCACTAGCCCCACGGCTACTCAAAAGTTTGACAAGTACTCCAAAATGTCACACTGGTTTTTTATGTAGCATTTGCTTGGAAGTTTTTACATTTTTACACGAAAGAGTAAACAATTCAAAACAGTACCAAACGTCAGCAAAAGAACCGCTAAACAACGAGTAACTATATTCAAGTTTCAAAAATTTTTTTACATGTTAAAGAAAACTGTTTACATGTAAAACAATAAGAGCATACGTAACGTCTTCTACTCTCCGTTTGATATTTGGATTTTATTTTTCACATAGAGTAAATTTAATACATTTTACCACGATCGAAGTATTTTCAATAAACACATAGTATTAATATTAACAAAGTATATATTATAAATATAAAATATGAGATTTATATTAAAAAGTGTTCATTTAGGTCACAAGTTGTTAACGTAAATAAGAGCTAAAAAGGGCAATAATTTAAAAGAAGAGCTAAGAAGCCCCTAGCCATTTTTCCACAAAAAGGGCAGCAACCAAAAAAAGAGCTAGATAAGCCCTAAACGTATTACTCTCTTTTTGTCTTAACTTTGTCCATTCATAATTTTGATGTGAATCTTTGGTGCCTTTTGAAACATTTGTGCTCTTTGTATTGTTTTATGTAATATTGATATATTCTAGAAAGAGAGACTCTCTACATGAGAACGGAAAAAAGTGCAATAAGTTCTCTATAATATTCAATGCTTTTTGTCGTTGCTCTGTTTATGACAGAACAAAAACATTTATTTCAGTGAGCTAAATATGGCTTTATTTATTTTAACAAGATTACATCTAATGTTAAAACAGATGTAAGAAAAAAGAAAGTGCAAAAGCAAAAGAGCCTTAAACACAATAACTATTTATTTTCCAATGTAACATTTAGTAATGTGTTCATAGAAACCAAACAGGTACCGTGTAACAAAAAGGTGTTAACGCATCGCCCGTTAATTCGAACACTCATTGATTTTTTCTTTTAGTCACCAAGAACTTGTACTCTTTTTATTTGTTGCATGCCGTCATCGTTCCAACGAGGCTCACGCAAATCTCAAAACCATCAATATCCGATGCGCAGAGTGATATGATTGTTCATCTATTCAATTTAAATGATTTAGCAAGGAAGAAAGAAGAGCTAATGGAACATGCTTTGCAAGAGAAGTTTACATTGCAGCCAAGAATCTTCGTTATAGGTGAGAATTGGAATAATTTGACAGAAATCTTCGTCGTTTTAAATGACATGTGTAACTTACGAAGTCGAAACTATTCTTTGTGCGGTAGACGTAGTCGTTAAGATATACTTTATATTTAATTTAGAGTATTCGTCCAAGAACAACTATAGTATGTATCGTTTTTTACAAGAGTGTATTTACAAAATTCCGACAATGGAAAAAATAGTAAAAGTTCAAAATATTTTAAGCAAAAAAGAAAATGTCAAATAAAGAAATATATTCTACGAAAAAAACCCACTCATATTTGCTCAGTTTGTAGTTCTACATTTTCCTAGTGTGAAGAATTCCCATTTGACATAAAAAAATTTCATAGAGTTCCTACAACAAATAAGATTTACAGTGCTATTCTCGAATTCATGACAACCGTCATTCACGAGTTTACTGTCATTGAATTCTTGGCATTCGCATTTCAATTACCTATTCTGGAATTGCTGTGACAAGTTTAAAGCTTTTTTGTTTTAAAAATTTTATCATTGTTACCAAATCTGAAAACTACATTAGTAAGAGCTTTTTTGTTTGTTGAAAATAGTTTAAATTCATAATTTTTCAATCTAGCAATACCTTTGCCTAGCAAATACTTATTACTAGGGATGGCGTTTTCATGCTTTATTGTTGAACAATATGCGCCTACGACATGCTCGTAAAAGATCAAAATACCTCAAATAACCCTAATTTACCAGGGGGTCTTGTGAATCCGAAACGAAGCCGTCATTTGAGCCGATAATTCATTGATAGTTTTTTTAAATATGCAAATAAATATCATTTAGAGAAAATAAAGCATTTTTCATAAAATATCCAAAAATAAGCACGAAGTCAATGTGGTTTGATTCATCAACACAATTAGTGTAATTACTTTTAGGCTTTTGAGAAAAAACCTGGAGGCATGGAAATCCCATCCCTACTTATTTCAAATTAAAAAATTACTACATACAAATATTCTTTAAACGGAGAGCCCAAACTACAAATTAATCAATTTTCCGTGTTTCCAAGGGTTTTATAGCGTAGACAGACGACAGCGTTAATTTGCATTAAAAGCTCACTAATGTGAATTAACATTTTGCCCTGACAGACGACAGTTTTTGCATTTAGTAAACAGCTGTTTGTTTGTAAACAACTGGTTGTTTGTCAAGTAATTTTTTGGACTTTTACATCGAAATCAAATGGATAGAAGGCGGAAAATACGATACACAAAATGTAAAAAATGCGTTTCGATTTTAAATATTTCTCATTTTCTTGCAAAAAACAATTAAAATAACTCATCTTTGCTCACTTTGGATCCATTTTCAATTGACGATAGCAAACAATTTGACAACAACTGATTCAAGATGTATCAAATACATGGTGAAAACAGGTGTTGTTGTTGCAATAACATCCACTTCAGCGGTGTCAAGCATCAGTACATAAAATCAACAAAGCAAACAACAAACACAAGAAACTTCCACTTCCACTGTGTTCCGGCTATCACCTCTATGTATAGATACATCTTAAGCTGATTGATTGTGGACGGTGTTGCCATATTGAAATACCTAAATGCAGTATAAATTCACTCTGATTTCATGCATTTACGCCAAAGCTAATACACATTGGAACGGGGATAATTCACAAGTTAATTTGAATTAAGACTCCTAATGCAAATTAACGCTGTCGTCTGTCTACGCTATTATTAGAAAACTTGTTTCAATTCACATCGTATTTTTTTTTTCCAAAATAGCTAAATCTTTTTAGCACATGCATTGAACCAACTTTTCTAAAACCCTTGGAAACCATTATTAATTGGCTAATTTTTCGGTTGGAGACTCCGTTTGCAAGATACAGCCATTTTTTTTAATTTTCTGCTGTTTATTTACACAATATTTTTATTGTCATGTGTTATTCAGAAGGCTATCACTATCATTGTCAACTAAAGTAAAAAGAGCTTTCATTTGACATCCAGAATAGCAAATTGAAGTTCTTGTCACTAATGTATTTATTATCACGACAAATACGCTTATCACTCAGTGGAGAATAGCACTGTTAATGCCAATACGAACAATGCAATAAATAATTGAAAACTTTTTATAAATTTAAGTGACATGGCTTAATCATGATTGCTATGATAACGAATCAAATATTGACAATGTAATAAATGTTTGTAGTGAATCAAACAAAAATATAAAAAACAAGCTAAAGACAATCAAAAATTAAAGGCTCAAGCCCAAAAGGGCGAAACTTCGAAAATGCCATGCCTTCAGGAAATCAGCAGTTGTGTAAGGTCCAATGATAAAGTTATTGATATTACAAAAATAAAAACTCAATAGTTACTAGTATTATAGATTTGGCGATAAAACTACATTCGAAACCAAATATTGCACGTAACACTGTTACTGAAATCTTGGGCGATGTTGTTGAATGTCTGGTTCAACGGCTCGTAGCAGCTTCTGAACAATTTTTACCTTTTATTCAACTTGATAAACAAATTTTGTATAAATATTTGATGGCATATTCAAAAAATCCAGTTGAAAACATAACAACTGAATACAGATTACTCAAAAATTTTAAGATTTAGATTTGTTTAAACTCCCAAAGTTATTTAACATGTCGAAGGAATTATATGAAGTTTTTGTTTGTGGACGACCATCTTTTAACGAAAAGCTTATTGAAGGAGTCACCTAACTTCGCCCAATCATTTTACAAAAGGGGATTTATGGCAATCTAACAACACAACATTGTGGTGAAAAAATAGTTTTTCCAATTTTTCTTTATTTTGATGATTTTCAAATCAATTATCCTCTCGGCCAGCGCCAACATTTGTGTGTGGAATTTATTTTTTAATACCTGTTATACCACAGCATCAACTGTCTCACTTAAGTAATATTTTGGTTGCTGGATTTGTAAATGCAAAGAATATGACTCACTTTCGTAATCATGCTTCCTTGCATAATCTTATTCAAATATTAGAAGATCTTTACAAAAATGGTGTTAAATTAAGTAGCAATGGTATTGTCAATACAATATACTTTAGCCTAGGCCAAGTTTTTTGGCGATAACTTGGCGCTGAATGAAGTATTGGGCTTTCAAACAAGTTTTGACAATAAGTATTATTGCGGAATTTGCACTTTTTCAAAAGAGGAATGTCAAAATGGATTCGAAGAAAAGGTTGAAAATCTCCGAAACAAACCTTCATACTTCAAGGATTTACAATTTCCAAGCAAAGAAACAGCAGTCAAAGAAGACTGTATGGAATAGTTTGTCTCATTTCTATATCACTGAAAATACTGCTGGTGACTATTATGCATGATATATTTTTAGGGGTAGCACGCTACAATATTTCAAAGGTACCTCATTATTGCAGGAAGCAATCGTTTAATTATAGAAGAGAGAATGTCAAAAACATTGGCCCACCTATTGCTAAAAATCATATTCAGTAAAATAACTTTAAAATTAATGCGGTACAAATGCACCAGTTTTTAGATCCAATCTTGTTATTAATTGGCGAGTTAGTTGATGAATCCGATCCAGTATACAAATTTTTGATTGTCTTTGAAAAAATAATAGATCTAGAATGCAAGAAAACTCTGTTATGATAGATTTAACCAACTTACATTCTTTGACTTCTGAGCATAACAAATTCTTTGTGGCATATTTCCGCGAGCCGGTCAAACTCAAACACCACTGCATGGTTCATTATGTATCGATGATTAAAAAGTTGGGGCCACTAATGCATTTGTGGTGCTTCCGGTTTGAAAGCAACCACGGAATGTATAACAAATTTGTTCATATTATTACTTTTGTTGTACACTTTAACTATTAAACATAGTCTCTTCTTCCCAAACAACTTTTTCTCAAACGACTTGTCTAGTATATATTGCATTAGAAATGTTGATATATCAAAACTTGACTTCTATACTTATTTATGCTGCAATTTGCAATTTTAACCACCAAGCAAAGAGTTGTTACAAAATTGTAAGATATAAAATGCTTTGTTAAATATATTGATGATATTTTATGAAGCGACAGATCTAAATATATTTGAAAGGACAAGAGGTCAACACAATTTTTTCAGAAAAATTTCAATCTTGTAAGATATTAGAGAAAAGCTTAGCTGTAATTAGATTAAAAAAATCGAAAAGTTTTCCGATTCAAAAATGTCTGTAGTATTAAATAACTGTGAAATAGTTGTAAGGAAAATTTCGGTGCGAACCAAATAAATTTGCATTTAAGCGCGATTTTTGAGTGGAAAATCATCTTTGATCAACGACCAAACTCAATTTAAACTCTGAATTCATTTTATGAGTTAATAGTTAATTGCTGTTTAAACAGCCAGAGTTGTGCATTTAAACTATGATCAAGTAACCATATGATTTAAACAGAAAACAAGCTTCTTTAATTGGTAATATGAAATATGTATCATTTAACTCGTAGTGCAGTCAGAACTTTATTTCTGCTCAAATATTTTCCAATTTCATTAAATATTTTCTATTTTATAACTTGACTTTTCTTATGCAAATGGCGTTAGTTTGATGCACCGTAACGATTAGCCGATAAATTTATGAATACCGTCTATTTTTCGTAGCATTTGCCACTGTTGCCACATGGTAATAAGATTATTTGTCAAAGCACTGAAAACTCTATTTGTATTTAAAGTTAGATCAAACATAAATCAAGATCAACTGATTACCAATTTAAATAACCTGTCAAAAATTGGACCTTACAGTGCTATTCTCGACCGAGTGACAAGCGTAGTTGTCGTGACAGTAAATACATTAGTGCCAAGAACTTCAATTTGCTATTCTGGAAATGAAAGCTCTTTTTACTTTTGAATAACGTTTTGTATAGCACATGACAATAAAAATATTGTGTAAATAAACAGCAGAAAATTAAAAAAATGGCTGTATCTTGCAAACGGAGCCTCCAACCGAACAATTAGCCAATTAATAATTGTTTCCAAGGGTTTTAGAAAAGTTGGTTCAATGCATGTGCTAAAAAGATTTGGCGATTTTGGAAAAAAAATACGATGTGAATTGAAACAAGTTTTCTAAAACCCTTGGAAACACGGAAAATTGGTTAATTTGTAGTTTGGGCTCTCCGTTTAAAGAATATTTGTATGTAGTAATTTTTCTAATTTGAAATAAGTAGATAGGGATGGGATTTCCATGCCTCCAGGTTTTTTCTCAAAAGCCTAAAAGTAATTACACTAATTATGTTGATAAATCACACAATTTGCAGAAAACCACATTGACTACCGTGCTTATTTTTGGATTTTTTATGATAAATGCTTTATTTTCTCTAAATGATATTTTTTTGCATATTTAAAAAAACTATCAATGAATTATCGGCTCAAATGACGGCTTCGTTTCGGATTCACAAGACCCCCTGGTAAATTAGGGTTATTTGAGGTATTTTGATCTTTTACGAGCATGTCGTAGGCGCATATTGTTCAACAATAAAGCATGAAACCCCCATCTTTAGTAATAAGTATTTGTTAGGCAAAGGTATTGCCAGATTGAAAAATTATGAATTTAAACTATTTTCAACAAACAAAAAAGGTCTTAATAATGTAGTTTTTAGTTTTGGTAACAATGATAGAATTTTTAAAACAAAAAAGCTTTACAGCCTGTTTTGGTAACTATCTTCAAACAGCAGGCGTGCAATTGCTAGACAAGCAATCAGGTTTTCAATTGAGTTCATTGTTGCTTTTCGCTTGGGCATAAAAGCTCTTTTTCTTGGTTGTGTTCCTGTCAAAGAACAATATTACCTACATGTTTTTATTGGCATTTCTTAAAGCTTTTTCATACAAATATATGCTAAACGGGGTAACCCTTGCCATCAGCCATAAAATCAAAAACGGCTGATTGTAGGTATTAAAAAAAATAAACAAACGAAAATAAACACAATTGTTTGCTTTTTTTACCAATTTAAAATGATTTCCTCCGTTGCTCTCGGTTTTCCTATTAAAACTACGGAAAATGATGAAAGAGAAAGTCGCCTAAGCCGTAGGATTTTGCGTGATTGAAATGAAAACACAACAATATAACCCACACGAACAATTTTTTACGATTGTCTTTTTTGACATTTAACATTGTACGTTGTTGACTTATGTGAACCTACATTTTGACGAAAACTAAAAGCTTTTGTGTTTACACTCAAAAAAAAGTTTACAAAAACCAAAAATGAAATTCGTTTGGCTCTAGACGTGCGATGAGAGACAAAACAAGTTACAAAAACAGGCCGTTAAACTTGTCACAGCAATTCCAGAATAGGTAATTGAAATGCGAATGACAAGAATTCAATGACAGTAAACTCGTGAATGACGGTTGTCATGAATCCGAGAATAGCACTGTTAATCTAAAATAATTTGAAATCTTTGCTTAAATGAACTGTTTGAAGAATATTAAACAAAGCATTTTAATTCCCTATTCTATCTAATATCTTTATAAAATCAATGTAATATCTTTATATACTCCTCCTTATTTTATTTACATGTAATATTAATATTTAAAAGGTACATATATGTTTCTTTAGTATTTGAGACGTATTTTCTCAATAATATAAGTATACATGGTTTTAAGCCTTTGGAAAGTGTAAATTTTTATGCGCTCTCTTTTATTAATTTACCGAATATTATATTCAAACTGTAAAAATAACCAAAAAAAGAAAACAAATAACAGAATTGTAATGAAATTGAAATTTGAGCGTTTTGTATTATTTTCGTGGTTGGGACAAATGTAAACTCATTTAAGGGTACAATTTTTGTATTTGAATTTCCTGTAGTTAAGGCAAATTAAAATGCATTTAAAACATCAATAGCAGCAGTTACAATTACAAATTACAATTACAAAGAGTATTTAAAATGATAATTTTTGCATTTGCCATTAACAGTACTTCTCAACTGCGTTTTTACTGTTAAAACAAATAGAGACTGCTATTGGGCACCTTCCGAATGCAAATTCTATTTGTGGTGAGGATAAAATCAACTGAAATTACTAGCGGTTTTTTCTGTGTAACAAACCGGATAAGCACTTGCGATTTATTGCTCAAACGCAACAGAAATGATCCTTTTTTAAAACGCATTGTCACTGGAGATGAAAAATTGATAATCTACAAAAATCTCAACCAAAAGAAATCCCGGTCCAAGCACGATGAACGAGCTCAAACTTCATCAAAGGCTGAATTGCACCATAAAAGTTTATGTTGTCCATCTGGTGCGATTTAAAGGGTGTAATTTATTTCGAACGTCTTTGCAGACTCGGCAAAAAATATTGGAGCTTGGATGGGAAACAATGCCTCCAGCTTATTGTCCTGATCCGGCACCTTCGGATTTTCATTTATTCCGGAGTCTGCAAATCTTTTTGAATGGTAAATTCGTCAATATAGAAGAGGACCTACAAACCGAGTTGTTCGAGTATATTTCTGTGAAGAACCATTTATTCTATGAATCTGGAATCAAAAATTTGCCTGAACGATGGCAGAATTAAATAAAAATAAAATAATTCAAAATGAGTTGGAATAAAAACCGGAAATTACTTTCTTTTTATGCAGTGGTGCCATATGTGACTATTTATAGAACAAAAAACAGGAAATGACGATTTGACGATATCAGCTCCTGAAATGACGATTTTTGTTTATAGCAGCTCCTCGACACAAATTTTGAAATTGTTGGTACTTAAAAAACGTATGTCTGACGGTTGTTTTTGATTTATACTTCGGCTTTAACTCATTATCGAGAATTGATGATTGTAGAAAGAAAACCCCATGTCAATATAAATGCCCTAAATATTGTATGTGTAAAAATCAGACAATGGAATCGGGGGCCAGCACACACGGATTAATGAGTATAACTTGGTTTGATATATTTGTCACTTCTGTTAGTTGTTAGTTTGTCCAATAATTGGAGAGATTCTAGAGTAAAGTTTGTTACCTTATCCGGATGATCACAACTTGTTCTGTGGTGCTGCCTCAGCTAGCTCAAGCTTGGCGTGGCTTCCCAACCCGCAAACACAGAACTTCGGTCAAACAATAAAACATTTACTTTACTTTAAACTGAATTCAAAAAAAATCGAAATAAAATCATGAGCGCGACTGAAATAATACAAGATACATGCCCACCTACGTAGCCCATACCCTAATTAAGCCATCTATAACAAATTTCAATCGATGACCCCATTTGCTATTATCCGCAACTCACCTTTTATCTCAATCCATATTCTCCGTCCGATCACCACCACTGAAAATCCTTGAAAATTTATTCACAACACATATTGACTAGTATTACAAAAATCATAATTTATTAAACGATAAACTAAAACTAAACAATTATCTTCTTAACCTAAACGAGGAATACATATAGTGACAAATTTATTCATTATGATTATTTTAATTTTTGTTCTTTCTTTTATTTAAAATAAATGCTCTATTTGGGTTCTACTACAGAAAAAAAATTCCGTTTCAGCGGTGGAATTTTCAAAAAACTAGATTATGCTATCAAAAGAAATTGTCGAGTGGTCTTTAAACCTACGTATTCAAAAAAAAATAGTACTTTTGAATTTATCGAGATTTTTGTTATAGGAAAAATTAAGTATTATGTGGAGAATATCTCAAACGAAGAAAAATCTAAACCAATTACATGAACATAAAAATATCTAAAACTGTTTTAAATTGTTCAAACTAAAAAAAAAACAAATTATAAAAAAAACTTATGGTAAATCTTGTCAAAATCATATAACAAAAAAATTGTCTAAAGAAATTAGTATTTCTTTATATTTAACCAACTTATTCTAACCAATTATTCGAATCACAACAAAAAACTAACAAAGGACCGAACTACTTTATTTAGAATTTTTTTTCAGTATATTTTTTATTTCCGTTTTAGCACAGACAATTTATTCTTTTACAAATTTCGTATGGCCATACCACTGTGGACTTCTTTTCACAATTTATTTTCACAAGTATCTGAATATCCACAATTATCTCTGGATCTCGTCGCGGATATCGTGCCTCGGCTCAGTGGATAAACTTTTCTAACTTTAGGTTCCTCACAGATACATCTGATAGCCAGAATCCATAATGGGAAGATAAGGGTTACCAAATTGGTTCGCTTCTGTGGTATGACCACTTACGGACGGATGCACCAAATAATTTAAAATTATAAAAAAAACGTTACCTTTTCCTATCAGCTTAGCTTCTGTTGTTACTCTGTGGATTTTATTTGCTTCTGGCTTACATTGTGTTTCCAGCAGCTGTCCAGGCGTTTTTCTCCAGACCACAACAGATTGCTAACTGGAAAATAATAAAACTAATCACACCTCAATTTTCTTCGGTTTCCTCTTAAAATGTCCGAGGTTTTCATTTCCAACTTACACATATGGCTGATAGAACCAAAATTTTCACACGTTCGATGGCACACACTCTCTATATCCTGAGGGGATTCGGGTGATACTCCAGTGAACAAATTTTCCTCGAGTCTTAATTTTCCTATAAATTGAAACTAGTCTATAGGCTATGTTATTGAAATAATTCCTTGTAAATGACACTCACTTTATTTTTTTTATAAAACAAGACACTTTAATTTAGGATTAAAATTTTTTCTTTTACTGAAACAACACCGTACTCGATCTTAGCCTCTTCACGAAAAATCTAATAAGCTACTCTGCGAACAACTTTACCTAATTTCCTTTTCTCTGCAAATCGCACTAACAGCAATTCCAACTAACAAAACAATCCATACGAACTTCATTGGCCTTGACACATATTTTCTTGCTTTTCCCGTTTATGTGGTAGTATTTACGGGGGTAAGAGAAATTTTCCTCTGTTCTTTGGGTTCTCTTTGACCCTCGTATAACAGTAGCAAGTTATCAATATGGCAACTACACGTTGACCTAAAAAAACAACTCTGTGTGGATCACATCGGTCATACGAGGAATTTAATTGACATTTACAACAAGAAGACGCGAGACCAGACAGACAATTTGCAAAAAATAAGAACACATTGAGACTCCACGACCTTACAAAATATAGACATCCAAAAAGGAAACTAAAATTTGTGCAATCTATAGTTATAATTTGAGCGCGGAATGTCCATAAATGGAAAAGAAACAGAAAAACAACCAGAACAAAACAACTACGAACAAACTCCAAAATTGGCCAATGAAAATGATTACCATCATAATCAACATTCATAGCTTTCCCCACAGAAATAACTAAACGGTATACAAATTAAATAAATAACAAAAATACTACATCGATAAATATATGTACATCATTTATTTATATGTGTATATGTATAGGCATGTTTGTCGGTAAGGAATATAAAACCTAAATCCACTGTTTCTAATGTTTCTGATGTACGGCTTATTTACAATAGTCGTGTTTTGGTTACAAGCAAGTGATTATCGCTTGCTAAGTTGCACAGAAAACGGCTATTTAGCGAAAAGTCAAACTATTCAAAAATATGGCAAAGGATGTAATGTGGTGAAATATATCAAAAGAGAAAATTTATAAACTTAGCGAAATTGATTCGTTTCCCTAAGTCTCCGTTAAGTGCTTCATACAAAACAAGCGACTATATAAGCAAGCGGTGTAACCAAAACACGCATGTTGTTTTCTCAATCCTAACGAGATAGAATGGTAGTTCTTTACCGTCATATAGGTATTTTCCAGCTTTCATCAAGAGATGTGGTTCAGATCGTAATGAATCGGTTCAATATTGGGTCTTCTTGGTTTTTTTTGAAAGTATCGTTTCGAATGAACGTTATAAACTATAAGTCTAATGCGAACCTTGCGCCATAATTCAGCAATATTAATTTTCCCTAATGACTCCAATGTCTGTAAGCTATACTGCCAGACAGTCCTTTCCGAGCAACTTCACCCACAACAAAACTGCGATTTCTAGTTTAATGTAGAAAATGCAGTGTGATGGGTGTTTGCTCGATATATTGGTACTAGCTAATGCACAGCGCCCAACGTAGGTCACACCCACACATCGATGGATTTGCTCCAATGAGTTAGCCGGGCATTTAATTAATATAAGAGGATATTTCTATGTAATGGTTTATTAGGGAAGTATCAGCTCATCCAATGAATAATATTTTCTGTTATCCAGTATGGATTCTTAGGTACTTCTTAGTTTTTTAAACATGTAGACACTGGACTAAAAATAGGTACATATATAATTGGGATGTAAAATGTCAGACAGACGAAAACACGGCTTAACCTATATTGCACAACTTTATCGCTTTGTGGGTAAGCTTTATTATTGCCTTCTCCAAGTATTTACTTATTGCTTTATATCCTTAGCTTGGTATACTCCCACAGGTGTACACGCCAAGGTTTCCAACTCATACATATTGTTTCCCTAAATTTTTCGAACTCGACATTTAGAGAATTTTCGGCAAAATTTTTAATTAATGTTGTTCTTGAAGTCGCTTAATATAAAACTTCGCTTAAAGACTTCTTGCCCAGGTATAAATCGAACTAATCTGGCTCCTCGATTGTATGGAAGGGGACTTTTTTCATACGCTCGATGCATATTCTCCTTCATACTTTCCCGTATTAGTCTGATTCTGTCGGCACTATCCAAAATTATTAGCTCGCTATCGTCTAAAGCTTTCAGTTTGCGGGCTAGTTTAGAATCGGTTCCAGAGGTAAACATATTATGACCATATAAAGCCATGAAAGGACTTACTCCTGTTGCGCTGTGTATAGCAGTTCTTAGCGCAATTTCAATCGAGAGTAGGTTTAAGTGCCATTCTCTATGATCCTCCTTTAAGTACACTCGAATAGCCGCCAGGATACTCTGATTGACTCGTTCGGCCGCATTTGATTGTGGTGAATGAACAGATGTTCTCATATGATGGATTTCATAATCCCCTATCATCTTTCGGAATTCTTTCGATGTGCACTGTTGTCCATTATCCGAGTGTATTATCTCGGCACCCCAAAGTCGTGGAATATGTTTTCAATCAGAAATTGGGTACATTTTTAGTCGTAGCTTCCTTTAAGGCTTTAAGAAAGACATATTTAGTGAGATGGTCGACGACTGTGAAAATGTAAGCATTACCTTTTTTATTACGAGGATATTTCCCCAAGAAATCAATATACAACTTTTGGAAGGGCCTATCCGTTACCACCTCCTTTCCTATGTCTGGCATAAGATTTTGGTTAGAGGATTTATTCTCCTTGCACACGGTGCAGTTATTAACATAATGTCTGATCATATTGGGCCAATAATATTTAGTTCGTAGAAAATTTATAGTTTTATTTATTCCCCCATGAGCTTTATGTACCGGTTCATGAGCTTCTCGAATCAACACCTGGGTAAGTGATTCTGGAACCCAAAGTTTCCATTGAAATTCCTCTATATTTCCAATTTCGCATGAGATTCTATTCCTTTTAAAGACCATTCCATTTTTACCCGAATATCAGGGAATATTTCCTTATTTTGCAGGATTGTCTCCATTAGTTGCCGGTATTCCTCGGATTCAAATTCTAATGTTTCAAAATTCAGGACATCTTCTGGTGCAAGCTCAATTTCATCGACATTTCTCACTTAAGTCGAAAGACTAATAAACATTATTTTCATTAATGAATATGTGATTTTTTTATTTTTTCTTAATTTTAAAAAATGTATTGCTAAAACATTGTTATTTTTAATGCTCTATTTAAAAACATTTGTGAATTTTAATATTGAAATAAAACAACTTAAAATGATTATATATCTTTGATTTATTGTCAAAGTGCATAAATAAAAAAAAAAACATTAACTATTAGCAACACGTTTCGCAAAATCTTCAGTTGAAAACCCCGGTGCATGAGACCGGCGTCACCGTTAATCAAAGTCAAATTTGCGTCACCATTGGCGAGTTAAGGACATTAACCATTTGAGGCTGGCATGATCAGTGATCACAGAGAAGGGCATCAGTTCGATATATGGCCTAAAACGTATTATTGCCAATACAGCCGCTAAACATTCCTTTTCTGTGACACTATAATTCTTTTGGGCAGCATTGAGTTTTTCAGAAAAGAACGCAATCGGCCTCTCGTTGTTATTCTCATTCTTCTGGAAGAGTACGGCCCCAACTTCGTAATCTGAGGCATCACACTGCACATAGTATCTTTTCGTAAAGTCAGGGTGAGCTAGAAATGGGGCTTTTAAGATCCTTAAAACTCTTTATTGCTTCTTCAGTGGTTTTAAATTTTGATTCTTTCTTTATCAGGTCTGACATGGGGGAGAAGTTTTTGATGAACCGGCGATACCATCCTGCGGTTCCGAGAAAACTTCTTACTTCCCTTACCGATTTTGGCATTGGAATCTTTTGAATAGCTTCAATCTTCTCCGGATCCGTCCGCATGTATCCTCCTCCGATAATAAATCCTAAATAATATAATTCTTTGAAGCAGAATTTTGATTTCTTTAACCCTATTGTTAAATTGGCCTTTTTCAAACCATCGGCAACCTTTTCTAAGAGCTCCATATGATCCTCAAAATTGGCCGATATTATGAGTAAGTCATCGAAATATACAAATACATTCGCCTTTAGCTCTTCAGAAATCACTTACACAGCCGTTGCGCCGCGTTGTATAATCCAAATGGCATGACAGCATATTGACACAATGTTCTTCCAGGTATCGTGAAGACGGACCGGGACTTTCATCAAGTGGAATTTGCCAAAACGCTAATTTTAAATCTACGCTGCTAATCATATGGGTTTGGTCTAATCTGCTTAATATTCCCTCGATGTTTTGAATGGGGTATGCGTCTTTGATGGTTCTCTCGTTGAGTTTCAAACCAAAGTTTTGCTGCTTCTCTTCAGCCAATGAATTTTATAGCGCCTGATATTGCCAAAGAGTGGAAAACATGGAAAAGTAAATTCAAAATATTTCTAAGGGCGTCAAATTTGGAGTCACAGACTGATCAGAGGAAAGTGGCATTACTGTTGCACCACCCTGGAGAGCAATCGTTGGATGTTTTCAATTCATTTGACTTGGATATTGATGAAGTAAAGTATGCGGATTTGATAATAAAGCTAGATTCGTACTTTAAACCACAAGTCAACATAGTGATGGAAAGATACAAATTTTTTACATACTACAAGCAACGCGAAGAACAGTCTTTTGATGAATACGTGACGGCATTGAAAAATTTATGCTTGAGCTGTGAGTTTGCAAATTTGTGGATTGTCAGCAAAAATGGGCAATGTACGAGAAAGACTGCTTACGGAAGGAAATGTAAAATTGGAGAGAGCTGTAAGCATCGCAAAAAATATGGTCATGGCGAAAGAAAATGCATCAATTTTGCAACAAAATGGCGACTTGGAAGGCGGTATAAGTGTAGTTACTAAAACAAGTAGCAGATACCAAGGCAACTATAAAAGTAACAACTACAAGAGTGGCAGTAATAACAACAGCAACAACAACAGCAGCAAATACAGCAGCAACAACAACAACCCTAAAAATTAAAATTGCAGAAGATGTGGTCAAGTGCCCCGAGCTAAGTGCCTTGCTGATGGTGGGAAATGTTACGAATGCGGAAAAATTAACCATTTTGCCAGGATGTGTACTTTTAAGAGGAAGTTCATAAAGAAAATGTGTACTGACCGAGACGAGGAGGAGGAGGACGAAGATGATTTGTTTATTGGCGTCGTAGTCAAGAAAAATAAGCTGGTAACCGAATGGAATGTGGAGGTAATAATCAACCAGCAACCAATTATATGCCAGATTGATACTGGGGCACAAGCCAATATTTTGTCTTCCGAGACTGCAGATATTTTGAATATTAAACAGTTTATAAAAAATACATCTGTTCGTATTTTCACATTTAGTGGTGAAAGAATACCTGTACTGTGTACAGTCGAGCTTAAGTTTTTGTACAATACCGAAACTTTTATTGCTAAATTTTTTGTTGTGAATATGTTATGCAAAAACCTTATAGGAATTGAAATGGCTGTAAAAATAAATTTAATTAAAGAAATCAATAGCATTTCAATTAATAAAATTGTTGCAAAATATTCAGATGTTTTACATGGCCTTGGTATTTTGCAAAATGAGTGAGTCTTTAAGATAAGAGATGATATTGAACCGGTCACTGAACCGCCCCGTAAAATTCCATATAAATTGAATGAGAGTCTAAAACAAGAGTTGTGTAGAATGACAAAAATTAAGGTAATTTCCCCGGTTAGTGAACCAACAGAGTGAGTATTGGTTACAAAACCAAATGGCAGTTTGCGAAGTTGTTTACATCCGAGGCATTTAAATAAGGCTATTTTAAGACCTCACTTTCCATTTCCCAATATTGAAGACTGTAAGGCAAAGCTAATCGGAGCAAAATATTTACAGCTCTAGATGCTAATAGTAGTTTTTGGATGGTTCCATTGAATGAGGCATCATCTAAACTGTGCACATTCAATACACCCTTTGGTCATTATCGTTTTTTAAGGTTGCCATTTGGCATCAATGCTGCACCAGAAATAGTTCATGCTGATATGATAAAGCTTTTTGGAGATATACCAAATGTAATAATATACATATATGATTTTTTGATTTATTCAACAAGCTTGGATGATCATATTAGAACTTTAGAGACAGTTTTTCAAAAAGCTGGGGACGTTGGTTTAAAGTTTAATAAATCAAAATGTAATTTTTTCAAAACAGAAATATAATTCTTAGGTCATATTTTTGATAGCAAGGGAGTGAAAGCAGACGATGAAAAGATTAAAGCGATTGTGGATATGCCAAAACCAAATAAAGTTAAGGAGATGCAGCGATTTTTAGGAATGGTCAATTATTTAGGCCCATTTATAAAAAATCTGTCAGCGAAGAATCAGAAACTAAGGGAACTGTTGAAAAGTGACGTTCAGTGGCATTGGTCGGCAGTGCATGATAATCAGTTTCAGTGTTTGAAGAAAGAGATAACAAAGGCTCCTGTTCTTACATTCTTTGATAAAGATAAAAAGTTGGTTTTGTCCGTCGATGCTTCAAAATTTGCTATTGGTGCTACGATTTTACATGGGGGACAGCCTATTGCATATGCTTCTGGTTCATTAACAGAATCTCAGAAAAATTATGCTCAGATTGAGAAAAAGATTTTTGCAATACTATTTGGCTGCACGACGTTTCATCAATATATATATGGCTCCAAAGTTACTGCTGAAACAGATCTCAAGCCTTTGGTAACACTTTTTGACGGCGTAGCGAAATAACTCCCCATGAAATAACTCCCATGAAATAACTCCGAACGAAATAATTCCCACCAAAAATTAAATAACTTCCAATAACGAAAAAATTAAATAAGTCCCACAAAAAATGAAAAAACTCCCAATAGCAAAGTGAAATAAGTCCCAATGAAATAAGTCCCAAGTAATAACTCCCAATTAAAATATAATTAATTCATTTTTATTGAGGTGGATTTACAGGAAAACTTGCATTGTGTCGTTGACCAGGTCACGACAAACTGGACACTTGTAGTGCTCTTCGTCGTTTGCAAGACTATCTGCTTGCAATTTTAAGAGGCATTCACTGCAAATTTTCAAATGCTTACATGGAAGCAGAAGAATGTTGGGCTCGCGAACTAGGCATACGACGCAAAGTAATAAAGCTTTAGCAGGCGCTTTACTAGCATCATCATTTGGATCGCTTTCCTTTTCGTCCTCCTCTTCCAAATATGAAATGTCTTCGAAAAGGTCATCATCTGGTTCCATTTCGGTCACAGTTTCGATTTTTGGAAATACCATCCGATTGATAAACGTGGATGCGGTGATGCGGCCTGCACGCAGTTCCTCACTCGCAGTTGAGCAGTGAGCTTTGTCAACGCACTTTCTTCTTCTATTGGGTGCGCTGGCCCCACCACTATTCGCCAATAGCTCAAAGTCCCTGGACTTCGAAAATTCTTCCTTTTGCAACATTTTAACAAATTTGAAGAAATTGCCATGTTTTGGAATTTGTTTGCCTAAGAAGCCATTGTATGCTTCTACAGCAGAGGTCGTCCGAGTTGTTAATCCAAAAAATGAGATAGCCTCTGGTCCAAAAGTATGATTAATATTTGGTATATATGTATATGTAGTAGCACCCATACTTTTCTCAATCATTGGCCTTCAAAATATTCTAAGAAAGAAGCGAACTTGAAATGGTGATCGAAGCTTTCTATATCCTCCTGAATTTTCTTAAAGGATTCCAAAATATGGGAAGCGGGCAAAAGCGGTAGAGTCAAAATCTTATGAATCATGCCGGATGTATGAGGCAAGTTCCTTATTGGTTGTTGTTATCCGGCGGCGTACAGCTTGGCAAAAATGAAACCAACCAGATAGTTTCAAATCAGGAAATTCCGTCCTTATGGCTTTCCGAAGCCCCGCTTCAAAATCGGTCATGAATGTAGCACCGTCCAAATTTAATGAATTTTGCCTCACATATTGCATAGAATAACACATACCTAGATAAACTTATACTCTCATCTGACGTTTCATTTCACACTCTCATCGTAGGTTTGTGGAAATGAGAGGAAATTAAATTTAAAATTTACATACCCCAGGTGGAGTTACAAAATATGTTCACTTAACTATTTCCTGTCGTTTTGGTGTAGAACTGAAAAATTTAAAAGTAGTTTGCACTTTTTTGTTGATTTTTATCGTTGGTATACATTTGTATTGTATTTAACACAACTAGTTTGCCACAAAAACACGAAATTCGGGTGTAGTTCCTTTGTGGATCGCTGTATACTATTGCCACCATCTGGTATTATTGAACCCATATTTTCCACCCTCCACTGTGTAATTTCCATCGTACCTATGACGTTGAATTTATTGAGCGAATAAAAACTTCTATAGTATGTGTTATTCTATGCACATATTGGAAGAAATGTGAATAACATTTTTTCGATTTCTTATTCATTAAAACGTAAAAAAGTGGAAATATCTGTAAAACTATTATATACAAATTGATTTAATTAAGATTTCAAATAAGTTAATTGTAGTGTTATGCCGTGAATGGTGACCGGTCATAACGCCCAACGGTCATAAGGCCCAAATTTTTTTGGGCCTTATGACTGTTCCGATGGCGGGCATAACACCCAAATTGGTTTTGGGCCTTATGACCGCTCCGAGGGTGGTCATAACGCCCAACAGATGAAAAGACACAAAGCCCAAAGTTCTTTGACTTCTCCTACAGCACTTGTTATTGGGCCTTGTACAAAGTCATAACGCCCAAATTTTTTTTGGGGCCTTATGACCGCATTTCGGATGGCCGTATGGCCCAAAACCAAATTAGGCGTTATGGCCACCCTAAGGGCGGACATAAGACCCAACAAATATTTTGGGCCTTATGACCTTTGGGCGTTATGACCGGTCACCGCCGTGAATACATACCATTTCGCAATATTCCACGTGCACCAACAGTAGTTGCTTAAAAAAGCAAACAACAAAAGACAACGTTTAAGTAAATGCTTGGATCTTTTGGGGTTACTTCTATGCAGGTTACCATATATATCAAGATTATCCTAGTCCCGTGCAATCGTGCTAAACGGACACATCTCAAATTTTACCGTTTTTGCACGGATTTTTACAAAATATTCTCCGGGGAAAGTTCATTCAGATAAATTATATCCAATATATCCTTATAATATCCTTAAATCTTCTTGGCATGATCGAGGTTTGGCATTACAATTTTGCATACAATCCTATACAACATGAACAATCCAAAATCGTTATATTCGAAACGGTCTTGATCGGAATGACCGATATGTACCACTGTGATGTGTTGACGGTGAGTCAAATTCATCATGGCTACGGTGCGCATTTATAAGCGACAAGATTGAGGAGGAGAATTGTACAAATTTGGATGGTTGAAAGAACACTTACATATAAAAATCGAGTTTCTAGCCCAAATATTTTGAGAATTCTGGAAGTCAATTTAGATATGTGAGCAATCCGCAGAGTGGAGTGCCTGGTAAGGACAGCCATATGTCCGCTCAGTTTGAGTTTCTCCAGCTTTATAAGCCGTCTGGTCGTGTTCTCAACCGGGTCGTTAGGTTATTTTGCGCATTGTTGAATTTGGCCTGGAAAGATTTTGTGTTTCAATATTCACAGTTCAGAGGTGGAAGCCTATTCCAGCCAGTTCATCAGACCTTTCAATTCTCTAGATGCCGCTGTGCCGTGGAGTTCATATCATCTCAAGGCTGCCAGTGGTACAGAACATGTTTATTATGATCGTCCTAGCTCCATTCTGCCACGTCCGCCTCCTACTACATCTGTACCTCAATGGAGTTTAATGAACATTCTGTCCTTGGTTGATGATACACAGACATCCCATTCGGTGAGGGTTTTACACTTTATCCATGGTGTGATTCTTCTGCAGTACACCAAACTTTCGTAATTCACAATCGGCTTAGATGTGCTCGTGCAGTGCCAGTGCGTAAAATTAATGTTGAGGTACCATATTTAACAAATGGTTCTTCTGCTATAACTCTACGTGCACCATTGGTGAGTCTTTTCCATTCTGCTCTCTATGTAGTCTTTCAAAAGTAATTCCCGATCCAGGATTTTCCCCAAACAACATCACCTTTGCACGACTTTATAGACTTTCCAATAAAGCTTAGTAGCTACCGTCATCTCTCTGGAAAATTATGGGCGAGTTTCACACTCGTCATTTAAAAGCTCAATTTAGAAGCTCACACAAAATTTTCATATTAAATTAAATGACATTTAAATGACAAGCATCGGACATTTAAAGTACATTTAAATGGAGAAGTTTCAGCTGTGAAACTGGCCATTATACATTTCCGTTTCATCCGGACTAGCATTCAGTCATCTTCCTATAACTTGCCTTCCCAGGTGTGTGGATAAAACTTACTCTACCATCTTGTCATCGCCTTCAAGTATATGCGTAGGTCAGAAATGCGGTAAAGAATCCGACCACATTGACGCTTATCAGCCTCGTTTCATATCGAAATAGTGATGGAAAAATTAGATCTGGCCCCGCTGCCATCGAAACTCTTGAGTCTCCTCGTTATCATATCGTTTGAGATGACAAAGTTTGGATTTATAAGAGCCTTGTTTATTCAACCAGAAAGTGAGTTATCATTAGTAGTCTCAGTATTTCCTCGATTGAGAACAAGTTATTGCCTTCTGCAACAACAATTGATTTGGACTGCATAAACTCTATCGAGAGAAATTGTTTAATCGTAGAGGCATCGTTAACGGTATAAACCTCTCCACTAAATGGTTGCCACGAGTTCCATTTCGCAAAAGTAAATATAGCTCAGAAGCATTAGAATGTCTCCTGAATCAAATTCAACTGAAGTTTTTCTTCCTGTGTGTATACTGTGTGTCGATATATTTGAGCGCATCGGTCAATATCGTTCGTGCAATTGTCAATATCGGGAACGTCAATTATGTGCAGCATTTAGAGAGAGAATCATCGGGAGTACTTGTTCTCCTCCGCTAAAATTTCAACGTCCTCAAAGTTAGGGGAATGGCCCATCGTGGCATGATAGGCTCTTAATGCGGATTTTTGTTCCACAGGCTTATACGTAGCCCTTAAGTCCGATTTGTGGGACGACAATCGAGTATTAAGTTTCGTAATTTTAGTGGCGAAGTATACCTTTTGGCATACGTCAGTCGCGTCACCATTGCACTTTATCCCATATACAATATTAAAAAAAAATAAATGGTTTCCCATTACATTCCATGAAGGAATTGGGGAGAGCTTCTCACAACCATTGAGCTGTGCGCTTTATAGTTTTATACTCACTGATTGGGACCTACAGTTTTAGACCGGTTCCGAACGGTATTTTGAGAGGCTTTTTCATGGCTAAGTACTCGTCACTAAGCCCGGTGACCGTCCTCGAAAGAAATTTTAAGGTGGTCGGAGCAGGGATCGAAGCCACGACCTCCTCCACAAGAGGCGCGCACACTAACCATGGCACCACCGACGGGCACCATATACAACATTAGATTTGTCATTTTTCGTCACCTCAGACTTTGTCTGGCTGAATAATCTGCTCAGGGTATTGCGCGATACTAATGCCATCTGATATGACCCACTGTCATAGATATCGGTATGCTTTAGTCTCTCAAAATATCTAAGTATATATCGTTCGTCACCGATTTGTAATCTTTTGGTATTTGAGGACGTTGAAACGTTTTAGCGGAGAAGAACAAGTACTCCCGACGAATCGTTTTTGTTGAGTTAGATACTCCATAATAAATTGTTATTCACTGCTCCGCACAGCTGTCAAATACAAACTGACAAATGTCAACCAAATAGAAATGGCGGTCAAACAACATCGTCCTGGAACATAGAAAACACTCTACAGTTATTCTTTAGTTCTGTTGACATTGTGTGTATTTGTAGTTTGCTCTTTCTCTGGCTATCATTTTCTGTAGAAGTATTCTTTGGTGTTGAAGAAATTTGTACACTGTTGGTGTTTCTTATATTGCTGTTCTTGATATTGTCGCTATCTATCAACGAGTTTTGCGCATTAAGCTCACTCCTTTCTTAAATAACTTTAGTTTTGTTTTTGTTTGTAGAATCTGTTTCTTTTTTGGTGTTTAAAATAGAAATTAAATTGCAACAACGCATAAACTCCCACGTTTCTGTAAACTTCAACGACCATGTATATCAGTCGGTTTCTAGCCGATTTTCAAAGCTGATTATTTGTTTAAAAGGTAAGACTTATTATTCCTGTCAAACAAAAAACGAATTTCGAAAATCAGCTTCTAAACACCAAACTTATGAATTTTGAAGTTGAAACTGTAAGAATACCATTATTCCAATACATTTGCTAATAAACAAAATACTAAAGGATGTGAGAAAAATTATAAGTATTCCCGTACTCCAACAAAACATATGAGCAACCCTGCACATTTTTTTATGTGGCACAGTGTAATTTACGCGAAATAAAAATGGCATTAACATTGACCGGAGGTGGGACTAGTTTGCGATGACATACCAACCTTTTTAATCTAAAATGCGGTATGTATTTCTATGGCACTTGGTGAGTGAAACAGTCATTATTTTCTGAAGTCAAGTGTTTATTTCAACGATACACTGAGGCGATGTTAAAACAAAAGTTGAATCTTTGGTCGCCGAATGTCCGAGTCTTGCAACGGAGTTCTTTGAGGGCCGACGAAACACAAAGAAACAAGGACCTGAAATTGTCGAGAAATTGGATGACATCGCACTTGCCAATGCACTCGAAATGGTGACCGAATACAAAGTGAAGTAGCCCCACAAGTGAAAGGGCACCAAGGATGTCTGCACACCTGCGTTGAGAATAATGTTTCCCAAAAATAGAAAAGGCGAGCGGAACGAGAAGAGGTAGAGGAAGAACGAAAAAGCGCGCAAACCTTTTAAACAAAGTGCCTAATCATGTAAGTCACTGTGACATTCACGGCGTTTTTTGATATCATCCTTGGACCAAATTAAGAGCCTGACGAATGAGTTTTGTTAAAGTATTTATTGTTTGTGTTTAGATTTACAATAAATATTAACGAAAATCATACTGGAAATGCATAGTGCGATTAGTATGTCATGTTCGAAATGGAACGTGAGATGAATGTGACTTGTGTGATAAGGTCGAAAGCCGCAATTTCCCAATGTTTCACTGACCACGAAGTTGCCGATGGCGGAATGGTTTTGGGTTAGTGAGTATCAAAGTGACCAATGGGCAGCATCGAATGCACTACTCGGGATCTGGTGTCTGTTTTCGGCAGATATAATATAGGTGAGGTAGCAGAAGTTCGTATAAGGCACGATGATTAAACTGTGTCCCAAGAAAAAAAAGCCCGAACAGAAAATCTATAACAGCTTGCTGCATTTTTGAAGGTAGCCCCACAAGTATGCAATTTGAAATATGAATTATATTTCCGTAAAATGTCTAATGAGACTGTACGATTAATACGTTTTTAGTTAGCTGATGTGAAAGTTTTCAATGTGGGCTGACCTGGTAAAATCTTAGCGGACTTGCAAGGTGGATAAAAAAGTTGACTGATTTCTTCTTATTGTCACATATGATGCGAAAGAGAATCTCTTGGGTGTGCCAAACATACCGTCGGATAAAGGAAAAGGAAAGCGTATTGCGGTTTATGGGCCTTCGCTTGAGTGGGAAACGCTGACCGCATTCGAGCTATTTCTTTCGGTACCGCGGCAACGAACACTGGCCAATTCCAGGTCTCTATTGCTTGAGCAAATACTGGAACGAGATCTTTTATATCTGTCATGCAGACATCATATTTACGCACAGTATCTCAAAGAAATCTTTGAAACCAAATTCACCAAAACGCCAATATTTGCCCGTTACAAAGAGTAATGGGAACACACTAAAGACAAACCGAACAGTCCTGGCATAGAAGATGATGGAGGCGTAGCCAAAACACCACTTCAAGTCCAAATTGAGGTCAAGTCGTTTTCTTTGGCTCAATTGAATGAATGCAACCCAGAGATGAATCCTTGAAACCGTTTTATTATTCCTTGGTGAAAATATTCATAATCATCATTTCAGCCGACCCGGACCCATAAGTTACGCTCAATGGATGGCTCAAGGCATTTACTGCCCAAATATGTTTGTGTTCCGAAAATATCTCGGTTTGCATACAAATTAATTGAATTAATTGAAATTCGCCATGTACAAATTTTCATCGTATGTGAATGCTTGATTTAGCACCACCAGAGCAACCGAAGATCCAAATAATGATGTACATCTATCGAAAGCGATTGATGGTTATGACTCACTTGATAACCCAGCAAAAATAAAATGAAGTAGTTCTAGTAGATGTTATTATTTTTGTACATCTTCTGCAACACTATGTGCATATTTAATGCAATTTTGACGCTGATCAATAACAACTCCGAAAAATCTACATTTGCATCACATCCATTATGAGCATTATGATGCAAATTTATTAAAGAGACAAGTACAAAGATGCCTAAATATTTACTTGTATTTAATTTGTATTTACTTTCTTTCAAATTGATTTTCATTTCATTTCTTTTTCACCTGTTGACAGAAGCTTTTGGAGTACTAATAAAAGGACAATACTAATAAAAGGACAATTAATAAAATAATTAGTTAAACCCTAAAGTTGTTGCTTAAAGTCAGAACATTTTAATAGCATATCACTTCTTGCCAAGTTTCAAATGACAAGAAATTTACAAATTGTTGAAATAATAGTTTTGGTTGCTCGTTTGCGGACGAAATATAGCATAACAATTTTAGCATAAACTGCACTTCCAAACAGTCAAACAAAAAGTAGTGCTGCATTGGACAACGCAATATTAAAAGAAGTACTTCTGCAGCTAAATTAGCACTACATCTTACCAAGGAGTTGTGGTGCAAATTCTACTTCTTGGTATACTCTTTTTTTGCTGGGAAGATTCAGTCGCAACGATTAGTAAAAAGATTTTGTGGACTTGACTGATATCTTAGTGCTGAAGCTGTTTTTGTCCTGTAACATCAAACGGAAAATGCGAATGCAATTCGTGTATTCGTAGAAGAGAAAGAGGAATACGAGGAAGAGTTATCTGACAATGAGATGGACGAATCATCCGACGAGGGTAGCGAGAAAGAAGACGACGTGGATGATATTGAGGAAGAAAGTGATTTGGAGGCTAGCAGCGGTAATGGCAACGAAGATCGTGTTAGTTCAACAAATAATGTGGGGTTTCGTCGGTGTGAAAATAACTACCTTGGCATCGAAACAAGTGAATCAAGAACTCATGAATAAGGATGGGAATGGTATGGGAGCCCATTGGCCTCATTTCGGATATACAGGTAGTTCTCAAATGCAATCAGGATATATTTTTGTATGGTGATCTTTTGTGCTCCTATGGGGTTAATTTCGTATATACAGGTAGTTCAATGACTTTTTAGTACAGTAAATTTGTAATTAATAATAGTAAATTAGTACAGATCGCATTACACCTACTGATAGATAACCAGTAAAATATAAATCGTTGATATATGCCCCAAAATAGCCAGAAAACCTTGGAAAATCTATCTGCATTGACGAGGAAAACTATAACATATCCCCTAAAACCAACAACACATTGCAGCGAATATTTACAAATCTAAATTTGAAAATGGATAATAAGGAAAAGCCCAATCTCCAATAAAGTGTACATCGGCATAACGAAGAACAAACTAAAATCGAGATAGATACATACATACTTATAAATATATATGTAGAAGTGGATAAAGATTTTGTGATTAAATAAATTACTTCAATTTTATTTTTGTTTACCAAAAATAAATTAAAGTAACTGCCTTCTAAGGTCTTCCTCTTTGCATGCCTTCTAATGCCTTCTTTAGGCAATGGGCAAGGAAGGCGGTAATGTGTAGGGAAGGCCTTCAGTAGTTTAAAGAAGTCCTGTTTGGTCATGATTTCAGGCTTTCCAGATCATGACTTCCGCCGCTGGGTAACTACAACAAACGACTAACATTGGAGATGTTTCACATACAGAGGACACCGCTAACACAACGAATGAATGATAATACTGTCAATCTGTCGCAAAGTTTCTAACGGCAAAGAGGCTTTTCAGAAATATAACACAAATCACAAATGCAATAGACGCTGAAGGAGTAGGAGAATCAGATTGCTATTAACCTTTTGTATTTAGCTTTTTACTCATTTATCTTTCGTTTTTAAATGTTTTCCAAATTTGATACGTTCTAAATATTAGTGGTCTTCATGAAAGCTCGAAAGAACCTCGTAAACTCGAAAACATCGTAAACTTACACAGCAAACGTCAAAACAACCAAATTTCTCATACAAAGCGACTTGCTCAAAAGTGGAAAGTTTTCGAGGCAAATTTGCTGAGCAAACCCATAGAGTAATCTCAGACTAGAGAGAATATTTGGCTCATCTGACGTTTCCTTTCACACTCTTCGTGATGCGGTCGGTGTGATAGAGAGATGTTTGTTAGCATACATTTGTGTTGTATTTAACACAATAATTTTAACACACAAAACGAAATGCCGTTGTTGTTATTTTGTTCGTTGTTTTGAACCATTGCCTCTATCTGGTATTAGTAAAGCAATTCTTTTCAACATCGAAAGTAAATATCACACCAGGCCAAACGTCATAAATTTGGTGTGAGAACTAGTAGATCTACTATAAGTATTAATCTATGAGCAAACCTGGAAAAAGAAACGTGAAAATTTTGACATTTCAAAGTCAATATTTTTGTATTGAAAAAAAGAGAGGGTTTTTGATTCATGTGAAAAAAATAAAATAATGAAGTAGGTAAAGCATATGTTTTTAATTTTACTTTGTTTATTTACTTTATCAGCCTTTTTTGACAAATGCTGCATAGATACACTGAGCAACTTTATTTGGTGCCTCATGAAACGTTTCGGGGCAAACTTACGCTGACCAAAAGTTCTAGGTTTTCTTGTTTGCATGACTACCACTATTATATGTATTATAGTATGTACCAAATATTGAATCGAGAAAAATTTCAAATCGAGCTTGATTTTTAAACAAATATAGCAATAATTGCAAATATATAGATATTTAATTCGTTTTTATCAAGACTGTTAATAATGTTACTCTAAATCATTATTTCTGTCGATGAATTGTCAAGGTGTTTATAAGAAGTAAAATTAAATATTTATTCTAACTAGTTTTATTCTGTATTTAACGTACATGATATAAAATGCGACTGTTTTTTTCACCTTTCTGATATCAGAAATTTGTCAAACGTGGCTCGTATCTTCGCTAAATAAATTCATCAGCGATATTTATCTTCACACAAGAGAAGAGTGGTTGAAGAGTGGTAAGAAGAGTGGTTGAAGTCGGTGCTGACACTTGTGTTATCTAGGTTAGTTTTAGTACCATACATAGGCAGGTGTATTACGCACGTTTGAAAATAATATTTCCTCTGCTATTAAATTGCGAGTGTAAACGCCTACGTTTCGAAAATTTCATGAATAGATTTGGATAAAGTACAAATTTAAATTTAAATATTAAATTGTTCGAGCGTTTGGTCGTATTTTCAATTTATTTTTTTTTTTCGATATTTCGCTACCCTTTGGATAGCATCGTCAGGAAGATAAACATGCTATCCAAAGGGTAGCGAAATATCGAAGAAAAAAAATAAATTGAAAATACGACCAAATGCACGAACAATTTAATATATAAATAACTACAATACGAAAGGTCGGATAAATCATCACTTATTGTACAAATTTAAAAGTAAAATTTCAAATATGCAACTATATAAGTAAACATTTTAAAAATTTTACTTTTTGCAAACAGCTATCCTGACGTTTATACGAAGGATAATTTTTGTTTTGGCAAATAGTTAAAAGGATTTCAATCTACTATTTAAAACTGAAATAGTAGTAAAACTCAAAGTGGAAGCTTTTTCCCAAACTTGAAAATTTAGAATTTTGTTCGAAAAGCTCCCATTTTCGGAGAAGGCTGGCTGGGCTGGTAGGGCGAATGTTCAACAGGGTATATAATTCTATTAAGTACCTTTGCTTTAAGAAGGCTAAACGGTTTTACAGATTTCTTACAAAAAAAATAAGAAAATACTAAACGAATGATGGTACCAAGAACTGTTTGAAACAATTTAAAAAATTTGATTTTCTTGAAGTCTTGCCAATATCGCTGTTGTTTTGGCCGCGGAATGCAATTAGGCCCCATTAAAATTCACCACAAATTGAAAATGAAATTAGTCCCCAAAAATCTTACAATAACAACATCACGAAATTTTATGGTTTCTTTGGGGCTTATTTTCATAATGAAATTAGACCCCAAATGTTTGTGCGAAAATAATCTCAAGTTCATTTTTGGGGCTTATTTTCATATAATTTGTGGAATATATTTTCACATTTCCTTTGCGATGCATTTTAGGTTTAGCGAGAATATTTTTGGAGGTTAATTTAATCATTTGAACCACACGAAAATACACCCAAATTCAAGAAGTGATTTTTTACCAACACTCGGGTGATGCACCGTATGAATCCAATGCATTGTATTGGGCTTGGAAATACCGACAGAGTACGTGGAAAAGGTGAATAGTGTTTGTGGATGTTTGACTTCAACTTGTTGATCTCTAAAGTAATAGGGACCATACTTTCAAATTTCATTTAGGTGTAACATTTCAACTCGAAATAACTAACAAACAAAATTTCTCAATCCACCGTTTAAAAACAAGAAAAAATAAAATTTTTTCCCAACAATTTTTCTTGCGGAGCTTTGTTGTCGTAATATATACTAGTAGTATATAAACTGTCTATTAAAAAACTTGGTCGCTAAAGAAACTTATATTGTTTATATTTGCATCACAAGTGGAAGACAACATGTCTGGAAATGTACGATATGACAATCGAGATATGTATGTTTTATCTTAAGCAAGACAAATTTTGAAGCAAATTAAGAAAAAACTTGTCTTTCCAAAAAAAAATTCACTGATGTTTTGAAAACAAATATAATTCATTGATAATAAATGTCAAAACTGCATAACAAATACTTTGTGGATTTATTACTATAATATAGAATGCAGTCGGTTACAAAACTTATTTTTACGCGAAAAGACCTAAAGTAACTTATATGTTTAGATGTTCCCGTTGGCAAATGCTCTAATGTCAAATTAAAAGCAAAAAGCTTATCAATCTTTCGTACAATGCTTTGACTCAAATATTTACAAATTTGACACTAAAAGCTTGCGCCAGATTTCCAAAAGTTTGTGAGAAATAATATTCCCTCGTTTATTCAACATACAAAATTAAAAGGTTGACAGTTTCATTACTGTCAGAGTGTAAAGGAACCCTTAGACCTGTGGATAAGTTCAAGTTCAAGTTAACATCAACTTCGATTATTTCACATCAACTTCGGTGTTGCCCTTACACTCTCAAACAAGTTAACGCAACTACAAACAATTCTAGATATCTATTTATTTAGTTTATATTTTTATATTTATATTTTATATTTATATTATTTTTCCGATAATGTTTATGATATTTATTTTGTGGTTTATTATTTCTTCGAAATGCGTATGCAAGTTGTTGCAACTTCTCATTACACTGATAGATAAGTTGATATCAACTGCAAAAAATCAAGATCGCTTTGATTTTACCTCAACGAGTTTGTACAAACCACGAACTTCACCTTACACCATGGATAAGTTAATGTCAACTTGAAGTCGCTGCAACTTATCCACAGGTCTAAGGGTTTGTCAGTTATAAAGCGTGATGTAATCGCCGCAGCCTTTAATAAATAAGCCAGTAATAAATAAATAAATAAAAAAAAGGAATCGTTCTTAATTCCAAAAAGATATATAAATAAAATAAAATAAATGGTTTCCTATTACATCCCATGAGGGACTGGGGAGAACTTCTCACAATTACTGAGCTGTGCGCTTTCCTGTTTTCACTCACTGATTGGGACCTACAGTTTTTACACCGATTCCGAACGGTATTTTGAGAAGCTTTTTCATGGCTATATACTCGATAGTGTCGCCGTCACTATGCGAGGTGACCGCCGCCGAAAGAAATTTTAGGTGGTCAGAGCAGGGTTCGAACCCAGGATCTCATGTACAAGAGCCGAGCACACTACCATTGCACCACCGACGGCCACATTGCACCAAAAGATATATAGTTTGTGTTTTATTTGTGAAAGTATTTAATAAACTATACATTTTGGTGGCTATTTCCCTTTTTTGGTGTGTATTTTCACACCTTCAAAAAACCATTATGAAATTAGGCCCACTCAAATTGTTGGAGCCTATTTTCATCTTCCAGTTTCAACAGTTTGGGGTGTCATTTCTCGTAGCCTATTTTCATGATGCAATTAGGCCCCAAATGTAGGGCCTACTTTCATTTTCAGTTTGGGTTGTAGTACTAAATAATACTACAAAATAGTTCACTCACTGCATAAATTTAAATTTTTATCACTTGTATCGGTTAAGGCCTTAACTCCCTATCAGATATAGTCTTTGGGTATCTAAAGACTATTGCGGTGCACCTATACAGATACAACGCTAATTGTTGGATTTGATAGGACAGTACAGTGCGCATTGGTATACAAATGTGCACGTTTTTTGGTTGTGATGCTTAGTACTTTAGAGTCTCAGAAACAGAAAATCTTTGAAATCAGCTTAGAATGGAAGTTTGGACATCAGCAACGTGGACTACTTTGCCAACCTTTAGATTGGGGACTGCCTTACTTGCCTGGGTAGGTGTGGAGCATTTGGGTATGCACAGTTCTACATCTTAGCTCACATTTAAAATCGAAACTCTTAGATACTCTGGAGGCACAAGTTGCAGGGTCACCAAATCAAGACCTGAATCTTTTGAAACGCTTGATATCCACTCTTAGGCAGGATATCTTTACGCTAGTAGCAGTAATCGCAGAAATCTGTTTCACAGGCAGACTCACGTCTGGACTGTGCGCATAAAGTGGACGACAAGAGTGTCGAATATCTGATATGCTCCAGTCCCGCATTCTGTGTGAGTATTCTTATTTTCGGATTTAAGTTATACTCAGGGAGTTAACCCACACCCTACCAAAGAATTTTATGTGGATAGTTTACCACTACCCACCAAATGGTTGCCGTTTTGGTTGATGGTAAACCACGAAATAAAATTGAAACAACATAAACTAAACTATCTTAATAATGATATTAAAGAATTAAAACCGAGTGGTCACCCAGGTGGGTATTGGTAAGGCGAAGGTTTACCTTAGATTTGTTAGCGGAGCACAAATAGATTCATCGGGGACTTATATACCGTACATCCTCGAACACAGGGATGGCATATCATATGGCTTGATAGCACCTTATCCACTCCAGGTAAACTTACAGGTTCAGCGATGTGGGCGAAACATGACGTTCCGTGGTATCACAATGGTCCTCATTGTACTATTTAAGCGTATCAATAGCGACAGCCGGATCTACATAACCTAACATAATCAACAATAGTTTCCATAAGGATATACACAGGAAAAAACTAATACTCAAATCAAACACGAAATTTTCCAACTCAATTAATTTTATATTTCGATTTTTGGTAATGAAGGAAATTTTAAACTCAACAACACAAATTGTAGGACGGTAATTGAATGTATTTCAATTACATTTTCAATCAGCATGGGTATAAAGATAATCAATCATTGATAATATTTTATGTATATCTTTTTAAATATTTATAAATGTGTACATGTGTTGAGCAAAAAATGTATAAAGCATTTATTTATATACGCAATCAACACAAGTACGAAGGTAACCAACATTTAATACTAGATTTCAATTACATACGTAATCAAATTGACAACGAAATAACTCAATATTTTATATACATATATAAGTATATGCATAATCAAGACGATTGCGATATTAATTACAATTCAATATTTGTTTTGCTATTTCGTTGCCCATACAGACAATCTCAACAAGTGCTTTCCTGAGAGGTATTTTGGAATATTACTCACACAGCATAGGGATAGACAAAATTACACTTAATGAGAATTGTATCAACAAATACTAGTACGAAATTTGCCAAAACACTTTCCCACTAAATTTGATTTGATGTCTATTAAATCCAGAATTTTTTAATTTTGTAATAATTGGTACCAATTGTATTTATTTATTTCCTAATTTTTGAGTAAATTTGTTCAGACAAGTACTCGAGTAATTAATTGACTTATTTAGAAAGTCCCCAGCAAGAAAAGAGTATACCAAGAAGTAGAATTTGAACCACAACTCCTTGGTAAGATGTAGTGCTAATTTAGGTGCAGAAGTACTTCTTTTAATATTGTGTTGTCCAACGCAGCACTACTTCTTGTTAGACTGTTTGGAAGTGTATTTTATGCTAAAATTTTTATGCTATATTTCGTCCACAAACGAGCAACCAAAACTATTTCAACAATTTGTAAATTTCTTGTCATTTGAAACTTGGCAACAACTGATATGCTATTAAAAAGTTCTGACTTTAAGCAACAACTTTAGAGTTTAACTAATTATTTGAAAAAATTTGAAAAAACATGGTAATAATATCCCAACCTTTAATGTTCATAATAATAATAATGACAATGAAACTCGGGAGTTTAAACATTTAAATCGGCAAAGAATGAAAAATTTAACTCCCTTGCCGCTTTAAATTTTTCGAGCGAAGCCACTAGCAGTGGTTACTCAGGAAATGAAGCAGCCCCAATCCCAATAATAATGGTGCAAGAGCATTTAAATGCATTGGCACGGAAGCTTAGTCTTTCTAAAAAGAAATCAGAAATATTAGCTGCAGACTTGAAAAGTCTTCATCTGCTTGAACCTGGTATGAATGTTACTTGTTTTCGTAATCGCCAGGGAATTTTTCTGCCATATTTTTCAGATACCGAATCCAACACGTTTAATAATTGCAACGATACTGAAGGCTTAATGGCGGAAATGAGTATCGAATATGACCCCAAGGGCTGGCGTATCTTTATAGATACATCCAAGAAAAGTCTTAAAGCTATACTCATTTATTACGATAATTCCAAGACTCCTATTCCAATAGCGTATGGAGTTGACATGCAGGAAAATTATGATTCGATAAAATTTATGTGGGGTGCAGTAAAATATGACGAGCACTAATGGCGGGTCTGTTGTGACTTAAAAGATGTTGGCTTTCTCTCGGGTATGCTAGCTGGATACGTTAAATATGGATGATTTTCATGCAAATGGGATAGCTGGGGGACCAATATTTCAAAAAACAATGGGAGCCGAAAGTTGAAACGACATTCGGCGAGCACTATACCTTTATCCACCGCTGGTACCAACAGAAAAATGGGTACAAAAAACCTTGCTAAATATTTGGTTACCCGTGGAGAACCATTAAAGTTTCTGAAGACATTTTTCCAAAACTTTGCGAAGCAAAGATTAAAGAAGGTATGAGTGCTTTAAACTTGAATTTTTGTCACTGATTTCGTTCAAAATAAATTTTTAAAATGGAGTCTTTTCATTACAACAGATGTTTTTATTTGCCCGGACATAGGAAAACTTATGCAAAACGATGACTTTGAGCAAATACTCTCACCAAACGAACTTGCTGAATGGAGAGAATTAATGAAGTTATTTACAACTTTCTGGGAAAAAATCGTCACCGTCAAGTGCATTTGAGAAACTAGGGTCTTTTTATGAATACTCATTTGGATCATTTTGAGGATCATTTAATAAATACATTATTTCTTAGATACCCACATAAATACTGATCTTTTTGATCATACATAATATATTTACAGTTCTCCGTTGTTCGGTGACCTACAGAGAAATTTTACTTAGAATATTTTTTCAATACAGACCAACCCCCAAAAATGCAGATTTGTGGGACATTTTACGGCCAACTCGGAATAAGTACGAAGTTAACTCTTAAATGGATTTTCAGTTTTGACTTATTTTTGGCATTGCAGTTGACTTTTGAGCTTTAGTGTGCTAAGGAACTTACTGTAGAATTATATGAAATTTCTGTGGTACATTTTAACCCGTTACACCACGGTTTTGGGAGTGTTTTTTACCCTTTTCCACAAAAAGAAACAAAAAAGACGTATACAGGGTGATTCAGGAAGTTCCGGACAAATTTCTCCAGCGTGTTCCTCATTTCATGGTACATTTTAACCCGTTACAACACGGTTTTGGGAGTGTTTTTTACCCTTTTCCACAAAAAGAAACAAAAAAGACGTATACAGGGTGATTCAGGAAGTTCCGGACAAATTTCTCCAGCGTATTCCTCATTTCATGAAGAAAAGTCCACTAGCACTATGTCCGAAAATGCAAGGGTGCGAAATGGCAGGGGGGTTAAAAATTTTCGGATTGGCGGTCGGAGGGTAGTAGGGTAAACTTGTTCCCTTCAGACCCAGTGGCCGGATTTTTTTGAATGGTCTTTAAGAGGCCTTTCAGAATCAATAAAAAAGTAGAAAAAAGTAAAATTACCGAGATACAGAGCTTTCGGAAAAAAATTCACATAACCTCAATTTGCTCAGCCAGATGGAAGGTAACTTATGTTTTTTTCTGTTGAAAGATAGCCATACCTCTTACCTTTCCAAAATGACTTAAACGAATCCCAGAGGTTTTATTTTCCAGTTCATTCATCAGTGCCTAAAAAAGTAAGTAGTACTTATAGGTATTCATTGATAGAATTTTGTCATTCAACAAGTGTCTACGAACGCGAAAAGTGCGAGTGATTTTTGTCCGGTTTTTTAAAAGTGAATAACGACAAAAAAGTAAAAGTTTACGCTAAACTCTGCTCCAGCAACAGTTTCGAGTACGTTGTGTTTTGAATTAGTAAAAATGGCAACTTATTCAAACGAAGAATTAGCAGACATTCATTACATGTATGGATTCTGCGATGGTAATGCAAGAGCTGCTTCGCGTGAATATGCATTACGTGTTCCTAATGTGAGAAGCACCGCCGATTTCGTGAAGGTACGTAGTTTACAGAAATGGAGCGTCCCGGAAATGAACAACACGATGTTGCAGTTGAAGAGTTAATTTTAATAACGACGAGCACAAGATGAATCGCGGTCCAAGTTGGTGTGGCACAATCAAATGTATGGCGCGTCCTTCACAAAGAAAAAAACATCCATTCCATTTCACACCACTAGTGCGATTCACTAACTTTTAGCGAACCGATAATCGCTTTGTTACTTAACGATTTTTGTCGCTTGCAGTAACGATTGTGAATCTCACTAACTCATCCTTAACGATGGTAAACAGCTGACTATTCGTGTTTACTGAAATTGATACTAAGTGGCAGCTCTGTCAATGTAAATGTCAAAATATACGAAAAGCATAAAGAGGAATCGAAAAAACAAACAAATTTCCGTTATAAAATTGAATTTGTTATTTTAGAAACGTTTTAACAATGGATGTATGTATATATGTATGTATATATTTTTTAGAATGACTACGAATCCAAGTGGGAAACGCGGCCGTGCCTCGCCGGAGCAACTGTCGAGGTTGCTGGATATTTTTATTTTGTTGAACTTAACAACACAAAAATAGTTGTCGTTAATTTTGCGATAGTCGAATCGCTAACTTCAACAGCTGTTTTAGCGATAGCGAATATTGTTATCAAACTGCTTGCAGAGTACCAAAATCGTTAATTTTATCGTTAAATGAACTTAACGATTCGATTATCGTTAAAACAGCATACTGAATCGCACTACAGTTCAAGAACTCTTGGCGGCCGATTTGCCACTACGCGTCAACTTTTGCCGTGAGATGTTGCAACGTGATGTACACGCATTTATGTTTTTACGTTCGATTGTGTGGACCGACGAAGCGCAATTCACGAGAGACGGCATAACTAATTTCCATAATTTGCACGAATGGGCCCATGAAAATCCCCACAACAAGAAAAAAAGAGCATTTCAACACCGATTTGCCGTCAACGTTTGGGCTGGCATCATCGACAACACCTTGATTGGGCCAAAAGTATTTCCGCCCAGGTTAAATTCGTAAAATTATTTGGCTTTTTTGCAAGAAGTCATGCCAGAAATCCTAGAGGAAGTACCTCTTGCGGTACGAAATCATGTTTTCTACCAACAAATCCACTGGCCGCCACGATCTCCAGATCTCACACCACTTGATTGTTTTTGTGGGGCTACATGAACGATTGTGGGTATTCTGTGCAGATCCACAATAGTGAGCAGTTACTTGCACGCATTGAGGAAGCTGCGGTGAAAGTTCGTGAAAAGATGACTGAACTAAACGTGGCAGATGTGGTTCGCAAACTGCTGCAATTGTGTTTAGTAAAAAATGGGAACCACATTGAAAACTTCCTTTAACATTAAATGTATTTTTTGATGTGTTAACATCTATAGGGACTAAATCTATAAGAGTCAACACATGCAAACAACACACAGACAGGTTTTCTGCTGCTGTTAAAATCGGATTTTATGCTGCTGCTAAAACCAGATTTTCTGCGACTGCGAAAGAGAATAATAACGTGTTAAACAAAAATGAGCGAGCAAGAGAGCAATGAAACAGGGGTGTGGCAGGGGTGAGGCAAACGAAATTGTGTCTATAGCGTATGTATTAACATAATAATGTATGTATATACATGTGTCTGTTGCTGTGTTGAACGGAGATATAAAGAAAAGCCACGCAAAATTTCATCTGCAGTCGACGATATGGTGACACACTAATACGTCAGCTACTTCGTACAAAGTATGTGTGATGTTGGGTGTTTGGCTGTTTCGTTGCTGTTGATATGGCAAACATGTGGTTATGTGACACTCGTATACGTCAGCTACTTCGGACAAAGTATGTGTGATGTTGTGTGTTTGGTTGTTTTTAAATGAAACGTCATCATTTGATTGAACGGCTTTTTAAATTCTTTATATTAACTTCACCTGCCTGTATGCATGTATATATGCCGAAAAAACTTTGGATTGATTTTTAATCCTTCTCCCGTAATCCAATCGAGTTGAAACTTCGCAGGCAAACTGATGGCGACGACAAAAATGAAATGTCGAAATATGGGCGGGATTGGACTAATGGGCGTGGTAGCTCCCATACAAATCACAAATTAAAAATCCATTATTTCTGCTCCTGTTAACGGTATTTGAACAAAATCGGGTATGTTGGTTAGGTGTACAAATTCTAAGATCTGGTGCAAATATGGGCGGGATTGGACAAAGGGGCGCGGTCATATATAAAGAATTTATAGTCAAAAACTGTTTTTTTTTTACGGGTTGATTTTTTATTATTGTCAAAGGTAAGTCAAATAAAATGTGGGTGCGGAGCACTCTCAGAGCAAATAGAATAATGACGTATTATACGTATATAAAGATGAGATAACAAGAGAGCAACAAGAATTGTGTGAACTTGAATAGCGTATGTGCTTTGCATTCTCTTTGTTGTTTCTGGGAATAAAACAAAAAGTTTTAAGCAAGAAAATAATAATGTGCTTGCACTGGTCTTTAAATAATTTTAAATATTAACATTATTTAAATGTAACGTCATCATATGATTGAACGCTGTTTTTTATTTTCCCATGTAACATTCCCACATGTGTTCATATAAATCAAACAGTTACCGTGTAGCAAAAAGGTGTTAACACATCGCCCGTGAGTTCTAACACTCATTGGATTTTTTTTCCTTATGTGTTTGATTCTTCAGCCAAAAATTTCAATAAAATAAAATCTTAAACGTGTTAATTTACAAAAACAAATAAATGTGTGCTGTTATTTCGCTTCCAAAAACAAAAGCAAACATTTTTGCATTTCAGTAAAATGGTCATAACTTTGGAATGGTAAGACCTATGGGTTTCGTTTAGGTCATTTTGGAAAGGTAAGACATATGGCTATCTGAGCAAATTGAGGTTATGTGAACTTTTTTTCCATTTTTTTCCCGAAAATTCTATATCTCGGCGATTTGACCTTTTTCTACTTTTTTTTATTGATTCTGAAAGGCCTCTTAAAGACCTTCTCAACACGCCCAAAAGGCCACTGGCTCAGAAGTTAGCAACTTTGCCCTACTACCCTCCGACCTCCAATGCGAAAATTTTGAACCCGCTGCCATTTCGCACCCTTGCATTTTCGGACATGGTGCTAGTGGACTTTTCTTCATGCAACGAGCCAAGGAATTCGCTGGAGAAATTTGTGCGGAACTTCCTGAATCACCCTTATATTGAGGCGGTACAGGGATAAAGTATTCCACAAGAATTGTTCTTGTAAATTTTTACATAAAATTGGTGAACATACCCTATACCTACAATGTAAGACTAACAAAAACTCGTTAACAAAAAATCAGTTATAAGCTTTCAAAACGCCGACATACCTATATTTTCTTTTACCCCCTCTACCAGAATCCGTTGTCGGAACCATGATATTTTCATTTTGTTCCACACTGTTATGTTGTCGCCGCTTACACGTTGCTTTTCTACTTACACGCACTTGTTTGAAGCAATTAAGCGAAGAGATACTTTGGAGTATAATTTTGTTTCTTACCCACTTTGTTTTCCAAAGTCGATGACAATGTCCAGGGTGTTTCCAAGATACAGCTGATCGACCTTCTAACTGCAAATTTGATACAGGATAGAATGAGCGATAGGCGAATTGAGAAAACCGCATTTAAATTTGATTTTATTTGCACTTATGACCTTTAAAAGAACTTTATATGCAATAAATTAGATTTTAATTGATTTGAATAGCCTAATTGAACTTTGTTTAATTTGTATTTGTATTGCGTTCAAATTCGGCCAGAAAAAACTGGCATAGCAAGTCCGTATCAAAAATTAAGTTAGCCAAGTGATTTTCGACGAGAACACTTATGCACACCATTTATATCTTTCTCTATGACAATTTAAATTTAAATTCCAAACGAAAATGGAAAGACAACAATAATTGTCGGTTCAAAAAACGTTTTTCTTTGCGCTGATCATGGAAATAATAGTTGTAGCCCTAAGGCCCATCCAAATTAAACTTCTTCTCATCCTTAAATACAACGGTTATCCAGTCATTTACATGACCTCTTGGCTGCACATCCCATACCATGTAGTCTCTTGCGAATTGAAGCCGCTTTTCCGTACGAGGAGCATTAAGTGGCGGATTTTTTGTAATTTCAGGTATTTTAAATTCTGATGATTTTCCTTTTCTCATACGTAGATAAAAACAATGAAACACTTCCTTTAAAATTTTTTCCATAGCCCTCGGGGTCCTTGATGTAATTGTCGGCAATTGGTAGGCTCCGTCCAATTTTTTTTAGCTATTGCGCGTTTAGAATGTCTTTGAGTACGGTAAACATCGATTTTAGTTTTTTCCGATAGATATAAAATATTTTGTTTTGCAATTTTGACTCGTAAAATGATTAAGATGTAATAAAATGTAATAAACAAACGCTCCCTTCCAAAAATTTATCGCTTACTTTATAAATAATAAAAGAACAATAAGTGCCTTTATTCGAGTGAACCAAAAAAATAGCATATTTTTGGCCTTTTTTTATAAATTGCTCAAGAAAAGTTCTTTAGTTAAGAAGCCCCTATTGTCATGATTTGTTTTTATATCTCAAGATGTCTGGCTTCCATTTCCATTTTGAAATTCTGTAGTCGGTTACAAATTGCAAAAGATACATGCTGCTGAATATGGAATTTTTAGTGCCTTTAAATAAGTGAACCGGAGTGTATATATTTTTACATTAAATTAAAAAAAAACACCGTGATCACGGTCACTAGTTAAAAGAACGGTGATTTACAAATCACGTTCACTGATAACGCCGTTCCTAAAAAATCACGGTATCGCTCATCTCTAACAGACACATCTACATACATAGTTACATTGTTATGTTCGTAACATAGACTAATATTTATAGTAGACCTAATGGTTCTCTCACCAAATTTATGACGTTTGGCCTGGTGTGATATTTACTTTCGATGTTGAAAATAATTGCTTTACTAATACCAGATAGAGGCAATGGTTCACAACAACGAACAAAATAACAACAACGGCATTCCGTTTTGTGTGTTAAAATTATTGTATTAAATACAATACAAATGTATGCTAACAATAACAGTCAATAAAAAAGTTTAAAACACATTTAAATTTTACAAACGACATGAACAATTAAAGCAAGAAGTTATTGTAATTCCACCTGGTGTATTCACTTTCGCATCAAGAAGAGCATCAAGTCAGATGAGCCAAATTTTCTCTCTAGTATGATTTACTCTAAAAAAAATGGTTTCCCATTACATCCCATGAAGGGACCGGGGAGAACTTCTCACAATCACTGAGCTGTGCGCTTTCCAGTTTGCACTCACTGATTGGGACTCTATGGTTCGTAAACGCTACACAAGTTCACACAATTTTCGTTGCTCTATTGCTATCATATTTTTTATACATACGCTCACTGAACGGAAAAGCATCGTCACACGGATGAAAATGTTCATCACCACAACAACGTTTGTCATCGAAAGTGAGCTAACGTAACGTTTCATTCCCGCTACGAAAATTTTGAATTTGCTTCATTATTGCAACGAATTTGTTTCGTTGCTGCAATGAATTTGTTTCATTGCTGCAATGAATAGGTATCATTCTTGCAAGGAATTTGCTTCATTGCTGCAATGAATTTGTTCATTGCTGCTATGAATTTGTTTCATTAGTGCAAAGAATTTGAGTCATTGTTGTAATGAATATGTTTCATTACTACAATGATTTTGTTTCATTGTTGCGATTAATGTTTTGAATTGTGTTTGAAATTGTTTATTTCACAATTGTACATAAATATGCTGTTAGTATTACATTGCAGGTGTTTTGATGTCTTTTGTTTTCGAAAATCTATTTGCTAAATAGATTATATTCATTCCATGTTGAAACACTCTTCTGGAGAGAGATTGTGGTAGTCGAGGGTTTGAGTGTTATTGTTTGTGGCTGTCATATTCAGGTCCTGCAATTAAAAACATATACATATGGGGAATTTATTGTTAAAATTTCTATTTTAGATATGTACATATCCATGTCTGTACTTACCATGAACATAAGCTCTACTCACTTATGCTCTACTCCTTTAAAATAGAACCACATCATTGTTTTGTTAAGTCACGCAATTGTTGTTGTGTTGAGGGTTTTGATATTCAATTGTAGCGCAACATCTCCCCGCCATTAAGCCAGTGATCGCTTCGACTGCATTCTTCGACTGCATTCTTCAACTGTTCTTTTATTTATTTCAACCAAATATGTTAAAATTTCGATTGATTCATTTGACTGTACGTTGAATTGTTATTTTTTATGTTGGTCATACTTGAAACAATATGTTTCTTTGACTTCTTCGTTTTCATTGACTTCGATTGCCCGCACAAATGTATGGATGTCTTCCGTTTTTTTCTGAATCCAAACACCAACACAACGAAACAGGCGGGTCCGAATTATGATTAAAACACAAAAGCAAGAACATTTTGTTGCTATTTGTACCGTCACGCGCATACACACACACAAAAGTTCAGTTACATATTTCGGGGTAGTTTTTCTGCTACAGATGCGCCACTTTCTTTGCTGTCGTGTTGCTCCTTGCATTCTGTTTATTTATCTATTTATCTATTTTCACACAATTTAGTTTTCAAAGATTATTACTAAGTATAACTAATTAGTCTGTTTTAACAAATTTATTTAAATTATTCCGGTGTAGAAATATGTCTACCACTTTCGGCTGTTGCAATGGAACTGATTTAAGATGTGTACGTGACCACTCACTTGCTGGCCTCTTTTTTACGCTCGCTCATTTATTCGACTGCTTCTCTCTCTATACCATCATAAAAATTTGTTTCGTTACGATTACGAAATTGTTTCGTCAACTAAATCTGTTGACAAACCTCCAAAATAAATAAATAATAAATATAAACTATAAAAAGTAAGACATAAACCAAATATCATTAGTTTAAAACTCATGCCTTTACTTTTTTTTAATTTTCAACCCATTTTTCTACAAAATTCAAATTAAATGAAATTGTTGCAGGAACAACAAGTAAGTTGTTGCAGTAACGAAATGAAAAATTGTCAAAGAAGTCAAGTATGAAATTTTTCGTTCCAGCGACTACCAAATTGTCGGATATACAACACTTTTCACTATAACAACGTTTTTACGTTAACGAAAAAGTTTCATCCATGCGACGAACCGTTTTTCTTTCAGTGTATAACCACATCATTATTATCTTTACTCTGAGAGTGCTTCGCACCCACACAAGCCAACTAGTCGCTGCCGCTACATCAGTGTGTGTTTTTTCGCAGTTTGTGTTGCGCAGTCGGACATCTGTGTTTCGCAGTCGGACAAATCTGTGTTCTATATAGGGGTGGATCACCCTTATCATGTTGGCCGATTCTGGGACCTACCCGATAAAATAAATAAATAAATGGTTTCCCATTACATCCCATGAAGGGACTGGGGAGAACTTCTCACAATCACTGAGCTTTGCGCTTTCCAGTTTTCACTCACTTATTGGGACCTACAGTTTTACACCGATTCCGAACGGTAATTTGAGAAGCTTTTTCACGGCTAGATACTCGATAGTGTCGCCGTCACTATGCGAGGTGACCGCCGCCGAAAGAAAATTTGAAGGTGGTCAGAGCCGGGTTCGAACCCAGGATCTCATGTACAAGAGCCGCGCACACTAACCACTGCACCACCGACGACCTACCCGATATGCACACAAAATTTCATACAAATCGGTTCAACCGATTCGGAGGAGTTTAACACCAAACAATCTGTGATACCAGTAATACAAACTGTGTGATCGGAGTCTGACAAACTGTGTGATCGCAGTCGGACAAACTTTGTTTGGATGTTTTCACTTCGTGAGTTTAGTGCCTACCCGCGCCTATAGATGCTAACATACCAAACAGCGCGCAAATTTTTAAATCTTTATCTAAATTAATACTTGGTTTCCCATCAGCATTGAAATTAATAAATATATTTTGAGGGAGTAATGGTGTTGTTTTTGACTGTAGCGCTCAGCTCATCTTCATTAAACGCCATTACTATAAAACAAAATAACCAAAAGGTAGCAGATAACCAACAGTGACATACATATGCCATTTTGTTCGTCAGTTGAGCTGCTATCGTCAGTTATTTTACTAACAGCCTTTCGTCTTCATTACACAAAATATGGCTATTAATTCTAGTAACAAATTAATGAATAAATGTAAAAAAAATGTTTTTCGTGATTTTTCTTCTCTCTCACTAATTAATTATTTATAACAAGTAAACATTGAGCGCGATCTACTACACAATAGTACGTGTAGACAATTCCACTACTTAGTTTTTGTTACATCAAATTTAGCTGTGAATAGTGAAAAAGCAGACGTCTGGGCAAGGAAGTTTCATTCACTCCAAGTTGAATGAAAGCTGAACCCCCAATTTCTACATAATACCAAGGATGTGCAAAAATCGGTGCACATGCTATATGAGGAGGTTCTTTTCAAAACTTTACTATTCCACTTTGGCAGAACTGATTTTTTTTATTTTTTGAATTGAATTGAAAACTCGGCGAAAATAAAGTTGTGCGAAATATTTATAATTACCCCACAAATAATAGTCCATCGGTGTCAAATCGCAGCTCCGAGGTGGCCAAACGACATCAGCTCTGCGGCTGATAATGCGATCTTCAAAAACAGGGCGCAAAACATCGAGTGTAGCTTCGGCTGTGTGGCACGTAGCGCCGTCCTGTTAAAACCAAATGTTGCCAATATCCTCCTCTTCAATTTTTGTGAACAAAAGTTCGTTCCACATGGCCCGATAACGATCGCCATTGACTGTAACGGCCACTCCTTGCTCATTTTCGAAGAAAAATGGCCCAATTATGCCTCTGGACCAAAATCCGCACCAACAGTGACTCGTTTTGGGTGCATCGGCTTTTCAATGTATGCGTGCGGATAACCTGTGCCCCAAATGCGACAATTTTGCTTGTTTACATACCCGCCAAGATCAAAATGAGCTTCATCGGCATCTTCTGTAAGTCGATCGCAGGCCCCCTTAGCGAAGCGAAAACGCACTGGATGGTCAGTTGGCTTCAACTCCTGAACCAATTGGACTTTGTATGGCGTCATTCCAAGGTCTTTATGCAAAATTCGTCTCAATGATGTCTCCGAAATGTTCAATTGTTGAGAACGACGGTGAACAGCAGCAATATTCTCGGGTGTACGCACTATTTTTGGCTTTCCACGCTTTGGTTTATCGATGAGGATGCCAGTTTCTTTCACTTTTTTCACAAGATAACGAACATACGGAGCTGACGGTGCTTCTCTTCTTCCAAAATCCGTACGCAATTTTCGCACAAATTCTGCAACATTACCATGATTTTCAAAGTAATGTCGCAATATTTCCCAGCGTTGTTCAAGCATATACACAACCATATTCGTTCAGGGGAAGGATAAAATTAATTATCTGTCAAATCAGATATGAGCTAAGTGTTACCATTCACGAAATAAGCACTAGTTGGAAAAAAAAGTTAGATGGCGGACCCTTTAGTACAGTTTCACAAAACTTCTCCATAAAAGCGCTGAGAGTCTCAGGAATGGGCCAGACTGTTTTGTAACAAATCGCTTCTCAATAGCGAAAATTAATTTCCGCAATTTTTTTTAGAAACAAACTAAGAACGTATTCTATATCACCCAATTAATTCTATATAATATTTGTGTCTTATGGAACTTTTACTTATGATCATTAGAACATTGGGCGATATAACAATATGTGATCTTAATATTTTGGGCGTAGTAACATTAATATTTTGAGAAAGAAAAACAAATATTTTTAAAAAATTTCATTACGCCCCGACAAGCGTAAAGTCACCCTAAACTCTACAAAAGGAACTAACATACAACAATTTGTGAGCTCAATGACATCTGGTCTTGGCTAAATAACGCAGCGTCGCACAGTGGTGCAGAAGCAGTTTCCACCGTCCAAAATTTAAAACCCGAATATAGGCAAAGAGTCCAGGATTATCTGGAGATATTAAAATAATATATTAAAATTTGATAAGCGGAAATGTTTTACAAGATATTCCAAAATAAAAAGGCACCAAACTAAAGGTTGTTGAAAGTCTTGGCCAAAACAAGCAAAGGTCAGAAAGCAAAATAGATGCACGTAATATGCGCTAACTTGGAGCACTTTGCATATTGGCAATTTGGGTCTTGCCAATTATTGGATTAAAATCAAATCTAATAAAATATTTACATTATCCACGAATTTAGTTGCGCGTCACTTTCAGTGTTGTTTGAAACTTATTTCCAAACAAATTTTGATTAATTTAACGCAGTTAAAAGTAAAAAAACTGGGTTTAAAAAAATAAAGAAAACAGAGTCCGATGCGCACATAACTCAAAATCGTAACTATGATTTCATGATTTCCTATAATATGCAACGTCTACATTTTTCAACGAATTGATGTATAATATTTATATAACATAATTTCCTAATGTAATTTTTTTTTTGCAAATTTATTAAAGTTGCAAATGGTCATAACAGTCTGTTTATAGTAAGGTCACTCCCAAAAACCTTTTTCAGGCGTTAAATCTTTCGTCGCTATGTCCTGTCACGTTTCGATACTACACCTTGAATTGCGCGCTCAGCATTATCACATTTTTTAAGATTAATATTAAATATATTAACTTGGACGTTATTTGGTTTCAGCAGGATGGCGAAACACGCCACACAGCCCATCGAACAATCGATATTTTGTACACATAGCTTGGTAACCGTACTATCAGCGGCCTAGACGACGTCTACTATTGTTCGAGCTATTCTCGAGTGTGAACGTGGGCTCGATTCCCGCTCTGACCACCTGACATTTTTTTTCTACGTAGTTCACCTCGTTCAGTGACGGAGACATCAAAGAGTACTTAGTCATGAAAAACATCTCTAAATACAGTTCGGAACCGGTGTAAAACTGTGTGCCAAATCAGTGAGTGCAAAATTAAAATGCGCACAGCTCGCTGATTGTGAGAAGCTCTCCGCAATCCATTCATGAGATGTTTTGGTAAACTATTTACCTATTTATTTATTAATTTGATTGCCAAGATCATACGGTTCTGACTACATGTTAACCACGCTCTAACCGTTGCATCACCGACTGCCACACCAACCATATTACTGGTTGTCAAAATGAGAAATAAAAGATAATATAATATGCATGTTTCTGTTTGGAGTATTTGTAGTCATATTTTGGGCTAGATTGTTAAATTGTTGTTGAAATAACTTCGATGTAATGCATATATATTTTTATTTTAAATAATCCCATTTTGATTGTCCCTCTTTGCTGTTTTGGTATATATTTACAATTACAAGGATGGACATAATCGTTCAAATTATGCTGGCTTATAATGACGGCGCCACTGAAAAAGTTAAGTTAACCCTAAATGCATTAACGCTGAAAGTAAACCTAAATTAACATAAAAGTTAACCCTAATTACATTAACGCCAGTGTTGCCAATAGTAGGGGAAATTTCCTACATGTAGGTTTTTTGATGTGTAAACATCTATACGCTGGGGGTAAAAATCTTTTTCACAATACAATCACAAATTTAGAGTAAGATGTGCGATGTAATCGTTGACCAGTCGTAAAGCGTTATCAAATCGGTGTGAGCTATTTATGAGTGCATTAGTGTACTAAATTATCCCACACACTTTTAAATTCCATTTCCACTATAACGTCATATATGCAATGTAATGAAATTGACTATGTAAGTTTCGAATGTGAACCCAGTCATATAGAAAAACTTTTATCGTATGAAGATCTGTACAGTTCAACAAATTAATTATAATACATATCAAACCATTTTTTTACCTGAATTGAATTCAAAGTACAAAAAATATTTTTGTTTATACTACATGAAATATCATTTATAATCTTTAAATAAAATTTTATTTTCTTTTAATCTTGTGTTTTATTCAAACTTAACTGAAATGTGTTGTAGAGACAACTGTGGGGATATATTTTTTTGGAGTGTAGGGGAAGGTAGGGAATTTTTCAAGCTCATGAAGATACAACATGAAAAATCTATTGGCAACACTTATTAACGCTGAAATAGGATTAAGTAATCGGGTAGTTAACTACACACTTAGAAAGTTAGAACTACAATCAAACTAGTTAGTGCGGATTGCAAATGCACTGAACGGAAAGCATCGTCACAGGGATGAAAATGTTCATCACGCCAACAACTTTCGTCATCGAAAGTAAGCTAACGTAGTGTTACATTTCTTCTACGAAAATGTGTTCATCAACTGCAAATTGTTCATCACTGCAATGAACGTAAGGTTGTTGCTGCAATGAATTTCATTCATTATTGCAACGAATTTGATTCGTTGCTGCAAAGAATTTGTTCCATTATTGCAATAAATAAGTATCGTTCTTGCAATGAAATTTTTTTATTACGCAGAGAAATATGTCTCACATTTTCGGTTGGTGCAAATTAACTGATTCAAGATGTGTCCGTGACCCAGCACTCACGCTCACCATTTCCTCTTGCTGGCCTCTTTTTTACGCTCACTCATTTTTTTGACTGCTTTCTCTCTTTATCTTCATAAAACATAGTTTCATTGCAGTAACGAAATTGTTTCGTCAACTATAAATGTTGGCAAAACTCCAAAATAAATAAATAAAAATAATAATCAATAAAAAGTAATAGATACACCAACTATCAATATTTTAAATCTCATGCACTTACTTTTTTTTAATTTTTAACCCAATTTTCTACAAAATTCAAATTAAATATAATTGTTACAGGAACGAAAAGTAAGTTCTTGCAGCAACGAAACGAAAAATTGTCAAAGATATCATGTATGAAATTTCTGGTTGCAGCGACTACCAAATTGTCTGATATACGAAACTTTTCATTGTAGCAACGTAAAAACATTAACGAAAATTGTTCATCCATGCGACGAAGCATTATTCTTTCAGTGTAACAGATTGGTATTTTATGCCTGTGATCTTGTGAACATTGGTCTTATAAAAGCCCTGTGCTGTCAGAAAAGTGCCAGTGTTGGTTATATTAATAAATTTTTGTTGTTGCATAGTGTAATTATATTTGTACGAATCTGAAATGAATATAGCCTTAAACGCTAACATATTCATCAGGGTCACAATTTTTTGGATGGTGAAGAAATATGATCGAAACTAGAGAGGTGCCATTTGGAATATTTTCACACCGGGTCGAAAATAAAAAAAACTGAAAATTTGAGACACTTTGGACAATGGAAAACGTGACCTTCGAGGCCAAATTTACGATATTTGTCATTTTAATCGTTACTTTATGTACACTTTCAAATATTAATATTTCAGTGGATTTCTATGAAGTTTTGTGTTTTGGTTTGCATTTATCTCTCTATGAAATCCTAAAAGTTTGAGCAGAAGCCAACAACTCTTGCGTTTGCAGCCCCAGAATTGTAAAAATTACCATTTTGAACACAAGCGGGAAAGCAAGTTTTGTTCCTCCATTTTGTATGTGCTATCTCTGATGTGTTATGATCTATAGTCACGGGTAGGGCAATCTATCAAGGTGAACACATGCAAACAATACACAGCGTTAGCATCACATACGTGGTTGTTGTACAACAATAGTCTCTGCCTGAAAATAAGTATGATGGTATTGATATAGCGGCAGCGAACAAACAAACAGGTCGGCGTCGCCAAGGAGTATTGAATACAGTGTTGCCAGAAGTACAAAAGAGCAAAAACAAAATACACAAATAAATCAAATTGCAACAAAAAAAGAGGTTAAATTTTTACTAAGATTGAAACCTCGTCTGTAAAACCCTATGTTTTGTGGCAAATACTATAATACATAAGTACCAAATTGTAGGACTCTTTTTTCATTCATTGTAGTCTAGTAATATAGTTATTATGGGTTTTCATTCAAACTCATAAATGCTTCGTATACCTCTTAAAACATGTTTCATAGAAAGTTGAAGTTTGAATTTGAATTTATGAGGAATTCGAGGTCTACGAAGTATTTAAGAGTCTGAATGAAAACGCATAGTGTCATATTTCGAATATTTTCTAGTATTTCACAGAGATAATTTTATTTCACCCACTTAACTAATAAACAGCAAAAGCATTCAATGCTTTTAAATGAAAATGTGGGGAAGGTTCAAAATCAGAAAACGCGATTCAATCAATATATATCTATGAGGCAGTAGATTTAGGGTCCCAACCAACCAAAAAATTATGAAAGTACATGACGTGGTCAACGTTTTGACTTGAATCATATCAGGGCTTTATTTTTGATTTTACTTCAATAACTCCTAAGTTTTCCGACATTTTGCATGTTAACTTTCCGCAATATCGTAGCTCTTTCATCATTTCAAAATTCGAATTTCGAAAGTCTTTCAGAAAAAATTACCAATACTCCATAAAATGGCGAAACATCAAGCAAATTTTAAATATTTTATATTTTACAAATAAATAATTTTAAATCTTTGAATAGTTACGATTATTTTGGATACATCGACCTAATAGTTCTTGTATACTATATTAGAGAATGTTCTAAAGAGTCTTAAGAACCATATCCAATGCTTCATGTCGAACACTTATAGCGAAGAAATAAACATGGTAAAATTATTGTTTCTACATCCATGAAGTGGATCTAAATTTAGCTTTCGACGATTACTGTCTTTTGCAAAGTTGACAAGAATTTCTACCCTACAACTCTTTCAAATGGAGTTATTTTGTCTACAGTAAGTCTGACATGGCAAAAACAAAGTTAAAATATTTCAAGCATGCTCTGCTGTTCCATCAGCACGTTTTTTCTGACAGATGTTTAAAAGAGTTATTAATTAAGGAAAGAGCTACAATATAGTCGAAGATTTCAAAACAAAATTTCAAACTGCGTAGGATTTATTGAACTAAAATCAAAAAAATAGCCCTACACTGCAGATTAAATCTGCAGGCCCTAAACAATTAACTTCCAATTGCCGCATAATGTATTGTTTTATTACGATATTACACTGATAGAAAAACGCTTCGTTGCCTGGATGAAACATTTTCGTTAATGTTTTTACGTTGTTATAGTGAAAAGTGTCGTATATCCGGCAATTTGGTAGTCGCTGCACCGAAAAATTTCATACTTGACTTCCTTAAACATTTTCCATTTCGGTGTTGCAACAACTTACTTTTCGTTCCTGCAACAATTTTATTTAATTTGAATTTTTTGGAAAAGTGAGGTAAAAATTAAAAAAGTAAAAGCATACGATCTATACTACTGAGATTTGGTTTATCTCTTACTTTTTATAGTTTACTTTTATTATTTATATATTTTAGAGGTTTGGTCAATATTTTTGGTTGACGAAAAACTTTGGTTATTGTAACGAAGCGCTGTAACGAAAGAGAGAAGCAGTCGAAAAAATGAGCGAGCGGAAAATAAAGGCTAACAAGAGAAAATGGTGAGCGTGAGTGGTGGGTCTTAAATCAGTTCAATTGCAACAACCGAAAGTGGTAGACATTCAGATTCAGAAAAAACAAAAGACATACTACGTACATATATTTGTGCGGGCAGTCGAACCCACCCAGCATTTGGATGATCGTTTTGGCAAAAATCATCTAACTGAGTCATCTTCGAGTCCTTTCGATGACCAAAAAGTGATTAATCAGTTGCGTGCGTCAAATGCGACTCGAAGGGGAGTTATGTTTATGCTTTAAAAGTGATTAATGCAAAATGCAAGAACAAAATATACAACAATAAGAAACAGATCATGCAAATGCTTCAAATATGACTGTTTCTACTTTTTGTTTGAAATAATATTTCGCTCATCTGGATGATCGTAAACTGCTCGCTATGGTGTTGTTTTTGTTTACAACGGGAAAACTTGCGTAGTTATTGCAGCAAGAGCCCAACAGTTGAAAATATTTGAGTTTTGTTTCTTATTTGCAGTCCAATTGTGAACAGCAATTTCTTAGAGTGATATTTAGAAAAGTAAATAATTTTAAATAAAAAAAATCCAATGAGTGTTCGAACTCACGGGCGATGTGTTAACACCTTTTTGCTACACGGTACCTGTTCGATTTCTATGAACACATTCGTAAATGTTACATTGGAAAATAAAAAACAGCGTTTAATCATATGATGACGTTACAGTTAAATAATATTAATACTTAAAATTATTTAAAGACCCAGTGCAAGCACATGTGTCATTATTTTCTTGCTCAATACTTTTTGTTTTATTCCCACAAAAGTCAAAGAATGCAAAGCAACAGACACTTGTACATACATACATGCATTGTTATATTCGTACGATATAACCGAAGATCAACATAAAATACTTTTTTAATATTACGCCAAATTAATACTCCAAATTAAAACACTTCAATCTCGGCTCGCCGATATCGGATCGCCTTAATTTTTGGCCTAAACTCTTCGTCGAAACCCGCACTAGCTTTTAATCCAAAAATTAATAAAATCGGCTATGAATTTCCGGAGAAAATCGCGTGGGAAAATTATATGAAAATCGCCCAATAATCACTTTCAATACCGACTGCCAAGCAACGACCAAAGAAACGATGATTTACTCTTACAAACCTAACACTTGCGTATGTATTAAATTTATAGTTTACTGCCCTAGAGGCGCGCGTATAGATGTTAACACATCAAAAAAACTGAAAGTGATTAAGTTAGCAATATGTCAAAAACGACTTTTTGCGAAAAAGAACTTTTTTATTGTTGAATATGAATCTTTGGGGACTCAGAAACAATATTTATTCCACGAGTTTTTTTTTTAAAATTAGTTGTATTTCAAAATATAACACAGTTTAACCATTTTCGTGGGCTTAAAAATTAAAAAATTAAATTAAAAAAAAACAAAAACTGGATTTTTTTAATTTTTTACAATAAACTGGGTTAGTAGCCTTTCATTTAAGATGAATATTTCATTCGTACACTGAGAGAAAAAAAATTATTATAATAATAAGTGGTAAAGGTAGATTTACGACTTTTTCATTTAAAATGGCACAAAAACGGCTAAAGATTTTTGGCCAAAATTTTCTATTTCTCGTTTAGAACCTTAAAATCTTAAATTCTACAAAGGCGCTTCGCAGTACAATGTTTCGTTTGGAAAAAAAATTGAAAAAACTTCAGGAAAAATGGAAAAAATCCAAAATTTTTAGCTTTTTTACCTTTCTCAACTCATAACGTCCAAACTAAGCTTTGTGACGTGAAGCGCCTTGGTGGAATTTTAGATTTTAAGGTTCTAAACTAGAAATAGAAAATTTTGGCCAAAAATCTTTAGCCGTTTTTGTGCCATTTTAAATGAAAAAGTCGTAAATCTACCTTTACCACTTATTATTATAATAATTTTTTTTCTCTCAGTCTACGAATGAAATATTCATCTTAAATGAAAGGCTACTAGCCCAGTTTATTGTAAAAAATTAAAAAATTCCAGATTTTCGGATATTAATAAAATTACAGGAAAAAATTCGTAATCAGTTGAAAAATCAATGACAACAAGAACACCCTATAATTCACATATCATGTAATTGAGGGCCACCCTAATGAGCATTTCAGATAGCCGAATGTATCCCCAAATCAGTACATATAATTTGGTACATATATCTTTAAATTGGAAAAACCACTTCTTTTGACATATTGCTAGATTAAGTAAACAAATAAATAAAATAATTTCAAATATTTAAAAAAGTAAATCAATTTAAATAAAAAAGTGTTGTCAGCCAAACAAATAAAAAGATTGGCTAAAAAAGAGGCCGAAAAGCTACTAAACCCAAATAATAAAGAAATGAAATCGCAAGACCAGGAGGAACCAATGCAAACACAAAATGAAATAGGTTTCCAAGATTTAAGTGATTCATGCGAAATGTGTTCTTCTGGTAGTGAAAGTGATGAAAGCGTTTTTGATTTCTGCGATGGATTGGGTAAATGGGCTATCCAATTTCAAATTAGTTTTGTGGCAATTAACGCACTGTTATTATTATTAATAAAGTGCAATATTAAAGTTCCAAAAGATGCGAGGACGCTTTTAAAGACGCCTGCTTCCGTTGTCGAAAGAAAAGTTGGCGAAGGCTTTTATGTTCACTAATGGCTTAACTGATTTTTGGTTAAACATAATTGGAATTTATCCAATATAAAATTAGATTTTGGCATTGATGGCTTACCGCTTTTTAAAAGCAGTAGTAAACAAGTTTGGCCCGTACTTTCCAGTGTAGGAGCAAGTTATGTGTTTCTCATTGGAGTATATGAAGAAACTTCTAAACCTAGCTGCGCAAATGATTTTTTGGAAGAATTTATTTCAGAGCTGAATACTCTTCTGCAAGAAGGTCTTGTTTTTGCGGATAAGTTTTTCCATATTGTTGTACGTTGTGTTGTTATGAATGCACCTGCGAAGTCTTTCATATTAGGAACTAAAGGGCATAGTGGCTACTTCTGTTGTGGACGGTGTACACAAAAAGGGCAAATGGTTAAACATCGTCTTGTTTTCCCCACAGAAAGCGAGTTTACGATTAGAACCAGTGATTCCTTCAGAAACCGTGTTCAGTTGGAACATCATACAAAGACACATATTTCGCCACTAGAAAAACTTAACATAGATATTGTCTCACAGTGCTCTTTAGATTATATGCATGTTGTGTGCTTAGGCGTAATGCGAACATTATTAAATGCTTGGATTAAAAAAAGGTGAACAGTTTTCTTTAGTTTCATGGAAAATTGATTCCATATCAAGGGAGTTGATTTTTAATTAAAGGAACATACCCAAGGAGTTTCAGAGAAAGCCCAGAAGTTTGAAAGATTGAAGGCAACAGAGCTAAGACAATTCTTGCTTTATACGGGGTCTTTTATAATGAGAAAAGTTTTAAGCTCAGAAAGATATGCTCATTTCTTAAAATTATCCTTGGCTATTAGGATCCTTTTGATGAAAATGATTGTAAGAATAATAACTTTTGTGCTGAAAAACTATTAAAATCATTTGTAAAAGACATTCCAACATTATATGATTTGTGCTTTCTTACATATAACTTTCACAGCTTGTTGCATATTCATGGAGATGCAAAGCTTCACGGATCTTTAGATGGAATAAGCGCATTTAAATTTGAGAACCACCTACAAAAAGTTAAGCGCAAAGTTAGAAAGGGTGGAAGCGTTGCCGCACAAGTTTATAAAAGGCATGTTGAAAGCAGCTATCACATAACAACGGAAACAGAGCATGAAGCACCTACATTGTTTGTGAGAATTAAACATGTGAAAATATCAAATGTAAATGCAAATGGTTCCTTTTTTTCTTCGCAAGAACCTGACAACTTTTGCTTGGTTCAGGATAAACTTATTAAAATAACAGATATTTATAACAGTCACAATGTTCCTGTTTTTGTCGGAATAGAAATTAAAAATGTAACAGATTGTTTTTCAGAACCAATAGACTCAACTCTTTTTAACACATATTGTGCGGCTGACATCGCTTTTGAAAATAAAATTGAATTTTCAATAAATCAAATAAATAAAAAAGTTATATGCTTACGTGATTCGACTGAGAACAGCTACTTTTCACACCACTGATTACCAATGTCGCAATAACACTTTAACATCGAAAGAGTTTTCGTACACCTCAACGAATAATTCTAATAATTTAACAACCTGTAAGTAATAAATGAAATAACTTATTTTAAAATTTTGTCAAGAGTTTTGGTTTTTAGTGCAAAATGTTTACGTGCCCCAATCCAACTGCCTTCAAAGTCTGCTACAGGAAATGCGGGACGATATAAAGGCTGACTTCATAAACGCAGTTTGCAATGCAACACTGCAAAGAAATTCATTTACAATGCAAAGCAATATTGCATGGCAACACTGCTTTGTCAAATAAATTGTTGGCATTTTACTGCATTTATGAACGCGCAAAAGATTGGTACCTTGCATCACTAACATTAACATAATCGACAACAAAGTTTTTTTAAATGAATGTGCAGGAATATTGCTGTATTCTTTTGAAAACAGCCTGGGAATTGGCTGATAGATCAAAAATATAATAAACAAAATTAATAGCTAGCGAAAATTCACGGAGAAGAATTCCAAAAACCAAACATTTTTGTAAGGTTACCGAAAGCATGCAAGACGATGTATTTTATTCTCATTTTCGAATGAAGAAAAGTACATTTCAGGTATTTATTATAAAATACTCTACATAAGTTGATAAAACAAATACCCCAAATATAAAAAAGTTGCTGATTGCGATTAAGCCCTGGTGGAATTCAAGTGAAACTGGACGTATAGGAATAACGTTGAAAAAAGCTTTACAAATAACAATTTGGAAGCTAAGCAATAATTGCTCCTTCAGAGATGTCAGCGATCGGTTTGGTGTGGCAGTTGGCCTCGCATATAAGGTGTTTCTGAAAATAATTAAAATGATTTGCCGCTTGAAGGGAGATGTAATCAAATTTTCCAAAACTGCAGCGGAACAAAAACAAGTAAATGAAGAATTTACAAACCTGCGCTATAATCCTTTTCCTTTTGTAATTGGATGCATCGACGGAACTCATATTCCAATTTCGCAGCCAATAAAAGATGAAATAAGCTACCGCAACCGAAAGGGAACGTATTCAATCATTACACAGGTAACAAATTAACTTTTTTGCATGAGAATAATTATTAACTAGAAATATTTTTTTTAGGCTATTGTAGATAGTCGAATGAGGTTTAGAGATGTATTTATCGGCTGTCCAGGTGCATGCTACGACGCATCAGTTTGGAAAAGGAGCTCTGCCAAGAAAGCTATAATTAGCAAGGACATAAAAATCTGTTCTAATTACCATTTGTTGGGCGATGGAGGGTATCCATTAGAATCATGCCCTATCGTGATAACGGGTTCTTAACACCAATGCAGTCAAAATACAATGCGATTCTGAGTTCAACTCGCGTTGTTGTGGAACAGGCATTTGGTGTTTAAAAAAAAAAATTTAGAATTCTCAAATACATCGAAGCTCAACGTCCATATATGCCAAAATTAATTACAATGGCATGCATGATTCTTCATAATATAATAATTGAAAATGAAGGGTACTTAGTCGATGAAGTAGTTGAAGAGGAAGCACATTCTGAGCCCCGAATAGTCGATAATACGACTACATAGGGACAAAGGGAGGCAAAAGCAAAAAGGGATGCACTGGCCACGCTATTGTCTGCCTAATTGAAAACAGTTTGAACTTTAAAGTTATAGTTTTTTTTTAAACTTTATTAAACCCAATAAAGAAAAAATAAAATAACAGTCAGTTCAATTTGCAATTATAGGGGAAAAAATAAACAAAAAAAAATTCATTTTGCACTTAAAATTTAAAATGAAAAATTCATACTTTATGTGTCATTTTGCTAACAAGGTTAAACGTACAACATACTTGAATTCTAAGATTTGTCGAGTATGTTCTGAAACAGTGTACGAATTTGTTTCAATTCGACCAATTTTTCTTCTTCCACTGCTAGCTTCTCTGCTAGTTTCTTCATAACTTTGGCATCTTCTTCCGATTCCTTGCTTAAAAAATCTAACACATTGCTTTTTCTTTTTTGTTTATATCTTGGAGTGCTAGTACTAGGTAATGTTGCATCTGAGTCCAGCACCGTAGGGCTATCTAGTGGATCATTACTTAAATCTACCATTAAGGATTCAAGGGAAGATTCCACCATGTCATCAGGCACAAGAACACTACTGCGGCTGCCGAAAACTTCATCCAATGTTTGGAAAAATTCCCAATTTGTTGCGCCTTCCCCAGATGTGTTGTTGCGTTTTTTTATTCGTTTGTAGGTGCCCATTATATTAACAAAACATCTGGTACTTTCGTCCTTGGAGAATGGGAATGTGTTATCTATTTCCTTCACATCCCGCATTATTTGCTCCCAAAGTGTGTTCCTCTTTTTTTTTGCAGCAAAATCTGCCTCATACTTCAATCTTATTTCTATAAGTAATTTCTTCCTGTCATGGTTCCATTTTTTTTCACTATGCATATACAGAAAATATTAAAAAATCATAAGTAAAACTACAATCTTTAAAGTAAACCACTTTTACTTACCATAAATCCGCCATTTTCACCACAAATTTATATTTTGTTTTTAGTTTACTTTTTTCCGCCAAGAAAAGCCACTAAAGCACCACAAATGAAAACAATGCACAAGTTTGGCATATGTTGCGCATAAAAAAGCATTGCCATGCAATAATGAACACGCGGCATTGCCAAGGTTGTGTCTGATGCGATTATGAACACTAGGCATTGCAGTGTTGCATTGCAAACTGCGTTTATGAAGTCAGCTAAAGACTTTGAAGTTGCAGGTTTGACAAAAAAAATTACAGACTTAGAGGACACAAACAAGAGAGCATTTACGACGTTGACAGAAGAAGTCATTGCTGTAAAGCTAGAAAGTAGAAAACACCACGATGACAACATTTTGCCTCAAGAGTTTAAAGATGTGCAAAAACCTTTCGAATCTGTGAACGAGCTACAAAGGTTTGATCACGAAATTCAAGAGAACGAGGACAAGCTAAGGCAATTTGTAAGTATCTAGAACTCAACTTTATAAACTGAAAAATACTTACATTGATATTTGTAATTAAAAGTGATTTTAATTTCGAATTGGTTACTCATAATTCATTTACATTTTCAGAAACAATTCATTGGAAAACTTGGCGGAGATAGTCGAGCACAATTTATACGTGTTGCAGTTAGGAAATTTTTTTCTATGAATTTGGCTTCAATGAATACTTGGAAGGGCACCAGCACAAAGCCAAGCGCCGAAAAGAGCTATATAATAACAATAATTAAAAGTAAGTACATACATAACTGTATTACTGGAAACATAAAATAAATGTTTTTGGTCTTAGATATTTGCCACCTGAACTATAAGTGTACCGATAAGGAAATGAACGTGCTGTTGCAGAAACATTTCGTGCATGCTAAGGACAGAGTACTAAAAAGGCAACGCCAGAACTAATAATTGTTACATTCCTGTCATATATAATAAGCTTTTCATCCAATGAATTTATAAACAAATAGTTTAAATAAACATGTGTTCATACATTAATAATTTAATTGAATTAAATATTTTAATTTTATATTCCTTTTATACCTATGTAATAAGTTTTTGATCCCATGAATTTATGAAAAGTTTTTTTTTAAATAAACATAAAAATAATAAATAAATAATTTACTTGAACTAAATATTTCATATTTTAAAGCACAAAGGAATCGAAACTGATCAGCAAGGAGGCTCCGGATGAGCACCGGCTAGGGTACCATTTTCTACCGACAAGGGAGTCATTTGAAAATGAGCGCATATATGATAATTTTAATAGCACAGGGGAGTCATAAAACACTCATATATGATCAAGAAATGAGCGCATATATCATCATTTTAATCGTTTAGTGGAGTCATGAAAGACTGAGTTATGATCAGAAAATGAGCGCATATATGATAATTTTAATAGCGCAGGGGAGTCATAAAAGACTCATTTATGATCAGAAAATGAGCGCATATATGATAATTTTAATAGCGCAGGGGAGTCATAGAAGACTCATATATGATCACAAAATGAGCGCATATATGATCATTTTATTCGGGCTGGGGAGTCTTTAAAGACTCTTTTATGATCAGAATATAAGAGCATATATGGTCATTTTAATAGCGCATGGGAGTCGAAAAAGACTCATATATGAAATCGAAAATGACTCGAAACTGATCATAAAGGGGGCGCATAAAAGACTCTTCAAGATGAGTCGCGGCTAGGGTACCATTTTCTCCCGACTAGGGAGTCATTTATGCTCAGAAAATGAGCGCACATTCCATCATTTTAATCGCCCAGTGGAGTCATAAAAGACTCATCTATGATCAGATATTTCACAAAATGCTAGCTGGGAAGTCACTGAAAACGAAGCAGTCAAAGAAACAAAGTGTTTCAAGTACGACGAACATAAAAAAATAACAATTGAACATACATTCAAATGAATCTAATCGACATTTTAACAAATTTGGTTAAAATAAATAAAAGAGCAGTTGAACAAAATGCTTACAGAGCGATCAGTGGCTTAATTACAGGGAGATGTAGCGCTATAATTGAATGACAGAACCCTCAACACAACAACAATTGCAAAATTTAAGAAACAATGATGTGGTTCTATGTTAAACGAGTAGAGCATAGAGGAGTAGTGCTTAAGTTCATGGTAAGTACAGACATAGATATGTACATATCTTCCTACATAGAAATCTTATTAATAAATTTCTCATATTTGTTTTCAATTGCAGATCCCGAATACGACGGCCACAATAACACTCAACCGCTCGACTACCACAATCTTCTCCAGACGATTGTTTCAACATAGAATGAATATAATCTATTTAGCATATTGAGGCCATTTTCGAAACAAAAATGTAAAAAATTGTTATCAAAACACTTGCAATTAATATTAACAGTGTATTTATGTACAATTGTCAATAAATAATTTCAAACACACTTCAAGGCATTCATTGCAGCAATAAAACAAAATCATTGTAGTAATGAAACAAATTCGTTGCACCAATGAAACAAATTCATTGCAGGAATGAAGCAAAGTCATTGCGGTAATGAAATAAATTCATTCAAGCAATGAAATAAGTTCATTGCAGGAACGATACTTATTCATTGCAATAATGAAACAAATTCTTACAGCAACAACCATACTTTCACCACAGTAACGAAAAATTTGCAATTGATAAATACCTTTTCATAGCGGGAATGAAACTGTACGTTAGCTCACTTTCGATGACAAAAATTGTTGGGGTGATTCACATTTGCATCCCTGTGACGATGCTTTTCCGTTAAATGTAAACAAATAATTCTTATGCTGTGTGTGAATTCAACCAAATATTTTGAATCGACTAAAATTTTGATATTAGTATGGCAGGTATTTATTGCCATAGTTATCACTAGCCCCAGGGCTACTCAAAAGTTTGACAAGTACTCCAAAATTTCACATTTCGTTAGCTTAATATGTAAAGGTGCTAAGTCAACCTTTTATAAAAAAATAGATTAAGATGCAGTTCGACAGATAAATCAATAATACATAGTTTAACCAAAAAAAAAATATTATATATCTGTTTTTACCTTTTACCGGTAAAGATGTGTAAAAGTGCTAACTCCGCACCTGTTAAAATGAGTGAGCTAAGTCAAATTTTACGTGATTTAGTACGTGCTGTTAGAAAAGTAAAACCCAATTTTTTCGCTGATTATTGTGTGCTGTTAGTATTGTTTCTATTTAAAGCATAAAAGGTAACACATGACTATTATTACTCCATTTTTGGAAATATGAAATTAAAGAAAAAATTAATTTATTAGAAGATTTCCATGGATTCCGATGACAACAATAACGTTGGAGCACAATCGCTTGACTACATTGATTGCGTTTCTTTTGGCATAGAGTCTGATGACGGTGTTGTGGGACTGGTGCCTTATGGCTTCAATAGTGATTCCGACAATTCCTTTGAATTACCTGTAAGAACCAAAAAGCGAAAGAAGAGGGTGCAAGTGAAAAAAGATGATTGGTTTGTGGCCAAAAATAAAAAGCAGAGAGAATGTGGCAAAAGGTATTGGGGAAGACGAAAAGAATGACGTTTGGAAATATGGAGAAATGAAAGAACCACGTGCCATAAAGGAGAGATATAAGTGTGCACAAAAAAGTGATATTGCTACCATGAAATGCGCATGGGTGACAGATGGTCAAAGAGAAGAAATATTTAAAAACTTTTGGCAAATGGACTGGAAGCAAAAGAAAATTTATGTGACTACATTAGTTCACACATCTAAGCCTATCCAGCGTCGAAATCGTACAGATCCTAATGAATCCAGATGAGTTCAAACTTTAAAATACCACCTCAAACTGGATAATAAAACCTTACGCGTATGTAGAACATTTTTTTTTTAACACTTTGGGCATAGGAAGACGCTCTGTACTTAATTGGGTGAATATGTCTTCAGTTGCACACCATAATTCGAGAAAAAGAGTTAAACAAACTGATTCTGAAGAGAAAAAAGGCATGCATTTATTTTTTGATAGTTTACCATTAATGGAATCGCATTACTGTCGTGCGGTAACTCAGAAAAAGTATATTTTACCCGAATGGCGATCAAAAAAAAAGCTGTATGACTTTTACTCCAAAGATTGGTGTACAACTCACAACATCAGGCCACTTTCGATTGCGTTGTTTTATTCGACATTTGATGCCAGAAATCTGGGTTTGTTTTCACCAAAAAAAGACCAATGCGAGATATGTGCACGTTATTCTGTCAGCAGTCTTCCACTGGAAGATTATTCTCGTCATCAAGAAAAAAAAAGAAGAGGCAAGGATGGAGAAAAACAAAGACAGGTCTGAAGAATCCTATGTCTTCACTGTAGACCTTCAAGCGGTGTTAATGGCTCCGAAGTCGCAAGTTAGCAGCTTATATTATAAAACTAAACTCCAGGTACACAACTTAGTTTTCTATAACCTTGTAAACAAAAAAGGGTACTGCTTTCTATGGAATGAAGCTGAAGGTGGGGTTAATGCTGAAGAATTTGCAAGTATTTGGGTTTACTTTATTGAAAACAAAATCCTTCCAAGCCTTAATGACAATAATAACCCTACTAAAATAATATTTTATAGTGATGGATGCACATATCAAAACCGCAATTGTGCAATGAGTAACGCACTTCTTAATACAGCTATTAAACATAAAATTGTAATAGAACAAAAAATACTGGAGGCTGGTCATACGCAAATGGAGGCAGATAGCGTTCACTCTACAATAGAGCGTGCTATGAGGAATACAAATGTTGATGTTCCCTCTGACGATATTGGAATTTGCAAAGGCGCTAGACTAAAGCCCGAACCTTACGACGTTACATACTTATATCATGATTTTTTTTAAAAAATTTAACAAAATTTAATTTTGTAAAAGCATTCGTCCTGGACGTGGTAAAGGCGATGCCAAAATGACAGACATACGCGCAATACAATATACACCAAATCGAGAAATATTCTTCAAATTACGCTTGACTGAAATATGGAAAATGCTACCCCAAAGAATAGATAAGAAAGTAATTGCTTTACAGTGGTGCAATTTAGAGCAAATGTATCAAACCAGAAAACCAATTACAGCCAGAAAATTCGAAGATATACAATGTTTAAAATTAACTTTGACAAGAGACCATCATAAATTTTATGATGATTTACCTCATGAATAATTTAATTATTTTTAATTCACTATTCACAGCAACGAAGTAAGACTGTATTTATGTATTTAATATATTTATCTCTGTAACAATAAAGAAGATACTATCATCATCTTTTTTTAAAACTGTGACTGAGTACTTATTATTGTGGGGAAAAATGTTAAATAAAAAGTGCTAAGGCCAAAAACAAATTTGTTTTCAACATCAGCAAAAGTGCTATGTCATAAAACAACTGTAACGAAGACAATACACGTCTTTTTGTTTTTTTTAGAGTGTTGATGTTGAATAGTGATGCAATTAAGGTAACTACATTTACAGTTTTTCGAAAAGAGGTTTATTACAAGAGATATTAAGTTTTTTGTCTCTCCTGTAAAATTTCAAAAATTTGACTTAGCACTCTTCCATATTAAGCTAACGATTTGTTTTTTATGTAGCATTTGCTTGGAAGTTTTGACACAAAACAGTAAACAATTCAAAACAGTACCAAACGTCAGCAAAAGAACCCGTAAACAACGCGTAACTATATTCAAGTTTCAAAAACCATGTAAAAATATATATTAAAGAATATATATTAAAGAATATATTTCTTCTGCTCATAACCCTTCAGCTGTCAATATTTGGATTTTCTTTTTCACACATAGTAAATTTAATGCACGAATTAAATTTTACCACACAGTGTTAATATTAATAAAGGGTATATTATAAATAAAATAATAGAGATTTACATAAAAATATGCTCATTTAGGTCACAAGTTGTTAACGTAAAAAAAGAGGTAAAAAATGGCAATAATTTTAAAAAGACAAAAAAACCCCAGCCGTTTTTCCAAAAAAAAGAGCAGCATGCCAAAAAAAAGAGCAAGAAATGCCTTAAAAGGGCTTAACTGGCAACACTGATAGAATAGTATAGGAAGTCTTGGAACGAATTGTATGACTCAAAAGCTCTGTCGACATCTGGCGAATGATTCAAAACGCATTACTCTTTTTTTGTCATAACTTGGTCCATTCATAATTTTGATGTGAATCATTGATGCCTTTTGAAAGATTTGTGCTGTTTGTATTGTTTTATGTAATAACATTGTCGAAATAGTGAATTTATATAAAGAGAATAAAACTCGTTTATGCTCTTTTACTCAGACTCTCTACATGAGAGCGAAAAAAGAGTGCAATAAATTCTCTATAATATTCAACACTTTTTGTCGTCGCTCTGTTTATGGCGAAACAAAAACAGTTTCAGTGAGCTAAATGTATGCCAGCATTCAAACAAGCAGGTCGTCCTCGCTCTGTTTATGGCAAAATGAAAACTTGTATTTCAGTGAGCTAAATATTGCTTTATTTATTTTAACATGATTACATCTAATGTTAAAGCAGATGTAAGAAAAAGAAAGCGCAATAGCAAAAGGGCCGTTAGCACAAAAACTATTCTTTTTATTGTCCAATGTAACATTTACTAATGTGTTCATAGAAACCGCAAAGGTACCGTGTAACACATCGCCCGTGAATTCGAACACTCATTGATTTTTTTAATCCCGGCTCAACTGCCTATGTGCTGTAAATGCAATTGAAATAAGTTTGTAACACGCTACTGTACTTGAACTGTTTCATGGAAAGATGGTGTGGAAAAGTTGACGATCAGACAGCCATTTCTGCCTAAGACGGCGACAGTTTATTTATGTGTTTGGGTACTCTAAACTCGAAAAAAATAATTAAAGAATTTTTTATGGACATAATTTTTAAACCTTTTTTTAATTTTTTTGGGCAGTATAATTTGAGACAGAAAGATCCAATCATGCCCACAATGGTTGGAGTACAAAGTTGGTAGTGCAAAGGGGCCGGGAAAGTTCCTGCCAAGACCGTAGTGGGTATTGAGAAGCCAAATACTGCACGAGGTGCTAGTATCGTCTTGAATTTCAATCATTACAGAATCAATACGAATCGAATCGACAACAACAAAAAAAACTAATCGATACTCGAGCAGGTTAAACGTGTCATGGAATCCTACAATGAGGACATCCTAAGCTTAAGCGAAGTACGTTGGCTTAATAGTGGCAAATATAAATTACCATCTGGTCACTGTTTCATATACTCCGGCAATGATACTCTACGTATAAACGGAGTCGGTCTTCTTCCTTCAGCTAGGGCTATAAATGCTCTTAAATCAAACAAGGCGATATCTGGTCGCATAGTCATTGCGAGTTTTACTTCGAAATTCCGCAGGATTTCTGTGGTACAGGCTTATGTACCTGCTGAGCCTGACGCCATATGTTTTTCGTGAACATTTTATTTAAGCATTCTAATATTGTTGAATATTGTTACATCGTTTAAATAAATAAGGGCCATATATACAATGTGGTCCATCAGGATAGAACCAACAATTTTATTTAAGCATTCTAATATTGTTGAATATTGTTACATCGTTTAAATAAATAAGGGCCATATATACAATGTGGTCCATCAGGATAGAACCAACAAAATGTTGAAGCTATAAGGCCTACTATGCAGAGATCGGAGAGGTAATATTGATTTTCTTTTCACGAGACATAAAATGGATAAAACTAATTATTTCAAACAACGACACCATGTTCCACATTCATTGTAATGAATGGTAACTGCCCAATAAGCACGGAGCCGATTCGGATGCGACTTCTCGGAGATGATTTCGAGAACGGATCCATTCTCGGTTCGTGAGAAGGGAGAAATTCCTCTTTCGTTCTGGAAATGAGAATTGCGTCCGATCTCGAAACGAGATCGGATCCGATAGCGAAATGAATTCGGACCCGATATCGAAATGGATTCGGACCAGATAGCGAAATGAATTCGGACCCGATATCGAAATGAATTCGAACCTGATAACGAAATGAATTCGGACCCGATAGCGAAATGAATTCGGTCCCGAAAGCGAAATGTGGTCGGATTTTAAGTCATTAGGATGGGTTCCGAAATCATTTCGATATTGATTCCGCTCTCATTTCAGAATAAAATAATCAAATTACATTTTAAGCATTTATTTTTATATGCATTTCTGAGACTAATTTTTTCTCATTATATTATATTTAATTAAACGAAATCCGATGTTCCGGACTCAAACCGGATCAGAGAAAATGAAATCCGATGTTCCGTACTCAAACCGGATCCGAATCGGATCAACGTAAGCGGAATCCGACGCATCGGACTCAAATCGGATACGAGTCCGACTTTGTGCTTATTGGGTGTTTGAAATAAATTGAGAATATTAGCTTTTGTGCGTGGTTCATCAGAATACAACCACATTGAGCATATTCTTCAATAAGTCGTCGGCTGGGATAACGTTATATTAAAACTAAATAAAATTAAAGTAAAAGTTTGTGGCAGTATATTAACAAATCAAAATGGGTAGAAATAGTAGATGAAGTTCATCGTAAATGGAAAAAAGTGATTATTAGCATTCTCAAAACTATTCTTATCGTGAAATCGGTAGAAAAATCGAACGAAGTCATAATGTGGTAATGAATTATATTAAAAACAGAGAAAGCTATAACAAAAGTTAGAACGAGGTAAAGCGAGAAATTTTTCAAAATGCCTTTAATTAGGCACCTTACACCTAAAGAATTGAGGATTTAGCAGGAATAGATGCAAGTAACTCAACCGTTCGTCGTTCTTTTTTGATCAGTGGACATCTACAGTTCCGAGAACTGAAGAAAATCTTCCACTAAATGCAGGTCGTCAACAAAGGGTAGCGAAATATCGAAGAATAAAATTAATTAAAAATACGACCAAACGCTCGAACAATCTAATTTTTGAATATAAGTACATTTTCTTAAAAAAGTAAATTTTCTTACAACAAAATGCCTTTTCTTAACACACTACCTTTACTTTTTGTGAAACACAATAACTTTTCTTGAGATAAGTGCCTACTCTTAAAAAAGTACCTATTCTTAAAAAAAGGACCAATTCTACCAAAATTCCCCTTTAAAAAAAACTATTTCTTCAAAACAATATCCTCTCTTACAAAAAAACCTTTTCTTTCAAAAATTCCTTTTCTTAAAAACAAAATAATACCTTTCGTTTCTCGTATTGAAAATAAAATAAAAATATACCCTTTAAAAAAAATAAATTCTATAAGAAAAAATTTCTTAAAAAAAGTTTATCATTTACACAAAGTACCTTTTCTTAAAGATCTATTTAAATTATCACTAGCGTGAAGTTAGCCCACATATTTCGATGGTGGGCTAACTTCAGAGTAGTACACTGAACGGAAAAGCTTCGTCACAGGGATGAAAATGTTCATCCCCCCTACAACTTTTGTCATCGAAAGTGAGCTAACTTACAGTTTCATCCCTGCTAAGAAAATGTGTTCATCAACTGAATATTGTTCGTCACTGTGATGAAAGCTGTAATGGATTTGTTAAATTGCTGCAATGAATTTGTTTCATTGTTGCTATGAATAAATTTCATTCCTGCAATGAATTTATTTCATTGTTGCAATGAATTTGTTTCATAGCTGCTATGAATTTGTTTCAATTTGAATCATTGTTGCAATGAAATTGTTTCATCACTGCAGTGCTTTTGTTGCATTGCTGGAATGTATTTTTTCACTGCTGCTATGAATGTTTTGATCTGTTTGAAATCATTTATTGTCAATTCTACATAAATACACGGTTAGTATTACATTGCTGATTTAATAAAAAAGAAAATTATTTTTGTTTCGAAAATGTACTTATGGCCAGTTTCACAGATGAAAATTCTCCATTTAAACATAATTTAAATACTCGATACTTGTCATTTAAATGTCATTTAATATGAAGATTTTATGTGAACTTTCAAATTGAGCTTTTAAATGAAGAGTGTGAAACTCGCCCTTAGTTTGCTAAATATATTACATTCACTACATGTTGAATCACTAGTCTGGAGAAAGATTGTGGTAGTCAAGGGGTTGAGTGTTATTGTGGCCGTCGTATTCAGGCCCTGCACGTAAAATCAAATACGAGGAATTTATTATTAAGATTTATATTTAAATAACAAGTGTAGAAGATATGTACATATCTATGCCTTTACTCACCATGAAAATAATCTTTACTCTCCAATGGGTTTCATCAGAGCAGTGGATCTATGTTAAAAACTTCCCTCAACATAGAACCATATCTTTGGTCTCTTAAATCATGCAAGTGCTGTTATGTTGAGGGTTCAGTCATTCAATTACAGCGCCAAATCTCCCCGAGATTAATCCAGTAATCGCTCTGAAAGTATTTTCTCCTTCAACCGCTCACTTTCATTTATTTTAACCAAATTTGTTAAAACTTCGACTGAAATCATTTTAATAAAAGAAGTCTTGCTTTAAGCACTTTGTGTCTTTTACTTCCCGTTTTTATTGGATTCGACTGCCCCCACAAATGTATGTCTTCCTTTTTTCCTGAATACAAACACCAATGCAACGACACATGCGCGACCGAGTTATGGTTAAAATACAATTTTTTCGATTTGTAAAAACCACAACAAATGTTCAATTACATATTTCGGGGTTGTTTTTCTGCCATCGATGCATCACTTTCTTTACTGTTGTGTTGCTCCTTGCATTCTGTTTGTTTATCTATTTGATTTATAGATATTCAATTTACACAAACGATCACAGCAAACACATAAATTCACGCAATTTAATTTTCAGAATACAAGAATTATTAGTAGTATGTCTAACTAATTAGTTTATTTTTACGAATGTATTTAAATTATTCCAGCGGAGTCTACCACCGTGTACCGCGTTCGATCGTTGCAAATGAACTGATTCAAGATGTGTACGTGACCCATCACTCTTGTTCACCATTTGCTCTTGCTGGTCTCTTGTTTACGCTCGCTCATTTTTGCGACTGATTTACACTCTTGATCTTCATAAAAATTAAAATCATTGCAGTAACGAAATTATTTCGTCAACCATAAATTTTGCCAAACCTCCAAAATAAATAAATAACAAAAATAAACTAAAAAGTAAGAGATAAACCAAATATCAATAGTTTAAATCTCTTGCGCTTACTTTTTTTAATTGTTAACTATTTTATCTATAAAATTCAAATTAATAAAATTGTTGCAGGAACGAAATGTCAGTTGTTGCAGCAACGAAATAAAAAATTGTCAAAGAAATCATGTTTGGAATTTTTGGTTGCAGCGAAACCAAATTGTCGGATATACGAGGCTTTCCATTTCTGCAATGTAAAAACATTAACGTAAATGATTCAGCCATGCCACGAAGCGTTTTTCTTTCAGTGTATATAGTTTGGTGAAGTTGGAACACCTTCAAATTTTATTGTATTTAAATCAAACCAAGCACAAAACTTCCATTGCACTAGTCATTAATAGTGTCATAATGTTCAAAATAGACATTGGACATATCGAAAGGATACAAGGTCCTTTTAATGCAATTATCCGGCCCTATATATGCCATTATACATTAAATTGTATGCTATTTTATAACAGGTTCCAAGCTTTAGTTACATACACATCTCTTGTGTTAATGATAAGACTTTTTGGGAAAACTGTCAAGGACATTGAAAAAGGACTAGGTCCTTAAAATCCACAAAATCCAATTCCCGCCATATATATGAAAACTCTCCGAAAATTAAAAAGGTGGGACAACTTTCACACTATATTTTTCTGATATGTTGTTGCAAATATCAAGTAGAAATTTTATAAACAATTTCAAGGGCATTGAAACAGGACTAGGTCCTTAAACTAGAAAATAACCAAAATCCGCCATATACATGACAACTTCTCAGAAAATTAAAAAAGGTGGGACAACTTTCACACTATAATACTCTGATATGTTGTTGCAAATATTAAGTGGAAATTTTATAACAACTTTCAAGGACATTGAAAAATCGAAGAATACCAATATCCTCCATATATATGAAAACTACTCAGAAAATTAAAAAAAGTTTGGAAAATTTTCACACTTTAATATTCTGGTATGTTGCTGCAAATACTAAGGAGAAATTTTATAAAAAACTTCAAGGACATTGAAACAGGTCTAGGTCCTTAAACTCGAGGAAAACCAATATCCGCCATATATATGACAACGTCTCAGAAAATTCAAAAATGTTTGGAAAATTTTCACACTTTAATATTCTGGCATGTTGCTGCAAATACTAGGGAGAAATTTTGTAAAAACTTCAAGGACATTGAAACAGGGGCCAAATCACCGCATTCGTTATCGCGTTCACTTTCGTAGCGTAAAACATTTCGATAGTCGAAATTTGTTGGATCACGGTATTCGATCGAACTCTATTTTGTCTACTACTCTTTTTTACATTGCTGTAAGCATATGGTGTTTTTGTTGTCTTCATCGTCGGATTCGGAGGATGAATCAAATATAAGCGTATTGAGAAGAAATATTCGCGAAAAAAGCAATCCTTTGTCATTGCCTGAAGTTGATCCTTTGTCATTGCCTGAAGTTGAGTTGTAGCTGTTTTGAAGTGAGCGGCTTCCGCTATTTTTTTTAATTGATGCTCATTTTCCCTGAAAACAAGTAAAATTATACTGTGTTAACTTATTTTGCTAAAATAAAAAAATACTTAAATTTTTGAAAATTTCTTTCCAAAAAAAATATTTTCAACTCAATTTATTCTCAACTTTGAATTTTTTTCGCGTCTTTGAACTGCAATCTTCTTTGTTCCTCTTTGCATTCCTTCTTTTTACCGTGCAAAAACTGTAGATTGTTCGATTTCGATAATAAACTACCAATCGTGTACAACTTCGAGTAAATACGATTCGATAACGAGTACCGTGATCCACGTTAACAACATATCGAAGGCAAAGTACTCGATTTCGAATGCGGTGATTTGGCCCCAGGTCTAGGTCCTTAAATTCGAAGAAAACCAATATCCGCCATATATATGAAAACTTCTCAGAAAATTAAAAAAAGTTTGGAAAATTTTCACACTTTAATATTCTGATATGTTGTTGCAAATACCAAGTAGAAATTTTATAAAAAATTTCAAGAACATTTATAAGCATTCTTTTTGGAAAACTTTCGTACTTTAATTTTCACATATGATGCTGAAAATACGAAGCAGAAATTTTTCAAAAAATGTCAAGGACTTTGACACACGACTAGGTCCTTATAAATGATCTAATATGACATATTCTAAATGCTTTAATATTGGGGAAATCTGTAGGAGATAGGCAACAATTTTCTTGTTTCATGCACTTACCAACACTGGTTATCACCGCATGTGGGCAAGAAGAGTCCAGTTATATATTTTACACCAAGCAAAGGGAGACAGAACATAATATTTGAAATGTATAACTGCCAGAAATATAATGTGCGATGTTTAGTACAATGGTAGTGTTTATGTCTGGGGAAAGTGAGTAATTAAAGCTTAAAGCTTTCAATAAACGAAGCAGGTTTTGATCTAGGTTTGTATTTTTTATACGAAAAAGGCTGTATACTTACATTTAAAACATCAAGTGCTCGGAACAGTAGATAAACCAAAATAGCATGACTTTTCGTTCACTCTTATATAGCTCGTATATCTCGAAAGTTAATAAATATATTTGTTGTTTCACAAATTTACCAGTTTGGGATTTGTAGCTGAATCTACTTTTAGCATAATCTCAAGGCACAATTTTTAAAGACAATTTTCATAATTTTTGAACCGATCTCTGGCAACATCAGTATCAGTTCTCTCTTATGTGCGATGTAATGTGTTAATATCATGCCTTGATATCTAATAAGTAGTAAGTGCACGGTTGCCACAGTTGGTAATATCCAACCAAAATTGGTAACATTTATACGGATTGATAACATGGTAGCATTTTATTAATTTTGGTAACCTTTTGATATGAAATAATAAGTATAAGAAAAAGCATTTGATTTCATACTCCTATTAGAAATTTTGTCGAAATGTGATCTAAAATGTTACTTACAAACAGAAGTAAACATGAAGCACTGGCAACACTATTTGGGAGAATTGAATGATTAAGGGCGTTACAACATTTTTCCAACAACATACGTGAATATTAAGTGTGAAAATTTTCCAATTTTTTTTAAATTTTCTGAGAAGGTTTCATATACATATGTATATCGCGGCAATTCGTTTCCACCAATTTTAAGGATCTTGTCTCGTTTCATAGTCCTTGAGTTTATATTTCTAAATTTTCCAGTAATAGTAAAACCATATAAAGAAATTAAAAAATTGTTATCTTTTTTAACCTTTGTGAACTTTTTCTGAAACATACATTAAAAATGTTAAATTTCATCCATTTTAAGGATTTTTTCACATATCAATGTCCTGAACTTTATATTACACATAACATCCTGCATAAGGTAACTAGAATTGATGTTAGAACTATTCCAATCGATTTGGTCTATTTTAACGTTGTACAGAAAAGTGGGCCAACTTCACTTCGGTAAATTATCGTATTTTTCAACGGGCGCCTTAGGCTTGTTGGGACTAACTAGTACGTATTAGTATATAGTGAAAGGAACTTCGTTCCAACCTAGTGTCCCCTGACACTTCATGTAATTTTTGGATATTTCATCAAATAATCAAGAGCGCGTTTAGAAATAATAAATGCAAATCGTTATTTTGTACTGCAGAATGTTGAAAAACTGCATCACATGGTTTTTGCATTTCTGACACTTAACGAAGGTTAATCTTATTGATATGTAGATTGATAGAAAGTCTGTGATAAGAATTACCATATAGGAAAAATAAGTGAACTATAAATTTGGGAAGGTATTTAGGAACTTTAATCTCCAGAGTTTTTCCAATTTGATATCCAAGGGGATGCTCAAATTTCGTTGCAATAAAGTGTAACTGTGATATTTTTAATGTCACATTACAAAACCACTATATTTTCCGCGTATTTTGGGGAAAGTTGTTCACGCGAACGGATTTGGCATGTATAAAAATCACACAATGAACGGATAAAACAGCTTCGATGTCACTCAAAAAACTTTTACGATTATTTCAAACCCAAATCTTAAAACATTTTGACTGTGTCCAAATGTACAGAAATAGATTGAACGAATACTTTTAATAATGTGTTACGAAAGAATAAATGCATTTTAGTTTCTTAGAAATTACTAATTTATATTAAGCTACATATTAAATAAATAAATAAATGGTTTCCCGTTACATCCCACGAGGGGATTATGGAGAGCTTCTTACAACCAGTGAGCTGTGCGCGTTCTAGTTTTACACTCACTGATTGGGACCTACAGTTTTACACCGGTTCCGAACGATAATTTAAGAAGCTTTTCCATGGCTAAATACTCGAAAGAAATTTAAGGTGGTCGGAGTAGGGATCGAACCCGCGTCCTCATGCACAAGAGCAGCGCACACTACCATTGCACCACCGACGGCCACATATTAGAAAGTTTTAATTTACAAGGGTCATTTGGAGATATTAAAATATTCTGCATACAATATTATGTTAATGGTTCCGTCATTTTGTATTTCAAAAACGCCAATTTGTATTCAATTAGCATAAAAAGTAATTAGTCTAATCAACCCCATTTCTAACCAAACTGACTACAGAATTTTTTATGATTTTTATATTGCTGTTGGTGCTGTGGACATTTGACAATGATTAGAACATCTGAATAAATTTTAGTTTCTCTTATATATATCTAGGGATGCCAGATTTGAAATCAACAAAAAAGTACATCGAGGAGAAAAAGGCAGTACAATTAAGAAAATAAAAGTACACTTTCTGTTATTAAAAATTCATAAAGTTCAGTACAGAAAAATAGTATTTTAAGTTAAGAAATAAAACAAAATCAGTACATATCAGTAACAATTTATAAATTAAAGAAAAATACTAACAAACTAAGAGACCACAAATATTTTTTTAAATAAAAACTAGTCAGGTGTTTCACATTTTATTTTTAAAAGCAAAAAGAGTGTAATCTATTCTGTATTAACATTTTTGAATTCTGAATATAACCTTCTTGTTGTAATTATTTAATAATCAAAGATATTATTTTACAACTTTTTAACGAATTATAAATATTTATAGTTTTTGTGGACTTGATTAACTTTTCCGTTTTTACCACTTTCTGTTTTTAAAAAATGTACAAACTCATTACAAGTGTACGTAAAATTAGTTTTTTAATTCGTTTTCTAAATTTTTGAATTAGAAGTTTATTTTGTTTTTTTCTCCAAAAATTAAACATCAAACTGAATATTCTTTCAGATGCCGCATTAGAGCGAGGAATTGAAAATACAAATTTACAGATTTTTCCGAAATTTTGAAAATTACCCACTTCTAGGATCACTCTCCATTTTTCTTAAAGGGATTTGTCTGTTGGAATATTTTCAGCAACAACATTTAAGGATATAAATTTATCAAAGTGTTGATGTAAGCCATTTGATATGATTGAAAATAATTCAATTACGACACGAATGAAATGAATTGTTTGAATTAAGGTTAAAAATGGGAAGTTTTTCAAATTTTTTATTTTTTAAAGTAAAACGGTATTCTATGTAAATAGCTATATACGATTTTTGGTATGAATAAGAAGTAACATTTTCGTATTTTATGTTGGCATAACAAAAAAAGTGCAAAAAGAAGTACAGAGGCTAAAAAGAAGTACTTTTGCGTACTTCTTTAGGTGCTATGCAGTCGGTAGTACAATTAGTAAAACAAAGTACGCGTACTGCTGAAAACAGTTCGTCTAACAACCCTACATATATCCTTAATCCTCCTGAAGCATTTTGTGATCAAACACACATTTTTATTTGAAAAAATAATGTATAAACTGACGAGAAACTAGTACAAAAATCAGTTCCTTTAAATAAATTTAATATTTTTTGCATCACACCAACTTCTAGTTATCCGAATGTTCGTGCCAAATTCTCTAGTGTTCAATAGCAGTGAGACAGTTCACCAAATATTTACTAATTCTCAATTTAATTAGGATTTGCTGTGATTTTGGGTGTTTGCCGTGACTCATTTTTAATTATAAAATAGTTTTTGACAAAACCTTCCCCAGTAATAAATTGCTTTAAGATGGCTTGTGATTTACGTGAGACATCGATGGAAACCAAACTAAATATCACCCACCTTTTGTACGGCAGGTTCCAAAATGGGAGTGCAAAATTCACCCAGATTCCACATCCGAGTGGCGTTTGAGTAAATATTGTCTGATTCCAATTTTTGTATAGGCAATGGGTGTGGCAAAATCACTCCTGTTTTAGTGGGTTTATAAAATTAAGGCTAGTACATAATTTCATTAGCATCGGCAATGCTTAAGTTATCTATCATATTCACAAACCGAACTGCCGCCCAGCTATTGTATGTGAAGTACCGGAATGGGTGTGACAAAATCGCCAATATTCTCCAGATAAATAAAAAATTTATCAGATTATTAACCAATACTTGAGTTGAAGCTAATATCACATATACGAGAAAACAGTTTTAGAAGAAACATGATTTTATACTAAATGTGTCGATTTGTATGGTAGTTCCCAGAATGAGAGTGGTCACAACGCCCATTTTCAATCCCAAACTACAAAAGTTTAGGCAACATTTCATTATGATTGGTAATAATTTACATCAAATATAGTGTTGCCCACCCAGCTAGCCACACAACCAGACGCACAGGGCCCAAAAGTCACAAAAAAATTGATACAAAAAAAACCTGGGGTGTAATATGACTACTACTATCCGTTGCATCCGTCGTGACCAATGGGTCAACAAGTAGAATTTTTTGGATTTAAATAAACATACATATATATAGTTACCACACGACCAAATAAGTAAAATAAAGCGTTTTATTTTGTATATAAACATTAGGGGTGGGATAGTGCACGAGTTTTCGATTTCGAAACGTTTAAATCCCTAATTTTGTAAGGTTCGGTGAAAATATGCTAACGATAACAGGAAGTCTATCAATCTTTTTGTGCCGCCTTGCAAGTCCGCTAATATCTTCAACAGCCAACATTCATAAATTTCAAATGTTTTTCCGAAAATTTGGATCAATATTGTACATTAAGTTATTTCTCTAAAATCCGTGCCATAAAATTGAATGCAATTTGGCACATAACATCGGACAATAGTTTATACAATTCTTTCAATTCAAATGAACACATTAAGGGCCACTTTCTCAATCTCCAGTTATCTTTTATCGTAACGATAAAGTACCGTTTAGCAGAATTGCTTAAAGTGTATCCTGAATGTATCCAGAATTTATGCTTGAAATGTGTCCGGTCTATAATGTTAACAGGAGGTCTAACGCCGGTTAGTAGTTTCACAACTGTCGACAATAGCTGTTTTGTTTTCATCTTGTTATGATTAAGTATTTGCATTTCCAAAATTGACTTCCGTTCTTTCACCGGATCAAGAGTAAACGTTCGTTCATGGTGTCTGTTTGTTTTCCGCCAAAATTTGAATAATATACACTTTGCGCAAAACCAATAATATCGTAAAGAAAACAGCTGATATTTTGCCGTACTGTTAATTTATAAGAAGTAAAAAAAATTGCATGGGGAGCAACTTAAGGATTGAAGATAGTGTGTAGATATGTTACAAGAAACTGTTGTGGTTGCAAATATATTGGGGTCGGTCATACATTTGACTCCTCTAAGGGCAACCTTGGGTCAGGTTGAGCGGTGGGAGCAAATTTTTTAAAAAAAATTATTTTGTATGGGGGCTCCCAATAAATAAAAAATAAGTGTGGGTCGGTCATACATTTTACCCCTTTATGGTTGACTGCGGGACTGTTGTGGGGCTTGTTGTTGGTATTTTTCCCCTTCACTACCACCCTTGACCAAAATGCGCAGCCATTTACCCCAACCCCAACTGCCGCATATTTTGGCTCAGGCATTGTTTCCCCAACCTTACACAATTAGGTGTTGACTCTTATCCAAATCCTGATACTAAGGATCTCCATACAACACTCTCCCACACGTAATAAACATTTTGTTATTATAGATTCAAGTTTGGATGCGACACCAAAATGCGGCACAATCCACCAAATAGAAGAACAATCCCGCCCGGGATTATCCCGAATTTCGATGTTTCATCTCGCCTTGGATTTCAATCCCGCTTTTTGTGCCAGAAGTTTGAAAAATTTTTTGGTGTTAAGTGGCAACGTTATAAAATACATGTTTTAAGTTTCAAGGCAACCGGCTGTTTAGTAATTTTGTTTTAGCCATCAAAAGTAAACCATCTCAGTGAATTTGTAAACATGGAAAAAATTGGTCACCGTTATGTAATTCAATATTTTCATTTGAAAGGTCTCAGTCTAAGCAATATTACAGCCGAGCTAGATTCTATTCTTGGTGAGTATACTTCTTCGTTTGCGACTATAAAATATTGGTAGCAGAGCTTAAACGAGGCCGTACGATCTGACAATACAAACACCGTAGAGGTCGAACAATTGAGGTGTCCACACCAGACTCGGTTAAGAAAATCTACAAAACGGTATTGGATTAACATCGACTGAAGGTGTGTGAGTGAGCCAGCTGAAATTATAGTCATTTCTGAAAGTGCTAGATATCGTCAATTGACCGAAGATTTGAAGATATGAAATCTGTGCGCAAGATGGGTGCCGCTCTTGTTTTCAATAGAGCAAAAACAGCATCGTGCAGATGTTTCAGTAAAGTGTTTGGAGATTCAATAAAGCCGAATTTTTGCCTGAATGTGTAACCATGGATGATACATGGGTCCACCACTTCACAGCTGAGCCAAAGAAAGCAGTGGACTGGAATGGGAGAATCGTGTCCAAAGAAGGCGAAGATGGTTCCATCTGCAGGCATGGTCATGGCGTCTGTCTTTTGGGATGCACATGGAATAATTTGTATTGATTATCTTCAGAAAGGAAAAACCCACAGGGGCGGATATTATGCTAATTTAAATTAAATTTTACTACCTTTTCAGCAAGAATTCACAAACACATGCACGTCAAGTTGTCACACACTATATGACGCGTGGGAAAAGGAATTTCATTCCCAAATTCTGTAGAACCAAAAAAAAGAAGAATTTTCCACACACTATGAGATAAAATTAGGTTCTTTTATTTTTTATTTTATTGTTTTCTCTATTTTTTGAAATTTTATCATAGATTTGATGATATTTCCCACGAGTCATATAGGGTCTGACAACTTGACGTTCATGGGTTTGTGAATTCTTGCTGAAAAGGTAGTAAATATTTGTGCAAAAACAGAGTTTCCCTTATTTGACATAAATCAGTTTCGTCGTAGAAAATGACTAATCGTTTTTATTTAAGTGAACTAATACTAATATTTTACGAAAATTCAAATATTTAAAACATGTTATGTTATATGAGATTGCTACATTCAATTTTTTTGCTAAAATATTCCATTGTATTCTTTTGGAAATTTCCCGGGATTCCCGGATAAAATTCCGGCGAAAGCGGGAATTGAAAATTAATTAAAGTCCCGGGAATTCCCGTCCGGGATATTCTATACAGAATAGAACCACATTTTTATAGTTTTATAAATCAAAGAAGTACACATTATTAATATAAAAAATTGATTTTATTGTAATTATTTTATCTGAATACTAATTTAGAAGTGTGTACTTTTACAATTATTCAGAATGACTTCGGATATTTGTAACAACACTGGAATAGACAGAGAATGAAAAAAACTGCGATTGCATTTCTTTTCAGCTGCGTACTACCAAACGGAAATTTGTCTGAAAATGTTCGAACCTGAATTTCAGGTTGTACTTTTCATACACTTTATAAAGTATGGCAACTTGAAATGCAGGTTCTGCTGCGTACTACGCATAAGAAAGAACCGCAGCATAAGTATTAGAGGTGATGTGTTACTGACCACATCTACACGCCTATCAGAGACTTAAATGTACTTGTTTTAAGAAAATTTCAGTACTATTATACTGATATCTCAAAATATGCATTTGGGAAGGAATAGCCATATCCTTTCAAAATAAAAGATCCAAGTGCAAATGAAAATCAAATGCTATTTCGGCACATCACCTAATAGTTGAGTTTTCATCTGAAGAACTGCTCAAATATAGCAATAACTCTTCTGCGTTCTGAAATTGATTGTATTGTGAAGAGAGGCAACATTTGTTTCTTTGTGATATTTGTTCTAAAGCATACGGGGATGAGTTTAATATTTTAGTCTCAAATCATTTTACCCCGATTTTTTTATGATTTGTAATTTGTATACGCTTAAGCGTATTATTTGAAACGGCATTAACAAATTTAATTTCAGAAAGAAAGTTGATCTCTATCTGGTTATGTACAAGCGAATTAAAATACCAGTATAAAATATGATCCCACCTTCAGTGCAAATCTTGTCCCAATCCCAATTTAAAGTATGGATATATACGTAGACATTGGGGGAGTAAAGTTTTTTATGTCGCAACATAGCGCGTTTTATGTTGTTTCAATTAACAAGACGCTATTATGCTGCCCTCAGATGTACCAACAGTTGATTCAACCTGTCATAAGTTGAATCAACTGTTGGTACGTTTGAGGGCTAGTTGAAGTTATTTGGTCGTCAGTTGAATGAAAAATCTAAATTTTTTGATAATTTGGTGAAGTTGAATCAACTTTTGGTACGTGTAAGGGCAAGATGTTCAACTTCATTGTTTTCTTAATTTTTTCTTGACGTTGATCAAGCAAACATATTACGCAGTGTTGCTAGTTTAGGGATTTATCCCCAAGCTTGGGATTTTTTTTCATAGTAGGGGATTGGTTTTTTGGTGTGGGGATCTGAGGATTTTTTGGGGATGAAAATTTAAGATGTATTAAAAGGGCTTCTTTTGTATCATTGTTGGAAAGCTTTGATCTGGCACTACCTAAATCAAACCAAGCATACACACACAAATAATATTTGTTTTTGCGAATATGTGATTGCAAAAACAAAGAGAAGAAAGTTAAAGTGGCAAGTCTATTCTGTTTTTGTTTGCGTTGCCAGTAAACACTTGCAAATCGTTATTGCTAAATGTTGTCAGCAAAAAGAACTGCTTACACTTGTCAGTTCCTGAAAATATCAAAATGTTTTACTGGCAAGGCTGTACGTGATGACAACAATAAAACAAGTAACAAACATTTTTGATATTTGGTGTTACTGAAAAGAATAGAAGCCGTGGAGAAGAAATAACAAGAGATACTAAAACTATGTAAAAAAAAATAATGAAGATTATGAGACTGAAGTATTTGATATTCTAAGCCTTAATGACTTTTAACCAACGTGTACATAAATTAAAGCCAGATGTCATTTGTTATAATTTTCTTGTTAGAACTAATTATTATTAAAATAATAATTTAGTAATAATATAGTACATATTAATAACTTAAAAATAATATAATAATTTATTTATCTTTAAATTTTTCAATATTTAATGTTTCGTTTCGTTAAAATTTTCGGGGATTAAAAATAACAATTCGGCGATTACGCCTAAAAAAATGGTGACCCTGCACATACGCTGTGAGCGCAAGAATGTTGATCGAAAGAAATAAATCAATAAATAAATAATAATAAATAAATAAACAAATAAAAATAAATAAATAAATAAATAATAAGAAATAAATAATAAGAAATAAATAATAAGAAATAAATAATAATAATAAATAAATAATCATTGAATGTTTCATCTGACATTCGCATATATGTAATTTGTATAATATTTGGCTAACTGTCTTTCAATGTTTTTAAAAGGCCAAATTTTTTCTTTAGTTTTTTATTTTTCTGTAATTATTTCTTCTTCTTCCTCTAAAATTTCATCAATTCTTTGTAGCGCAGGGACATCCGAATTCATGTTGACGCTTCAAAAATAATTCTTAAATTAAGTTGAATAAATAGTTGATTCAAAAGTTGAAACGTGTGAGGAGAATGACCAAGTTTCTTATTCTACCCAAACGTCAAAAGTTGAATCAACTGTTGGTACGTCTGAGGGCAGCATTACATCAGTTTTGAAATACGTTTATTTATCAAATGGATTAAATACAAGAGTAAAATTATTCGAACATCTCGAGTAATAAAATAAACTACTCAGTTGTTCGAGTAATGCAAGAAACCAGTTTCCGAGCTACTCCATTACTCGAACAAAGCAACACCCGGAATAATTGGATACCCTGGCATAATCACAATAAACATATCACCTCTCTTGAAGTAAGAGATATTGGTATCGCACCCGAATAAATTAAATCTGGATGTAGCAAGAATATATCGGAAAAATAATTGAGATTTAAATGTTTTCCGGTACCATATTGTATTCGCCGTATTAATTGACACCAAAAGACAACACGGGATTCAATAATAAACGGAATACGGAAAATTTGAAATCATGTTGCAAATCTGTCCAATATTTGGACATATAATATATATTACTTTTTTTATTGGTGTATATTTTAAGCATTCAGAATACGATTTTGTCAAATACATCAAATACTTTGTATTGCTAACAGCCGATTTCACCACATCCAGTTAGCCTTCAGTTAGAGCTAACGCACAGCTGTCAGTTTGTATGGAATTTAAAATTTTTAACTGTCAGTCAGCTTTAACTTTGTTTGGTGAAATTGGTCGTTAACCTTTTTTTTCACAATCTCCAGTTATCACACAGTTAACACTAATTAAAACTGTTAGCTGTCAGTTTGTGTGGAATTTTATTATTGTTAGTTAGTCTTAACTAGATATTTTGATAATGGTTCTTACGCAAATATAAAATTAAAATCTACGAGAATAAAACAGGCGAAAGCCATAATTATTGATAACAAGGCTTGCAGTAATACTTCGTCTGAAACTCTGGATTTTTTATTTAGGTATGTAATGTTAAAACAATTTAAATGTTGTTCATCCACCTTTTCTGATTCGAAAATTTGTTTAGTATTTAATTCTTTCTTGTCAATTTTTAATCCAGATTTTCATTTTGACAGTAAACAAATAATATAAACGAAGTCAATTGCAGACATTTTTCAAATCTTTTATTTAACTTTATTTGATTATTTTTCTACCCCAAATCATTCGTCATGTGAATAACGAATACAAGGAATGAGTCCGTAAAAAACGTTGTTTAAAATGCACAAGGACGCTTTCGATTTTTATTTATTTCTTCATCCTGTTGAGTTGCCATCGAGAAGAACTTGTGCAAATATGGATGAATGAAAAACTAAATGAATGAAATGTATGTAATCAAAATGTCTAAGTTTTCGTCGCAACTAGACAACAAAGTAACAGACTTATTCAGGCCGAGTTGGGGATACGTATTGTAGAATCGATTTATGTACAAATATACACATACACAGTTATATAGATATATATATGTGTATAGATATAAACATATATAGCACATACATATCAATATTTATGTACAATCATCTGTACAATCCATGTCCAAGACTAAAAGGCAGACAACTTTTTATTCCTTCATCACTTTTTAGATTTGTTTGCATGCCAGACATCAGTGGGTGGATCCAGGAAGACAGTTATATTATAACAGTCGAGGAATTATGTATGTACTTATAGTTAACGATTCAAATTGGGTGCACTTTTAACTGTGTTAGGTAGTCGGCTGGTTCGAATTTTTCGTAAAATACCTTAGAAGTACTAAGCAAGGTATACACTGCCGCTCACTTTAATAGCTCCCACCCCCCCTTTCTCTAACTAATGCCAATGCATTGGATGTTTTTTACAAACTAGTTCGCCTAATTACAAAAATTATAACATAAGATGGCCTTCATTTTATTAGAGTGACTCGTAAAAAAAATAAAACAAATAACATAACAACAAGTAATTTTTTTTTGGCTCATTTGAATATTACCCCCATATTTATTTCGGTTTTTACACGAGGTATTTCGAGCTAATGTTGTCTGCTTATATCTAACACAACAAATTATTACTATTTAATAACAACTGCGTCCGCCCTTATTTAGAATGCTTTCACATATCCTGTTTGGTAGGGAATCATATAAGTTCTTAATTAGGTTCAGGGAAATGCACGGCAAGAAGTGTGAATCATCAATGAGTTTGAATTTATCAGAATACTGCTTGTACACTTAATGAGCAATCCGATAATGTTGAGGTCAGGCGAGTACGGCTGCCTGTTCAATACGTCAACGTCTTGACATTCAAGCAACAATTTAACGGCTACGGTTGTGTGGATATGGACGTTAGCTTGTCTCCAAAGTCTCAAAAAATGCATTCACCTCTGGAAAAGCCTCTTCCAGTACGGCTTTGTATGGCATCGCATTAATTTTTGACGTCACAAACCATCCCATACCATAACACCACATTCCCGACTATATAAACGGCTCTTTCTTTCGTATGTCATGAAAGTAATAATTATATCCATATAAATAAAATTATCATGCTGGAGCGGCAAAAAATAAGGCGACGCTTCTTTCGAAGATCGCCTAGTGGTGATTTTTATTTTATTTGTATGCGTTTTAGATGTGCAACTTCGGGAATAATTGTTTTACTGTAGCTACGCTTGCACACTAATTAATGCTCTCAAATATACCCAACTGTGCTATTTTCAATGTTGATATATTGCCTACAATCAGGGTTTTACAGAACTTAAAAAAGCTTACTAGATCAAAAGATATTGAATTTGACCGACGGAAATTGATTCTGAACCACTGTGCGACGACCTCTTATTAACTAAGGTAACATATTATACCTTATTTTAAGCTTCGGAATGTTTTCAATTCAGTAATACCATTTTCAAAGAATTCTGCATTCACAGCCCATACAACTTTATACCAAAAATGAATTCGGATAGACATATAATAATCTCCAAACTCCACACACATAATCTCTCTATAGTTAGATATTATTGTATATAAAAAACACGAGGGTACGCCTTAGAGGCAGCCGATCGGGGTAAAATATTGCACACACCAGTTTTTGGAGCAAGTAAAACATTTTCATCGCTAAAATCTTTCCATACAATTAAGGGCCACACTACTGCACATACACCGGACTTTTGCTTTATTTTTTTTGGCAGCAATGTCTAGTGAATTTGCTGCTTGTTTCAGAATCGCTCTCTTATCGGCAGCCGTAATAGCACTAAAGGTACGATCTTTCATATTAGTCACATATTTGATAGTATCGCGTCAACTTCTATTCGTTTTTATTTGAACATTCGATGAATGGGCAGTCCGCACTCTTTATAAATTTAAAGTTTCGCTCTCTGTTCCACTATCAATGACTTAGGTCGGTCTATATCCTTTAAAACTAGTAGGCTTAATCGAAGTATTCCAAATTTAAAATTTGATGTTGATCTGCAACAGACTTCCACACTAAAACTGAAAATGGCTTGAGGGGCGCTATTCAAGTGATCAAAAAATAAATAACTTGAGTTTTCCAATATTATTTAGTTTTTATTTATTTCTACGAGTCACTCTAATAAAATGAGGGCAATGTTATGTTTTAGCTGTTATAATTAAACGAACTGTGTTGTAAATATAACAGCCAATGCAATAACATTATTGGTTTAGGAAATACCATCCTCAAGTTCACGGTAGTGTACGTATACAGTAGGGTTAGTCCACACAATTATATCTTGCCCCCACCAAAATAATCGGTTATTCAATTATAATTTCATAAATTGAAATGTGTTTTAATCGTACACTGATTGTGTCTTACGGTCCACAATTCGCAACTTAACTCCTACTTAATGCTCGAATTATTATTTCACAATTCAGTGAATGTACATACATGCCGTCCTAATTTCACGACGTTAGGTAAAATATTCCGGCCGGTGCGCTTTCGTTTGTCTTAGAGTGCCACACAGAGAAAAATTGGGCTCGGTAAAATCAATAAGATCGCCTTATTGAACGGTTTTACTAGGAATTAACATTAAAATAATCATTTCATTTCCATAGAGACACTAGCTGGACCTGGCAAACTTCGTTTTGCCTTCAAAGTTTTTGTAATGCCAAAGGGTGAAAAAATCTACAATGGGCACATAAACCTGTAGTTGTCGGGAATATTATGAAGAAGAATGTAAAATAACTGTTTGTTAGAAGAATTTGATTAGATTTCGATCGTGTGGTGATTTGTCTGAAAAGCTTCTCATTATACTGTAATAGCTGTACCTGTAGCGCTTCGCTACCCCTGAATTGTAATTTTAATGAATCACAATTTTGTTATTTTTTTCTATTTATTCAAGTGCTCTAGGATTTGATTTTGCCGTCTGGTGCAAATATATATTAGTCGGAAGCTTTACTCACACGTGAACATCGTACATATATTGTCCGTGGGAAAACACGAAACGAAACGACAGGCTTTAAGCGACTGCCCTTGCGCTTTATTAATGGTTATCGCAAATGGCAACCGAATCGGAAACTGCAATCTTTTGAAATCGATGGGCATGTCTGTAGGTATCATGGGAATGCGTGGAATCAGTACCTCGGTTCCTTTATAATTTCCAGTGATTAAAGTAGCCTCTATAAGATTATTCTGCAGTTTTTAATGCATTATTGGGATAACGATATTTAGGATAATCTCGAAACTGACCCCAATGATATTCATATTCATTCGAAAATTACCACTTCTTAGCTTTATAGTCTAATTTACATCATATCAGTAGTAAATGTACCGAACCTCACATTCCTGTATCACTGTTTCAAACAATTGTCCGTACACCAGGCTGGTGTGAACACATTTCAATGTATCTCAAAATAAATATGGCCGATTTGATTCAAATATTATTTATTAAAGTTACAAGCATTGGAATTTAATACACATGATTTAAAACGAATCGGACACATATTTTTTGAGATATATTGAAATATGTTCTCAAGTGTCAATTGTTTGATATAGTATACTTTATGTAATAGTCAAATATTCACGTGTGTGGGCGGAACCTCCACAACTTCGTCAACTTGCTTCCAAATAGTAATATACTGTGAAATTTTCAGGACGATCAAACTGCTGACTGCTATAACGGTTTCTTTTAAAAGGGGCACATTCCACTTCCGCCGTGGCTATAATTCATAATGTACCAACAGCACATATACCAAATCTCATCCTTTTACCTCCGATAGTTCATGAGATACAGCCATTTTAAATTAAAAATTGTATGGGCGGTGACACGCCCCTTTATCCAATCACTACCAAGTATAGCCAAGGACTATCAGCAGGTCATCAGTACCACATTATGAAATTTGCATAACAATCGGTATATTAGAAAATCCGTCAGAGCTATTTTTGTAAAGGGGATGCGGCACCGCCAGGGTCACCCTTATCATTAAGATTTTGGCCAATTCTCACTCCTACCCGATATGCACACAAAATTTCATACAAATCGGTCCAGCCATTTCGGAGGAGTTTGGTAACTAACACCGCGACACGAGAATTTTATACATTAGATAGATCTCGTTGAATTCATAGACAAAATCTCATTGAAACATTTTAATAGGTACCCTTATAGCTTTTACGAAGAATAACATATTAAACAATATACGAATCTCCTTACAATTCTAATTTATAGTTAAAATAAATAAAATACTAAATAATAGTTTTTCAAACTATTTGATGTCCATATAAAATGTCGGTTTAATAAAATATCCAGATATTCCTTTAAAATCGCTCTGGAGGGAGCCACATTAAATTCCTTTTAGGTAGCTTTCATATACTTTTACAGAGTTCCATTTAAAAACAAGATGGATTCCCCTTGATATTATGTGGATATCTTCTTGTTGTTAGCAAATGATATGACTTTCCCTTAAAATAAGAGTGATTTCCCATTTTTCCTATGGATGTCCACATTGATTCAAAGAGATTAATATTAAATACAAGAACAGTTATTCTTATTAACATGTGGTTTATCGTTAAAAAACAAAGATATCGTCTCTATGGTTTTACATTTCTTGGCTGAAAACCGTAGAGAAATATTATTGGTTTTAATTTTATCCTGATATATCCGAAAAGTAGAAAATCTTTCTGTTCTTCTTAATTCCTGCAGTAATATAACTTATGTTATGTTATGTTATGTTGGGAATATGGAGAGATCACTTCTCCGCGCTACTAGTACCTGAGATATCCAATGACGATGGGACAATCCATCACAGTATGGACGATGACGTCGATTGCCCCCCTCCTAACTCTGACAAGGTCAGAACAGCTATTTCCCGGCTTAAGAAAAACAAAGCCGCAGATTTTCACACTTCACCAAATCGTGGAGAAGACACACGAAAAAGAAATCGACACCTATCATCTATTTATCGATTATAAGGCGGCCTTCGATAGTCCGATACGGGAGAAACTCTATGAAGCAATTTCTGAGCTTGGTATTCTTGCAAAACTCATACGCCTTTGCAGGATGACCAAATCCGCAGTGAAAGTTGGTAAGGATCTTACCGAACCTTTCGAAACTAAGCGAGGCCTCAGGCAAGGCGACACCCTATCGTGCGATCTCTTTAACATCGTAATGGACATCATTATGAGTAAAGCTGCAGTCAACACGAATAAAACCATCAGCAGCAAAAGTCAGAAGTTGGTCGCGAATGCTGATGATATAGATTTCACTGGGCACATAATTACAGAAGTTACTGTTTTACTGTTTTCAAGAATTGAGAAGGAGTCAGGAAAAGTGGGTCTGCCGGTAAGTAAGGACAAGACAAAATTAATGGTTTCAACGAACAGGGCCTCCACGCGATTAGACCAAAGCGTGAACGTTGATAACCGTTATAACTTCGAGGTAGTGGATGAATTTATATACCACGGATCTGGCGTAAGCAAAAACAACAACGTCAGCCTTGAGATCAAGCGGAGAATTTTGCTTGCGAATAGATGTTATTTTGGGCTAAGAAAGCACTTTAGAGATAAAGCCCGTCTCTCGAGTAACAAAAGTCGAGCTGCACCAGACTCTCATTCAGCCTGTCTTGCTTTATGGCGCAGAATCCTTGGTCCTATCGCAAGCAGACGAAAGATCTGTAGGAGTCTTAGAGAGAAAAATACTCCGAAAAATGTATGGCCCTATAGTGCACAACGGCCAGTATCGGCGACGCATGAATCATGAGCTGTATGAGCTTTATCCTGACCTTGACATAGTTAAGCGGTCAAAATAACGCGATTGCGCTGGCTAGGCCATGTCACTAGAATGGATGAAGACGAACCAGCAGGAAGGATTTTCGAAACCGAACTCGAAGGAAGACGAAAAATAGGAAGACCATTACTCCGCTGGAGGGATCAGGTTGACGAATCCCTGCGTACACTTGGTATTGCCAACTGGAGAAATAAAGCAAAAAATATCGAACTGGTTGGCGAAATATGTTATCTTCGTTTTGTAAGGTCCCTGACCCCCGGGGTTGTCCGAGACCGGATAAGTAAGTAATATAACTTACGAATTTCTTGAGATATATTATTTTATTCCATTGTGCTTTTTATATCAGCATAAATTCATCACAATGAAGAATGTGTGGCATACACTTGCGATCAGATGATTGGAACCACTTAAATTTCTGGGTTTAGTAGGTCATATCTTTTTAAAGTTTTTATCGACTACTTAAAACTTACTACGAGTGCAATCGGAAAGGGTATTTTCTTAAGACTACACAATTATCGACAATGACATTAAAGAAAATACAATTTTTTCAGTTCATATGATTTTTAAAGTGTGTGCACGGAGTCGCACTTGATTACTTTCTAAAATCATTAGTGAAAAATGAGCAGCAAAAGTATTTGAACATCCAGAATCCAGAACAGCCAAAATCGATGTTTAGCATTCGCAAGGATATTCGTATCTGGAAGGGCGAAGTCACAAAACTGTGCTGGGTTACTTAAAAGATGTTGAAGACTATGGAAAAAATTGCATATCAAGGATTCCAACAGTTTTAACTCCAACTGAAAGGAGAAAAATCTTGAGAATTGTGTCAAACTCGAATCTTTCGGTCCCAAAAATCACGTCTCAAGCTAGTATCCAGGCAAGTCGAGATACCGTGAAAAGAGCCATAGCAAGCTATCAGAACCTAAAATTGAAAAAACTGAAGAAAAAGCAAACACTGAATAACGTACGCAAAGGAAATCGGATAAAATTTGCCAGAGAACATTTGGCATGCGACTTTATTGTTTTCAAGATACGAGAAAAGAGGAGCTATTTTTAAATCATCATAACAGCAGAGTGGGTGGCGTTATTGTCTGAGGTGGAATAACGTATCACGGCACAATCGATTTAGAATTTCGAAGTGGAAAAATGACTGGAGAAACTTACAAGAAGACTCTGTTACAATCAGCTTTCCCAAAAGTAAATGCTGTTTTTGGACCGATTCCATGTAGTTGTAAATTTCAAACCAAAATGTTTGTTTACAAGGTTCTGACAACGGATTCTGGTAGAGGGGTTAATAAAAGATTTACGAGTATCGGCGTTTCGACAGTTTACATATTGGGGTAATTTAAAGTTTTAAAAAAGTTTTTCCTCTCTTGAACATTCTTATGATGAATCGATATAGGAAACCATGTGATCTTTACATTTTATATAGGATGTGTTCAGCAATTTTGTGTAAAATTGTACCGGAAATATTTTTGCGGAACATTTTAACTCTTTGGCTCCTCAATCTATTGATCTTATATGCCCATTTTGCGGAGAAGGGTAAAACACCCCTAAAACATTGTCGTAACGGGTTAAAATGTACAACAAAACTATTTCTCGTCAAATTATACTATAAGCCCCTGAATACACCAAAGCTCAAGACTCAACCGAAATGCCAGAAATAAGCCAAACTGAAAATGTCGGTTATTGGTTAATTTGTTATTTATTCCGAATTGGTGCCAAACTGTCTCAATAAACTGAATTTTAGGGGGATGGTGTGTACGGTAAAATTGTTATTGGCAAAATTTCAGTCTAAGTCATTGAACAAAAGAAAGACGTAGATATAAAATCTATAAGTAAAAAAAATAAAGGCAAATTGTGGAATTTATGTATATTGGGCTAATTTATCGCGTCATGCCGTGTAACGAAACTTATCATCTGCACTTTGGAAGCAAAACACTACGAAGAAGCAACACAAAACTAAAAATGTGTGCGGCAAGCATACTGTTCCTGAAAATAGAGTTACGTTTTTCAGCAGCAAAGTAGAAGACATATATAAAATGCATTTTCAACTGGAAATTTTTCCTGATGAGCTATGCACGACAAAGCACTGCTGTCGACTATGTTATAACGGTTTAATACTGTGGTCCAAAGGTAATTTAATTTGTCAATTTAGTTTATACCACAATAGTAATATTTTTATTTTCGCTGTAGGTCAATGAAAATCAATGCAGTTTAGTATTCCCATGCGCTGACTAGACCCATGTGAGCATGATGACGCCAACTGCTACGTATGTCAAAATGCCACGAAAGAGTTTTGTGTATAAAGCAGTACCGTCAGCCTTGCTCCCAGTGCCATATTCTGATGAACTTCTACTACCTGAGCTACATCCTGGTATGGATGATACTACATGCGTTGAAACTGAAGCGATTGACAGTATTACCCGGGAAATGAACCAGCCCCAAGTCCAATATTAATATCGCAAGAGCATTTAAATGCATTGTCGCGGAAGCTGAGTCTGTCGAAAAAGAAAGCAGAAATATTAGCTGCCGACATGAAAAGTCTTCATCTGCTTCAACCTGGTGTTAATGTTACTTGTTTCTGTAAATGTCGAGATGGTTTTGTGCCATACTTTTCAGTTAACGAATCCAACAGGTTTGTTTATTGTAATGATATTGAAGGCTTAATGGCGAAAATGAATATCGAATATAACCCCCGAGGACTGACGCATCTTTACAGATTCATCCAAGAAAAATGTCCTAAAGCTGTACTGGTGTTTAATTCCAAGATTCCTATTTCAATAGCGTATGGAATCGATATGAAGGAAAGTTGTGATTCGATAAAAAATATATTGGATGCGTTCAAATATAAGGTGCACAAATGGCGGGTCTGTTGTGACTTAAACGTTGACAGTTTCCTCTAGGGTATGCAGGATGGAACCGTTAAATTTGGATGCTTTTTAAGCAAGTGGTATAGCAGATGGAAGGGGAACCAATATTACAAGAAACCATGGGAGTCAAGAGTTGAAGGGCCGTTAGGGCAGCACAATATTCTTCATCCACCACTGGTACCAACAGAAAAATATCTTTTACCACCATTGCATATAAAACTTGGTGTGGTAAAAAAACTTTGTTAAACGACTGGATAGACATAGAGAGCCATTAAAGTTTCTGAAGACATTGTTTCCAAAACTTAGCGAAGCAAAGATAAAAGAAGGTACGAATGCTTTAAACTTTAATTTTTGTCATTGGTTTCATACAAAATAATTTCTAAAAATTGTTTATTTTCATTAGAACTAGTGTTTTTGTTTGCCCCAACATACGAAAACTTAACAAAATGCTGAATTTGGGCAAACACTCCCACCATACGCACTTGAAGCGTGGAGAAGCATGACGTTATTTACAACTTTCTAGGGAAACAACGTTCCCCTATTGCGCGCATATTTCTAAGTGCTTGTGTGAAATTAGGTGTTCATATGTCACTTTTTGAATTCTCATATGGATTACTTCGAACAACGGTTGGCATCAGAGTCCGACGAACATGGTGAACGATTTCATCAAACATGTTCACCCATTGAAGAATGTCATAAAGGCAAAAGTATTCATTCCCTTGTAGCTCGACATTGTTTGATACCGGTATAGAATTGCCAAGAGCTAAAAGACAAATGTAATAAATAAATTCTTGCTTAAATATCCAAACTTGTACTTATTTTTTCATAGATTTTATGTCTAGAGCTTTACTATCTACAGATTTTTTGTCTACGCCTTTCTTTTGTTGAATGACTTATAGTGAAATTTATTATTATCCATCCATTATTCTATTATCCATCAATAAAAACCCATATATTTGAAGTTACTTTAATCAAGGGAGGCTTTACGTCGTTGTTGTTATTTTTAGAAAATGCTCTTTCCAATGGTAGCAACATCTTAGCTGTTGACAAAAAATTTAAAAAATGATGGCCTACTAAAACCAGAACCAGGTTCTAATCATCTGATCGCGAGGTTATGTACATGGTTATGAATTTGAAAGTACTACGACGCAACACCAATCGAAGCCTCAAACATCTAAATATCAAATTCTTTAATATCAGAATTGCCATCCGTCAAACAAATTCAAAATAATTAAAAGCATTCCCATATCTCATTACAATTGCAAATGGAAGTTCAAATTTGGAATTGCAAATGGAAGTTCAAATTTGTTACTTGTTATTGCGAAGAATGACAATTCTTTTACATTTGCGGTAGACAAAGCAAAGCAAATTAAAATCCACTCAAAACACAGTGCAACACGAAAAAAAATAACCATATACGGACACCACTACGTGATAAAAGACGTACGTGGGAAAAAATTTTTCCCAAAGTCATGCACTTTTTTTTATGGGCCGCCAAAGATTTGGGGCCTCGGTATCATTTTCGTAAAAATGTGATCATTTTCTCAGGCTCATATCTTGCAAACCGTTCAGAATTTCGATTTACTCTCTGAGGCAAAGTTGTAGCTCTTGTCATAAAGAAATTGCGGACATATAAAATCAAAAGAACTTCACCTTCCAGATCAAAATCGCAAAAAACTTAAAAAAATTCGATTTTTTTTTTACCTTTTTTCCCGTGTTCAGGTCCATAGGTAGCAAACCGTTCAAAATTCAAGGAAACAATGAACTACAAAAATTTACCTAAGATCTCAATAAACAAATTTCTAGAACATATAAACTTCCTAGAGATGATTCTTAACACTGTTTAGGTAGCACGCAAAAGTGAAAAATTTGCCGAAAATGTTTTAATTTCATTTTTTTTACCTTTTTCTCCTGTTCAGGTCCATAGGTAGCAAAAAATGAAATATGCATGGCCAGAACCATGTGTTTGTCCAAGGGTTAACACCGTTTAGGTAGCGCTTAGGTATCACGCGATCATGCAGCGACAGCAGCAGCACAGGCAATGCAGTAAGCTCAGCACACGCAACAAGGGACGCAGCACACAATATAAAAGCGACACGACGCTCACATTAAAGTTATAAAGTGAAAGTGAAAGTAAAAAAAGTGAAAGTGCTACAGTATAATTCGCACACAACATTGGCAACTGACAATTTCAATAGGCAGTGTGAAAATATTGATTTATTTTGCTACGTTTGCGGTCATCAAACCAGAAAAAAAACATCTATAAGATTTCAGAAGGAAAAGAATCTTTTAACTAGTGAATTCAAAAGAGCATATACATATACATTGTTTTTCGACTAAGTGGACTTGACCGGTGAAAATTACACACCTAATACAGTGTGTAGCCAATGTTATAACAATCTCATGGCATGGTTGAGTGGAGGCAGAGGTACTATGAAGTATTGTAAGCCGGTAAACTGGATTAATCGCCCAGGTGATCATGATGCAACCAGTTGCTATGCATGCGTAAATTACACATGTCGTCTAAATCGACATTCTGAGAAGAACAAAATTTATAAAGCAACTGCAACAGCCACACTACCAGTGCTTGCACCTGAAAATTTTGTATCACCAAGGCCGCCAACTCCAGATCGTACTACAGAATTTACAGCAATGAGTACAGCAAGTGGTGTTACTTATGAAGATCCATTTGATACCGATTATGAGCCCCAACAGGGAAGAGATGGACCACAACTAATAACACAAATGGAAATGGATTTTTTGTGGCCATATTGGGATTATCGCAGCGACTTGCAATATTTTTGACATCTTTTTTAAAGCAAAGAAAACTCACACATGCTAATGTTAACTCTGAATTTCAGATGCTCTACACTCTAAATGATGACAATTCGTTCGCTTACTGCAACGATATAAAAGTTTTGGTGGTAAAAATGGGAATGAACTACATCGCTAGTGAGTGGAGATTATTTATTGATGGTTCTGTTTCAAGCTTGAAAGCAGTGTTGTTGCATGTGTCGAACCGAAAACCTTCCATTCCGCTAGCAATGGGTATCAACATGAAAGAAAGCTATGAAACATTGAAAGATATAATGGAAAAAATCAAATATTACGAAAATAAATGGAAGATTTGCTGTGATTTGAAGGTCATCAACATTTTGCAAGGGATCATCGATAAGGGCGGCTTTCCAAAATTCTTTTGTTTTCTTTGTAATTGGGATTCACGCTCACCTCTGAATCAATTCCAATGTAACTCGTGGAGGCCAAGAGGAAGTGTGGATGAACAAATACAACAACATAGACTGAAGAATGCACCTTTAATTCACAATACTCAAGACATCTTGCTGCCACCGCTCCACATAAAATTGGGAATTGTTAAAAAATTCATCGAAGTAGCCGCTGTAAATTGTCCAAACGCATTCGACTATTTGAAAAGCGTTTTCCCAAAGCGTAGCGATGACAAAATTAAAAAAGGTATTGTAGTAAATTTAAAACGAATTTTTGTTCACCTAATTGTACTATTTACTCTATGTTAATGTTTTCTTTTCTGTCTTTATTTTTTGTTTTCATTTAACAGGCGTACTTAATGGCCCTGACATTAGAAAGCTATTCAAGAGCAACTTTGATTCATCGCTTGATGAAAATCATTCAATGGCATGGATTTACCTTCAGCGTGTATGCACCAGAGTCTTGGGAGGGGATCGAGACGCGGAACCGGAAGCAAGAGAATGGGTGAAACAAATGCTGCATTATTTTTCATTTCATTTTGACGATTTTGTTCATTTTCATTTTGACGATTTTATCAAACAACTCCCTACCGAATCCGATGAGCAAGGAGAACGGTTTCACCAAACCACAATGCCCATGGATAAACGGTACAAAGGCAAAAACCTCGACGCATTGCTTGCAGAGGTATGTTGGTGGAGTCACAAGATCACCCTGTATGATGTTAATGAAGTATTTGAAGAAGAAAGAGCTGATGATGGAGGGCAGTCTGGAAGCAACGTGCCTGTGGATACCATAATTGCTGAATCAGAGTCAGATTCGGACGACGATTTGGATCCACAACTTAAGAGAGCGCGATTTGCAAGTCCAGGGCCATCAACATTATAAACATAATACGAATACTTTTTTTAATATTTTTGTAATAGATAGCATAGTATCTCAATGTTGAAGTAAATAAAAAACAAATGAAATTAAAAAACGGTGTTAAGAATAATTCCCAGGAAGTTTATATGTTCTAAAAATTTGTTTATTGAGATCTTAGGTACATTTTTGTAGTTGATTGTTTCCTTGAATTTTGAAGGGTTTGCTACCTATGGACCTGAACACGGGAAAAAAGGTAAAAAAAAATCGAATTTTTTTAAGTTTTTTGCGATTTTGATCTGGAAGGTGAAGTTGTTTTGATTTTATATGTTCAAAGTTTTTGTTCCTTATGGCAAGAGCTACAGGGTGTAAATCGAAATTCTGAACGGTTTGCAAGATATGAGCCTGAGAAAATGATCACATTTTTATGAAAATGATACCGAGGCCCCAAATCTTTGGCGGCCCATAAAAACAAAGTGCATGACTTTGGGAAAAATTGGGAAACACGGGTCTTTTTTTTTTTAGGTTTTTATCACGTAGTGGTGTCCGCTTTTACCGTCGTCAATTCTTATCTTAGAATATTCTTTCGTATATTATTTTTGAGGTTTTGTTGCCCCGCACCTTAATTTTAATTTCATTTGTGCAGAACATTTGTGCTGAACATGCTAATTTATAGTATAAACCACACGCTAATTTTACAGCCCCAATTCACAAATAATAACAATCCTTAGTTATCTTTCGTCGTAAAACACAGGCAAATTTGGATGGTCATAGCTACACGTGTTTGACTTTCCATTTTACGCTTCGTAGATTTCCATTTTACCACATTCAATTCGCTATCACGTGTACTATGAGGTGCACATTTGCTGTAATATTTATGCTTATAACTTACTCGTTTTGCCGGATCGGTCTATTTTTTACGATTCGGAGCCACGCCCTAAATGTGCCGCACCAACCCAAATAAAACGATACTCTTTTGCATGGTTTT